>JBBGZY010000187.1:5797500-6482500 GCA_037952925.1 Lithobates clamitans | reverse complement strand
AGTGAGGTGGCTGGGCCAAGTGAGGTGGCTGGGCCAAGTGAGGTGGCTGGGCCAAGTGAGGTGGCTGGGCCAAGTGAGGTGGCTGGGCCCAGTAGGAGCCTCACCCAATCCCAAGTGCCTCCCCTCCACCTTCCCAAAAAAAGGGCCAGGAAGGGGATGGTCACACAGGACGCGTCCCTGCGCCTCATGCAACAGGCCACCCGTTTTTTAACAAGCCCCCCCGAAGCGGAAGAAGCCTATGGCTGCTACTTAGCCAGCAGGCTTCTTCAGATGGATTGGGAGCAGCGCCTCATTTGTGAGCGCCTATTTGGGGAAACAATCCATAAGGGGCTGCAGGGCACGCTAACCAAAAACACCCAACTACATGAGGCAGCCCCCCCCCCTCCTCCTCCTCCTCCTCCTCCTCCTCCTCCTCCTGCCACAACTGAAACACCAGAGCCACAGCCTCAAAAGAAGGCTACAGGGAAGGCTACAGGGAAGGCTGCAGGGAAGGCTGCAGGGAAGGCTGCAGGGCAGCGTGGAGGAAAGGCTGCAGGGAAGAGAAGAAAGTGATGACCTGGGTTCAGTCTGGTCTGACAGAAGACGCAGGCTGTTGTAGGACCACAGTCTGGGGACATCTAGATCATCTGCTGGTGCTGTTGATCTCTGGGATTCTTGGACCAGATTGTGCTCCCTCTTATATGGACTCCTCAAGATCCCAATTTTCTTGTACACCGACTTTTTCCAGCGTTGACTTCCTCTTTATTTTATTTTGACCATGAATAAATGGATCTTTTTTGAGTTTAGCAAAAGACTTTATGTGTTTTCTTTTAAATCATTGATTTTACACACAATGTTAAATTAACAAGGGACAACAATCTCATTGAGTTTTAAAAAAACACACCAAAAATACATTACTAATGTTAAGAATGTTCAAGTGGTAAGTCTTGAAAAAAAAAAAATATACATAAACAAAAACGGTGCTTTGGGTTAACTTTATCTAAAAATTAAAAAATAATCACTAGAAAAAAAATAAAAAAGAATAATGGGTTCTTTGTGGTAACTTTACAAACCTAAAAAAAAAAAAAAAAATAAGGGAAAAAGTATTATTAGTATGGAAACATTGTTTATAAAAAGCATACTATATCATTCATGAGATCAAAGAGAAAAAGAATTCAGAAATCAGTTTGGGAGAACTCTGATTATGAACAGCAAAACACCTTCGTTCTTTAGAGCATTCGTAAAGAAGAAATAAAATGCGCTGCATTCAACGATCACAGATTTTGCAGCGTGATGAATGTGCTACCTACAATACGAACACTAGTTTTACTAGACCGAGTGCTTCCATTTAGTTTTTGCTTATGAGCATGCGTCGTTTTTTTGTCCGTAGGACTAGCATACAGACGAGCGGACTTCGGGGTCCGTCGTAGTTACGACGTAAAGATTTGAAGCATGTTTCAAATCTAAAGTACGTCGGATTTGAGGCTAAAAAAGTACGTTGAAAGTCCGAAGAAGCCCACACACGATCGGATTACCAGCCAGCTTTAGTCCGTCAGCGTCCGTTGGACTTTTGTAGACGAAAAGTCCGACCGTGTGTACGCGGCATTATTCATACCAATAGTTGGATTCTTTTGGCGCTTTGGATTTTTTATTTTTACTGGTGACCCATCACATTTGGCTACCCGCTGGAATGCGCATGCGCAACGCCGCCATATGCATTCCAACACTGTTGTAAGACACCACTTGGCCACAGGGCCCCTCGCTGGCTCGCTTCACTCGCCACGCTTCGTGCATGGCCTCGCTTCGCTCGGCATAATTATAATCTAACTCTATGTCCACTTGGATGGTGGGGCTTGAACCTGGACTTAGGGGTGTGGCCAAAACATTCTGCGCAAGTGCAGATCTCCACAGTGTTGGAACGCATATGGCGGCGTCGTGCATGCGCAGTCCAGCGGGTAACCAAAATGTGATGGGTCGCCATATGTGACGAAACACAGGCTTTCCAAAGCATGCATTTGAACTCAAATCAAATCAATATTTGGTGTGACCACCCTTTCCCTTCAAAACAGTATCAAGTGTTATAGGTACACTTGCGCACGTTTTTTTAAGGAACTCAGCAGTTTGTTCTAATAAAGGAAGATGAAAAATAACAGACTTACTGGCCAGATCACCAGTTGAAAATAAAGGGAAAAGCCTCAAAAGAAAACTAGTGCAGCCATCACAATCAGAGTTTTATGGAGACTGCATAAACCAGGAGATCGTGGTCGAGTTCCTGTTTCCTGTATCGCTGGTCTGCTGCATTATTGCTAGCGTGCGTCCATACTTTCCAACTTCAGGAGATCGTGGCCTGAGATCCGGGTTTCCATCCATGCCCGTTTGATCCACCGCCACTGGCGTGTGTGTCCACATCTTGTGGTAAGAGTACCTACCCCTCCCCTGGGTGGTGGAAGCACAGTCCCGGGTGTTTGAACACTTGAATATTACCATCTATGTTTATGAGATCCATCAACATCTGATACCTAACAAGAGTTATTCCAGAGGAATATATTATGATATTCATCATTGATGGACTTTACACTGTGTCATAATGTGTTAAAGTCAATTTGACTATATACTGATATAACATGAGCACTTGTTATTCTGTTGTATGTGTTTATATCTTATCATTTGAATCCCAAGGTGTCACCTGATCCTATGGCGTCACCTGATCTATGTCATTATTGATTGCACTGTATTCACTGGTAGTGCACAATTTATCTGTATTTTTGCAAGCACTTTTATTGTTTTGGTTTTAGCACCTTGCGCATGTCAGCACAATCGTTATTGTATATGTTCACCTATCTCTAGATCAGTCTAATATGTGTCTGATCGGCTGCATGGGGGGCCAGAGGAGAGATTTGGGGTCTAATAGACCCCAAATCTCTCCGTAAAGAGGACCTGTCATGGCCTATGCTGTCACAAGGGATGTTGTTCATCCCTTGTAAAAGCAATAAAGTTAGTAAAAAAAAAAGAAAACATTTAAAGTGCTCCCCTTCCACCGTGCTTATGCGCAAATGCAAACAAATACGTTACTCCCGCATGCATATGTAAATCGTGATTGCACCACACAGATGGGGTAAAGTCGCGAACATCTGAGCGAGATCAATAATTCTAGCACCAGACCTCCTGTTCAACTCTAAACTGGTAACCTAAAGGAGTTTAAATCGTCGCCTTTGGAGAATTTTAAGCACTGTAGTTTGCCGCCATTCCACGAGCAGAGGCAATTTTAAAGCATGATATGTTCGGTATCTCTTTACTCGGTGTAACATCATCTTTCTCATTATACAAAAAAATTGGGCAAACTTTAGTGTTTTTGTTTTTTTTTTAGGTTCTTGCGTTTGAAAAACTGCTGTGCAAATACTGTGTGACATAAAAAAATTGCAACACCCACCATCTTATTCCCTAGGGTCTCTGCTAAAAATATATAATTTTTGGGGTTTCTAAGTAATTTTCTAGCAAAAAAAAGATTTTTACATGTAGGAGCGAAGTGTCAGAATGGGATTGGTTGGGAAGTGGTTAATACAGTATGAATCAGAGGGCCATGCTCATTAGAGCTTACAATTAAAGATTATTTTTATTTCTTTATTTTTCCCCATTGGAAGACTTTTCAGCACTTCCTGTTCTACTGACAGGCGATAAAGAAAAATCTACCAAATAGGACACATACAGCAGATGGTGGCTAAATCAACTAGAATTATTTACTGCTACAAAAAAAAAAACACTGAGGTCCTAAACATATTTCTATATTTTATCCAAAACTGAAAGGAAACCTTTTGCCTGGATTTGGATTAATAACAAAGTGCAAAAAAGCAAATGTGCATAACAAACCAATCCAAATCATCTTTCAGTGTTCTGCCAGCTGTACTAATGATAAGTAATTAGTCGCTGATTGTTAATAACCACCATACTTTTAAATAAAATAGTGTTTAGCTACGTGAATCGCAACCTGTATAGACTTGACTAATATAAATATGAACGCCCTGCTTTCAGACTCATATGTATTCCTGATTGGGTTGAACAAGTTCTATAGGACTGTCAAGTCCAGGCTGAGATCTGTTATGAAAAGAATGTATGCCTATAGCTATGTAAGATAAATACTGGGCTAAACTCCAATCTGTCTTGTAAACGTGTGATTATGTTCTATAGCTTAGGTCTCCAAACTTTCTAAATAGAGGGCTAGTTTACTGTTCTTCAGGCTTCAGGGGGGCTGCACTGTGGCCAAGGTGTAGAAAATGCCCTGGCATCAGTGAGAGTACACAATATCTCAGGACTGGTAGTCAGGAGGAGTATAAATTTACAGAGCACCTATAGTTAGTAGGAAAAGAAATAATGCCCCATCATTGGTATTAGTGGGAGGAATAGTGCCCCATCATTGGTATTAGTGGGAGGAATAGTGCCCCGTTATTGGTATTGGTGGGAGGAATAGTGCCCCCTTATTGGTATTAATGGGAGAAATAGTGCCCTGTTATTGGTATTAGTGGGAGAAATAAGGCCCATTATTGGTATTAGTGGGATGAATAGTTACCATCATTGGTATTAGTGGGATGAATAGTGCCCTATCATTGGTATCAGTGGGAGGAATAGTGCCCCGTTATTGGTATTGGTGGGAGGAATAGTGCCCCGTTATTGGTATTAGTGGGAGGAATAGTGCCCCATCATTGGTATTAGTAGGAGGAATAGTGCCACGTCATTGGTATTAGTGGGATGAATAGTGCCCCATCATTGCTATCAGTGGGAGGAATAGTGCCCCGTTATTGGTATTGGTGGGAGGAATAGTGCCCCATCATTGGTGTTAGTGGGTGGAATGGTTCTCAATTGTTTATATCAGTGGGAAGAATTATGCCACATGGTGTCAGTGGGAAGAATAATTTCCTACTGTTGGTGGGAGGAATAGTACCTTGTATCAATCGGAGGAGCAGTACCTCATATTAGTGGGAGGAGCCCAGAGGGACCCATACAGGCAAGGCAAGCAAAGGGCCACATTTGGCCCACGGGCCGCAGTTTGGAGACTACTGTTCTATGGGACATGTTAATAAAACTGAGGCAGAACCTTATGTGAAGTGTATTTGCTGTCATTCTCCCGTTTCCATAAAGCCAGCCACAGGTGCTAAATCTGTTTTTGTAGAGTGTCTAATCTGCCAAGAATGTGTATGATGAAAGGTGAGAAGCACCATGGGTTGAATCATTGATAAAATCAATCATTTGAGAGTTCTAAGTGGCTAAAAAATTCTGATTAGGGCCAGCAGACCTAATACTTCACATATTATAGCTACAGGGCATATTAATGAGACCTGGGCTTCACACTGACAAATAAGAAATCTGTATGTTTGACGAGCAACAACGAAAGAGACTCAATACACTGAGCTTAGGCAGGGCCGTCTTTAATATTGATTGGACCCTGGGCAAATGTTTTCTTGGGCCCCCCCCCCCCCATCCCCCCCATCCCATACAATTTCGCTCTCCACCTGCTCTGAGACATACAAAAAATAGCAGCTAGACCTAAAATCAGTTTACTGTATCAGGCAACGATTGCGATTGGTTGCCAGTGTATCATTACCGCTTCCTGACTGGTAGCTAGAGGTTACAGCACACATTACGGCTCACTGATTAGTTGCTAGATGTTACAGCAGATGATTTCTGCTTGTTGATTGGTTGCTAGAGATTACTGTACAGTAATACTGCTCACTGGTTGCTAGAGCTTACAGCACATCATCTCCTCACTGCAGGGGGCATGATATACATATTAATGCCACCTTTATTTACATATCTATGCTGCCGGATGCAGCTATTTACATACGAATGCTGCCCTTATTTACATATGATTGCCGGTTATTTACATGTAAACACAGGGTCTGCAGGTGAGTCATCTGTACACAACAATAGGGCAGAGCTGGGCAGCATTAGTAGCAGCACTTCACACTGAGATGGGACACAGCACAGAACTAAAACTTCAAGGGACAAGGGTAATTAAACTGGGATAGTTGGCAAGTATGAGGCAGCTGCTTTGGACCCCACAACAATGACTGGGCCCAGGGCAGCTGCCCCTATTACCCTGCCTTAAAGATGGCCCTGAGCTTAGGGAGAAATGGGCTTTTTAACACAGGCCAAACAGATACCCAACATGTCAAATCTTTAAATTTGTGTGCACCTGTGAAATGGGGATATGCTTCAATACCCTATATTTTCTATAGGTGACACTTCAAAAGCCCTCTATATGTCATCAGTTTAGTGTTATGGAGGAGGTCTTGTGCTAGAATTATTGCTCTCACTCTGGCATGCACGGGCATATATAACTTGTATGTGTATAGGTATCCCAGACACGTGCATTTACATTCGTACGTGCATATATGTGGGGGTGTCTCAAAAGTTTTTTTGGGGGGGATTTTATGTACTTGGGTTTAACTTAATTTTCATGAAATCGCATTGTAATACATCCCTTCCCAGCTATGCTTGTAGGGGAAAGTGACAGGGTGACCCACAGATGGTCAAGTGGAACCCGGAATACATGGCGGGGTTCCGGTACCGCAGGTGTGTGGAAGCAATCAAGCAGCAGTGCAGCTGCCTTAATGCTTTCACTTGACAGGCAGGAGTCTGCCTGTCAGTTTTACACACAATACAGGTGGCTGCAGTGTGTAAAACCCCCACTGTCAGATCTGTACAATGTACAGACCTGGCAGCGAAAGGGTTAAAAAAAAAAAGGAAACAAAAAACTCATACTGACGTGTGCTCCTCTAGGAAGGGCACCTGTAGGCACATGCCTAATGTGCCTAGTGGGAAATCCGGCCCTGCATATGCACATAAAGAATTGAGGATGAAATCCAGATTTGAAGGGTATCAGGTGCAGTGATGAGCCAGCAGGATCCAGAACAGCAATTCAACTACATGCACTAATGACTAATCACTGATAAAATCAACGTGTGACCATTAGGTATCAGGGAATGTTTATTGTGGAAACATTTTTCACATCAAAGCGGTGTTCCAGACGTTTTTTTTTTTTTTAAAGTAAGCAACTACAAACACTGTATCTGCTGACTTTTAATGAGGGCACTTACCTGTCCAGCAAGCCCGCGATGTCGGCCCTCCCAAAGCTAATCCACGGGTGCCGGCGCCGCCATCCTAACTAAGGGAAACAGGCAGTGTAGCCTTGCGGCTTCACTGCCCGTTTCCTACTGCGCATGGGCAAGTCGCGCGGCACTTTGTGAATGGCCCTGTTGTTTTCTGGGGGACACACATGTCCCAGAAGACAACGGGGCAGCTCGCCGAAGAGCAGGAAGTGACAGAACAGCGCCGTGGAATAGGAAGAGGCAGATTAGGAAGGCTGCCTAGCAACAGGGGTTTCTGGTAAGTAAAAACATATTTTTTTTTCAAATTTTTTAAATATATTTTTTGGAGAATGTTAATGTCATTTTTTATTTTAGGGTGGACCTCCGCTTTAAACTTTAAAAACAATGAGTTGTATTTAGACTTTGGCTTCCGGATGAAGAATATTAAATCCAGACATGCAAAGGATGTTGGTAGAACACTCACAAACAATGATTGTTTAAATGAAACCACCTCCTTTAGTTCCTCCAACAGATACCTGTTGGCAAATATGTTGTGAAATTTTGGTGATTGGTGAACTTGTCACTTCCTGTTTTTAACTATGCCTCACATATTTCCATGCACAAACCTAAGTGTTTTACTGACTATTGTAAAAGATATTAAAACAATGATTACCTCTCACCTTCTCTGCTCAGTCTGTACCCTTGGTGTCCTTCATTCCCCATAATCTTTTTTTTTTTTTTTTGTATGATACTGGATATCCCTCATCTTCATTCCATCGCCATTCCATAGCCACACTGTTCCTACATTTTTTCCTCATGTGATAGAAATCAACCCCCCTAATGTTTCAACCTTAGAGATCTGTATCTGTACCCACAATACCACCTTCAATTTTCTTTGGAATGCACACCTAGAGCATGCCTAATAAATCTTGCTATTCATGGGCCTTTACCTATGTTTTCTCTCTCTCGTAATCTTGGCTATAACCTCAATAAAAATATATTGTTTTAAAAAAATGATTACCTTGCCTAAGAATAAAAACCAGTGATGTAATCCCAATAGCAACCAGTCATCAAACGTAATCTAGTACCGCTGCTATAACATGGATGATGGTTTGGCATTGCTGGAATATTGGTCAAAGCAGTGGAAACTCAGTTCTACATTTCTAGATCTAAAATAATGCAGTGCACCTAGGGAAAAAATAATCCCTAGACGGAGTTCAATATTGGGATATAATATTGACCATAACAACAGAGGAAAAATATTTGGGGTGCTTATTTCAGATGACTGCTAAATGAGTAAACAATGTGATTAGGCAGTGGGAAAAACAAATAGAATTTTGGGGTGCATCACTAGAGGAATCGTCAGCAAGAGGAAGGGGGTCCCGATTCCTCTATATACCGTATACAGTAGATCTTTATATAGAGGGATCACTAACAGGAGGAAGGAGATCCCGATTCCCCTATATAAGATCTTTATATACAAGGATCACCAGCAGTAGGAAGGTGATCCTGATTCCCCTAAATCGATCTTCATATAGAAGGATCACCAGCAGAAAGAAGGAGGTCCTGATTCCCCTATTTTTATATCTTTATATAGAAGTAATACTAGCTGGAGGAAGAAGGTCCTGATTCCCCATATCAATGTTTAAATAGAGGGCTCACCAGCAGGAGGAAGGAGATCGTGATCCCCATATAGATCTTTATATACTGTAGAGCAGTGGCGGCTGGTGCTCCAAATTTTTGGGGGGGCGCAAACAAACTGAAAAAAAACCCATCAATTACAGCCACTGATCCATCAAACGCAGCCACTGTGCCCATCAAGCGCAGCTACTGTACCCATCAATTGCTGTCAGCATTCCCATCAATTGCTGCCAGTGTGCCCATCAAACACAGCCACTGTGCCCATCAAACTCTGCCACTGTGCCATTAAACGCAGCCACTGTGCCCATCAAAGGCAGCCACTGTGCCCATCAAACGCAGCCACTGTGCCATCAAATGCTGCCACTGTGCCATCATACGCAGCCACTGTGCCATCATACGCAGCCACTGTGCCCATCAAAGCTGCCACTGTTCCATCAAATGCAGCCACTGTGCCATCAAACACAGCCACTGTGCCATCAAACGCAGCCACTGTGCCCATCAAGCGCAGCTACTGTACCCATCAATTGCTGTCAGCGTGCCCATCAATTGCTGCCAGTGTGCCCATCAATTGCCGCTACTGTGCCCATAAAATGCTGCCAGTGTGCCTATCAATTGGCGCTACTGTGCCCCATCAAATGCTGCCAGTGTGCCCATCAATTGGCGCTACTGTGCCCCATCAAATGCCAGTGTTCCCATCAATTGCACTACTGTGCTCCATCAAATGCTGCCAGTGTGCATCGCCCGGCACTTACCTGTCTTGCAGCAGGTCAGCAGCGGTGTCCTGCATGCTCCTTGATGTCTTCTTCTGTCCTCTCTATCAGGCGTCCAATCACAGCGCCTGATGTTTCAGCCAATCAGGTGACAGGTAACAGACCCGAGCACCTGATTGGCTGAGAGGCAGTTCAGTGTTAGCAAAGTGAATTCCTTTGCTTTGCTAACACACAGCTGAGTGAACAGTAAACGCACAGCATTGCGCCCGCTGTTCACCTTTTTGGACGCCTATTAGAGCCTACTGCTCTAATCAGGGGCTTCTAAAAGACACTCCCGCCGCTGTAATTTAGGTGCCTGCACCCGAAAAGGGGCCAGACACTTAAATAGAGGGGTGTCAGCGGCGACCATAGATAGATTCATGCAATGCATGAATCTATCTATGGTGATAGAGCGGTGCCAGGAGCGAGGGGGCGGCGCTCCTGTGACCTTTATGGACGCACCGCCACTGCTTGAGAGGTATCTAGAGTGCCAAGCCAAGGACCCAGCAGAGAAGTGGGGTGACGCTTGAGGTAGATACCACCGTGAAGATTGAAGGAGCTCAAGGGATTCAATAGCAGTGAATCAGTGGGTCTAGTGAGAGACCCGGAGCTCAGTGTGCTGAAGAACTACAAGGCGTGATTGTAGTGAAAGTAAAGGAACTGTTAAGCCTTGTGTTTGGAACTGTTAAAGACTGTGGCCATAGGAGAGATCATTCCTTCACATGCAGATGAAGCGTCTTGCTGGGTGCCTTTCCCTGCACGGCTGTCCTCCTCCTTAAGTCTCGGAGTCTGACAATTATTCTTGCAACTACCTAAGGGTGTCCTAGCACTAACCATCTCTCCCAAAAAAAAAGGTTTGTTAATAGAAATAAACTTTCTTTTGCATCCAAGAAGTGTCTGGCGCCCAATACCTTAACTACTCTATAGCCACCATGTCTTACAACCCACTACATACAGAAGGATGTCAGCTATCCCTGGCCCTGGAGGTTCTCATTAGATCAAAGGAGGCCTGGGACTTTGCTACGTAAACAAAAAGCGCCAGAAAAGGCCTGGTCTGAAATACTAATAGAAGTCACTGCTCGTCTTTTTTCTGTAGATGTTCCTAGCAGATTTAGCTTCCTTTGCATATTAGAAAAGTGTAACCTATGAGACGCACTCACTATTAAGAGTAATGTAATCTAGTACTTTTCTCCCCTATTCAGATTTCCTAGAAATTATAAGTTCTCATGTCTGTATACACTTCACAGGACACTGCAGAGAATGTTGTAGCAGCAACGTTGGTAAGGATGATCTGGGTGGGACCAGCATTAACACACAATAATCCCCTTTAGATTTTTATATATCCATCTCATCCATGCTTTTACAGGCCTGCTTTTCTCAGAGATCAGAGCACATTCCTTCAGGCTGTAGACAGATAAGTTATTTCTAGAAAGAAGTTTCTGGTGTAAGGAAGGGGTTGTGTCACCAACACGTCAATACCTGCTCAACCTGTTTCGCTGCTGCCTTTTTTTTTAAATAGAAGAGCCCTTCACTTACGAGATCTTTCATTATTCCTAGAGTATCCTCTCTCAACTCGTACTGAAAAATGACAGCCTTCAAGGGAATATGGACCAGAGAATTCTGGACTTCAATGGCTGCAGAATTCTTAGCGGTCTTCTTGTTCCTGGTAATTAGTTTGGGATCCACAGCAAATATGAATCCAGTTGGAAACAGTGACACCCATATTGCCTTCTGCTTTGGACTGAGTATTGCCATATTAATTCACTGTTTTGGACATATTTGTGAAGCCTTCCTGAACCCTGCGGTAGCAATGGCCATGATATGTACCAGGAAGATCACAGTGGCCAAAGGACTCTTCTATATTGTCATTCAGTGCCTGGGGGCAATAGCTGGAGCTGGAATAGTGGCCCTCATTACCCCACAAGAGAAATGGCCAGTCGGTCTCACCAAGGTAAGTGCAAAAACTATAGGGGAAAGAGTTTGAAAGTCCTCCCTAGTTTTGTAGAAAATCCTTGGATGTAGTAAGTAATTGTGGGTCTGTATAGGAAGATTTAGCAATCTAGTAGTTGTCCCAAAGGATCTTGAAAAGAAATGAAGGCTACTTTCATACTGCTCTGTTGCAAAATCGTGGTAAAAATTCATATGCGTTCCCATTGCGTTTTTGGTGCGTTTTTGCCATGTTTTCCATTCATTTCAATGGGACACTGCATTTTTGGTGTGGTTTTGAAAACAGCACCGAAAATGCAGCATGTAGGACTTTTACTTGCAGTGCAGTGGTGTGAAGAGTCCCTTAGGATTTAAACGTTTTAACACTTGTCTTGCGTTTTTCTAACATGATAAAAAAAAAGCAGAAAAAATGTATCAGTTTGAAAGGGCCCTTTTTCAGCAAATGGGCTTCTGTCTTTTTATAGTGGTGTTTTCTCACTCATTAACAGATTTTTTAGATCAGCCTTTCTCAACCAGGGATCCATGGAACCCTGGGGTTCCTCCAAAGTTTACTAGAGATTTCTTGGGGATTGAGCAGATTTTGCCTCTCAGGTAAGTTACCACTGACGCCAATTATTTTTTCAGTTATGTTTAAGGGGGACATTTTTCCCCACTATCCACCAATTAAGGATCATTATTCCCACAGACCACCATGCTAATGTGCCCTGAGCTGTGGGTATAGTAATTGTTGTCAGGGGTTCCCTGAGAGCTGAAAGTTATATCAAGGGTTCCTCCATGTAAAAAGGTTATAAAAAGCTGGTTTAGACATCTACACTGTTTCATACTGCAGTTTCAGTACACAGATAAAATGTTCTAGACGGGAACACCTACTGCTGTTCTCTATGGAAAATACTGCAGGACTGCTCTGTCACAGTTCCCTGCATGTAAGTACAGATATACTGTATACATATAATGTGAATAAATCCTATAAATGTTTTTTTTTTATCCCTAGATTTTTTTCAAAAAAATCACATATTAAATTATTGATATGTTTCATGTAGTTTGTTACTAATTACCAAATCTTTCTTCTTCCTGGCAATGAGGAAAAATATTCTGTTTTGAGTTAAGAAAGACTTTTCTCTAGCAAAGGTGTGCCCTACAGCAAGGAAAACAATTTAACAGCCGCAGAAATCAATTATTTGATGATTCATTTTGTTTTTTTAATTGATAATTAGATTTAATCCTATGTTTTACTTTATTATTAAAATGACGTGTAAAATTTTTACATGTGTCATCTTAAATAGTCTTTGTTATTTATGGCTCTTTAAAGACCAAACCCTCGCCTCTAATACTCGCCTACCCATGCTTCCCCACCTCTCCATATGTCTGTTGTAGTCAGTTCTAACCTTGTGTAATCTCCATATTGGATGGTGTTGGAGCTTGCACAGGGTCAATGACTTTTGCCATTTGTAACAGTGTTTGGGCCTGGTTACATTTTCAATCAAAAAAAAAAAAAACAGTGTTTGGGCCTGGTAATTGGCCACTCAAGATTGAGCACTGCATTCTCAGAGGAGGTCACATGCTCCTCCATCCTTAAAAACATTGGGTAGTTCCAAGTAATGGAGTAGCTTAGGAGAGTATCAAAAGGTTGGGATGTGTGGGTTTGTTATTTTAAGACAATCCGTCACTTTGTCCTAAATAGGTAAAGTGAGAGTTTACAAAAAACACAGCCACTTCCAGCGCTAATAGGTCTTCCAAGGTGTGGAGTAACAGATGTCAGATAAAATGGTGGTGTGAAAGGTATATATGGTATCCCAAAACTAGGTGGATACTGCCTTCCTCAGATAGGGTAATCCGAAAGGAACTACAAGAAAAACAGAAATGGAAGGCGCGCACACCTAGTGCATTACCAGAGATAATTTAATAATAAGACATTTTTATATAAAAGTGGGTACTCACAAAATGCAACTGACAAAAGGCCATAAACACAGTGCATTGACACGCACAGAACACGGGGTACAGCTAACGTGTTTCAGGGGCGCACCCCCTTCCTCAGAGCTAGACTAGGAGCCGAAACGCGTTAGTTTACCCCGTGTTTTGTGCCTTTTGTCAGTTTAATTTTGTGGGTACTCACTTTTATAAATTTCTTATTAAATGATCTCTGGTAATGCACTAGGTGTGCGCGCCTTCCATTTCTGTTTTTCCTAAAGTGACAGAGTTTCTTTAAAGCCTAAATACAACTAAGACATTTTTGTTCCAGTCCGCTTGTTCAAGGGTGGTGCCCAGGTCTTTTTGTCATTTATAACAAACAACCGGCCACTGCCCCCACCTATATCTGGTCTTCACAGCAAGGAACACATGGAAAGGCAACACATGCAAAACAAAACCAAATAAAATTCCCAGCTTAACTCACCAACCAGTCTGCAACCAACCGAATTATCCTGTCTAACAGCTAGCATTAAAAACAGGGGTTCAATTTGCACACATTTGCAAATACATGCATAAGCTGCAGGGCCGCTCCAAGGCTCCCGAATATTATCTGTTGTCCTAACACTTGTAAATTTATGAGAGCCTCCATAGTAGAAGCACATGCATTCTAATGGATAGATAGAGGGCAGGTGAGCCTGGAGGTAGCCCACCCCTCCTTAAAGGCACAGGGGCACACTAGACACCCCTGTTTTAATGCAAACTGTTAGACAGGATCATTTGGTTGGTTGCAGACTGGCTGGTGAGTTGAGCTGGGAATGTTCTTTGGTTTTGTTTCTTTTTCTCATTTATCCATATAGAGAAGTTTGTTCAGGCCTATGGAGTCCATAGGGGACATATAAAAGGGCAGACACTAAACCCTTGGAGTAGGGCTCCCTCCGGCAGTGGCTTTTGAAGGGGATCAGGTGTTTAGGGTTGTCTGTGCGGAAAGTAACCAAGCTAGAGAAATTATGCCATAGACAGTGCATCCAGAAAGTATTCACAGCGCTTCACTTTTTCCACATTTTGTTGAGTTTTTTTGTTTTTTGAGGGGACAGCAAATTTACACTGTTATACAAGCTGTGCACTCACTAATTTAGATTGTAGCAAGTGTCATTACTTCAGTGTTGTCACATGAAAAGATATAATAAAATATTTACAAAAATGTTCGGGGTCTACTCAATTTTGTGAGATACTGTATATATACACTGCATCTGGAAAGTATTCACAGCGTTTCACTTTTTCCACATTTTGTTATGTTACAGCCTTACTCCAAAATGGATTCAATTCATTATTTTCCTCAAAATTCTACAAACAATACCACATAATGGCAACATGAAAGAAGTTTGTTTGAAATCTTTGCACGTTTATAAAAAAAAAAAGCCTCAAGTCTTTTTGAGTATGATGCTACAAGCTTGGCACACCTATTGTTGGGCAGGTTCTCCCACTCTTCTTTGCAGGACCTCTCAGACTCCATCAGGTTGGATGGGGAGCGTCGGTGCAAAGCCATTTTCAGATCTCTCCAGAGATGTTCAATCAGGTTCAAGCCTGGGCTCTGGGTGGTCCACTCAAGAACATTCCCAAAGCCACTCCTTTGTTATCTTGGCTGTGTGCTTAGGGTCGTTGTCCTATTGGAAGATGAACCTTCGCCCCAGTCTGAGGTCCAGAGTGCTCTGGAGCAGGTTTTCATCAAGGATGTGTCTGTAAATTGCTGCATTCATCTTTCCTTCGATCTAGAATAGAGTCCCAGTTCCTGTCACTGAAACACATCTGGGTATTGTTTGTAGAATTTTGAGGAAAATAATAAATTGAATCCATTTTGAAATAAGGCTGTAACATAACGAAATGTGGAAAAAGTGAAGTGCTGTGAATACTTTCCAGGTGCACTGTGTGTGCATACCGAAAAAAATTACCCTGCTGGTAGGTCCCAGTGCTCATGTAAGTACTGAAAAGATTTTTATTTCATTGAGTGCGAATAGTATACCTGACTCCCTTCGAGCACCCCGGTAGGCTAGGGCTTGGCTAGGGGAACTAAGGGGGTATCCAGAATAACTAACCTCCATCTAAACTCCAGGGCGTGGAAGAGGTATAACCTCCATTTAACCTACAGGGAAGGGCCAGGGTCAGAACCTCTATCATGATTTTTCTTACTGTCTGTCTGTGACCCCACGGGGAGGTCTCCTCTTATTTTCTGTCACTGTGATACTAGGAGATACCAGGACAACGTGTGAAAATTCTAACAGAGGTTCCATGTAAAAAGAGGTTTTCTTGCTGTCTCAGACATTAGTAGAGCCATTTGTAATCACTTCATCTGTAAAAATTCTCATTATCCAGGTCGTGGTATAGCTAGTAGTATTTTTTTACTTTCAACTGGACTGTTTGAGGAATTTCTGTGCTGTAAACCCTACAAAAATGCTTTAATTATACCATATAGTTTATTGGTCAATATGTTACTGCTGCTAACTGCCTAAATGCCGTTATTTCATGAAAAAATAAATATTCATAAATAGTTTATTCAAGTTCTAAAGCTTTATTTCTGTTGCAGGAGAATGCAACTATCTCACACGGACAAGCTCTTCTGGTGGAAACTATCATCACTTTTCAGCTGGTCTTCACAATTTTCGCTTCCTGCGACAAGAAAAGGTCTGATATTAAAGTCCCCATTCCTCTAATCATTGGCCTTTCAGTCACCATCGGACATCTTTTTGCAGTAAGTGGAATTGTTCCAAAACATTTCTAGAAACTAGGCTACTTATTATCTGGGAGAAAGATAACTCAAAGGTGTAGAACTTTTCAGCATTCACACCAGCCATAAAGTGCATTTTCAGGACTTGATGGCCCACTTTTATTACTTTTTTTTAAAACGAAATAAAAGGTAAAAGAAAGAGTTGCTCTTGAAGTGGGTTTCCATCATCATTTCAAAACATGAAATGATAATTATCCTTCTGGCTCTCTCTTGCAGTGCTATTATTATAGCACTGCAAGAGATGTATGTCACATAAATCATAAGGAAATACACATCCCCACATTCTAGAGGTTGTTTAACTGAGCCATGTCACGTATCTGTGTGTGTTTTCAGATTGTGAAAGTACCATTACAGTACATGTAAGGTGAACATTTTTTTTGCTTTACTTTTAATAAGAAATGGTTAAACCCCCATTATGTTGTTTGCTGTTTGTGTCCCATCATAGAGATTTCCCTTTTAGTTCCGGTCTCAGAGACATAACAGGAAAACTTTTCAAAGCAAGAGAAAATCCCAAAATCCCAAGTGTAGACAAGAGGGGAACATGTTCCCCTCTTGGAGGATTTCCCTCACCTCCTGTTCCTATGACAACTTAAAGAGGAAGTAAAGTCAGGCTTACTCACCTCTACTCCCAACAGTCTGTTATCTGTGAGGTTCCTCACTGGTACCGGCATTCAGGGCCGGGATAAGGGGTGGGCAGGAGGTGCGGCTGCCCTGGGCGCAATGGTTTATTGCAGGGATGTGGGCGCCCTGACCCTAACCCCAAGGGAAGGCAGGGACACAGTTTAGCATCTTTGCCCTGGGAGCTGGATGGCCTTGTCCTGGTACTGCCAGCATCTTTCCGAATTCTTCCTGGTGTTGGTCTTTGGCCAATTTTATTGCGTCATGAAGCGACTCCTGCGCATATGCAGGAATCATTAATTGGGGCCCACTGGTACCGTGATGGAACTGTGCATGAGAAGCTCAGTGTACATGCTGCAGAATACTGTGAACAGGCAGGTAAGTTTATTTTATTGCAGAAGAGAAAAATAGAGCCTAATGAACCCATGATAGGTTGTAAAAATAGTGGATGTAAACTGATCTGTTTCCATCCTTCTGCCTTCAATCCATCCCATTCAGGCCCAAAGGAGAAAAAAATGAGAAGGACACACACCTTTTCCATGTTTTTGTTTTCAGAACTAAATGGATTCCCTGCATGCTTTGCAGCTTCTCCTCTGCTGTCTACTTTCCATTTCTAAGGACTACATATCCCATCGTACCTTGCTGCCTGCAAGGAATGATTTCTGTACTGACTCCACCTCCTGAAACTCCTCTTCTCAGCACCTCTGTAGTTCAGAAGGCAGGCTCTGTGAAATGTGTGACGCAGCATTGCCTACTCACAGGGCATAATGAATACATAATTCAAGAAAGCAATTGTGGATCTTTCAGATTAATAGGAGTAGATAATAAATAGGCGAAACACAATGTGGAAAGGATTGTATACTTTTACATTTTAAAGATACACTTTAAAGAAGAAGTGTAAGAATAGTAAAAAAAAAAAGAAAAACATATATACTGTACCCACCTCCCTGCTGTAGCATCGGTCTGATGCTGCAGCTGCCTCGGGCAGCTCTAAGCCCAAGAACTGAGTGATCACATGACTGCTGATCACTCAGTTCTCAGTCAGCCCTGAGCAGAGAGCAGTGACTATCAGTTACCACTCTCTGCTCTACCCCTCCAGCGCTTACTTACAAATCACCTGTTGTACTAGTGGGGAGAACAGGAATGTCTCTTACTTCACCATGATTATATCAAGTGGATGTATGTTTAATAAACCATGACAAGACAATGATACAATTTTTCACTGCCTATCACAGTGATAAGCCCCCAGTGAGGTGGTAATTAAAGGTGATAAATTGGGTAGGAACTAAAATACAAGAGATATCTTGTTCTTTCTCAAGACCATGAATTCTCAATGATAAGTACACAGAAAGTAATAGGAATGTACCTGTTTGACCTCTTCAGCTTTTTAAATGTGTCTAGTACATCCAGAGCTGTTCACCTGGCTATAGATTAATTTTAGGGCTCAGCTAAAGCAGTGAGGCGAGGCAGAGGCACTGAATGGGAATTACTGGTGTTTTAATGTGATCTATCTGCCTATGTTTGCAAGTAGTTTTAATTGTATTAAAAGTTGGATTTTAGTAAGGCTTGGAAAACAGTTGCAAAAATGTTCTTTTAATTCAAAGCCGCGTATAAGGTTCTTTTTAGGTGGTACTAGGTCCCTGCCTGGGTCACCCATGCTTACCCGGGAAGTAGTGACAGATGCTTTCGTAACTGTGGGCAAAGGGGAGATGTCCTGCATACCTTGTGGTCCTGCCCGAGACTGGTGGGGTTCTGGTCCAGGGTTTTTGGCCTGCTCTAGACCCTCTTCCATATAACGGTCCACAGGGACGCAAAGTTGGCCCTATTGCATTGCCCAATTCCTGGCTTACAGCATCTCAGCAGAAGCTGGCTACTTATCTTTTTTTTCTGCTAAATGGACCATAGCCCAGGCCTGGAGGACCACGCGTTTTGCCTTTCAAGGGGTGAAGTCACGTATGACTGCCTTGCTGCTCCATGAGGAGATGACTCACATCCTAAATTTCTCAAAGTCTGGGAACCTTGGATTTCCTATGAGTTTCCCTCAGTCCAAACAGCTTGTTTGGGCCTTCTCTGACTGCTTCCTACAGAGTATCTGTGTCTGAATTATTTTTCCTTCTCTAGACTCTGTCTTTCCTTACACTCTCTTACTTATGGTTCTTCTTTCTTCTCATTCTTACAGACTCCATCCTTTGGGGTTGGTCTCAGGAGTGGGCCACCCCTGAGATGACTGTGAGTAGGCTGTGGTGTAAGGCCTTTTTTCCTTCCCTTTTCTTTCCATTACACATTTAATTATCCTTCAATATCATCCCAATCGTATGAAGGTTTAACTACGACTGTCATGTTTGTATTCCTTTTGGATTCTTGAGTAATACCTGATCATTCCTTAGCCCCTGCGCTGGCGACCTATATGCTTGCTTTTGATTTCTTACATTGTGGCTTAAAACCAATAAATACATTGAAACAGAAAAGTTGGGTTTTAATACCTACTACACTATGAGAGATTTTCTTCCTCTTGCCCAATACTGAGTTTTATATACCATGTTGTGGATTGCTGCGGCCAGCGGGATGAGTTCCATCTGATACCTGGGCGTCATTATCCATCCATCTATCCTTGTGGGTTATTTCCCAAAACGCTCCCAGGCCTTCTTTTGAGGTCTTAAAATCTAGTAGGCAGCTTGTGACTGATGGTGCACACCTGGGTGAAGAGTGCCACTTATCTAGCTGGATTACTGGAATTTATCGGCAGATGGATTTTTCTATGGACTTTGCACTGAGCACTTTCTTGATTATGTGGGACTTATCTGAATTGATTTTCTAAGCAATTACATTACATTTTTATTGATTTGTTTTTTTTAGCACTTATATAAGCACTTATATGTATCCATTTATTTTTATTCTCCACTTGATGTATTTTCATATATTTATTTATGCATTTGCACTTTAACTGTTGGATAGTGCAACACATTTGGGTTTATTATAGATTACTTTTACCTAACTCATATGTGGTGTCAATCCATTCCCCCCAAACCCCATCAAACCTCCCCTCCCCCCTGATCCCTGATGTCTCAGCACCTGTCATCTGCCCAATGCTATCACAATAGCAATAAATGTAAGTGAAAAAATAATTTAACCACTTTGCAAAAATGAATAAAAGCTGACCAGTTTAAGCAACCCTGTTGGTATTAAATGGTTTGTCTCAGTTCTTTAACTGCCACCTTACTGGTTAGTTTGGGCTGTTAAAGGAAGTTAAAAAATAAACAGACTTACTGGCCGAATCATCAGTGTTTTTATTTATTTTTAGGGGATTTTATTTTATATTGATAAGATCTTTTTTAGGTTAACACAGTTTTTTCTTTTTTTTTTTTGCAATAAGGCTTGCCTTTAAAAAAAGGGGGGTTTTGTTTAAGGGGTGGTATTATGAAGGGTTTTGTTTATTTGCTTAGAGAATTATGTGCTACAAAGTTACCTAATCCTATAAGATACTTAGAAATTTGGAAAAGCACAGCTGACGGACTTTAGCAGTACCAGAGGAGGACAATGAGAATTCAATAGATAAAATATTGTCTTTATTACAAAAATTGTAATTGTTTAACATACTTTTTCTAAAAGAAAACCATTAGCTCAATACATGTATAACATGTTATATCTATTGAGCTAATGGTTTTCTTTTAGAAAAAGTATGTTGAACAAATTTAACTTTTGTAATAAAGACAAATAGATAAAATATTATTTTATCTAAAGTCTGTCAGTTTTTCCTTTCCAAATTTCTAAGGGTTTTGTTTATTTGTTTCTTTTTGATTTTTATTTTATGTTGATGGGGTCTTGTTTTAATTTTGGGCTCAAAGCACAGTATTCCCTGGCCACCTGTTTTCGGAGCTGCCATTGGTTTGCAGCAAAACATTGCATCTTTGAAAAAAAAAAATTAAAGTGTATCTGTGGTCACTGCTGTGTCACTCATCTGAACTACAGAGGTGCTGAGAGGAGGAGTTTCAGGAGGCAGAGTTAGTACAGGAATCACTGTTTGCAGCCAGCAAAGAAATGTTAGGATACCAAGTGCTGGTATCCTGTGGAGTAGATATGGCCAGATATATGTGGATCTGCACAGAGAACACCTGACAAAGCTAGGTTAAGATACACACAACAAGCTACATAAGCATAACAATTAAAACAAACACCCAACTTCAGAAAAACAACATAGGGAACCTTTATGATGCTAGGTTCACAGATCACATTTGCTCGGGCACATTTGTCTGAATTGGCTGGTGTTCCTAATGAACGTGCAAGGAAAAGGCCCCTGCACCTTTTAAGAAACCACGGCCTGCAGACAAACTGCATAGTACAGTGCAGTTTCCAGTCCCTGGGGGTGTCATTATAATCAATGATATGATATTAATTATGATATAATGATACACGCATCTCCTAACCTGCATTGCATTTTTAATGTGGGTGTGAGAAGGTGTGTGATTACACACCTTCCCACAGCCTGCACTAATGTAAACCTAGCCTAAAAATTAACCTAACCAGTGGCAGTGACTCCAACTAAAGAAAACAAGAGTAAACCTTCCTAAAACTAACTAACTAAGCTGTGTACAGACTGCAGGTAAATACGGCAGAGCAGCATAAGGCTGAGGAGGAGGAAATAGCAGGTCAGGAATGGGTCAAAATGGGGAGAGGGTACATAGGAGCAAGTACAAGTAGGCAGGATCAGGGTTACAGCTTATCAGGAACAGAGCACATGGGCATACAGGCAAAATTCTGAGGCACTATAGAAACCTATAGGAGGGGGTGGCTTTTGGGGCTATAGCCCCGAATCTGGGGCCCATAGCCCCAAGTCTCTGCAGGGGTCCCCAAGGGGAGGGGAGGCTCTCTGGGGACCCTGATGTAAGTGGGGGGCTCTCTGGGGACCCTGATTTTAAGGGAGAGGCTCTCTGGGGAGCCTGATTTAAGGGGGGGCTCTCTAGAGACCATACAATCTCTTTAAGTGGAAAAAAACAGTGTGCACCTAAAACACCACACATTATATCACTCCTATTCAATGCATCCACCTATCCCCATAAATACAATTAGATAAGTTAGACATACACCAGTTGGGTCCTATTAAAACTGTCTTGCTGCTGGCCTGTTTTCCACTGCTGTATTCTCTGTAGTCTCTTCATTCTTGTAAGTAAACCCCCAAACGTGTATTTTGTCTCTGGCAGCAATGGGCAAAAAAATGTTATTTAATTCTTAATTAGAGTTCAATAATGAAAAAAACTCCTTGGGCACCTCTAGTGATGTATGTAAATAGTGTAAAAAATAATAAACTTTAATTCTAGAGTCAAATAATGTTTACAGATTTAAGTTTAAATACATATTTAATTTAAAAATGTTTAAAAAAATACTGGGGGCTTTTCATGTGGCTTAATAAGCAACAATAAGATTACACAAATCCTTAAAGTAATATGCTTGCATATGTTGCATATGCATATGTTGAAAGCTGCATATGTTTTTAAGATTTAATGCTTTAGATAACAAAAGTGAAAAAATGACATGGAATTTCCTGTAAAACTGTAACCAGACCCTTATCTAGGCATGCGACCTGGATGGCTAGGAAAGGGAGGGCAGTGAGAGTGTGCCACCTCCCTCTCTGTACAATGCCAGGCTACATGCCTTGTTTCAATGTAGAAGGACAAGGGCGAATTCCCCAAATCGGGACCACCAAAAAAGGATGTGGGGTTTGAGGGGGGGACTTCGGGAAGTCCCTTTTATAATAAGGATGGCCTTGGATATCTGCCCCCTCCCATGAGAATGAGTAAAGGGGCACATTATTACTTACACCCACACCCCCCCAAAAAAAGCAAATATGTAAATGTTACAATATCCCCCAATATAAATACATTGCCAATCATGTCATTTAACTAATTAATGTAAATCCACTGTCAATGACAACTACTTGCCACCCGAGGATGGTTCCCTGTTACAATCTTGTCACTAAATGAAAGATTCCTGGCTGCAGTGGTATTATAAACACAGGGCTTGGGGATCCTGGTTGATGTCATTGACCGTATTTTTTTTTTACAATGTCTCGAATTTTGAAGAACTTCCTAGTTTCACGGATCCTCTCACAAACTAAACCTAAGCCCATTCATCCATCCCTATTCATGTCATCCAGCATTGTAAACGTATCTTCAATCAGGATGACCTGCCACCAAATGATATTTCCATGCAACACTCCCGTGGCTAAATGACAGATCCCTGGCACTGTGGGAATGTAAACAAACCAAGGATGCTTTTTACATTTTTTGTATAATCATGTTAAATACATTTTATATTCTTTATTAAATTACTAAAAGATTGGATTGTGTTTCTTTTTTTCACATATTTCTGAGGAATGTCATATAACCCTTCATTGTGGATCATAGGTTTCCTCAGACAAGACATTGCTGTGCATCCTCATGAGCAAAACTTAAATGTTCCTTTCTCTACTTATCATGGTGATGTCTTACCACTGCTTGAGGCAACTTTTCACAGAGAAAGGCAGTCAGGAAGGCAACTGTGCAGACCATAGGAAATTCAAGTTCCAAAGAGACATAGCTCTGTGTGGTGAATTAACCATCCAACATTTGCACTGTCCATTTTTTGTCAATTTTGAAGTGTACCACTTGTGAGGGAAAATCTAAAATTTTAGAGTTGTGTCAAGAACAAGATGTTAGGGAAATTTTCCAACTGAGGCCGCTGTTTTGGGGATAAGTGTCTAAGAGTGGATTTTCTGAAGTAAATTGAAATCTCCCCAATGGGGCACATACTGCCAAAACTGAACAAATAGGTCTTGATCATTCCCTACTCTACCCAAAATGGGTTTGGCTATACATATACTTTAAGGGCATAAAATGCCAACATCTGCTTCCCCTTCAAAGGACTCCTTAGCACCTACAAAGATTGTTTTAATTATAAATGCACTAAATTTATATGGGTCAGAAGACAAAAATATTCTTAAATATTTTTTACATCTTACACTCAATGAGCTGCTGTGTGGTTCAGATGGCATTATTTAAAAATCTTCCATTGATGCATGTTGACCCTTGTTTAAAGATAATCTATGAGTATAGAAATATGGAAGCTACCATTGCTGACTTCTGCAGCACATTGTGCAAACTCTGACATTCTGATTCTTACTTCATTGCTTAGTGAGTCAATGACCCGTGTAGGCAGACCAGGAGTAGAGACTTTTCAGTCTTCACTGACTGCATGGTTGTACCTATCCCCATAGATGCACTTTAGCTACTGTATTCTTATTTTTAATTACTGTATATCTAATTTTTTTCTTCCCACTTAGATTCAATACACGGGTGCCAGCATGAACCCAGCGCGATCACTAGCAACAAGTCTTGTGTTTAACGAGTGGCAAAGCCATTGGGTAAGTGTGAAAAAGTGTGTATGCATTATACAGTATATGCATTATATATAACAAGAGAAGGAAAAGTAATAAGAACTGCTTAATGGATTCAACGCAATGTCAGCGGTACTCCGGAGACTACTACTGTTTACGTTTTAAATAGACACATGAAGATTAAATACTTCTATCAAGTTTTTATTGCTGTCTGTTACCTCATTTGAAGTTCTCACCTTGTTTCCTGTCTCTTGGGCTGCAGAACAAAAATGTGGGGAGCAGATATCACTGGGACAGGGAGATATAGACAGTGAAAATAAGCTAACCGAGAGAGTGAAGATATTTTCCATCACTCCCTATCTCCGCAATGGGGACAAATAATTATCTGACTGAGGTTTTCTTCCTTACTTTATCGCAGATCAAAAAAAGTTTTAGCCTGGCTTTAAAAAATTTTCATCCAAATATTATTTTTTATCAATCTTTTCTCTGTCCTGTGTCCTCTTCCTCTCTTCTCTATTCTTCCCTCTCTTCTCTCCTTTTTCCTCCTTCACTTCTCTTCTATACTTGGAAAGAAAAGAAACCAGATACTGTAACCACACAACAACTCCCATTTAAACTTCATCTTCTTTATTCAATCAAGACTAGGTTTGCACTGATACCGATACTGGTATTGGTATCGGTGCCGATACTAGCCATTTTTTTTGCAAAAATAGGTACTCGTGAAAATGCTCCGATACCGGAAACAAATACCGGAAGTGACGTCACTTGAGGGGGTTCCGCCTCCTCCTCCCCTCTGGACAGTGCCATCCCCGCCTCCTCCTCCCAGTGGCATCGCTAGGTGCAGGCCCATCCGTCTTAACAGCCCACAAGCCTTGTCTCCTCGCTGCACACCTCCCTCCTCCGGCTCTGACTCCTGGCCACACCGAGCGCTGGATCTGGGCTCTAACTGGCTGGATGCTAAGGCAGAAAACAGAAGGGGCTCTGTATTAAGACACTGTACGGGCGATATCTTGTTGTACTGAGCAGCGGGGCTCTCTTCCTCCTCCGTGTGCTGTCCGGCTAGCTCCTCTCCCATGAGAGACTCCTGTACCATGCCTGCAGTGTGACTGTCTGCTGTACCATGCCTGCAGTCTAACTGTCTCCTGTACTATGCAGTCTCTGGCTGTCTCCTGTACCATTCCTGCAGTCCCTGACGGTCTCCTGTACCATGCCTGCAGTTTCCGACAGTCTCCTGTACCATGCCTGCAGTTTCCGACAGTCTCCTGTACCATGCCTGCAGTTTCCGACAGTCTCCTGTACCATGCCTGCAGTCTCCGACAGTCTCCTGTACCATGCCTGCAGTCTCCGACAGTCTCCTGTACCATGCCTGCAGTCTCCGACAGTCTCCTGTACCATGTCTGCAGTCTCTAAAGGTCTCCTGTACCATG
The DNA here is from genome assembly GCA_037952925.1 of Lithobates clamitans. Taxonomy (NCBI): domain Eukaryota; kingdom Metazoa; phylum Chordata; class Amphibia; order Anura; family Ranidae; genus Lithobates; species Lithobates clamitans. Next base: position 6,456,998 of record JBBGZY010000187.1, on the reverse strand, counting down.
CTTGCAGTCTCACGTTTCCTGTACCATGCCTGAAGTCTCTGATGGTCTCCTGTACCATGCCTGCAGTCTCTGACCGTCTCCTGTACCATGCCTGCAGTCTGACGTTTCCTGTACCATGCCTGCAGTCTCTGACGGTCTCCTGCACCATGCCTGCAGTCACTGCTGTCACTTCTGCCTGTTGCCTCCTCCTTCCATCTACCAGCTGTCACCTCTGCCCCCATGTCTCCCAATAACCCTCCTATCCCCATTCCCCCCCCCCCAGTGATCATAGCCTTTTCCATCCCAACTCCCCCACCACGCAATCCCTATTTCACCCCACCCTCAACTACCTTGCCATCACTTACCCCTCCCCTCCCACCCTGCCGTCACCCAACTCCCGAACACTCCCCCGCCACCTCCCAAACCACCCCTCTTCCTAGGCGATAGGTATCAGTAATTGGTATCGGTGGGTACCTGCAAAAAGGTATCGGTACTCGTACTCTGTGTTAAAAAAATTATATCGTTGCATCCCTAATTAAGACCACAATCAACTTGAAGACATCACAGTTCATCAGGGATGCCTGTACGGGTCTTAATCAATTGAATAAAGAAGTTGGAGTTTTAAACAGAAGTTGGCATGATGTTATCTAGTTTCTTTTCTTTCCATGTGCACACAATCACAATCTGAACCTGCACCCATTTGTGGATTCAAGGTTTGAGGAAAGGTGGACCAACCTGGAGCAGTGCTTACTTGTTGATCTTTTCTATACTTCTTTTCCTTTCCTTCTCTTATCTCCTCTTAGCTCTCCTTTATTCCTGTCCTTCTCCTCTCCCCTCTTCACCCCCTTTCTCATTTTCTCTCCTCCCTTCTTCTCTCCCCTGCTCCCCACCCCTCCCTTCCATGCTCCCCTCCCTACTTCTCACCTCTACCCCTCTTCACTCATTTCTTTGCCATCTCTTATCTGTCTTCTTCTTCTCTCTCATCTCCCTTTTCCTCTCATCTCTCTAGCTTACCTTCATTCTTCTTAATCTACCTCTCAAAGGAGAATTTACAGATTTAGACATTTTATACAGTATGTTGAACAATATCTGAAATCATATACAGTATGTTGCACATTTTCTTTTTCTTCAACCTTCTGCAGGTTTACTGGATTGGTCCAATGATGGGTGGTATCCTCTCTGCTTTTGTCTATCAATACTTATTCTGCCCAGATCCTGAAATGAAGTTTAGAGCTAGCTTTAAGAGACCTCAAAATGAAGATGAATCTGTTCAGTTGACAGTGGTACCTGGAGGAGAATATAACAAGCTATCATCCTCTGACACATGAGGCGATCTTATCCAGTATGCTGCAATATGTTGGAAATATAAAATTTTGGACTTTACTGCTCCAGTTCCTACTGAATTACAGATGGCCAACTCTGACTGAGGACTAAGTAAAAAGCTGCTTATTACTACTGAAATAAAGTCTTGTTTTTTTCAGTTGCAAAAGAGCCAGTAAACATAAATTACAAGCTGGTTTACATAAAGATGTCCTAAAGTGTATTTATAGCCAAAACTTTGAATAGAGTAGGAAATGGTTAAAACCCCTGTCAAGTTATGTTTTGCTCAGTGTGCCCCTTTGGAGAGATTTCTCTTCACTTCCTGTCCATAGGACTCAACAGGCAATATAAAATCTCTATAGAGGGCCAATCACCTCCTAGACAGCTGTCACTGCAACAGATTTCCCATTGAAAGATTTTCCCTCATCTATGGTGATGACTGTAATATTGTGGACTTTCCATCATGTTGTCTTTGTGGCAGTAGACACCAGAGCAATAGAATCTCAGTCAAGGACACAGAAAGCAGTATAAAGTTGAAAGAGGTTCTAAACCATTCCTACTCTATCCAAAAAATGGCAAATGAATAATACGGTTTAAAAAGTTTACCCTTAATATATTTCAGATACAAATGTGGTAAGTATATGAGGGTGAATTTTACGAAATCTTGACAGAGGTTCTAAACCTTCCTAACTCTACTAGAAAATGTGGGATTTTTTTTGTTGTTGCTTGTGCCCAAGATGGGGAATATCTCCTTATTCATGCACATACCATGGGGGAAATCTCTCAGATGGGGACATAGCAATAAAATCCAATCACAGGTTCTAGCATTTCCATGCTATTTAAAACATAAAAAAAAGTTTGGGCTGTAATTTAAACCTTCTTTGCCTGGGAAGCAATCATCTTTAGCTATTTCCTAGTGTCCTGATGATGTCATATAAGAATTACTTTAAAAATAAAGTAAAAAAAAAAACATGAAAATGCATTTAACTGCAGAAAAATGCAACACTGTACTTCAAAGTGCATTAAAGCACACTGAAACACACAAGTCACTCTACAGATATTGGTTATAGATGGTTTTTCATATGCATTTCTAAATGTTAGTAGCGCTTGTAAAAATATATAAATTGATCTATATTTTGTTTTACTGATCCTTTAATAGTTTTTTTTCTGTAAGTCTTGACTTTTATATTGATATGTTATTGCCATATGTATAGTGTTTCTGTATGTTTATATTAAACTATGGATCAGCTATATTAAATGCACTGGTTAAAACTAAACTCCAGGCTAAACAAAAATGTTCTATGTACAAGAGGCACATGTATTCTTTCTTGAATCTTGGAATTCTTTGTATATTTCTGCCAGATCTGTGCAGTAACCAAGTGTGAAACTTTGCCCCTGTGGAGTTTCATGTAATAAAGACCAGTCACTACTACTCTCTCTCCTTGTGCAGAGTGACTGGTCTTGTATCCGCCTCCCTGTAATTTTCTGTAGGCAGCCTGTAGTGGGTGGGTCTTCTGAGTCCCTCCCACAGTGCAGACTATTGATGATGTCACCCACAACTTTTAAAAGGTAATATAGGGCTTTACAAATGCATTTAGTACACACAAAGTGGTTTTCTATAGTTATTGGCTAACGAGGAATACATTTAGATGAAACAATTTGTGTCAAGAGTTCAGCTTTAAAGTGGTTATAAACCTCTGACATGAAAAAAATAACAAAGCATATCTATTTATAAAGTGTACTTGCCGCAATCCAAAGCACTGTGTGCAATCTCTGTCTGCTGCATGCCTGAACTGCTAAATTAGTAATTTCTGACAGCTAATGCCAACTCCAATGGGTTGAGAGGGGCAAGGAGGGAGCTCCATCACAATTCCTGTTATTGTCAGTCTCAGATGTGCATCTTTCCCTATAAGTTTGTGCAAGTGCGGGAGGGGGCTTCCCTTCCCTGCACTCGGGTCTCAGGTTACACTAAGCTCCCTACTCTATGATGTTCAGTTTGTGATGTCAAATCCCCGCCCTCTGCCTTCTGGCACTCTAAAATGCCGTAGAGAAGAGAAGACTGCAGATAAACAGGTACGGCTTATGTAGGCGAATTTGTTCCATCACTGTGTATCACCTGAGGCCAGTCACTTCACTTGGTATATGTAATGGAACCACTTTAAGCCTTAGAGAGGATCACATTCTTTTGTGTAAGACCCATACACAGCAGTGTGATGTGAAAAAGGGTGCAGCTAAAAGGTGGTTATGCTCCTCTTTACTTATAATGATTGTTTGGTAAATTTGAAATGCATACTGTTCATGATAGACTGCAGTTAATGGCATAACAGTGAAGCTGTTGTGAATAAAATGTCTGTTTTTCTCCTATTATAACAAGCAGTGTAGAAAAGTTACTGAAAAATGTTTCATATTATTTATTTGGATTGGCCCACTCAGAAATCTGGCATTCAGCTGGAGGGAGTAGTTGTCCCGGGCTGCCCTTTCTTACTGGGAGTGGGTTGCGGTATAATTCTCGCAGCAGCATGACAAGTAATGAGGTCTTTGAGAATCAGTGGAAAAATTGGGATTGCTACAAAATGGGTGCCCATCTGGTGGTTTTGTGTTTCCCCTTTGCCAGTTGTTAGTTGTTCTGTTTGGAGCTTGTATCTCTGTCCAGAGTAAGTAAAAAATAAACCATTGGAAACTGTCTATGATTCAAAAGATGGGGTGGATTATGCTGCTGTGGCTAACTAAAACCCATATCAGCAGGGAATATTCAGACCTTGGACTCCCGCTGCACTGTGTTTGCACACGTGTGCCAATGCACATTTTCGCTTGCGTTAAGGCAGCCCATTCAAATGCATAGGCTGGCAATGCATCAAGTCGTCTAAAAAAAAAAGACATGGCACTATTTTTGACAATGCTTTACACCACAACACATGACAGTGCATCATCATGTGTTTTCATGAACTTCAAAATATGTACGTTTGTTGGAGCTGCATTGCCCCAATGCATTGACATGCCATTCACAATGACATTACGTACTGTATGTTGCATTACTGCACCAGTTACCCTACTGCACCGAAAAGGTGTAAATGTGCTCTAGGTCATGGGTTTTCAGCTATAGGTGAAAAACACAATAGGGAGAATAATGGCTATAGAAGAATGGTGGAGTTTCTTGAAGAAATATACATTTATTGGCTGATTTAATCTTTTTGTTTGTAGCCAAGCCTGAAGTATGACTTTTACATATCAAGGATTTACTGTAGGACCAAATTAAGGCCCAATGGAGCTCTGAACAAGATGTAGTGCCTTATACTCAGCTTTAAACATCTAGTCATTGTTTGTTATATAAATTTCCAAACCTTTTTTTGATTTTGATGACTATGCATCCATGTAAAGACACATAAATCAACTAGATTAGAAATGAATGGTTGTAAATGCTATTGATAAATGTGCATGAATCTCAAAGGCCAAAGTGCAAGCGACCGAGCAGTGCCAAAGATCGGAGACAGGTGAGTAAAGGACTTGCAAGGGGCTAATGGGTGGGGGATTAAATAAATAGGTGTGCCTGCACTATTAGTGTAGTTACACTTTGGAATTAGGAAGACGAACACTTAACAGTTTTGTATTTATTGCTTTCTCTCCTATAATCCCGTCAAATCCAGTTGATGACCTAATTTTACTTACTGTATATCCTCTAATTTTCTACTGCCAAGCCCATACAAGTCCAACTGACTTCTAACTTATCATTATACCTTGTTTTATTGGTTTATAAAGGAGAATTAGATCATTCAGACTGTATAAACTAACAGAGTAGTCCAGATAATACCATTCAACAAACATGTCTCTGTTATGCTGCGTACACACGAGCGGACTTTTCGACGGACTAGGTCTGGCGGACCGGACTCTTCCGGACAATTCGACTTTGTGTGGGCTCCAGCGGACTTTTTTTTCCCAAAAGTCCGACAGTCCTAGAAATAAAACATCGAAACATGTTTCAAATCTTTCAGACGGACTCGAGTCTGGTCGAAAAGTCCGCTCGTCTGTATGCTAGCCCGACGGACAAAAACCGACGCTAGGGCAGCTATTGGCTACTGGCTATGAACTTCCTTATTTTAGTCCGGTTGTACGTCATCACGTACGAATCCGTCGGACTTTGGTTGATCGTGTGTAGGCAAGTCCGTTCATTCAAAAGTCCGTCGGAAAGTCAGACAGAAAGTCTGTCGAAAAGTTTGCCGGACCTAGTCCGTCGAAAAGTCCGCCCGTGTGTACGCGGCATTAATGTTTCCTTTATAACCAAGCTCAAACATAAGACCCAACTGGTGACAACAATGCAAAGAACAATATGGTATCCAAGCTGCAGTATTCCATAGCAGCCCATTAATAGAGTTTTTTTTTTACTGATATATAACTACAGTAATCAATTATTTACCGTTGATGTTGGTTACTGTGTATTGCATGCTATCATTACTCTTTGCACTTCCTTAAGTTCACAATGTCTTTGCTTTAGTTGAAGCTGGAAGCTCATTAGAAGAATGACTGGTCATTGCATGTGTTATGTATATCATTGCATTCCTATGTATATATATCAAAGATTTTTTTAGAAGATATTGATCAAGTAAATGTTTAAATACATTTCAGGAAATATTGCCAAATAGTTATTATACTAACATTAATATTAATGCTGATTTAAATTAAAGAGCCTTCTAGTGTTTTAGTTTTGGTTAATGTGTTCTATGCAGTTTGCATGTGTACTCACTTTAAATGCATTTTACATGCAGTTATATTCATCATGACTGCTGGTGTGCTTGCTGAAAACGCCTAAACTGCAGCAAGCAGGTTTTTAATAAGTAACTTCATCCAAAACTGATATTTTAGATTTTGAGTTAACCAGCAGGCAATTTCCTATAACTTTCAGGGACTCTGTTGGTGGAGATCTCTCTGCTTGACTTCCCTGGTCTGCACCCTTGACATGGACAGAAGGGTTCACACTCTCTCTGTTGATTTTTTTTATGTATTTTATATTGTAGAGAATGCAACAGGAGGTGCAAGAAGTATCATGTTATAGTAAAACATAGAAAAAGCCAACTCAGCCTCCCAATCCCACCTATAATAAAAATATCAGATTTGGGTTGACCTTTTTTTAGAAGTTCGCCAAACTAAAACAAATTGGTGAAACTCTGGGGTTTATTTACTAAAGGCAAATCCACTTTGTACTACAAGTGCACTGCAAGGGCACTTGGAAGTGCAGTTGCTGTAGATCTGAGGGGGACATGCAAGGAACATAAACAGCATTTTTGCTTGTACATGATTGGATGATAAAATCAGCAGAGCTTCCCCTCATTTCAGATCTACCCCTCAGATCTAAAGCAACTGCACTTCCATGTGTACTTTCAAGCGCACTTGTAGTGCACTTGTAGTGCAAAGTGGATTTGCCTTTAGAAAATCAACCCCTCTGTCAGCGTTTTTGGTGATCCATTGAGGAGACCTTCTTTTACTTTGTGTTCTATAGTCTTGTTTTACAGCCGAAAAAAGAAGTGGGATGAAACCCCTCCAAATTGAGGGAAATTCCTGATCTGCCACCAGAACTAGTGTCTCCATGGGAAGATTTCCCCTCTATACCTATTCTAGTGACCACTCACATTTCGGATTTTCTTTCCCTTTCAGTGATAACGGTCACCAGGACAACTGGAGAGGGTGAATCTCCCCAGTGGGGACACAGACAGCAATGAAAACCTGATAAGTGTTCTAATCCCTCTCTATTCTACCCTGTTTACCTGAAAATAAGACCTAGCGTGATTGTCGGTGAGGGCTGCAATATAAGCCCTACCCCCCAAATAAGCCCTAGTTAAAGTCCTTGTAGGTCTTATTTTCAGGGTAGGACTTATTTTCGGGAAACAGGGTAGGGCTTATTTGGGGGGTAGGGCTTATATTGCAGCCATCACCGACAATCATGCTAGGTCTTATTTTCGGGGAAACAGGGTATATAAAAAAACAAAAAAAAAAGTTTTGCCTTTTTGCCTTCAGTTATACTTTAAGATGCTTAATATGTAAAGGTCCGGGGCGTACATGCTTTATTGATTATACAACAGTGCAAAACTGATATCCATACTTGCACATTTTGGCCAATTCTGGCTTTAATCATACCAATGAATGAGCTACGATCTAAGCTGAAGTTTAGGTCTGTATATTTTTGCATAGTAACACTGGTCCAGCTTGGATCAATGTCAGCATGCATGTGTCATACCTGGCCAATCCCTGTGGAAGCTGGAAATCACGTTAGTAGCTACCACTTCTACAGTGATCGCCATAAGCTTCCAGATCTTGTGCCGAGCATCTTCACTGCTACTTCAATGAACACAGAAGTTGCTCACTCAGCCCAGACACCAGTCAGAGAAAACTTTGCATTTTCTTAATGAATGTAAAGCATTCTTTGAATGAACGAGGTGGAGAGATGGGGTGGCATCATCACAATATCCATCTCATCCAATCAGGGAACCCTTTGCATTCATTGTGAAAGTGCAATGTGTTCTCTGAATGGCGCCCATGCCAAGAGAGCAACCTCTTGTGTTCCGAGATTAGCAGGACAGCCACAGCTTGGCATGGGACCCAGAAGCCAACGGCAATCTATAAGGTAGCATTGTCTACAACAGTTATTTCCAGATTCCTTGGGAGTCTGGAAACAAGCTGGCCAAACCATGTAAAGGTGTACATCAGTTTTACCCTTTTGTTTAATCAATAAATCTTGAGAGAACCCCCTATGGAGTGCTGTTGTTCTTGGAACTGTTCGTATTATACATAGTGGAAGTATAACTGCCTGACACGTGTACTAGCATTTTAAGGTGGTTAAAGTGTGCCAAGGTGTTGATAGGTAGATATAAATGTGTAAAATTATCTCTTGTTTTAGAAAATTTTCTCTTTTCACTTTGCAAATGCAAAAAAATAAAAGGACACAGGTATCCAGTTGTATGATGCTTTCTTACATTTCATCCACAGTGATGTTGTATTCAGGTTGTGTGTATACTGATAATGTAATAAACACACAAAGTAACCAGCAGTGTTATGTATCCCATAACAATCATATAAGATTATATCACGTTCAATGGGTTATTGCTGTTTGCACTGTTGTTAAATAATTAACTTAGTTGTAATTTTATTACTACATTTTGTGTCAAGGATCATACCGTGTATATATTTCATAGAAATTATTTTGATGGCAGAGCTGCCAGCAATGTGGAAGATTGTTTTTTATATAATATTATTATCTTGTATTACCACTATGATTTTCCATGTTGATACATCTTGCTATTTACTTTAGAATCTCATTCAGCCAAAGATAACAAAAAATCTGCCTACATTTTTGTGTACTGCTTATGTAAATATATATTTTATGTTTTGCATTATCTAAATTCAGACTTTTTTTGACATTTGCATGTATACCACTGCTAGCATTACCTTGCATAAAAGTACTTTTTTATAATAAGGTTGTTTTGGATTGTTTTCTGGAGCTTAAATTGTCTTCTTATATATATATGTTATTAGAAATCAAATGCATAAATAAATGTTTATGAGATAGGTACTGTGAAAATGGATGGTCTGTCACTAAAGTAAAAAGTAAAAGTGTCCCTGATCAGGTGTAAGGATCTACAACGCAGTGGCTGGTGTGCAGTGTGATCCGGCCTGGATAACTGCAGTACCGATGCGTAGACTGCAGTGTATTATATCGTTCGCTTTTTTTTTTTTACGAACCTTATTGAAATGTCACAAAGTGACATTTCAAAAAGTTCAATTGGCCACCATCTGGTGCAAGGCAGTGGATTCCCTTACATTGCACTGCACTGGAAAAAAGTGTCCTTGTGTCTGTGGTGCCGTACATTTCTTCAGTGCACACTGCTACACACCATGGCAATACAGTGTTCTGAACCAGGCACATTGGAGACAAGCCATTTTGCCTTCTCTTGCTGTGGGAATACCTACCCAATGCAAAGCCCCACTGAACCTGCTGTGAGTAGGCCTGAAATAAATATGGAGTGATTTTTGGATTTCCCTACCTAAATTATAAACATGTATTCATACCTCCCAACTTTCTGAGATGGGAATGAGGGACACCTATCAGCAAAAGTATGCAGGCATAGGACACACCCCTTACCACACCCGCTTAAAGGAGAATTGTACAAAAAAATAAGATTGGTTAAACCCACAAGTGTTTTTTTTACCACTACTATTCCTTTATATTGGCTATTGGAATCTACAAATGCAGCAATTTAGAAATCGGATGAAAGGTTTAGCGCTGGGAAACACTTTTTGATAGATAAAAAGTGCATTTTATATACAACTATATAGATCAGACCAAAATGAGGGACAAATGAGGAGGAATGAGGGACAGAGGGACATTGCTCCAAATCAGGGAAAGTCCTTCAAAATCAGGGACAGTTGGGAGGTATGTGTATTATCATGTCTGTTCCTATAGTCAGCTAGCCTATCAAAGCTATGCTAATAATAATGGTGATGGTATAATAACAATATGAGCTACAAAAATAAATACAAAGCCCAACAAAGCAAAGATCTTATTTATTTACAGAGAATGTAGAACACCAACATAGAAATCTAAGAATAGAGCATATAAAACAAAAGATCAGAAATGATACATTACGTAAGTCCATCCTCACTGTTTTGTGTCTCTTAGCTGGGCTCAAGGAGAAAGATTAAAGAGGCCGTTCATCGCTCGCCTTTGCATCTTATATCACTCACAAGCAATACCCATATTGCCAATCTGTATAGCTTTGTGTACAATGAGCAAAAAGCAGTAAACTATCAGACAAATGCCTGGCCCAGGTCAACATTCCAGCAACAGCTAGCCTTTTGATGTTCTGGTTGCAGGCAAGGCAATTAGGCACTTTAATCTTCACACCAAGAGATGATTTGAAGCAAAGCTCTCCTAGTCCCGTACCCCGCCACCAGGGTGGCGGTGTGAATCCTTTTTCCAGATGAAGAATTCTGACATGCACTCTTCTGTTATACACACCTTGCTGGGTAATCCTGTGCGAAAAAGCATCCCAAGACTACCCCAGCAGTATCCAGATGGCTTAGGTATAACCAGGTTTCAACAGTCCAGAAATATCTGATATTAAAAAACATGCACCTTCCAACATGCACCCTCCAATAAGTCAATGCTCTCCCCAGGCTAGGTGTGTAGACAAATAAGCAAGGAGTGTGTGTCCAGACCTTTCTGGCCTTCCAGATAGGCACTCGACCAGGCTGACGGTAAGAGATGATCAGTCCGGGCCAAAGCAGGAGGCTAAGTATTTACTGTATCTGATTGACGTTAAAAGCCCTTGCAAGGATAATCCCACTCTTAAGCGACTAAAAACATACAGTATGTTGGCAAATGGATTGAATCAGTCATAACCCTCCATTAGAAGCTAAATGAACTTTTTTGAGGCGGTTGGTGCTGACAAGGCCACCCCTGCCTTGAATTGTGGCCAAGAAGTCAATTTACTTAGCTCCAAATGGAGAGATTTAAGGCTACTTTCACACTGAGGCGCTTTACAGGCACTATAGCGCTAAAAATAGCGCCTGCATAGTCCAAAAAAGTAAAAAAAGTCCTGCAAGGCGCATCTTTGCAGTGCTGTAGGAGCGGTGTATGCACCGCACCTAAAGTGCCCCTGCCCATTAAAAGCAATGGGCAGTGCCTCCTAACCACCACGTCGCTTTGCAGGCAGTTTTAATCCTTTTTCACCCGCTAGCGGCCAGAAAACACAGCAAAAACGACGGTAAAGCGCCGCTAAGAGTAGCAGCGCTTTACCGCCGACGCCCCCAACGCCCCAGTCTGAAAGTAGCCTTACAGACTCAGTTCACTTGCTAACTTGTGCCTTTAGAGGTTACCACCCACATTTAATGACACCACTTTGAACCATCCAGCACTTGGATCTGGTTTGTACACATCTGAAAAAGCTCTTTTTGCTGTCTGTCATCTAGGTTCCTGCTCATCTTTTCAATCATTGCTAGTAGGAGTAATCAGAAGCTGTAATATATATTTAATTGGTGGGTCCCACTTTTCCAGTTCCGACCAGGAGAGAAAGATGTTTGGTTTGTCTTTGTTTTACGGTACAAGTAAAATGCATGTCCTGGGACCTGTACCAATGGAAGGGTCTTTGTCTCCACTTTGGTTAAAAAAATCAATCCTCTACAGATCAGATCTGATCTACAGATCAGTTACATATTTAGCAAGGATTTTAGGCCTCATGCACCCAGGCGGTTTGGTCTATCAGCATCAAATCCCACAATTTGCGGGTGCCTGGGAGGCACAGGTACAGCCTCCAGCCCTGCTGCCAGAAGCCTGTCAAAATCTAAGAGGCTGAAATACGTGGTAGTTGGACACTGTATTGAGCGGTACTCAAAACAGGAATAATGCGATCAGGGCATACATCCTTGAATGCTTTAATATTACTTTTGTAGTAGGGTCCCATATTTAACACTGAAATAAATTTCACAGTATTAAAAACACATACATGTTCACCATATTTTCTCTTGCTTTACCGTCATACAGCAAGGTTGAGAAATATGCAGACATATCCAGCTCTACCCACCCACAGACAGTGTGACTTCAATCAGAAGGCAGCACACCTAGACTGTCAAGCTATGACTTAGATACAACTGGATTTTCATGACACATCATGAGTCAGTCAATTGTGTTTCCTCCCGTAGAGGAATTTCCTGTGTTATAAAAGCAACAAAGGTAAACCAGTAACAAAAATGCATATTAGGGACACTCCCTTCTCTACACCTACTGTACGTAAACCCAGAGGCAAGATATACAGTGACAGCGACATTCCTTCCTGTATACATTATGCAGTATGAGGTTTAATACTGACATAGCTGTATTGACACAGTAAAGGTTAAGTAGTTTCAAACTGAAAAAAAAAAATGTTTCTAACATAGAGCGGTGCCCCATTTGTATGCCGAATAGTTCATACCAATTTAATAAAGTTCAGGAAAATCACAGGCTTTAAACTGAACATAACATATGCCAGAAGTTAGCTTTGCCAGAAGTTAGCTTTTAATGTTGATAGAAAAGCAAAAAAAATAGCACAAATAGTCAAAAAATAGAACTGGTAGTGGGAGTAGGTGATTAAAGGTACAGAACATGCTGTGTTGGTCATCCCATAGCAAAATCCATTACATCTCCAATATTCTGCAGACATCTTTGTTTTCTACATAGCCTACACCGTGGTGTTTCATTTAGCACCATTATATAGTAATACATAGGAGAAAACGTATTTTTAAAACATAAATGTTAGTTTTTGAGTACCAGGATTTCATGTCCAGCAGTACTACAAAGTTCATTTCACCACATACAGTCCTAGTACAAAATGAACAAATAAATAAATATATAGCGCTACCTTTATAGGAGCAGCTGGCTATTTCGGCCTATTTTCCAAATTCACAGCATACAGTCCCTGACAAAAGTCTTGTCGCTTCTCTATTTTGTAGAAACACCTGCTAGTAACCTGAATTTTAATTAATCAATTGGTGTTAGAAATAGCTCATATGAAAAGCTAAAGCCCTCCCAAATTATGTTTAATGCACTGAAATAAATTCGTTTCACTGAAAAAAGATTTATCATTTAATCAAGACAGACAGGTCAAATTTTGGCAAGACAAAAGTTTTGTCGCCTATACAGAAATTGAACAACTTTACTGAAAATCCAAAAATATGTCAGCAAATTAAGTAGTGGTGCTGTGAGATCCAAATTTAATATCTTGTATGACTTCCATGAGCTTGAAGGACAGCATCCATGGATGCAAGGATTCATACAATTTATTGATGAAGTCATCAAGAATAGCAAAGAAAACAGTCTTGCATGCCTCCCAGAGTTCATCAATATTCTTTGGTTTCGTGTTCCATGCTTCATCTTTCATCCTACACCACATATGCTCAATGATGTTCATGTCTGGTGACTGGGCTGGCCAATCCTGGAGCATCTTGATCTTCTTTGCCTTAAGGAACTTTGATGTGGAGATGGAAGTATGCGATAGAGCACCATCCTGCTGCAAAATTTGGCCTTTTTTATGGTTGGGAATATAAGAGGTAGCTAAGATTTCTTGGTATTTTAGACTATTGATGTTGCCTTCCACCCTGCAGACCCCTCACACACCCCCATACTGGATGTAACCCCAGACCATGATTTTGCCTCCACCAAACTTCACTGTTTTCTGGGTAAATCTCGGCTCCATGCGGGTTCCAGTAGGTCTCCTGCAATATTTGCGGCGACTGTGGTGTAATTCAACAGAAGATTCATCTGAAAAATCCACCTTCTGCCACTTTTCCAGAGTCCATCCTTTTAGCAGGCTGTGGCCATTGGCAAATGCCACACGGTTTTTCAATTGTCTTTTGTTTAGTGGTGGCTTATGGGCACTGATTCGACCATGGAGGCCATTTCGAGACAGAATCCGACAAACTGTTCTGGTTGACACAGGGACTTCAGGTGACCAGGTCTCGTGGAGCTCTGCTGCAGTGGAAAATGGGCTGGCCTTGGATTTTCGAACCAACAAACGGTCCTCTCGAGCAGTTGTCTTGCGGGGTCGACCTGACCTGGCCTTGTCCAAAACGTCTCCAGTCTCTTCAAATCTTTTTTTTATCCTCTGAACTTGACGCTGAGACACATTGAAGGTGTCTGCCACATCAGCAGTGGATCTGGTCTTCAGCCTCTTGATAATCAACACTTTAGTCTCCGGGTGACTCTTAGGCATGTTTGCAGAGGTCTAGTTGCAGTTGAGAAGGTCTAGTGTACTGGTGTTCTTTTTATACACACCTGAGACCTAATTGATCCATTATTAGTCACAGGTGATGCTCATATAACAAGGCGATAACACTTATGTCTTGGCAAAAATTGACTCAATCGGCTTTACCAAGCTGTGAATATTAGAATACTTTTTGTCAGTTTCGTTTTGCACTGAAACATTATTACAAAAGCTGTTGGGATTAAAATGACCCATTTCTTGTAACAAAATCTTGATTAGAAATATATTTTAGCGGCACTTCTGGTCAATTTGTTCACAAGTGACAAGACTTTTGTCAGGGACTGTATACAGCCAAGCAGACTGCATTTTCAGGATTCTTCCTTTGGCTCAAGAATCAGTCTAGGTGTTTTTTGTTGTGTTTTTATTGAAGAACAATGAACTTTGTCGTGGATAGGGAGCATGGGATACCCCTGAACTGTAAAACTTGAACTTAAACATCTTGAGGTCCACAAAATTTCTGGCCGTTCTGCACAACCCTTAAAATCCTGGCAGAACTTTGTCTGCACTCTCCAGGCAAAGTCTCATATAATCTCCAGCTGCCTGTGACCTGTACTTCACTCACAGCTCCAACCACCTCACTGTCATCCTTACAGCACTGGGGTTCTCTACTTATTCAGCCACCAGGATCATCAGTAGCCTCCTGCCGATATCACCCCCTTCCTTGTGATGCAGATGTAGATTCACACCGCCTCTTGGACAACTTGGGCTCTCTCCCACAGTTTCCCACCATCTCCATCCTGTGAGCTGTCTCCTGGCCCTTTGGATTCTTGGTTTGCTTTGCAATAGGCCCCCAGCTAAGCCTAGCTGGGACCTCAGTGTCTTCAGGCTGGCTCCCTTCCCTGCCCTCCAACAGGGGTCTCCTCTAACAGCCTGGACCCAGGAAAACTGCCCTACATCCACATACTGCAAGCTGCTCTTACTGCACAGGACTCAGACTATTTATGGAATCTCCCCCACCTTCTCGGCACACCTCCCCAGGGATTGGCTGAACTCCCACAAATATTCAGGCTGCAGTCTCTTCCCACCCTCCCACTATGTTCTAGAAATCTCTATAAGCCAGGGGGAAGTATCAGCGCAGCAGCCTGTGAAACCCTGAGCAGCGCCAATTAATTAACCCCTCCACCACTGATTACAGACGAGCTAAAAAAAATTAAAAAATATATATATATACACACACACATACAGTATATACACTATATTGCCAAAAGTATTGAGATGGCTGCCTTTACACGCACATGAACTTTAATGGCATCCCAGTCTTAGTCCGTGGGGTTTAATATTGAGTTGGCCTATCCTTTGACACTATAACAGCTTAAACTCTTCTGGGAAGTCCATCCACAAGATTTAGTAGTGTGTCTATGGGAATGTTTGACCATTCTTCCAGAAGCACATTTGTGAGGTCAGGCACTGATGTTGGACAAGAAGGCCTGGCTCGCAGTCTCTGCTCTAATTCATCCCAAAGGTATTCTATCAGGTTGAGGTCAGGACTCTGTGCAGGCCAGTCAAGTTCCCCCACCCCAAACTCACTCATCCATGTCTTTATGGATCTTGTTTGTCCACTGGTGCACAGTGGTTAGCACTTTCACCTAGCAACAATAGGGTCGCTGGTTCAAATCCTCCCACACTCCAAAGACATGCTGGTAAGTTACCGTAATTAGATCCTGCCGAAAAAAATTGGCCAAATATTTGTATGTGTATGTGTTTGCAAGCATGTTGGGACCCCATGGGGTAAAGGACCGTGCCATACCGCAAATGGACACCGGCGGCAAAAAAGCGCCCTGAGGCGATTCAGTTCACATAGGTAGTGCTATACAAGTCACTCATTCATTTATTCAGACATGTTGGAACAGGAAGGGGCCATCCCCAAACTGTTCCCACAAAGTTGGGAGCATGACATTGTCCAAAATATCTTTGTGTGCTGATGCCTTAAGAGTTTCCTCCACTGGAACTAAAGGGGCAATCCCAACCCCTGAAAGACAACTCCACACCATAATCCCCCCTCCACCAAACTTTATACTTGGCACAATGCAGTTAGGAAAGTTCTGTTCTCCTGGCAGCCGCCAAACCCAGACAAGTATATTGGATTGCCAGACAGAGAAACGTGATTTGTCACTCCAGAGAACACGTCTCCACTGCTCTAGAGCAGTGTTTCTCAACTCCAGTCCTCAAGGCGCCCCAACAGGTCATGTTTTCAGGCTTTCCATTATTTTGCACAGGTGATTTGAGCAGTTTCACTGCCTTAGTAATTACCACAGCCATTTCATCTAAGGGAAATCCTGAAAACATGACCTGTTGGGGCGCCTTGAGGACTGGAGTTGAGAAACACTGCTCTAGAGTCCAGTGACAGCGCGCTTTACACCACTGCATCCGGCGATTTGCACTGCACTTGGTGATGTAAGCTTGGATGCAGCTGCTTGGCCACGGAAACCCAATCCATGAAGCTCTCTTTGCACTGTTGTTGTGCTAATCTGAAAGCCACACAAAGTTTGTAGGTTGGTAGCTATTGACTCTACAGACAGTTGGTGACTTCTGCACACTGTGTTATTCAGCATGCGCTGACCCTGCTCTGTCATTTTACATGGCCTACCACTTTTTAGCCGAGTCACTGTTCCCAATTGCTTCCACTTTGTTATAATACCACTATCAGATGACCCTGGAATATTTAGTAGCAAGGAAATTTAACAGATGGACTTATTGCACAGCTGGCAACCTATCATGGTACCATGCTTGAATTCACTGAGCTCCTGAGTGCGACCCATTTTTTCACAAATGTTTGTAGAAGCAGTCTGCATGCCTAGGTGCTTGATTTTATACACCTGTGGCCATGGAGGTGATTGGAACACCTGAATCTAATGATTTTGGAGGGGTGTCCCAATACTTTTGGCAATATCAGGGCTTTTTTTCAGCTGGAACTTGGTTAGGGTTGCCACCTCATCCCTTTAAACCCGAACACTTATGAATTACACAGGTTCTGGGGCTAATTTAATGCAGATAAGGCACCAAGTGAGTTTAATTACCACCTTAATCAGCCACAGAACCTGTGTAATTACTATGTGTGTTCGGGTTTAAAGGGATGAGTTGGCAACCCTAAACTTGGTGGAACTAAGTTCCACCACCTCTGGCTCAGACCCTCTGCTCCCTGCTGACCACTATTACTTGAAAACACAAAAGCTTCTATGCTTACTGTACAAGTGACAGCTTGTTCCCCAACAGCTCCCACAGATCAGATCTCTTGAGTGGCTCCCACTGAGTGAAGGATGGGGACAATGGAGATAAAGGTATATGGGGTGTAGTGCAAATGCCAACATCACTACTGGATGATCTCCTGCAAGTGAGAGAGGTACTAGACCTGGCTGGGTGCTTCAGCTTAATACAGCAACAAAAATAAGACATGTGGAAGATGCTGGAGCTTTCAAGGAGATGGGGAGAAGATGGGGGAAGTAGAGGGGGGTTGCATGCAGAGGTCAGAGCTGAAGAGAGGTAAACATGAGATGTGGATGTGGATGGGGGATGCAAAGGTTAGAAGCTGTGGAAGAAGGCTGAATTCTTCACACTGTGTGTAGCGCACACCTGAAATCTGCACTCTGTATACAGCGCACTCCTGAACTCTGCACTATTTACATAGCACACCCTGAACTCTGCAGTCTGTATGTAACCCCCTCCCTGAACTCTGCACTCTATATAATGCACTCCTGGTATTTAATGGCCCTGTTAAGACCCTCGCACTGTTAGTGAAATTTGACCACACATACTATTTGATGCGGTTTGGAGGGTGTGTGTAACGGCTGGGGGGGGGGGGGGTCGTTGTGATTGAGTTCCTGTACCTATTTTCTGGGAAAAAGAGCACAGATTAAATACAGAACAGGGGAACTGATTTTTCTCTACTGCAGTTAAAGTCTTCAGCCTCTTAGTAACATACTGCTACTCTTTGTTCTATGGTGTCACCTGGTTACTACAGCAATGGGTCGAAGTATTGCTTTAGGAGAGTGCTCATTTACTAACCATGCTCAGATGCAAGTGTAGGCGCAACCCCTGCGTTTCTGGACATATCCAGTGGGTATAAATTCTTCAGGTTCTCTCCCTTAGCAGCTTAGAGAGGGCATACCGGATGAGGATCTGCAACCTGGAGACCATCCCTCAACCATCAGAACCGGGGTGCGGGCAGCCAGGCTGGAGCCTAATAACATACAGCTGTTCCCGGAAGCAGGGCCGTCTTTAAGGCAGGGCAAAAGGGGCAGCTGCCCTGGGCCCTGTCATTATTGTGGGGCCCAAAGCAGCTGCCGCATACTTGCCAACTATCCTAGTTTAAATTCCCTCATCCCTTGAGGTTTTAGTCCAGTGCTGTGTTCTGAAAGCTCAGTGTGAAGCTCTGTTACTAATGCTGCCCAGCTCTGCCGTATTTTTATGTACAGATGACTCACCTGCTGACCTTGTGTTTACATGTAAATACCAGCACTGATATGTAAATAACGGCTGCATTCATATGTAAATATTGACAGCCCGGCAGCATTCATATGTAAATAGAGACAGTATTCATATGTATATCATGCCCCCCTGAGGTCATATCCACCATCACCTATACGGAATGCTGCCACTGGGGAGATAAAGGGGCATGCTGGAAATTGATCACACCCACCCATCCCACTGATCCCAGGAGTCCTAGGATCCCTAGGAGTTTTCTGTCTATTAATGGGTCCCCTCACCTCCTCAGTCCATGGAGTGAGGAGATGATGTGATGTAACCTCTAGCAACCAATCAGTAAGCAGTAATGATGTGCAGTAACCTTTAGCAACCAATCAGTGAGCAGTATTGCTTTACAGTAATCTCTAGCAACCAATCAACAAGCATAAATCATGTGCTGTAACCTCTAGCAGCTAATCAGTGAGCGGTAACGATACACTGTAACCTCTGGCAACCAATCACAACCGCTGCCTGATCTGATTCAGTAAATGGATTTTGAGTCTAGCTGCTATTTATTGTGTACCTCAAAGCAGGTGGAGAGTGAAACTGCGTGGGGGGTTGGGGGGGGCCCAAGAATTTTTTTGCCCAGGGTCCAATCATTATTAAAGACGGCCCTGCCCGGAAGACCCAACTACTGTGGAAATTACCTCCCTGATTGCTATCAGAGTATTCCAGTTCCAGTGGGATGCCATGTCCCACTGTCCCCAGTCACATTCCAATTGTAATACATCAGGCACTTACAGACCACAGAATACCAGAGGAGCACTTCCTTAGGAGGGGGCTATGATATTGTTTTGTCACACTGTAACCCCCAAATGTCCAGATATCTGGCTGCCAGTGTGATAGTGTTCTAGGATGAGGAGACACCTTAAAAGGCCCCCTCAGCACAAAGGGACACTTCACATTAATTCTAAATACCTGCCTTTGTGATTTTTTATTTTTGTTCTAAATTTAGGATTAAAGTCTAACCCACTAAAGACAATCCTGTGCATATAAGATGCAAGGAAAACAGAAGCTTTCTGGTTACATATTTCATCATGATTATGTGAAACCCCCTTTCCTGGTCATGCAGTGAAACAGATCTGTGCCCCAATGGCGGCTGGTACTCAATTACTCAATTTTCAATGGCGGCCCCCCTCTCAATCTTGATCACCACTCCCCCCCCCCGTCGGTCGCTCGCCAGACCCCCCTGCCAGCCCCGCACTTACCCCATCCAGGTCGCAGCTTCGTCGGCTTCCACCCTGTGTCTCCTCCCAGCGGTCTCTTCCCATCCTGGCCAATCAGGACTTAGGACTCGCGGCCAGTCGGGTCATAGAACCCGCTTCCTGATTGGCCGGGAGGAGAAACAGGAAGACATTAGTAAATATTAATTTGCTAATGTCACACAACTGGGTGGGCTCTAGGCGCAGTGCTCTGTACCCTGGGCCCACCCTCTTTGAAGCCAATTAGAGCCTCAGGCTCTAATCACATGCTTCGAAAAAAGAAACAAAAAAACATTGGAATCCATGCGTCCGGCGCCATGCATGTAGATTAGGGGCCGGGCGCGTGGATAAGGGGGGCGGCGCCCCTGCACCCTGCATGAGCGGCCGCCACTGCTTTGCCCCAGACTTGCAACTATCCACTGCAATATGCGAGAGGGTAGAGAGACAATCTACTAGGAGTTTATTTCAATTTTCCAGATTTATTTGTAATTTTGCCAAACAGTGAAAATTCCATCTGGACAAGGTAATTAAATAAGCTCAACATAGAACAGATTGCTCATCCTAAAGCGTAACTAAACACTTTCAATCAACATCAGCTATTTTTAACCCTCATACTGCTAGCATTAGTAAAGAGATAAGAAGGTATATCACATTTACTTGCTTTAAACTTCTTCAGTTGCTTCCTGGTTTCTGGCCTAGCCAAAATGATGTCCCAGGAGTCTTAATTGGCATTTTTTTCCTTTCATCTGGAGGGGGACTTTCTCAGCTAAGCACACCCTCCTGACTTCCTGACTGCATGCCTGAGCTAAAGGCAGATAGATTCCAGGAAGTAATGTAATAATGTACACTGTAAGGACATGTAATACTGACATATAATCAGACACATAGATTGGACTTGATGGACTTGTGTCTTTTTTCAACCTCACCTACTATGTAACTATGTAATGCTACATGAATCAATTGCCCTTACTTAAAATGGCCATGGCTGGAAATGCTAGGAGTGCTTTTTAAAGTGATTTCTCAACAAAAGAAAGCATGGAGGCATGGATGGATGGGGGTATTTGCTTTAAATAATAAAAATGAATTAAATAGCATATTTTCAGTTTGTGGTGCTCAGATACAGTGATTCTAAATGAAAAATTTGAAAATAAATAAATAAATAAAAGTTATACTTACCTGCTCTGTGCAAAGGTTTTGCACAGAGCATCCCTGATTCTCTTCTTTTTGGGTCCCCCGCCAGCAGTCCTGGCTTCTCCCCCCTTCCGAGTGCCCCCCCATAGCAAGCCTCTTGCTATGGGGGCACTCGAGCAAGTTTGCTCCTGAGCCACACTCTGTGCATCCATTTACACATGGAGCGTGGCTTGACCCCATCCCCGGTCTCTCCTAATTGGCTCACTGGCTGTGATTGGCAGCAGCCAATGTCTCCCGCTGCTGTGTGAGCCAATGAGAAGAGATAGACCTGGAAGAGCTGCTGCCCTCATGTACATCTCTGAAACGAGATGGGACTCAAGTAGGTAAAAGGGGCGGAGCCTTGAGCCTTTAGAACCACTTTAAATTCTGTTTAAGGGAGGTATATTTCTTGCATTTTGGAAAACTTTTGTTGGACATACTGTAGTCTGCAAAGGATCTACTGTATGTGTACAGAACAAAGCAAGGTGGTCCTGGATACCAGTCAGAGCCCATCACCAGCTCCCTCATCACCAGGAGCTCAGTTGAGACCTGCACTGTACTAGCAGATAGATTGCTGGGTCGAACACTGTACTTGCTATGCTCCAAGGACATCTAGATATCTCTCTGTGTCTATACCCTGGGTAAATCAGATTCTTATATACAGTGGGGACGGAAAGTATTCAGACCCCCTTACATTTTTCACTCTTTGTTATATTGCAGCCATTTGCTAAAATCATTTGAGTGGACAGCCATTTTTAGGTCTCTCCAGAGATGCTCAATTGGGTTTAAGTCAGGGCTCTGAATACTTAGGACCATGTGATATTTCAGTTTTTCTTTTTTAATAAATCTGCAAAAATGTCAACAATTCTGTGTTTTTCTGTCAATATGGGCTGATGTGTGTACATTAATGAGGAAAAAAAATGAACTTAAATGATTTTAGCAAATGGCTGCAATATAACAAAGAGTGAAAAATGTAAGGGGGTCTGAATACTTTCCGTCCCCACTGTATGTCTACAAGACTGATGAGAACTTAGCACTTCATTTCATCTCATTTCTGCTTTTCTGCAGCACCCCAGCATCAAACCGGAAACTTTCAGGGCCTATGCCAAGGGGCTTTGGGCTTGTGTTGATGGCATCAGTTTGAGATCTGAGATCATTCAGAATTCATAGATAAGGGCATTAAACCTGCAGGTGACCTCCTTCTGACCTGCTTTTGACTCGCTTCAATCGGGTTTTACATTCCCCTAGGCTCCCAACTGTCCCTGATTTCGAGGGACTGTACCTGATTTGGAGCACTGACCCTCTGTCCCTTTTTCCCCCTCATTTGTCCCTCATTTTGGTCTGATCTATATAGGTGTATATAAAATGCACTTTTTAAATTTTAGAAGCCAATATAAAGGAATGGTAGTGGTACAAAAAAGCCCTTCTGATTTAATGGACCTTTTTTTTGGTTAATTCTCCTTTAACCACTTAACAACCGGCCCATAGCCAAATGACGGCTACAGGGCGGTTGTTTAACTCTGGGAGGGCGTCCAGGGACGTCCTCCCAGAATTCTGCTCTCGCGCGCCCCCTAGGGCGCGCACTCGAGAGCATCCGTGAGGACCCGGCGCATCACAGATCCCGGTAAATGGCCGTTGATCGCGGCTGTTTACCATGTGATCGCTCCGTCAAATGACGGAGCGATCACATGTAAACAAACATCTGATGACGCCGGTTCCTCTCCTCCCCCTCTCCTCCCCTCCTGTGTACCGATCGGTACACAGTGACCGGAGAGGCGGATGGATGGATGGCTGCAGCGTTGTGGGCTGCATCTGTAGTGCCCACAGCGCTGCACAGAGACATCCAGCCATCCATCCATCCATGCTCAGCCATCCCTCACTACTCTGCATGCCCTGCAATGCTGTGCAATACTCTGCAATTCCCTCTGCAATGCCCCACAATACTCTGCAATACCCCTGCAATACTCTGCCATACCCTGGAATACCCCGCAATACTCTGCCATACCCTGGAATACCCCACAATACTCTGCAATACCCCTGCAATACTCTGCCATACCCTGGAATACCCCGCAATACTCTGCCATACCCTGGAATACCCCGCAATACTCTGCCATACCATGGAATACCCCACAATACTCTGCCATACCCTGGAATACCCCGCAATACTCTGCCATACCATGGAATACCCCGCAATACTCTGCCATACCCTGGAATACCCCGCAATACCCTGGAATACCCCGCAATACTCTGCCATACCCCAAAATACCCCGCAATACTCTGCCATACCCCAAAATACCCCGCAATACTCTGCCATACCCTGAAATACCCCGCAATACTCTGCCATACCCCGCAATACTTTGCCATACCCCGCAATATTTGCCATACCCCGCAATACTCTGCCATACCCTGCAATACTCTGCCATACCCTGCAATACCCCGCAATACTCTGCCATACCCTGCAATACCCCGCAATACTCTGCCATACCCTGGAATACCCTGCATTACTCTGCCATACCCTGCAATACCCCGCATTACTCTGCCATACCCTGGAATACCCTGAAATACCCTGAAATATCCCGCAATACCCAGCCATACTCTGCAATACTCAGTGATACCCAGCCATACTCTGCCATACTCTGCCATACCCAGCCATGCTCTGCAATACCCCGCAAAAATCTGCAATACTCTGCCATAACCCGCAATACTCTGCCATACGCAGCCATACTCTGCAATACCCCGCAATACCCAGCCATACTCTGCAATACTCGGTGATACCCAGCCATACTCTGCCATACTCGGTGATACCCAGCCATACTCTGCCATACTCGGTGATACCCAGCCATACTCTGCCATACTCAGCCATACTCGGCGATACTCTGCAATACTTGGTGATACCCAGCCATACTCTGCCATACCCAGTCATACTCGGCGATACTCTGCAATACCCAGCCATGCTCAGCCATACCCAGCCACGCTCAGCCATACTCAGCCTCTGTATGTGGCCAGGCTGTGGAAGTCTCACACATGTGGTATCGCCGTACTCAGGAGGAGTAGGAGAATCTATTTTGGGGTGTCATTTTTGGTATGTACATACTATGTGTTAGAAATATTGTATAAATGGACAACTTTGTGTTAAAAAAAAAGCATTTTAACCACTTCCCGCCTTCCATCATACAACGTCTTTGACTTTGTGTGGGGATATCTGAATGATGGGTACAGCTACAGGCATCATTCAGATATCATCTTTTTCAGCCGGCGATTCCCTACACCATAAGAATGATCATAGCGGCTGTTACACTGCTTGATCGTTCTTACGGGAGGCGAGAGGGGACGCCCCCCCTCCCGCCGCCCTCCGGTGCTTCTACCGACTCACCGCTACGATCGAAGCCAGGATCTTTTTCTTTTTTTTTTTTTTTATTTCAGGAACAGCCTAGAGGTGAGATGTGGGGTCTTATTGACCCCATATCTCACTGTAAAGAGGACCTGTCATGCCATATTCCTATTACAAGGGATGTTTACATTCCTTGTAATAGGAATAAAAGTGATCAAAAATTTTTTTTTTTTGGAAAAAAGTGTCAAACTAAAATAAATAAAGTAAAATGAACAATAAAAAAAAATAAAAATTTTTTAAAGTGCCCCTGTCCGTGTGCTCGCATGCAGAAGCGAACGCATACGTAAGTCCCGCCCACATATGAAAACGGTGTTCAAACCACACATGTGAGGTATCGCTGCGATCGGTAGAGCGAGAGCAATATTTTTGGCCCTAGACCTCCTCTGTAACTCAAAATTTGTAACCAGTAAAAAATTTTAAAGCGTCGCCTATGGGGATTTTTAAGTGGTGAAGTTTGGCGCCATTCCACAAGCGTGTGCAATTTTGAAAGGTGACATGTTAGGTATCTATTAACTCGGCGTAACTTCATCTTTCATATTATGCAAAAACATTGGGCTAACCTTACTGTTTTGTTTTAAAGCAAAAAACAGTTTTTTTTCCAAAAAAAACGCGTTCGAAAAATTGCTGCGCAAATATCGTGCGAGATAAAAAGCTGCAATGACCGCTATTGTATTCTCTAGGGTCTTTGCTAAAAAAACATATATAATGTTTTGGGGTTCTATGTAATTTTCTAGCAAATAAATGATGATTTTTACATGTAGGAGAGAAATGTCAGAATTGGCCTGGGTGCTCCAGAACGCCTGAAGGTGCTCCCTGCATGTTGGGCCTCTGTATGTGGCCAGGCTGTGTAAAAGTCTCACACATGTGGTATCGCCATACTCGGGACTAATAGCAGAATGTGTTTTGGGGTGTAATTTGTGGTATGCATATGCTGTGTGTGAGAAATAACCTGCTAATATGACAATTTTGTGAAAAAAAAAAAAAGAAAAAAAAAAAACTTGATTTTGCAAAGAATTGTGGGAAAAAATGACAACTTCAAAAAACTCATCATGCATCTTTCTAAATACCTTGGAATGTCTTCTTTCCCAAAAGGGGTCATTTGGGGGGTATTTGTACTTTTCTGGCATGTTAGGGTCTCAAGAAATGAGATAGGCCGTCAGTACTTCAGGTGTGATCAATTTTCAGATATTGGTACCATAGCTTGTGGACGCTATAACTTTCACAAAGACCAAATAACATACACTAATTTGGGTTATTTTTACCAAAGATATGTAGCGGTATAAATTTTGGCCAAAATATATGAAGAAAAATTACTAATTTTCAAAATTTTATAACAGAAACGAAGAAAAATTTATTTTTTTACAGATTGTTTGGTCTTTTTTCTTTTATAGCGCAAAAAATAAAGAACCCAGCGGCGATTAAATACCACCAAAAGAAAGCTCTATTTGTGTGAAAAAAAGGACAAAAAATTCATATAGATACAGTGTTGCATGACTGAGTAATTGTCATTCAAAATGTGAGAGCACCAAAAGCTGAAAATTGGTCTGGTTATTAAGGGGGTTTAAGTGCCCAGTGGTCAAGTGGTTAAGGAAGTGTGACAGGGGGGCGTGTCCTATGCCTACATACATTTGCTGGTAGGTGTCCCTCATTCCCATCTCAAAATGTTGGGAAGTATGGGCTTGTATGGGACTGGAAAAAACATTTTGAAGTGAAAAAAGCCCATCAATACAGGCCCTTAACCACTAAGCCACCGCCCACCGTCATATGACGGCGGGACGAGGCTTCTGTTGTTCTGGGCGGACGTCATATGACGTGATCGCCCTCCCGAGCCACTAGGTGCGATGTCCGCCGGGCACCCGCGATTGCCAGGTAACAGAGCAGGACCGTGGATCTGTGCATGTAAACACAGATCCACGTCCTCTCAGAGAGGAGAGGAGACCAATGGCGTGTCCCTTGTACATAGGGACACCGATCGGTCACCTCCCCCAGTCAGTCCCCTCCCCCCACAGTTAGAATCACCTCCTTAGGTCATACATTAACCCCTTGAGCGCCCCCTAGTGTTAACCCCTTCCCTGCCAGTCACATTTACACAGTAATCAATACAATTTTATAGCATTGATCGCTGTATAAATGTGAATGGTCCCAAAAATGTGTCAAAAGTGTCCGATATGTCTGCCGCAATATCGCAGTCACAATAAAAATCGCAGATCGCCGTCATTACTAGTAAAAAATAAATAAATGAATAAAAATGCTATAAATCTATTCCCTATTTTGTAGACGCTATAACTTTTGCGCAAACCAATCAATATACGCTTATCGCGATTTTTTTTACCAAAAATATGTAGAAGAATACGTATCGGCCTAAACTGAGAAAAAAATTTGTTAAAAAAAAAAATTGGATATTTATTATAGCAAAAAGTAAAAATTATTGTGTTTTTTCAAAATTGTCGTTCTTCTTTTGTTTATAGCGCAAAAAAATAAAAACCACAGAGGTAATCAAATACCACCAAAAGAAAGCTCTATTTGTGGGGAAAAAATGATAAAAATGTCATTAGGGTGCAGTGTAACATGACCGCGCAATTGTCATTCAAAGTGCGACAGCGCTGAAAACTGAAAAATGGCCTGGGCAGGAAGGGGGTGAAAGTGCCCTGTATTGAGGTGGTTAAAGTGGAAGAAAAGCCTAACTATAATTATTCTTCAAAGTGTTCCCCTCCTCCTCCTCCTACCTATCCTGTGTAAAAAAGATTATGGTCTGGTTATATGATTCTGCAGATCCACTCCCCTGTATAAAGGGGGGGGGGGGGGCTCAACAACGGTTGTGAATTCCCGGAGCAGTGACATCATCCATAGGCTTCCATGGTTCAGCCGTTGTTGTTGGTGCTCCCTGCTCCCTCCTCTCCCCTGCAGCCACCCCCTCACAGACACAGGGGAGCCAGAGTTGTAGACTCACACAATTGGACCCAAGAGGATCAAAGGTAAGTACAGAGATCTTTTTTATACAGGGTAGGCAGGATAGGCATGAGGAGGGGGGAGGAACTTTTTCAAGAGTAGTTATATATATTTCATTTCTGATTTTCCTAGTGTCTTACCTATCTGGTTATCATGCTGTTTATTGCAGAAATAACTTCCCCTAGGGCTGTGATTGAGAATTTTTTGCTCCATTGAGGACATCTGGTGGACATTTTTGGCAATACATGTTTAAAGTGGTAACTCCTGCAGTTCAGGTATTTATATGTACTTAATGTGCTTAACCACTTGACCACTGGGCACTTAAACCCCCTTAATAACCAGACCAATTTTCAGCTTTCAGTGCTCTCACAATTTGAATGACAATTACTCAGTCATGCAACACTGTACCCATATGAAATTTTGTTCTTTTTTTCACACAAATAGAGCTTTCTTTTGGTGGTATTTGATCACCTCTGGGTTTTTTATTTTTTGTGCTATAAATGAAAAAAGACCGAAAATTTTGTAAAAAAATGCCTTTTTCTTACTTTCTATTAAACATTTTTGCAAATAAGTAATTTTTCTTCATAAATTTGCTCTAAAATGTATACTGCTACATATCTTTGGTAAAAATAACCCAAATTAGTGGATATTATTTAATCTGTGGGAAAGTTATAGGGTCTACAAGCTATAGTGCCAATCACTGAAAATGTATCAATTTGATCACACCTGATGTACTGACAGCCTATCTCATTTCTTGAGACCCTAACAAGCCAGTAAAGTACAAATACCCCCCAAATGACCCCTTTTTGTAAAGTAGACATTCCAAGGTAGTTAGTAAGAGGCATAGTTAGTTTTTTGAAGTTGTAATTTTTCCCCACAATTCTTTGCAAAATGAAGATTTTTTTTATTTTTATTTTTTTTTCACATCAAATTGTCATTATAACAGGTTATTTCTCTCACATGGCATGTACATTCCACAAATGAACCCCCAAAATATATTCTGCTACTCCTCCTCAGTATGGCAATACCACATGTGTGAGACTTTTACACAGCCTGGCCACATACACAGGCCCAACATTGAAGTAGCAACTTTAGGCGTTCTAGGAGCATAAATTACACATCTAATCTCTCAACCAAATATAATACTTTTGAAGGCCCTGGAGCACCAGGACAATGGAAACGCCCACAAAGTGCCCCATTTTGGAAAGCAAACACCCCAATGTATAATCTATGAGGCATAATGAGTCTTTTGAACGGTTAATTTTTTTCCAGAAATTTTTGGAAAATGTGGAAAAAAATGAAAACGCATTTTTTTTTTACACAAAGTTGTCCATTTATAAGATATTTCCAACACATAGCATGCACATAGCAAAAATGACACCCAAAAATATATTCTGCTATTCCTCCTGAATATGGCGATACCACATGTGTGAGACTTTCACACAGCCTGGCCACATAGAGGCCCAACATCCAAAAAGCACCATCAGGTGTTCTAGGGACATAAATTACGCATCCAATTTCCTTACAATCTATCACATTTTTGAAGGCCCTTCATATTTCTAACACAGCATGTACATACCAAGAATTACACCCTAAAATACATTCTGCTGAGTAAAGGGTAAACAAAAGATTACCTGTGGTTTTAGTAGTGCAATTGTCCACAGGAGGAGAGCCCTGATCCAGGCAGCAGGCAGGGACAGTGAATAGAATTGTCCAGGCAGCAGGCAGGAATATTGTCCATAGTCAGTACAGGCAGGGAGACTGTCCATATACAGTCCAGGGTCAGTGCAAGTAGAGATGTTGCCAGCATTGCCAAAATATTGGTCCTGGTACTAAGCAGGAACATGGTCCAAGTAGCAGGCCAGGAAAGAATGGGGACAGGGGTAGAGGCTTCTCCCACCCAAATCTCTTTGAAGCCTCCGATCCTCCAGACCCTAATCCAGGAATGAGAAAACTAAAAAATGTGTTTTCTTCATCCAGAAAAACAATTCTGGAGCCCCTCACATATGTGAGACCCCTGTGTTCCCACTAGCATAGCAGGGTAAAAAATCAATCCAAGAGGCAGGCAAACAACGTGGTCAAACAGTCCAGGGTCAGTTCCAGAGCAGGCAGAGGTAGGTACAGTTTAGCGTTATGCAGAAGCGTGGTCGTATAACAGGCCAGGGTCAGTTCCGGAGAAGGCAGAAGTATGTTTAGCGTTAGGCAGAAGCTTGGTTGTATAATAGGCCAGGGTCGGTTCCGGAGAAGGTAGAGGTATGTTTAGCGTTAGGCAGAAGCTTGGTCGTATAACAGGCCACGGTCGGTCCGGAAAAGGCAGAGGTATGTACAGTTCAGTGCACTGGCATAAGGGGTGTGGAGGAAAATGACAGGAAATGAGAATTACGTTTACCATACTTCCCTAATAATGTAGAGAAGTATGGTAACGGCGGAAACATTCACCTATACAGAGGCCTGGTTGGGAAGGACAATCAGGACAATAATACGTGGTGTCTCTTCTAATTCCTCCTCTGGAGCACACCCGACATTTCTTCTGACGTCTGTGGCCTGTTTCACGGGGGGGATTTTGTCAGGAGTGGAGTCTGCTCACGGAATAGTTTCTGGTGGGCTTTCAGGGTACAAAAGGGCGGAAGTAACTTCTTCTTGGTAGTGCAGATAGGATACGGGGTTCTCTGTAGATTTTTGGTAAATAACATAAGTGTTATACATGGCCAAACTGAAAAAATTAATAGACACTTTTTTATACCAGTGGCGGGATTTTCTTGTGGGAAGTTAGGGTTTAATCATCTGATCGTTGAAGTCCACTCCCCCCATAAACAAATTATAGTCATAAACACAAGCTGGTTTCTGGACTGGGCCGTTTCTTCTGGAGAGTTCCACGTAGGTGTCATTATGGATTGTCGTAAGCATGTGGACGTTTCGTCTGTCCCTCCACTTGACAGCCAATAGCTCCTGGTTCCGCAAAGATGCCGTCTCCCCTCGTCGTAGCCTTTCATTGATGAGTTTTTGCGGGAAGCCCTTTCTATTGGCTTACTGTACCACATGCTGGGGTGTCTCTCCGGTGAAGATTGTGGAAGAGGGGCAAGCTAGTATAAAAATTATCCACATAAAGATGGTATCCCTTTCCGAAGAGTGGATAGACGTGCTCCCAGACCACTCTTCCGCTGGCTTCGATGTACTCTGGGCATTCAGAGGGATGCAGTTGGGAGTCCTTCCCTTCGTACACCAGGAAGGCGCAGATGTACCCCGTGGCTCGGTCACAAAGTTTGTACAGTTTAACCCCATATCGGGCCCTTTTGCTGGGGATAAACTGTTTGATGCCCAGCCTGCCTGAGAATTTTACAAGGGACTCATCCACGGAAATATTCTGTTCGGAGGTATATAACTGGGGAAATTTTTCAGAGAAATAATTTAGGAGTGGCTGAATTTTAAATAGTTTGTCAAAAGCTGGGTCATTTCGGGGAGGACACTGGGTGTTGTCATTGTAGTGGAGGAACCGCATAATCATAAGGTATCTTGATCTTGGCATAAGGGATGAGAAGAGTGGCATGTGGTGGATGGGTTTGGTAGACCAATAGGAGTACAATTGTTTTTTTTTGTGAGTCCCATAGTAAAAGTTAGGCCTAAGAAAATTTTGAATTCCTCTACAGTTAGTTCTCCCCACTCAAAGGGATGGGCATAACTAGAGCCAGGGTTGCTTACTATGTACTGCTGTGCATAGAGGTTGCACTGGGCCACAATGGACGATAGTAAGTCTTCTGTGAAAATCAAATGAAAAAAATCAAGCATGGTAAAATCATCGGTGTTCACCTGGACACCTGGCTGGGCAGAGAAAGGGGGGATATTTGCTACTCTGAAATTAGGGGGAAGCCTCAGGTGGTTTTGAAGGGCATAGGGAAGGCTGACATGGCCCCTATCCCTTTGGGGCTGAGATGACTCCCTACTGGTGCCTGGCCTTTGTTGTAGTGGCACTGCTCTCGAGGTGGACGGCTCTGCTCTCGAGGTGGACGGCACTGCCATTGAGGTGGAGGCACTGCTCGGGAGGTGGATGGCCCTGTGCTGCTGGTAGTAGGCTGCTGCTCCATGCCAGAACGCCTTCTTTTCACGGGCACACATTCCTCTTCCGATTCTGTATCAGACCCGCTGCTTGTAACAGGTTCATAGGCCGAATCCGAATCGGACTGAGACTCAGAGAGCTCCCCACTGCTCACATCGGTCGTGCTTAGAAGCTGGTAGGCCTCCTCGCTAGTAAAATATTTTTTGCCATACTGGTGGCTGGTGAGGCTGCACTGCAGAGCACTGTGGTGGCACTGTGGTCACAGGTGGCACTGATGGGCACAGGCGGCACTGGTGGGCGCAGGCGGCACTGGTGGGCACAGGCAGCACAGATGTGGCACTGCAGTGGCGCAAGTGGCACTAATGGGCACTGGTGTGGCACTGGTGTGCACTGTAGTGGCACTGGTTGCACTGGTGTGGCTCTGGGCACAGGCAGCACTGATGTGGCACTGCAGTGGCGCAGATGAGCACTGATGGGCACAGGTGGCACTGGTATGCACTGTAGTGGCACGGGTGTGGCACAAAGGTGGCACAGGTGGTACAGAAGACACAGATGGCGCAGATGGCACTGTTGTGGCACTGTTGGGCACTGCTAGATAAAAAAAACTCACAGTTTGGCACATGATTGCTCTCCTCTCCTCTCACGGCATCAGTGTGAGGAGAGGGTGTGATGACCCTGCTTGACTGTCTTTGTTGACATTTTCACAGGTACCTGTTCCCACATTTTGCTCATATTGCTTAGGTGATCTGAGCAGAAGTTGTCCTTCCCCCCTCCCCACAATGCTCTGGGACCTCTCATAGGTCCCAGAAGACTACGGGACCATTCACAAAGTGCAGCATGGGTCATGCATACACAGTGGGCAGCCAGCTGTGAAGCCTAAAGCATCATAACTGGCTACCCACAGTTAGGATGCTGGCACTTGGAACCTGAAGGCTAGTGAAGAACATGCCCGGGTGAGGACAGTGCAAGATCCCTGGACAGGTAAGTGTCCTTTTATACACTGATCTTCTTTTTGTCTTCCAGCTTCTGCTGACATCGCTCTCCAGGCTGCTAGAAAGGGCCCAGGTGAAGTGCACTTGGTATCACTCTGCCTGGGGCAGGAGCCGGCGCTACAGAGGAATCATTGGCATGTGGCTCCTGGGCCTTCGGCGGCTGCCTGCTTGGTGCCCTCTCCATGCCCTCTGATGCTCCGGGATGGCAGGTCGGCAAACACAGATCATGATCAATGGATTGTTGACCCCGGGCATGCACTCCCCTTGTTTGAGGTTGAGGTCCACACATCAGAGGGCCCTGAGGACCACTTGTGGCCTGCAGGTTACAGGATGAGCACCCCTGCTATAGAGGGATATGCTTTGTTCATATTTCATGTCTGAACTCCTCAGCCATGTGCCTGTCAGTGTGATGACGCAGAGGCCGCATGGGAGGGAATGTACTGAGGAAGGAGGGTCTGGGTGGCCAACATCATCAAGTGCAGACATCAACACAACATACCTGTCTTTGATCGGGCAAAATCCACTGTTGTGCCCCAGGGGGATTCTAATAGGGGGCTATAATCCACTTTATAAATACCCCAGATTGTTTCCATACACTACACTGATGATGACTTAAAGTGGAACTTCGGTCATTTTTTCAACTTTCCATCTATTAAATCTTCTGCCCTTGTTGTTTTAACTTTGGATAGTAAAACTTTTTTATTCTGCCAGTAAATACCTTATACAGCCCACTTCCTGTTTCTTATCTGGTAAAAAGCCTAGGCTTATGACATCATGCACAGCTCTCTCTCACTCTCGTGAGAGTTTGTCAGGAAGGGAGGGGGGATGAATCATAAGAGGGCCAATGAGAGCTGCAGAGCTGGAGGTGTGCCTCTGTGTGTCTGTTTAAATCCAGGAAGTGAACAGGCAGCAGCTTTAGATGCCCACAGTTAAAATGGCTGCAGCCAGACTTAGTGGAAGGAGATTTCTGCAGAATATTTGGCAAGTACAGAATCACAATATAAATAAAATAATATGCAAAGTGGTTGGAGGGAAGCTTCAGAATGGCAAAGATGTTTTTATTACAGATTATGTGAGCAGACTGCAGTTCCTCTTTAACCACTTAAGGCCCGGAAGGATTTGCCCCCTTAATGACCAGGCCATTTTTTGCGATACGGCACTGTGTCGCTTTAACTGACAATTGCGTGGTCGTGCGACGCTGTACCCAAATAAATTGACTTCCTTTTTTTCCACAAATAGAGCTTTCCTTTGGTGGTATTTGATCACCTCTGTAGTTTTTATTTTTGCACTATAAACAAACAAAGAGCGACAATTTTAGGGAAAATTTTTTTTTTTACTTTTTGCTATAATACATACCCCAAAAAAATTATATAAAAAAAACACATTTATTCATCAGTTTAGGCCGATAAATATTCTATTACATATTTTTGGTAAAAAAAATCACAATAGACGTATATTGATTAGATCTGCCCCCAAATGACACTTTCTGGGGATCAGTGACATTATTACATTGATCAGTGCACTGATCATTGTAAAAATTACACTGGCAAGGAAGGGGTTAACACTAGGAAGCGATCAAGGGGTTAACTGTGTTCCCTGGTTGTGTTCTAACTGTAGGGGGGATGGGCTGCCAGGGACATGACACTGTTCCCGATCTCTGGGAACAGTATATCTCTGTCATGTCCTCTGTCAGAACAGGATCCCCCTTGTTTACATAGGCAGATCCCTGTTCTGCCTCTGTACTAGGCGATCGCGGGTTGCCGTCGGACATCAAGCCTGCCTGACCCGCGGGCACGCTCCTGCCTGTACTAGCCAATGTACAGCTATGGCGATTCGCGCAGGAGAGCTGACCTGCTGCTGTATAATGACAGCGGCTGGTTGGCAAGTGGTTAAAGTATACAGTAACTAAAGACAAAACTTTTTTTGGGATAAAGTGCAGATGGATTAGAACCCCTGTCAGTATTTATTGCTGTCTGTGCCCTCATTAGGGAGAGTCATCCTCTCTATTTGTCCTGTTTATCATTATTTTTATTTTATTTATTATTTATTTCAGTTACTTATATAGCGCCGTCAATTTACGCATCGCTTCACATATACATTGTACATTCACATCAGTCCCTACCCTCAAGGAGCTTACAATCTAAGGTCCCTAACTCACATTCATACATACTAGGGACAATTTAGACAGAATCCAATTAAAGTGGGATTCCGGCCTAAAAAAAAAAAAAATAAAAGTCAGCAGCTTCAAACACTGTAGCTGCTGACTTTAAATAAGTACACTTACCTGTCCTGGGTGCCCGCGATGTTGGCCGCTCGAGGCCGACCTGTCCCTCGGCTCTCGGGTCCCGGCACTGCCATCCTAGGTAAGGGAAACAGGCAGTGGAGCTTTGCGGCTACTGCGCACGCGCGAGCGGCACGGCACTCTGTGAATGGCCCCGTGGTGTTCTGGGAACACACACAGTTCCCAGAAGACAACGGGGCCGCTCACTGAGGAGCAGAACACACCGCGGAAAAGGAAGAGGCAGATTAGGAAGACTGCCTAGCAACAAGGGTTTAGGTAAGTTTAATTTTTTTTTTTTTTCAAATGTTTGTTTCTTATTTTTTGGAGGATTTTTGGTGTAATTTTTTTTACAGGGTGGCCCTCCACTTTAACCTACCAGTATGTCTTTGGAGTGATTATCATTGAAAGTAAAAGAAAATCCCAAATTTTGGGTTGTCCCCAGAAAAGTAATAGAGGGGAAATCTTCCAATGGGGACACTAGTTCTGGTGACCCGGGGGGACCCAAGGAATTCCCTTTAATTCTCATGGATTTCCCCAATGGGACACTGATGATGGTGCAAAAAAAAAAAAAACTAACAAGGGTTATAATCCTCCCTTACTCTATCCAAAATGAAAAAAAAAAGTTTTGTCTATAGTTTTAAAGGCATGTAACAGCTGTTATATTGTGCTAATCCATAGCTGTCATAAGGGCAGAGATAAATGATTCCAAATAATAGGATTTGTAGTAGAAGTGAGACATAGACCAAAAAAAGGGAACAGTAGTAATAGAGGAGCAAAAGTATTTTATTGTATTTCAAAGTCCATCAGAAACAGCTGAGTGATGGCTGAGCTGGAGCAGAGCACAGGCTGCACAACACACAGGGGGAGCGCACATGCAGACACCGGCCAGAAGTGGCAGTAATGAGCTCTACCTGACTGGAGCACAACACGCTCTCGCCTTCTACCTGGCTGAGCTTTATTAGCATATATCACGCCCACACACCAATCACATAACCCCCCCCGTGACACGCCCCTTTAGGAAGTATACGCAATGGATGATGGGAGTTGTAGTGTCAGCTGGTCATAGGAAGTGACGTGTTGGTTTTCTATGAGGTTGCTTAGTGATGTGGGCGGAGGGAGGTGGGGTGTGAAGTGACCGTGGAGGAATGGTACAGTGAAGAGTATACAGAGAAGAGGAAGGAGAAGAGCGGCAGAGAACGTCTCATCTATCCAGGTAAGCTGCACACCGGGCGCTGTGTGTAGCCGGTATATAGAGAATACACAGGCGGCTGTCCTGTCACCATTCATCTCCTCACCCGACATACAGCTCTATGGGACAGAGTGTGTGGTGAGGTCACAGCCCGATCACTGTACAGGAAATGATCTCTATCACCTCAGCGCTGAGATCTGATATTATTATTACAGGTGATAGATACTGTACATTCACATCACACTCTGCACCCAAAGAGCTTACAATCGAAGGCCCCTGTGTCACATACAAGGACTATAGACAGGAGACTTATTATCCCACAAGTATGTGTGGGAGGAAATCAGAGGACCTGGAGGAATCCCACACAGGAGAACATACACACTCCATGCAGACATTGTCCTGTCTGAGATCTGATCATAGGACATGCAGACACAGCAATTAGAGCCCTTTCACACTGGGGCGGTTTGCAGGCGCTATTGCGCTAATAATAGCGCCTGCAAACCGACCCAAAAGTGCCGCTGCTGTGTATCCAGTGTGAAAGCCCTGGGGCGATGCGCTGGCAGGACGGTAAAAAAAGTCCTGCCAGCAGCATCTTCTGAGCGGTGAAGGAGCGGAGTGTATACCGCTCCTTTACCGCTCCTGCCCATTGAAATCAATGGGACGGCGCGGCTTTACCGCTGGCAAAGCGCCTCTGCAGAGGCACTTTCCGGTGGTATTTAACCCTTTCTCGGCCGCTAGTGGGGGGGTAAAACCGCCCCGCTAGCGGCTGAATAACGACGGTAAAACGCCGCTAATAATAGCGGCGTTTTACCGCCGACGCCGCCCCAGTGTGAAAGGGCTCTTAAAGTAGAACTATAGGCAAACCTTTTTTTTTCATGT
Organism: Lithobates clamitans; assembly: GCA_037952925.1. Classification (NCBI taxonomy): domain Eukaryota; kingdom Metazoa; phylum Chordata; class Amphibia; order Anura; family Ranidae; genus Lithobates; species Lithobates clamitans. The sequence goes on along the minus strand of JBBGZY010000187.1, from coordinate 6,420,349 downwards.
TGGCTAGAGCAAGGGAGGGTTATAACCACTGTCAGATTTTTTATTTTTCCCCACCATCTGTGTCCCGTTGCAGAAATTTCCCCTCACTTCCTGTCCCATAGCCATACAGGAAGTGAGAGGAAATCCCTGCAAATGAAGGGAATCAATTTGGGGACCCCCAGGTCACCAGAACTAGTGTCCCCATTGGAAGATTTCCCCTTCATTACTTTTCTGGGGACAACCCAAAATTTGGGAATTTCTTTTATTTTCACATTCAGTGATCATAATACACAGGACAAATAATAGAGAGGGGGAATCTCCAACCTCTTAACCATGTAAGGACCCGGCCTATTTTTCAAACTTGTTGTTTACAATTTAAAACCATATTTTTTTGTTTTTTTTGCTAGAAAATTACTTAGAACCCCAAAACATATATAATATATATATATATATATATATATATATATATATATATATATATATATATATATATATATATATATTTATATTTATTTTAAAACACCTTGGAGAATAAAAAGGCGGTTGTTGCAATACTTTGTCACACCGTATTTGCGCAGCGATCTTATAAACACAATTTTTGTGGAAAAAATATACTTTTTTGAATTAAAAAATAAGAAAACTGTAAAGTTAGCCCAATTTTTTTTATATTGTGAAAGATAATGTTACACCGAGTAAATTGATATCCAACTTATCACACTTCAAAATTGCGCCCACTTGCGGAATGGCGACAGACTTTGGTACTTAAAAAATCTCCATAGGCAGCGTTTAAAAATGTCTACAGGTTACCCGTTTCAGGTTACAGAGGAGATCTAGTTGTAGAATTATTGCTCTCGCTCTAACGATCGTGGCGATACCTCACGTGTGGTTTGAACACCGTTTACATATGTGGGCACGACTTGTGTATGTGTTCGATCTGCGCGCGAGCACGGAGGGACAGGGCGCTTTAAATTTTTGTTTTTTTGTTTTTTTTTCTTATTTATTTTACTTTTTATCTTTTTTTACACTGTCTTAAAAAAAAAAAAAAGTGTCACTTTTCTTCCTATTACAAGGAATGTAAAGATCCCTTGTAATAGAAATAAGCATGACAGGGCCTCTTTAATGTGAGATCTGGGGTCAAAAGGACCTCAGATCTAACATTTAGACTTAAAAGCAATAAGATGAAGTTTTTTAAAATGTCCTGCCTCTCAGGGGAGAGAATCGGCTCATCTCTACTGATCTCCTACTCATCTGGTAAGCGTCAGAAACAACCGGAATGTGGCAGGAGGTGGGGGGGGGGTACCTCTCCCGCCGCCGATAAAAGTGATCTCGCGATGAGTCCACCGCAGACACCACATTTTTTTTAAGTGGACCACCTGCCATTTTTAAAAATACAGATATCTGCCATAACAACGGTATTTAGCGTCAAAGTACCGACGTATAACGACAGCAGGCGGTCTGGAAGTGGTTAATGGGGGCACAGACAGCCGATACTAAGCATTTACACAAGTACTTGTGCTCCAATACTAAAACGCATTCCTTCCGGGCGGTTTGCAGTGTGAATTGTAGTTCATGAGATTAGAAATTGCACCAAAACTGGACTGAAATCGCACAGGACTCTTTTTCAAATTGCACTGCAAACAGGCTGTAAAAACTGATTTCTCTGCAAGTGAAAGCTATGTGGGTTTTCCCATCGGTTTTCATGCAAATATGGTGAGAACGAGTCCTAAAAACACTGTCACATGACACCACCAATAGGCATTGGTATCAGTGAGTACTTGAGAAAAAGTATCGGTACTCGGTCTTAAAAACTGGTATTGGTGCACCCCTAATAATGATACCCTATGGCAGTGTTTGTCACATATTAGACTGGAGTGTATTGAGATTTTCCAAACTTTAAAGGGAGCCAGGACTGAAAGTAGTTGAGAAGTGTTGCTCTATAGGATTTAAATTCTATAGGATCCTCCATATACAGACGGATCTTCACACTTGTACTGTACTTGGTCCTCCCTTTTAGACTGTAAGCTCTAAGGAGCAGGGCCCTCTGATTCCTACTGTATTCAATTGTATTGTGGTTGTTCTGTCTGCCCTCCTGTTGTAAAGCACTGCGTAAACTGTTGGCGCTATATAAATCCTCAATAATAATGTTTGTATGCAGACTGAGATCCCTAATTTTTATTTTAATATAAAAATATAATTTATAACCCTCTTGCATTGTATTTTAATTGTACTGTTGGTTCTATACAACTCCTGAAGAAGAAGAATGTCTCATTTGCTGGGTACCTGGGCGGAGTGGTTTTGCTGTGTTTGGCATGGAAGGTGCGAGGTGGTAAATGAATACATATTGTTTGCATATACCAGAGTATGATTTTTTTTTTTTTTTTGGATTGAAATTGTACTATTTGTCCAGGGAAGGGTTTTTATTAGATCTTTGACTAATAAATTTGTACTACATTTATATTCTATGTTTATTAGTAATACATATATTGTATATTTTGAGCATTACAGAACCTCACCTGCCTCTGTTATGTATATATTGGGATAGGCCATTCTAGTTCAATTACCGTATATACTCGAGTATAAGCCGAGTTTTTCAGCACATTTTTTTTTTGTGCTGAAAATGCCCCCCTCGGCTTATACTCGAGTCAAGCACTTTTCTGCAGCACAGAATGACATTTTCCGAACCGACTTAGGGCCCCATATCTCAGGGCCACTTGATGCATGCTAGGAACCCCAAATTTGGTGTGCAAACACAGTGGAACTAGCACTACAACATATCCAAAGCTGGGGTTCCTAGCACTAAGTGGCCCCAAGATAAGGGGCCCCAAATTTGGTTCAGAAAATGTAATTTTCTGCAGAAAAGTGCTTGACATTTTCCGAACCGACTTTGGGGCCCCGTATCTCGGGGCTACTTGGTGCTAGGAACCCCAGCTGGTATATGTTGTAGTGCTAGTTCCACTGGGTCTGCACACCAAATTTGGGGTTCTTAGCACCAAGTGGTCCCGAGATACGGGGCCCCAAATTCGGCCAACTGTGTCCATCTGCAGCAATGTCATTTCGGGACCCTTTGGGTCCAGAGACCCCAATTTTGGCTGCAGCTAGGGGGCATCTAGGAACCCTTAACTACCGAGTTTGAAGTTCGGGGGACCTATGGCTGCAAATGGGCACAGGGAGGCATGCAAATGGGCAGAGTGAGGCTGCAAATGGGCATTGTTGACCCTCTTTTTCCACTTACAGTAGCTGCGCATTTCTCACCCTAGGCTTATACTCGAGTCAGTAAGTTTTCACAGTTTTTTGTGGTAAAATTAGGTGCCTCGACTTATATTCGGAGGGTCGGCTTATACTCGAGTATATACGGTACTAAAATCTTTAAAGTGAACTTTGGCTTTCTGTGAAGGGCCAACCAACAGGTTCATGTTACAGCCCTTCTCCCCAATGGCATACACTCAGCTTTCCTATACTCAGCACTGGGAGCAAAGAGGAAGCTGTCCTGTATAGTCTGCAAGCTATTCCAGTTCAATTGAACCTGTTGGTATTAGGTCACTTTGTACGATAACGCTACCTGTAATAGAAGAGGCAATACATTTACATTTCTAGCAGCCCATTTGCTGATATACTGTCTCCCTTCTAAATGTATTTGAGTGGCTGGATGGTTCCCTTATCCCCCCCCCGTATGCAGTGGTTCCTGCTGCCAGCTTGCATCCTGTAATCACAACTAATTTGGTGGGAGAAACCACAGCGTACAGAGGGTTAGCAGGTATTCTACATACCCAAAGGTATGCAATACTTGTATTACAGGTATGGTTGACCATAAAAGGTGACACTGTGCTAACTGCACTGCCAGACATAGCATGTAAGTGTGCTTAGTAAACAGCTCTTGTCTATTAATACTTCTTCATTGTTGGGTTTTACATTGAGAAAAGACTAATATTGTAAATCGCTGTGTAAACTGTTGGCGCTATATAAATCCTGAATAATAATAATACATTTCTTGTTGTTTATTCAACTCAGGTAGACATGGCAGACCTGGGGCAGGAGTGTCTGGATTTTGCTGTTCAAGTAGCCAAGAAAGCCGGTGCAGTATGTATCTCTACAATACCTTCTCTCCATATATGTCAAAATTAGCAGCAACATTTTCCTTTTAAATATTACATGAAATGTGAAAGAGCTTTCTAAATTAAGTACTGTGTGTGTGCGTGTGTGTTAACACACGCACACACACACTGTATGTGAATAGATAGATATCTATCTCATGACACTGATAGAGATTACGCTCATTAAAAGCTCTTTTATTAATCCTTGCTTCCACTTCTTACTGATGGGGCCCTCTTCTTGCAGGTTGGGTACCAGGGCTTTAGAGTCTTTGTTGTAATCTTTGTTCATAGTCCGGGCACAGGTGCACTTTAAGTCTGTAATGCCTCTTGCATAGATAAATCGTAGTGCCTCTCAGTTTACTAGTACTAGTAGTAGTGTACTAGTCTTTGCCATGGGTGAATAGGTGACCTTAGTGTATGCTCTGTCTTGGCAGGTGGTATGTGCAGCACTGAAGGAGGAGGTGTCGGTGATGGTGAAGAGCTCCCCAGCAGACCTGGTGACGATCACTGACCAAAAGGTGGAAGAGATGATTATTTCATCCATCAAGGAGAAATATCCAACTCACAGGCAAGGCTGCAATAACCTATACACCTCACTGAATGTCTTTTGGATATTTGTGTTGTTCCAAACAATGCTATGTACGTAGGCTGACTAATCTCATTACACACATCTAACTTTGTGTCCCCCCCCTCTGTTTCAGCTTTATTGGTGAGGAGTCTGTAGCAGCAGGTCAGAAAAGCATACTGACCGATAACCCAACTTGGATTATTGACCCCATTGATGGCACCACTAACTTTGTACACAGGTAGTTTTTTCTTTTTATTTCAACAATGACTTACAGAAAGGAATATTTCTGTGGCATAAAATGTATCTACATATGTGATTTTTGATATGTCTGGTCAAAATCTGTTACATCAATGTGGTTTTTAATCCGTGAAACAGCAATTTTATTACCGTAGTTGTACAACTGAAGAATGCAAAACTGAATTTGCTACCAATCTAGTCACAAAATGTAGCAATTCTGTTCCTCCGACCACCAGGTAACTGCACAATGTTTTCTACATTTTGTTCCTGCATGTGACTACTTCTCCTCCAGATGGTGTAGTTGGGCCCTTTTCACACGCCCGGTTTGCTGCAACCTCCAGGTTCCTGCGGCAAGAATCTGTGTCCAGGTTTGGACATCTATCCCGGAACCGCAGCTAATTTCTCTGTGTGCAGCTACATGTCAATGTCAGCCCGCCATTAGTTTAAATAGGCTGATCGGTCAATGCTGATTGCATAATTCGGTCATTCCTGCAGTAAGAATCCGAAAACCAGTCGTGTGAACGCGGCCATAAAGTGATGGTCTTGTTGCCCCTAAAAAAAATAGTAGTAGTTCTCTGTAGCAGAAGTTGACATATCTCTACAGCAGCTCATGTCTCCTGTCTTTTCTCTACTGAAGGTCTGGAGCCTCCATCATAATCTTCAGCATTTAACACTTTTTTGTGGCGTTTTTATATTTCTCACCCCTCCGTAGTACGCTGTGGTTTCATCCTCCCCTCTACATTACATTACATTACATTACTACAGAACACAGAAGTGACATTGGGGTCAGCAGATGGAACCAAATTGTGTGGCAGGGGATCAGAAATCTGACACATTCAGGAGTGTTGGGTGCTCAAATTTTTGACAAAAGCTGTAGCTGTTTAATGGAGAGAAGATCGGAGATCGGAGCTATCGACCCCCAAAATAACGCAAAGTAAGAAAAATATAATCAGAGGTTTCAATAGCTCCTTGTCTTAGAACATTTTTCTCCAAGTGTCTTTCAGGACAGCACCTGGAGAGAGCGTAGTTCCACCCGACTTGCCAGGAAACACTGCTAATAATTCCTTTTAAGGCAGCCCACTTCCACCATGGCCTCAGTTGTAGTGTTTCCTCCGTCATGGTGGAAGCACTGCAAGGAACTGTGGGTGGGCTGCGCTCTCTCCAGGCAGAGGTCCTGTGTGTGGGTGCATGGCTCATCTTAAATTTTTTTTTTTTTTCCATATTGGACCTTGCGGTTTTCTGGGCCATCCCAGCATTCCCCAGACAGGTGGGGGACGCTCTGAAGCTCCCCCACTCGGCGAGAGCTCGGGACAGCCGGGAGAGTCTACCACCTTCCTTGAGCATAGAGCCGGGGCTTCCCGGGTCTCCGTTTGTTGCGGGCCTAGATGGCGCGTGATGTCATTTCTGGGAGGGTCGGAACTTCCGGCCGGGCACACGGCTTCTGGTTCTGGCCTGTGGAATGCAGGAAGGTGGGGAGCTGGCCCTGGCTGGCGTATACTTCTGGTCCTCGCAGCGGCAGGGAGACCGGGAGTTTTAAAGAAAAAACTGACCGCAGAGCGGCTACTCCTGCAGTATGGAGTCGGCGGAGCCACAAAAGCCAGCCCAGGTAAGCTGGGGCAGAGGGCCCAGAGCCTTTTTACCTTGGGGCCTTTCTTTTTCCCTCCACCTTCCCCTAGTGACTGTAGTTTGGGGAAGGGGGAGCCTGTTCCATGTCCCTTCGGTTACCTCTTGAGGGGACATGGTTTGGATGGTCGTTCCCCCCCCCCCCCCTCCTCTTTTTTTCTCCCCTCGTCTTTCAGGACAGCACCTGGAGAGAGCGCAGCTCCACCCACTTTCCCAGGAAACACTGCAGTCAGTTTCTTTAAAGACCGGACACTTCCACCATGGCCTCAGTTGTAGTGTTTCCTCCGCCATGGTGGAAGCGCTGCAGGGAACCAGGGGTGTGCTGCGTTTTCTCCAGGTGGTGAAAGTAGGGGCATACCGGATCGTTTTTTCTTCTTCTTCCTAAGACAGCCCAGCATCCTCCCTGACGTGTGGGGGATTCTCCGGTGCCTCCTCCTCTTCATGCTCGGCGAGAGCCAGGCTGCGAGGGTCCCGCTCCTACAGACCGGTGGCAGGGCTTTTGGGATAGAGCGGCGTCTATTCCACGGGCCGCACGCCTTCCGGGTTCGGATGGCAAGCGTGTCATTTCCGACCGGGGGCGGGGCCTCGAGCGGCGCGACGCGGTTTCCGGTTCCGGCCGCTGGAACGCAGGAGGAGGGGGCGGTCTCCACGGCTGATGTCATTTCCGGCCCTCACAGCGGTGAGCGGCCCGGGAAAATCAAATAAAAAAGCACAGACGCCGCTGTGTGTCCTGTCAATGATGGAGGACGATCAGACGGCGGTGGCAGGAGCAGGAGCCACAACAATCAGCCAGGCTCAGGTAAGCAGGGATACTGGTCTCTGTCTTTACTCTATGGACATTTATAATGTTTATATATTATCCCTTCCCTAAAAAAAAAAAAAAAAAGGGGAGCCTGCAGATCACTTGGTCCTGAGTACTAAAGGAGGGATAAGTGACTAATTATGTTTTTAGGTGGATCTGTGGGGTGATTCACCGGCTGTGGAACAGATCATAGGTGTTAAAGGGTTAACTTCCTTGGTGGTGTTTTTTTCTGTGTTCCTTTGTATACAGCATGTAAACTGTTGTTTGTGAAACATGGTTCAGCAATTGTCTTTTTTCCCTTGGATATTGCAGAAGGCTAAAGAAAAGACTAAGCATGTCTCCCCTATTGTTAAAAGGAAATGTCCCTCTTGTAAGGGGTTACTGAGGGATTCCTGGCCCAAAATATTATGCAAATCTTGCATTTCGGACATAGTTAAGGAGGAGACAGCTCCTGCTAGTCCTACAGCTCAGCAAAGCGAATTGCTAAGCTCTTTCAGGAAGGAACTGGCAGACACCTTTGAGTCCTTCAGGTCCTACCTAGATAAACGTCCAACGGCGCATAGCAGTGTGGTGCCGCACTCTCAATCCTCTGTTTCAGCATCCAGAGGGGGCAGTGACTCAGAGGAGGAGGAAAGTAACATTTTACTAAATTCGGAGGAGGAAGCAGAAGAAGTAAATGAAGCTTCTTCTCCTTCTGCTAGGTACAAGTTATCCCTTGAGGAGGTAGATGATTTACTAAAAACAATTCATACTACCCTTAACATCACAGAGGATAAGGCTCAGCTATCCCTACACGATAAGATGTTCCAGGGCCTCGGGGAGGAAAAACACAGGGTTTTTCCTGTACATAAATTCCTATCAGAGACTATTAAGAGGGAGTGGAAGGATCCAGAGAGAGCCCCCTTTTTTTCTAAATCCCTCAAGCGAAGGTTTCCGTTTGATGAGGATAGCTCGCATATTTGGAATAAAAAGCCAAGACTAGACGCAGCTTTTTCCCAGGTATCTAGGAATACAGACCTGGCCTTTATGGACATGGGTATCCTTAAGGATACCATGGACAAAAAGGCAGACTCCCTATTAAGGAAGGCATGGGATTCTTCTTTAGCAAATTTGAAGCCTGCCATGGCCTCAACGGTGGTAGCCAGAAATCTGGAACACTGGCTGGAGCAGCTGAAAGTCCACATTGAGGCAGGGACGCCTCGTAAGGATCTGCTTGATACGCTCCCGGTGTTATCAAAAGCGGTAGGGTATATAGCAGATGCCTCAGCGGAGTCAATCAGGATGTCAGCCAGATCCACAGCTCTGATAAACTCAGCTCGCAGGGCATTATGGGTCAAGACATGGACAGGAGATACTGCTTCAAAGACAAAATTATGCGGTTTACCCTTTGAAGGTGATCTAGTGTTTGGCCCGGGGCTGGAAGCTATTCTTGACAGAACAGCTGACAAAAAGAAGGCTTTCCCTATAAAGAAGAAGGTACTTCCGCAAGGCAACAAAAATTTTCGCGCTTTTCGGAAAACCCCAGATACCAAGGAGGCAGGCTACAAAAGGCCTTGGAAGTCTCAAAGAGGGAGGGGTAAGTCAGGAGTACTTTTTCGCCCCCCAACCACAACCCCAAAAACCCAGTGACGGTCACCCAACTGTGGGAGCAAGGTTACAGACCTTCTTTTTACAGTGGAGGACTATAACAAGCAGCCAGTTTATCCTCAAGACCATCTTGGAGGGTTACAGGCTGGAATTTTCTCAACCTCCTCCTGTGCGTTTTTACATAACCCAGGCTCCCCGAGACTCAGAAAAGTCACTAGCAATGACAGCTATCCTGAAGGACTTGATGCTACAAAAGGTGATCGTGAAAGTGCCCCCCGGGGAATTAGAACAGGGGTGCTATTCACACATATTTCTTGTGAAGAAACCGTCGGGAAAATTCAGGCTCATCCTGAACCTGAAGATTCTAAACAAGACTATCAGGTACAAGAAGTTCAGGATGGACACAATATTCTCAGTGAAGAATCTCCTGACCCCGGGATGTTTTATGGCTTCCATAGACCTGAGAGATGCATACTTACATGTACCAGTAGCATCAACATCTCAGAAGCACCTAAGGTTTGCGATAAAACTAGGGGAGTCTACCCTTCATTTCCAGTTCAGAGCTCTCCCCTTCGGGCTGTCATCCTCTCCGAGGATTTTTACAAAAATCCTGGCGGAGGCTTTGGCCCCACTCAGAGTAGAGGGGGTATCAGTCCTGCCCTATCTAGACGATCTACTAATTTTTGCCAAAACAAGGGACCTGTTAGTGAGAGATCTGGAAAAGACAATGAGACACCTGGTGGGTCTAGGATGGATAATCAACGAGGAGAAATCAAACTTGATTCCATCTCAGACCATACTATTCTTGGGCTACACGATAGATTCCATCCAGGAGAAAATTTTTCTCCCCGAAGGGAAGAGGGAGAAGCTTCAGGGGGCAGTGAAGAAGACACAGACAAATATGCCAATCTCCATAAGAGCAGCTATGTCGGTCTTAGGGCTACTCACTGCGACTATTCCAGCGGTGCAGTGGGCACGTCTGCATGCAAGGGAGCTCCAACAGACAATTTTAACGAGTGGGTCTTATGGAGAGTCCCTAGAAAAATTAATAAACATACCTGCGCGGGTTCAGAGGAAGCTTTGGTGGTGGAGAAATCACTCAAACCTGAACAGGGGTCTGCTCTGGAGTTTTCCTTTGCAGAAAAGATTAACAACAGACGCAAGTTCCTGGGGTTGGGGCGCCCACCTGGACGAGCAGATGGCTCAGGGGAGTTGGACAGACTGGGAAGCCAGAAAGTCCTCCAATTGGAGAGAGCTGAGGGCTATTCTCTTGGGTCTATGGGCCTTCGAAAGAACAGTCCGGGGCCATCATGTTCAGGTCCTTTCGGACAATGCCACAGCGGTGGCTTATATATCAAGGCACGGAGGAACAAGGAGCAGGGCTCTGCTATCCTTGGCACTCCAGATTCTAGCCTGGGCAGAAAACAGGCTAAACTCCATAACAGCGATTCATCTGAAGGGAGATTTAAACCTTCTAGCAGACTTTCTGAGCAGAGAAAGAATACTGGAAGCGGAATGGAGTCTGAATGTAGAGACTTTCCAACAACTAACAGAAAGATGGGGAGTGCCCCAAATAGATCTTTTCGCATCCCAAAAGAATGCAAAAGTAGAGGCCTTTTTCTCACTGAACAGGCAGGATCAGGCAGAGGGATTGGATGCATTAGCGCAGCCATGGAAATTCCAGTTGTGCTACGCCTTTCCCCCTTTTCAGATGATCCCCTTGGTCTTAAGAAAGCTACAGAAAGAAAACACGACTATGATTCTGGTGGCTCCTTTCTGGCCCAAACGGGCTTGGTTCGCAACAATACAGGGGATGGCGGTGGAACCTTATTGGGAGCTTCCGCTTCGGAGGGACCTCCTAACGCAGGGCCCCCTTCATCACCCAAATACCCAGCATCTCAGGTTGACAGGTTGGTTACTGAGGAGCAGATGTTAAAAAATAAGGGCCTTTCAGATAAGCTGGTCTCTACCCTGCTGAATAGTCGTAAGGAGGTTACCAGGGCCATCTACTTCAAAACGTGGAAGCGATTTAATAGCTGGTGTGCGACTAGGAAACTTTCGCCACAGGAAATTGCTCCAGTGCTAGAGTTCCTCCATGAGGGAATGGAGATGGGGTTGGCAGCTAGCACCCTAAAAGTGCAGGTAGCTGCATTATCGGTTTTCCTTGAGAGACAATTATCAAAGGAGCCGCTTATTATTAGGTTTTTCAAGGCATTGGCCAGAGCTAGGCCAGTACCTTTTAAGTTTTTTCCTAGATGGGACCTGTCTGTGGTTCTGCGGGGTCTAATCAAAGGGCCTTTTGAACCTCCAGAGGAAGCATCAATCAGGCTATGGTCATTAAAGATAGTCCTGTTAGTAGCAGTAACTTCAGCTAGGAGAGTAAGCGAGTTACAAGCTCTTTCCATAAGAGAACCCTTTTGTTATATTTTTCCAGACCGGGTAGTGCTAAAAACTGACCCGGGTTTCTTGCCGAAAGTGGCATCAGCATTTCATAGGGAACAAGAGATAATTCTCCCTACCTTTTTGTCCTAACCCGTCCAGTGATAAGGAGAGGTCTTTCCATTCCCTGGACGTGAGAAGGTGTTTATTACACTATATAGAGATAACGAAAGATTTTAGAAGATCAGATTCGCTCTTTGTTCTCTTCTCTGGTCCACGGAAGGGGTATAGAGCATCCAAAAGCACCATAGGTAGATGGCTCAGAATGGCCATCAGCGAAGCTTATAAAGCTTCAGGAGCAGAGCCCCCTAAGGGGGTAGTAGCCCATTCAACAAGGGCAGTAGCAACGTCCTGGGCAGAGAGGGCAGGGGCTTCCCCGGGTCGGATCTGTAAAGCGGCCACGTGGACAAGTTTCTCCACCTTCACCCGCCACTACAGATTGGACTTGCTATCAGCAGCGGAACAGTCGTTTGGCAGGAAGGTCCTGCAGGCGGTGGTCCCACCCTAGAGTAAGTACTCTTTTATCATCTCCAGGTGCTGTCCTGAAAGACGAGGGGAGAAAACCCTAGTTAGACTTACCGGTAACGGTATTTCTACGAGTCTTTCAGGACAGCGCCGATGACCCACCCTAAGTTTTGAGGTTGTAAGATGTGTTATTGCTGTGTTCTGCTTATCTAATTTCAGCATGGCTGGAGGTACTCTATGAACAACTGAGGCCATGGTGGAAGTGTCCGGTCTTTAAAGAAACTGACTGCAGTGTTTCCTGGGAAAGTGGGTGGAGCTGCGCTCTCTCCAGGTGCTGTCCTGAAAGACTCGTAGAAATACCGTTACCGGTAAGTCTAACTAGGGTTTTTTTTTTTGGGGGGGGGGGGGGGGGAAATAATGCTTTGGTCCTAATGGGCTGCTTTTCTGTTCTTAATTACAGCAGGCACGGGGAAAAAAAACTAAGCATACCCCTACCTCTTCTAAGAAAAGGTGCCCTTCCTGTAAAGCGTCCCTTAAAGAGAGCTGGACCAAGACCCTGTGCAAGGACTGCATAGCGGACCTAGTGAAGCATGAGCAGGGAAAAGTAAAACAGCCACAGAGCTCAGAGCTTTTAGTCTCCTTACAGAAGGAACTTACGGATACTTTCCAATCATTCCGCTCCTTTTTTGGACAAACACCCGGCACTCCAATCAGGGAGTCAAGCCAGACCATCCAGTCCTCTGCCATCCACTTCCAGGGAGAACAGTGATACAGAGGAGGAAGCCGCAAGCAAGGCTAGTTCACCCAAAGCCTCAGGGGATGAGGATAAGGAGGTGTTGGAAAAAATAGCGTCTAGATATGTTATCTTTGGACGAAGTGGATGAATTAATTAAGACCATTCATACCACTCTTAGCATCCAGAAAGATGAAGTTGATCTTTCCCTGCATGATAAGATGTTTGAGGGCTTTGGAGAAACTAAACAGAGTTTTTCCAGTACACAAAGTCCTCTCAGAGGCTGTCAGGCGAGAATGGAAGGAACCAGAAAGGGCTCAGTTTTTCTCAAAAGCGTAGGTTTCCTTTTGAGGAAGACTAAGCGCATGTATGGAACAAAAGGCTAAAGTTAGATGCAGCATTTTTCCAGGTTTCTCACAATACTGACTTGGCATTTGAGGACATGGGCAATTCTGAAGGATGCCATGGATAAACTTGCTGATTTCCCTTCTAAAAAAAAGCATGGGTCTCGTCTATAGCACATCTTAAACCGATCATGGTTTCAACCGTGGTTGGCAGAAACTTGGAGCACTGGCTAAAGCAGTTGAAGCAGCACATCGAGGGAGGTACCTCCCGAGAGGATCCATTGGATACCATCCCAGTACTGTCGAAGGCAGTGGGATATTTAGTGGATGCCTCAGCGGAATCAATCAGAATGTTCGCTAGGACTTCAGCCCTGGTAAACTCAGCTCAAAGGGCGCTCTGGTTAAAAACTTGGTCCGGGGACTCAGCTTCTAAAGTGAAGCTCTGTGGTCTCTACTTTTTGGCCCAGGCTTTTCCAGCAAAGAAGACGCCTTTTAATCAAAAATAATTTTTGTCCTCTTCAGCAAACCCAGGCCCCCAGGAAACCGGATATAAGAAGCCCTGGGGTACACAGAGGGGAAGAGGTGGAGCGGCTGTTCTGTTCAGACGTCCTGAACAGCCAGCTAAAAGCCAGTGATGATGGTCCTGCTGTGGGAGGGAGACTTCTAGCATTCTTCCCTCAGTGGCGGGCAGTAACCTCCAGTCCGTTTGTCCTGAATGTCATCTCCCGGGAGTACAGTCTGGAGTTTTCAGAGAGACCTCCAAACCGCTTCTTTGTGAACCAGATCCCAAGAGCACAGGACAAGGCCCTAGCCCTGTTAATCCCTTTTAGAAGAGCTGATGCATCAGGGAATAATTATTCCAATACCTCAGGAGGAGGAAGGTCTAGGGTTTTATTTTCACATTTTTCTAATTAAAAAAAACTCTTGGGAAAATGTTGCTTAATTTTGTACCTGAAGCTCCTGAATCGGTCCATTCGTTACAAAGGGTTCCGAATGGATACAATCTACTCCATAAGGAAACTACTTATGGGGGGGGGGTGTTTTTATGGCTTCCATCGACCTCAGGGATGCTTACCTGCACATTCCAATAGCGGTAGCAACCCAGAAGTTCTTGCGTCTGGTAATCAGCTCAGGGCAGCCCATCTGCAGTTCAAAGCCCTGCCTTTTGGTCTATCCTCAGCTCTGAGGATCTTCACCAAGGTCATGGCGCCTCTGAGGATCCAGGGAATCTTGATAGTTCCATACCTGGACGATCTGCTTTTATGCGGCAACTCAAAAGGTCAGCTGCTGGCGAATCTGAACAGAACAAAATACCACTTGCAAGACCTAGGTTGGATCCTGAACGACGAGAAGTCAAACTTAGTCCCTTCTCAAGTGATAACATTTTTGTGGTACAGCATCAACGCTGTCCAACAAAGAATCTTCTTGCCGGAAGAGAAAAAGAAAAAGATCCTGGGGGGCAATAAAACAGATCAAGACAAGTTCGCCAGTAACAGTGCGGTTAGCAATGTCGACTTTGGATCTTCTAACATCTTCCATTCCGGCTGTTCAATGGGCCATCTTCACTCAAGGGATCTGCAGCAAGTGATTCTCCAAAATTGGAGGCACAAAAAATCCTTGAACAAGAGGTTTGTGGTTCCGGCGCAAGTGAGGAGAAAGTTAAGGTGGTGGAGGAACCAGTTAAACCTAAGCGAGGGACTATGTTGGGTATTTCCTACCTCAAAAAAGGTAGACAGATGCAAGCTCCTGGGGGTGGGGGGCTCATCTGGAAGATCGTTTTACCCAGGGAATCTGAACAAATTCAGATGCAAAAAGATCATCCAGTTGGAGGGAGCTGAAAGCAATTTGGATGGGGCTATTCTGGTTTCAGGAAGAGATCAGGGTCAACACGTTCAGGTCTTGTGCAACAATGCCACGGCAGTTGCCTACCTAGCAAAGCAGGGAGGTACCAGGAGCAGGGTTCTCCTGTCCTTGGCTCGGGAGATCTTAACCTGGGCAGAGAAGAATCTGGGGTCCCTGTCAGCCATACACCTGAAAGGAAGCTTAAATCTGATGGCCGACTTTATGGGCAGAACAGTTTCGGAAGCAGAGTGGAGTCTAAACTCGGAAGTTTTCCAGATGGTGATAAGCAGGTAGGGCAGTCCGTCCTTAGATCGACCTGTTTGTGACCCACTCAAACGCAAAACTCCCAACTTACTGTTCACTGAGCAGACGGGAGCAGGCAAGAGGTTTGGATACTCTGGCTCAGCCGTGGGACTTCCATTTGTGCTATGCTTTTTTCCCCCCTTCCCGTTTAAATACCGTTAGTCCTCAAAAAATTTCAGGAAGAGTCCATGATTCTAATACTGGTGGCTCCCTTTTGGCCCAAGAGGATTTGGTTCTCAACACTTCTGAACCTAGCGACGGAACCCCATTGGATGTTACCCCTACGGGACGATCTTCTGAGCCAGGGACCCATCTGGCATCCAGACGTAAGCCAGTTCAAGTTAGCAGCCTGGTTTCTGAGGAGCAGATCCTAAAGAAAAGGGGTCTGTTGGACAAATTAGTTTCTGTGCTGTTAAACAGCAGGAAAAAAGTCACAAGAGATATATATTTATTTCAAGGTTTGGAAATGCTACAACTCCTGGTGCGGGACAAAGAAGTATTTGCCGCAGGAGACAATTTCCATTCTGGAATTTCTTCATGATGGAATGAAGAAGGGGTTAGCACCTTGAAGACACAGGTGGTCGCGTTATCAGTTTTTTTTTTTTTTTTTTTTTTTGAAGTACCGTTATCAAGAGATCAATGGCTAGGTGAAGACCAGCACCTATAAAAAAAAAATTCCAAGTTTTGACTTGTCAGTGGTCCTGCAGGGGCTAACGGGGAATCCTTTCGAACCTCTAGAGGAGGCGACAGTAAAAAATTGGACTCTGAAAACAGCCTTATTAGTAGCAGTAACCGCCAGGAGAGTCAGTGAGCTACAAGCTTTTTCCATAATAGAACCTTTCCTAACAGTCTTTCCAGATCGGATAATCCTGAAGGTGGACCCAGGCTTTCTTCCTAAAGTCTCCTCCGCCTTTCATTGTTCTCAGGAGGTGATTCTACCAACATTCTGCACATCCCCAGCTAATTCGAAAAAGGAAAAGTTCCATACGCTGGATGTGAAAAGATGCCTAATGCATTATCTGGAATTGACCAAACATTTTAGGAAGTCAAATTCCCTTTTTGTGCTGTTCTCAGGGGCACGTAAGGGACAGTGTGCTTCCAAGAGCTCAATAGGAAGATGGCTCAGAACAGCCATTGAGGAAGCCTACAAAGTCTCAGGGAAGATACCGCCAGAGGGTATCCGAGCCCACTCAACGAGGACAGTGGCAACATCTTGGGCTGAGAGGGCTGGCGCCTCTCCCGACTAAGTCTGTAAAGCCACAACGTAGACAATTTTCACTATAGAGTAGATATGTCAGCCTCAGAGCAGGCCTTCGGCCGGAAGGTCCTACAGACGGTGTTCTTACCCTACAGTAGGTTTCTCGCTTATCTTTTCCAGGTGCTGTCCTGAAAGACGCATTGAGAAAACCTTAATTAGACTTACCGGTGACGATATTTCTAGAAGTCTTTCAGGACAGCAGCTATTACCCTCCCTAGTGGTTTCCAATATGACTTGCACTGTTATATTATATGCGTATATATTTTGTTTTTTAAAATTCTGTTTTTCAGCATGGCTGGAGGTTTCTCGTTTATAACTGAGGCCATGGTGGAAGGGGGCTGCCTTAAAAGGAATTATTTGCAGTGTTTCCTGGGAAGTTGGGTGTAGCTACGCTCTCTCCAGGTGCTGTCCTGAAAGACTTCTAGAAATGCCGTCACCTGTAAGTCTAACTAAGGTTTCTTTTTTTGTTTTTTTGTTTTTTATCCAAAAACCTTTGTGTGTGTGTTTACTCTGTCAGTTGTGTTTGTTCATACTTTTCTTTTCAAAATTCTGCTTTTGACTTTGCTTTTTTGGCCATGTCCAGCTTTTGCAGATGTTTTTGCACTGGATGATCAGTGAAGTGTTAGAACCTCTGTGTTGACGTGAACAAAGTCTGCTGTAATAACTTAAAACTGATTAAAGATATAGTGGAGTGTTAGCCATCAGCCAATGCAAAAAGTTTGGAGTTCCAGGCCTGGTTTACACTGGCCTTTGAGGGGCAGTAAAATCCCATGGTTGAGCTGTGTTTTTTACTGCCCCTCAACTGCTCCCCTTTAGCTGGAAAGCAGTGACTGGGGCTGTATACATGCCACAGCATGAATTATACTCTTTGTCACGTATAGCAGACACTACTATTCAAGTAAATGGGGCCACGCTGCAACCACCTTGCAACACTAACGTGGTTGTGGTGCGGTAGTCCGTCATTTAGGGGGTTAAAACAGGTAAGGAGCTGATCCAATGACTCCTCACTGCCTGCTAAATGCTGCAGCTGAAATCCCAAGCAATGTTACCAGCCCTATCGGGTTTCTTTTTTTGCAGGACTGAAAAACACCTCCTATTCTTATCTTAATAGCATATGGGAGAACTTACAATCTAGATCCTATTATGTCATTTGTTTTCTAGGTTTCCGTTTGTGGCCATCTCTATTGGATTTGCTGTGAATAAGCAGGTAGGTTGAACTCACAATTTACTGCATATATTGATTTATAGTTGCAATGTTTTATTTAGCTGTCAATTTATGAACTTCATTAACCGCTTCAGCCCCGGAAGATATTACCCCTTTCCTGACCAGAGCACTTTTTGAGATTCGGCACAAACTGACAATTGCGCGGCCGTGCGACGTTACACCAAAACAAAATTGACGTCTTTTTTTTCCCACAAATAGAGATTTCTTTTGGTGGTATTTGATCACCTCTGCGGTTTTTATATTTTGCGCTATAAGCAAAAAAAAGAGTGACAATTTTGAAAAAAAATATTTTTTTGCTATAATAAATATCCCCCCAAAAATATAAAAAAACACTAATTTTTTCCTCAGTTTAGGCCGATATGTATTCTTCTACATATTTTTAGTAAAAAAAATCGCAATAAGCGTAAATTGATTGGTTTACGCAAAAGTTATAGCGTCTACAAAATAGGAGATAGTTTTATGGCATTTTTATTATTAATTTTTTTTATTAGTAATGGCGACGGTCTGCGATTTTTATCGTGACTGACATTATGGCGGACACATCGGACACTTTTGAAACTATTTTGGGACCATTGACATTTATACAGCGATCAGTGCTATAAAAAATGCACTGATTACTGTGTAAATGACACTGGCAGGGAAGGGGTTAGGCACTAGGGGGCGATTAAGGGGTTAAGTGTGTCCTAGGGAGTGATTCTAACTGTGGGGGAGATGGGCTACCACTGACATGACAGAGATCACTGCTCCTGATGACAGGTAGCAGTAGATCCCTGTCATGTTGCTAGGAAGAACGGGGAAATGCCTTGTTTACATAAGCATCTCCCCATTCTGCAGCTCTGTTACACGATCGCCGGGACACTGGCGGACACGGTCACGCTGTACACGGTGGGTGCTAACCCCGCCAATTAAAGGGGACGTACAGGTACGCCCATTTTTCGCCCGCTGCCATTGTGCCAACGTATGTTGGTGTGCAGCGGTTGGCAAGTGGTTAATCACTGTTTTTGAGTTAACTGCTACAAAATACTTGCTGGCCACTTTATTGGGTACACCTGTTCACTTGCTTGGTATCACAAATGGCTAATCAGCCAATCACATGGCAACAACTCACTGCATTTAAGCATCTAGATGTAATGAGGACTACTTGCTGAAGTTCAAACTGAGCATCAGAATATGGGGATTTAAGTGACTTTGAACATGGCATGGTTGTTGGTGCCAGGCGGGCTGGTCTGCGTATTTCCAAAAACTGCTGATCTACTTGGATTTTCATGCACAACCACCTCTAGGGTTTACAGAATTGTCCGAAAAAGAGAAAATATCCAGCGAGCGGCAGTTTTGTGGCGGAAAATGCCTTGTTGATGTCAGAGGAGAATGGGCAGATTGGTTCAAGATGATAGAAAGGCAACAGTAACTCAAATAACCACTCGTTACAACCAAGGTATGCAGAATACCATCTCTGGATGTACAACACATTTATCCTTGAGGCAGATGGGCTACAGCAGCAGAAGACCACAGCAGCAGAAGACCACACTGGGTGCCACTCTTGTCAGCTAAGAACGGACTGAGGCGACAATTCGCACAGACTCACCAAGATTGGCCTGCCTTGTATAAATGGTTCAGGCTTGTGGTGGAGGTGTAATGGTGGGGGGGATATTTTCCTGGCACACTTTGGCCACTTAGTACCAATTGATCATTGTTTAAGCACCACGGCCTACCTGAGTATTGTTGCTGACCATGTCCATCCCTTTATGACTACAGTCTACTCTTCTTCTGATGACTCCTTCCAGCAGGATAATGCCCCATGTCACAAAGATCAAATCATCTCACCACTGGTTTCTTTAACATTACAATGAGGTCCCTGTACTCCAATGGCCTCCATAGTCACCAGATCTCAATCCAATAGAGCACCTTTGGGATGTGGTGGAATGGGAGATTCGCATCATGGATGTGCAGCCGACAAATCTGCAGCAACTGCGTGATGCCATCATGTCAATATGGACCAAAATCTCTGAGGAATGTTTCCAACACCTTGTTGAATCTATGCTAAGAAGAATGAAAGCCGTTGAGAAGTCAAAACGGGGTCCAACCCGGTACTAGCAAGGTGTACCTAATAATAAAGTGGCCGGTGAGTGTATATGTCCAGTGCAATATTAAAGTGGTCCAGATATGTAGGCAGCTGAAGTTACATGCAGATCTTGAATTTCTGTAAAAGCTGTTTGACCTTGCCGCCTTCCAACTCCTGATTTTTTGGTGTAGATCACCTATATATATAATCTGCAATAAAATATAACCATATGCAGTACTGTGTGTTTTGTGGGAAAAGGAAGGAGATCTCTCTAAAGTGAAAAGAATACCCATCTTAGAGTCCTCATGTTAAAGAGGACAGAATCAGCTGAATATTATGACCCAAAAGTAAAGTGAAAAGCCTGCTGAATATATTTGCAGAGAAATATATTTTATTAAAGCGGAGTTCTGCCAGCAGAAAAAAAAAAATTAAAGTCAGCAGCTACAAATACTGCAGTTTCTGACATTTAATATAAGGACACTTACCTGTCCAGGGAGCCCACGATGTCGGCATCCCAGCCGATCTTTGGATCGACTCCCGGGTGCTGTCTCCGCCATTCCTGACAAGGGAACCAGGCAGTGAAGATTCTGGTTCCCTATTGCACATGCGCGAATCGAGCTGCTCTTTCTGATTGGTCCCTGCTGTCTTCTGGGACCTGTGTGTCTCCCAGAAGACAGCAGGGGAAAGGAGGATTTGCCGGACATTGCGTAGATTTTCCCCGGAAGTGGGAGCAGATACTTGGATTTGACAGCAGGAATCCGAACAGCGGAAGTTCCATTTCTGGGTGGAACGCCGCTTTAAACTCGTATTAATCATACAATTCATTTAAGTGTCTTGGTAGGGGAGCTGGATTTTGCTTTTGTCATATCGGCACTGCCCCCCTGCTGACTGGCAGGGTAATGATCAAGAAGAAGCAGGAGGAAAGGTTTAAGAAGCACAGATCCACAGAATGAGCAAGGTGGAAGCAGAGGGATCCTCACATACAGCTTCCTCTACAGCAAGAAGAACAGTGATCAGTACAGTAGTGACGTCACCAAATCTCGCTACAAATCTTGTAAAATTAGCAGTTGGAGGCAGCAGCCCTTTATTATTATTATTATTATTATTATTATTATTATACAGGATTTATATAGCGCCAACAGTTTGCGCAGCACTTTACAACATGGGGCAGACAGTACACTTACAATACAAGTCAATACAGGAGGGATCAGAGGGCCCTGCTTGTTAGAGCTTACAATCTAGAAGGGAGGGTCAAGTGGAGACAAAAGGTAATAACTGTGGGGGATGAGCTGATGGGGAAAAAAAAAAAAAAGTACAGTTGTTAGGTGTGGGTAGGGTAGGCTTCTCTGAAGAGAAGGGTTTTCAGGGATCTTCTGAAAGCTAATAAAGTAGGAGATAAGCGGACAGATTGGGGTAAGGAGTTCCATAGGATTGGAGAGGCTTTGGAAAAGGCCTGGAGGTGAGCATGGGAGGAGGTGACAAGGGAGCTAGAGAGCAGGAGGTCTTGAGAGGAACGAAGAGAGCGAGTAGGTTGGTATTTAGAGACTAGGCAAGTGATGTAGCTGGGGGCGAAATTGTGGATGGCTTTGTACGTAGTTGTTAGAATTTTGAATCTAATTCTTTGGCCGAGCGGAAGCCAGTGGAGGGATTGACAGAGAGGAGTGGCAGACACAGAGCGACAGGTAAGGTGGATGAGTCTGGCAGCGGCATTCATAATGGATTGAAGAGGTGATAGACTTTGTAGAGGTAAGCCAATGAGAAGGGAGTTGCAGTAGTCAAGGCGAGAGATGACCAGCGAGTGAATTAAGAGCTTTGTTGTGTCATTTGTTAGAAAGGGGCGTATTTTGGAGATGTTGCGGAGGTTGAGGCGGCAGGATTTGGACAGTGATTGGATGTGTTGCTTGAAGGAGAGTTTAGTTCCCACACTACATATAAACAGTTACGAGGCTGTAGACACAGGACATGCACTGCATTCTTAAATCTAAATCTTTTAGGGTATTGCATAGATCAGGGGTGCTCAACCTGTGGCCCTCAACCTCAAATCAGGGAGGTGTATGCCCAGGGTTGGCAACCTGTTGATTGCAATCTGGGCTCGCCCAACCGCCATCACAGAGCATCTGTGCATTGAGCTGGCCCCGGCTCGGGAGGAATCGCAGGAGACGTATAAGCGGATGCTTCCTCTGTAGCTCAGGCCCATGTCCCATTAAACACCACATAAACTGCACTTTTGCAGTGGGCATATTAGCACCTATAAAAAGATTAACCACTATTAACACTGATTCACAGGTGCAGCTCAGTGCGGCTTTCCTTTGGGTTAGCTACACTGAGCCATAGACTTCTATTATATCCTGAGAGTTTGGTGCATTTTCAGAAAATGCACCATACCTGCAAGATATAAGTTCATGGCAAAGTTGCACTGTGCTGCATCCATGGTGCGGGTAAAGCGCATCCCATCAGTGTGAAAGCAGCCTTATAGGGGGCTCAGGACAGGTTGGGCTTGTTTTACATTTGCGGTTTGGGGGGGGGTTAAACCCCATAGTTGAGACATGTTTTCACCACATCCCCCAACCAGTGTTGTAGCGTCAAAAGTCGCAATGGCGACCCCCGCCTCATGCTCCAGGGGGCCTGCAAGACCTCTCTGTCGCATTCTGTTTTATACTTGGACAGGAGGGGAGGTGCATATATACAGGACCTGATCTCTTCATTTTCTTCTTGCAACCATTGAAAGCCAGCTACTCCTCCTCTCCCTCCCACCGGCATTCAGCAACTGCAGGAGGAAAATGTTCATTATATCATTCAAAATAAAAAAGTAGAAATTCTGAATAACGTCATTTGATTGTGTCCCACAACTGGTTACCACATCATTTAATGTGATACTAAAGTCTTATTTTTAAAGGAAAAAAAAAAAAAACAACAAACATGTTATACTTGACTGCAGTGGATTTGCACAGAGCAGCCCGGATCCTCCTCTTCTTGGGTCCCTCTTCGATGCTCCTGGCCCATCCCTCCTGTTAAGTGCCCCCACAGCAAGCAGCTTGCTATGGGGTTACCTGAGCCGAGCCACGGCACCGTGTGTCCATTCAGACACAGAGCTGCGGATTGGCAAACTGACTTTGACAGCAGCGGGAGCCAATGGCACCGCTGCTGTGTCTCAGCCAGTCGGGAGGGAGAGTCTCAGACGCCTGAGGCACTTGTGTAAATCACTGGATAGAGATGGGGCTCAGGTAAGTATTTTGGGGGCTGCTGCACACAGAAGGCTTTTTATCTTAATGCATAGAATGCATTAAAATAAAAAAAACCTTCTGCATTTACAACTCCTTTAAGTGGCCATCGCTCTTCAAAAGGTTAAGCACCCCTGGTCTAGATGTTTCCTATAAGATGGCAAACCTTCACTATTTGAGTTTGGTTCCAATTGAATTTAAGTGTAAAATGATGTACTTTCCAGCTTTAGCGTAGTTACATATTTGCTGGATAATTATAAAATCAGTCATGGGATGGTGCGATGTTAGGAATATGGTGGTAGCATACAAAGCGGCTGAGATCCAGGAATAGCTACACATGTTGAGCACAGCTGGTGCACAGAGCTGGCACTGATGCAAAGCAAACGCACAGCCAGAACTAGTCATTTACCTGACTTTTTTTTTCAGTTGAACTAAAATAATGTTTCATTCCTTTCATCCACATTGACTACACCCAGCCATTAGAAATGTGCAATCTATAACAGAATCCTCCATTTTTAGCTAACTGTAACCATAATTATACACTATACATACTGCTCTCTGTGTTAATATAATGCTGTGATTCATTGATATGTACACTATATAGTTTAGGGTTTTATAAAACACCCATCATAAAATCTCAGTAAATCTAATGGAAACACTCTTCTGCAATTCCTTGTAGCATTTAGATGTTTCTGATTATTATTATTATTATTATTATTATTATTATTATTATTATTTGTTTTTTCTTCTTTTTTGAGACTGCTGGAAGCAGACAAAACACATGCTGACTTTTATTTAGTAAAAACAGCCAATTATATTCCAATTTACTGGAGTCAGATCATTAAAGTAGAACTAAAGGCAAAACTTTTCTTTTTCATTTTAATTAGAGCAAAGGAGGGTTATAATGCCTGGCTTTTTTTTACCTTTTTTTTTCTTTGTTTTTTTTTTTTATTTTTATTTTTTTGCCATCTGTATTCCATTGGAGAGATTTACCTTCACTACCTGTTCCATAGCCAAAACAAGAAGTGAATGGAAATCCCTCCAAAGTGGGAGAACCGTTGGTTGTCACCAGAATTGGTGTCCCCATTGGATGATTTCCCCTCTATTACTAATCTGGGGACAACCCACAGAATGGGATTTTCTTTAATTTTCAATGATGATAAAACCCTGACATTAAATAACAAGTCTCTGTGTGTATATCTTTCCTTAGGTAGAATTTGGGGTTGTGTACAGTTGTGTAGAAGATAAGATGTACACTGGCAGAAAAGGAAAAGGAGCCTTTTGTAATGGTCAGAAATTGCAAGTTTCTGGACAGAAAGGTAAGCATACTGCCTGCTGCCATACCCTCAGGAAGTCCTCCTACTCATACTGCCCAATGTCATACCTTCACATGCCTCTCCTGCACATACTGCCTGCTGTCATGCCCTCCATCATGCGCCTCTCCTGCACATACTGCCTGCTGTCATACCCTCCATGCGCCTCTCCTGCACATACTGCCTGCTGTCATACCCTCCACATGCCTGTCCTGCACATACTGCCTGCTGTCATACTCTCATCAAATCCTCATACATATACTGCCCATTGTCGTACCTTCACATGCCTCTCCTGCACATACTGTCTGCTTATATACCCTCAGCAAGTCCTCCTACACATACTGTCCAATGTCATACCCTCCAGATACAGCCTACTGTCACATCCTCCATACTCCTCTCCTGCACGTACTGCCTGCTGTCATACCCTCCACGTGCCTCTCTTGAACATACTGCCTGCTGTCCTACCCACAGCAAGTCCTCCTACATACTGCCTGTTGTCATATATTCACATGCCTCTACTGCCTGCTGTCATACGCTCCCTGCAATTCTCCTGCACATACTGCCTGCTGTCATACCCTCAGCAAGTCCACCTACTGCCCAATGTCATACCCTCCACATGCCTCTCCTTCACATACTGCCTGCTGTCGTCATACCCACAGCAAGTCATCCTACACATACTGCCTGTCGTCATACCCTCCACATACAGCCTACTGTCATATATCCTCCACACTCCTCTCCTGCACATGCTGCCCATTGTCATACCCTCTGCAAGTTCTCCTACACATACTACCTGTTGTCATACCCTCTATGTACAGCCTGCTGTCATACCCTCCACATGCCTCTCCTGCACATACTGCCTGCTGTCATACCCACAGCAAGTCGTACTACACATACTACCCAATGTCATACCCACCACATGCCTCTCCTGCACATATTGCTTGCTGTCATACACTCAGCAAGTCCTCCTACACATACTGCCCAATGCCATACCCTCCACTTGCCTCTCCTGCACATACTGCCTGCTGTCATACCCTCAGCAAGTCGTCCTACACATACTACCCAATGTCATACCCTCCAAGTGCCTCTCCTGCACATACTGCCTGCTGTCATACCCTCAGCACTTCACTCCTGCACTGCCTGCCGTTCTACCAGGGGTGAATCCAGACAAATTTTTGGGGGTTGCTGTGCTGGGAGTAAGAAGGGGAGACCACTTGTGAGCACGGCAAAAGAGTGGCCATGGCCAAAACTAAGTGTTTCTTCATGGTCTGTGGCTTGCAGTGTGCCACCTCTCCCCTTTGTAAAGATTAAATCAGGCCTGGAGGTACACTAAAAAGATTGTGGTTGTAAAATAAGCCCCATTGAGGCCAGCGGTGAGAGGCAAGTGTAAGGGCCAGCAGTGGTTACCCCCAGTGAAGTGTGAGGGCAAACAATAACCTCCAGCCACTAGTACCAGTCATTGGTGTCAGTGGGGTGGCTTAAGTAACAAGAGCCATAGAGACGGCAGAGATCCATCTAAAAGACTCCGTAATACACTGAAAAGTACCCAGGTCATTAGCATGCGGAAGCCGCTGGCATATATATATATATATATATATATATATATATATATATATATATATATATATATATATATATATATATATATATATATATATATATATATATATATATATATATATATATATACATACATACATACATACATACATACATACATACATACATACATACATACATACATACATACATACATACATACATACATACATACATACATACATACACTGTTACCAAAAGTATTGGGATGCCTGCCTTTACATGCTCATGAACTTTAATGGCGTCTTAGTCCGTAGGGTTCAATATTGAGTTGGCCCACCCTTTTGCAGCTATAACAGCTTCAACTCCTCTGGGAAGGCTGTCCACAAGGTTTATTGAAGATAAAAATCGTCTGATAACATCAATGCAGATCTGGCAGAGATTTAATCTCTGCTAGGTCTGCATTGATGTTATGAGGTCCACGATGTCTGACGATTTTTATTCTCAATAAATTTTCACCTTTGCTTCAAAAACCTGTGAGTGCGGTCAACATTTAATCCCAAAGGTGTTCTATCGGGTTGAGTCCAAGACTCTGTGCAGGCCAGTCAAGTTCCTCCCCCCCAAACTCTCTCATCCATGTCTTTTATATACATTTGTGCACTGGTGTGTAGTCATGTTGGAAAAGGAAGGGACCACCCCAAACAGTTCCCACAAAGTTGGGAGCATGAAATTGTCCAAAATGTCTTGGTATGCTGACGCCTTTAAGAGTTCTCTTTACTGAAACTAAGGGGCCAAGCCCAACCCCTGAAAAACAACCTGACACCATAATCCCCTCTCTACCAAATGATTTGGACCAGTGCACAAAGCAAGGTCCGTAAAGACATAGATGAGCGAGTTTGGGGTGGAGGAACTTGACTGGCCTGCACAGAGTCCTGACCTCAACCAAATAGAACACCTTTGGGACGAATTAGAGTGGAGACTGCAAGACAGGCCTTCTCATCCACCTCGCAAATGCGCTTCTGGAAGAATGGTCAAACCTTCCCATAGACACACTCCTAAACCTTGTGGACAGCCTTCCTAGAAGTGTTGAAGCTGTTATAGCTGCAAAGGGTTGGCCAACTAAATATTTAACCCTACGGATGAAGACTGGGATGCCATTAAAGTTCATGTAAAGGCAGGTGTCCCAATACTTTTGGTAATATAGTGTATTTAAGTAGTGCAGAATTGTTATTTCATGTAGTGAACTGTAATAGTTAAACTAATTTAGCAAACGTCTATTGTATGCCTTTCTTATTGCAAACCAGGATTTAAACCTATAACCCAAGGTTAATAATATGAACATTTAAATGAGGATACTTTGGTCTCCTGATTGTTTTTAACCCTTTAGTCAAGTCCTCTATTTGTTGATTTCCAGCAGTCTTGAATAAATCTAAAATATATTCTTGTTTCATATTTTGCAGATATAACCACATCCATGATTATCACAGAACTTGGATCAAATCGCAACCCAGAGGTCATTAAAATTGTTCTATCCAACATGGAGAGATTGTTGTGTATTCCAATCCATGGGTAATTTACAACATAGTACTACAAATATTGTGAATATGTTTTATTTTCTTTTACAAACAGTATGTATGTCTTTCTTTTTCTTTCTAAAATTGGTCCAAATTGGTAGAACGTGTGTCATGTTGTGTTCTCAGCATACAGTATGCCTGCAGTTGATTGTGATCCCCTATTGATTGCTGTTGTGATTTCTATAGAACCCCGACCTTCTTTCATACTGCTTTACTCCAATTAGATATTTTAGTATTGTTGTAAAAAAAGTGGCAACAACTCCAACTTATGAAAATGAAAACATTTTTGCGCTGACTAAAACCCAACCATCATTTAACAGGGCACATAAGAGGGCCAGGATAGTGGTAGGGAACAGCAGGTGAAGTGGATGCAGCTCAGCTCAGATTAGGTCTTTAGATCCTAACGCATATATAAAAAACGAACACAAGAGGGCGCCTCCATCTAGGTGTAGCGATTTATTAAAAAGAATAAAAGACAATAAAAATGCACCACTAGTGGATCAAGGCTTGTCGTAAACTTATATAGACCTCCAAAGGCTGGCCCTGAGGCACATGTGGCTGCTGAAGCAGAGTTCTTGGTGGACGTACAGCTGTCAAGCTTTAGTTGCTTTTACTAAAAACTGTGTATGGCTTTTCCCACCCCACTCCTGTCTATGATACTCCAACTTACATGATCTTGCCAGAAGAGCTTTTACTCTTCTCACCCTCAATGTAATGGAGATGAACAAAAATAGATATAATTGTAGTCCTTCCTGGGTGACCAACCATGGCTCCCTACATAGATACAGTAGAGAAGTGAGCATGGCAACCCTAAGACAAAAAGTGTGCTATTGGCATGATTACCAGGCAAAAATAGAGACACAAGACTGGAAAGAAAACAAATGCAGGTCTGCTAAACTGCACTAAATTACATTTTGTCTTTTAGGTTTAGATTTGATTTAACTTTTGTTTTAGTATCAAAGGTGCCATGATCTCTTTCATGAATATTTTGAGCATGCTGCATTCTGCTTGTCCTATGCAGGATCCGTGCAGTGGGCACAGCAGCTGTGAACATGTGTCTTGTAGCTACCGGAGGAGCTGATGCTTATTATGAGATGGGAATCCATTGCTGGGATATGGCTGCAGCATCGGTTATAGTTACAGAGGCTGGCGGAGTAGTGCTGGATGTGAAAGGTTGGTATTTTCAACAGTAAGTTACTTTTTAAATTGTACAGAAAAACGTATTGTCCTATATTTACTATATATAAGTACTCAATTGCAAAAATAAACAATATAACAGAACAGCCACAATGCAAACCTCTCTGTTATATTAACTAATGAGTGACTGCTAGCATTAGCATGTGTCACCACGCTTCATGAAATATCAAACAAAAAACAATGCAGCGCTACTCCCAAATAAATATAAATGACCATAAAGTGCTAGTGCAGCACCCTACAAGTGTCTACCTAAAATATACAAATAAAACATCCATGTAAGTAAACAGAATATGTGCAAACACACAAAGGAAATAATCCTCTTGGTGAATAATAAATAACACACCCTAGGGAATGTATGCACACTAAAATATTGTGTATATAGTATGTGCAATAATGTTGTCATCCTCTAAAAATGCAAAAAATCACCAACCTAAATATATATCTCCTTAAATGCAACAAAGTTCACAAGATGTGTAGTAGTGTCACCCTCTGGTAATAATAGAACCAGCCTTGAAGTGTGATTAAAAAGATAAAAGCCAAAGCACATATAAGCAATGCAATAATATAAAGGTAACCCTACTAAATGTGAAGAAATGCATACATATCACATGCGCTGATATTACAGGGTATGTATAACAATGGTGGTGTCACCCTTCTGGTGATTACAAGACCCAAAGTAAATAGAATAAGTGGCCATACATATATCCTTTAAATTTATGCAACAGTTCATACGTACATGGAATATATGCAGATAAGGTGCACTTCTCCTTTAAGAGGCATGCAGTGACTAAGTGCTGTATGTTTTGCCATGTAAACCATCACCAATGTGGACGGCAGCTCATCTCAATGATTGGACCTAGTAGGTATAGGTCTAATGCTCATTTCCCTTTTAGAGTTGGAACCAACTCCTATCCTGATGGTATTCCACTAGGTGTTCCACTGGGATAGGGCTCAGAGGATCAGCTGGCTTTCTAAATCCACTCCTTAATTGTTAGATGCATGTGCTCAAAAGGAACAAAAATAGGAACCATCATTACGCAAACAAATTGTAAAAATAATGGCAAAGAATTTATTAAAAACCTTTTTTCTGTAATGGGCTCTGATAAAGTATATTGCTTAGAACCAGGAATCACTTATTTATTTCAACTATTTATGTAGCACTGTCCATTTACACAGCGTTTTATATATTTATTATACACCCCCCCCTCTTCAGTCCCTGCCCTCTAGGAGCTTACAATTGAAGGTCCCTAACTCACATTCATACACACTAGGGTCAATTTAGACAGGAGCCAATTAACCTACCAGCATGTCTTTGGAGTGTACAAGGAAACTGGAGTACCCGGAGGAAACCCACGCAGGTACAGGGAGAACATGCAAAGTCCAGGCAGGTAGTGTCGTGGTTAGGATTTGAACTGATGGCCTAAGTATTGTGAGGCAGGAGTGCTAACTACTTATCCACTGTGCTGCCCAACTTAGACCTATATTTTTGCAAGGTACAGATTCAAATATTGGACCCTCTGTCTGCAAAAACTGAAAACCAAGATCATGCCTAACAATATTCTGAGATGGGAATGAGGGACACCTATTGGCAAAAGTATGTAGGCATAGGACATCCCCTGCCACACCCTACTTTAAGGAGAATTGGACCAAAAAAAATGGTTAAACCCACAAGTGCTTTTTCTATAACTACTATTCCTTTTATTTTAGTTTTTGAAATTTACAAATGTAGCAATTTAGAAATTTGATGAAAGATTTAGCACTAACACTTTTTTTTCCCTGATAGATTAGTGCATTCTATATACTATATAGATCAGACCAAAATGAGGCGGAAATAGGGACAGAGGGACTTTGTTTCCGAATGAGGAACAGTCCCTCGAAATCAGGGAAAGTTGGGCGCTATGCAAAATAGAGGAACCTTCCAGTAAGACTGCATTCTCTGTTAAATTAAATTTTTAAACAACTGCTATGAGGTCCACTTGCATCTAACGGTCTACATAAATTATATATGACATTAAAAATCCATTTTGGTAAAAAAACAAAAAATCAATAATGCTCCTTAAGTAGATGGATTAGACAATGAGGAATTGTGTTTTGTCTCAGTATCCTCTGTATGTTATAACTGAACAGGTCTGACAGATGGAGAAAGCTAATTTGGGCTTTGTGCTGTGGAATAGGTTGGTTTGCAATGCAAAAAAGGGGTTTGTTAACCCCAATGTATTTGAAAACTATTACTCTCTTTAAATGACTGGAGTGTGTACCTCTTTAAGATCTTTTCTGCAGTGCTTTTTTTTGTGGGTTTCTATTTTTGCTAACTATTTCCATTGTCTTTTGTTCCAGGGGGACCATTTGACCTGATGTCTTGTAGAGTGATTGCAGCCAGCAGCACAGAAATTGCAGAGAGAATCTCCAAGGAGCTGCAGCTCATACCATTAGTGCGGGACGATGAGTAGTAGGAGTGGATCGATTTGTTGGATGCACTGTATTAAATTTGCACTCTGAAGTCACTCAGGTGGACATGCTGCCTTTTTATGCAACCATATGGGGATTTTACCGCCTTCATTTTTTTTAAATTACTTATGTCCAATGCTTGACAATAATATTACTTTTAAGATAATTATTATTGTTGTTACTTTGTCATTTCTGTTTATCAGTCAAACATACAACAAGGGCCAGCAAGTAAGAGATTCTGAGATCTGTAAATTACTTGACATGGCTTACACAGTACACATGGTTTGAGTCTGTTGTATTTTAAATTATATTAGTTACTTATATTTTCAATTGACGGTAGCTTGTTTATTTGCATTATATCTGTCAAAATGAATGGATATGTCATGCCATAAAAGTTGCAATGAATTGTACTGTGTTCACATGTGTTCTATGACTTTCTGCAATGCTGGTGTGCCATTACTAGAAAGCATGTGGCTGAAAAAGAAATAATAATACAGGAACTTAGAGAGCCATTTCCTGCTGGGAGATGCCTTTTATGTATTGTGCAGAATTAAACTATAGATCTACAGCTGCTGCTTTCTTCACACTGCTCTGTCTATTATTATTATTATTATTATTATTATTATTATTATTATTATTATACGAGATTTATATAGCGCCAACAGTTTACTCAGCGCTTTACAATGTATAAGGGGGACAACACAATTACAGTACAGTTAAATACAAAAGGTACAGGAGGGCCCTGCTCATAGAGCTTACATTCTAAAGGGAGGGGGTGGTGGTACAAAAGGTAATAGCTGCAAAGAATGATTTGATGTTGTTGCTCAGTCTATGAACTTATTGTGTGTAAAGGTGTCAAGGTTTTCTACTTTCCCTTTGGCTCCATTCCAGCTGCAGATCGGTGGTTGATGTAACAATAATAATTCTGCAAGTCATCTGCCTGAAAGATACCATACTGTCTGAAGGTACCACTTCTTGGACCTATATGGATTTTTTCTGGCATGATACAGTCTAGACTTTGTAAAACTATTTTCAAAGGCCTGGCTGCACTGCACTGGAATACGCAGTGCCTCATGTGGAGTCTGGTAGTTGCTAAAGGGATCAATCAGTGGTTTATGTCCATGTACAGAACATCCTAGTTTAGTAAATAGCAGTAGAACATAGATAGATGTGTTTTTTTTTTTTTGCATTATGTATAAAAGTGAAGTTTAAAAAAAAAAGCTTTACTTTTATTTCATTATGTGAAGTGGACATCTCTATACTGTATAACTTATGTGTTCCTCCCAGCTTAGCAATATTACACACACACACACACACGCACACACACACACTATTTGGGTTGCTGTATTTGTTTATTTAAAATGAATTTGAACTGGCTAGCACAGATGCTGATGCCTAATGATCAGACAGTAAGATCTCTTTCTCCTGAAATCCCCAGTCCTGTTGTTGGTGATCTGGAAAAATCCCTTTTGCTTACTTGTTCGTAAAGCAGTGCAAGTATTTAAAGACTTGCCTATGTGCTAGGGGTTTTTTTTTTCTTCTTTTTCCTGAAAGCAATATGTTAGACTGCAGTGTTTTTTTTAAAGTGATATTAAAGGCTTGGTTTAAAAAAAAAATTAAACATGTCATACTCCCCTGCTCTGTGCAGTGGTTTTGCACAGAGCAGCCTGGATCCTCCTCTTTTCGGGTTCTCCACCGGTGCTCCTGGCCCTTATCCCCCCCCGGCCAGTGCCTCTAAAGCAAGCAGCTTACTGTGCGGGCACCCAAGTAGGCTCGCTCCTGAGCTGCTGCTCTGTGTGTCCATTGGCCCTGCCCCCTCGCTCCCCTCATTGGCTCACTGCTACCAATAGCTCCCGCCTCAGCCAATGGGAAGTGAGTCCCCGGAGAGCCAAGGCTTCCGTGCACATTGCTGCATCGTGATAGGGCTCAGGTAAGTTATGCTGCACAGAAAATGTGTAAAAAAAAAAAATAAAAAAAACAAACTTGATACTTTAGAACCATTTTCAAGGCCCATATTGCACAGAATGGCCAGAAGATATTACCAGACCTTTAGCAAATCCATTCTGGATACGCCATATCATGCTATGTGGATACTGGATTCCATATTCTGATTTGTACTCCAGAATACAGATGAGCTCAGCTGTCCTCTGAACTCATCTTTATCCTGAACTCCAACTTCCCAATTTTGTACTCGAATGAGCTGCAGGTTGGGTCATTCCTGCCCCACAGCTCATGTGAACTGGGGTGGGAAAGGACCCAGGCCGCAGCCTACTGGAATACAAAAAAAGTGGACGTTTGGGTTAGAGATGAGTTCAGAGGAAGCCTGAGCTTATCTCTACTCTGGAATCCCACCCATCTCATATACACTTTCTGCCAGTTTATAGACAAGGCCAGCTATAGACCTTCGTTATGCCAGGAAGAGCTGAGTAGAGTCTTACACAAAGTAATGTGATGCTTTAGGAATACTAGACTATTAGAGGTCCACCTAGGTGAAATATGTCTTATTCAGAGTCATTAATGTCCACAAATCTTTATAAATAATAAAAAAAAATCACAAATTTCTCAGTTCAGTTTCTGCTATATAACATTTATTTTACATTATTTGATATGAACAAGAAATTTACACTGTACATTACAAGTGGTAGTAAATGTTTTCCTCTTGTCTACTTGAAGTAAATACATACATGAACATTGTGTTTTATATATTAAGGTATTCATACATATAAATAATAAAAGAGGAAAGCAAGTTTTTAAATATAGCATTGGTTTTTGGGCTCAGTCCTTCTTATCTCTACATCTTGCTTTACAATACAGTAAGATTTTCATAGCATGCTCTCCCCACATGAATAGGGTGGTGAAGAATATTTCCTTTCTGTCTAGATGACCACACAGGAAGTGAGATAAATCTGCCAAATGGGTACGGAGGCAGCAGCAACATTGACAGAGGTTCTATTAAAAAAATGGGGATTTTTTTTTTTTCTCTTAGTGAGATTTCCCTCATTTCCTGTCCTAGTGACCTCACAGCAGCTAGGAAAACTCTCTCCAATGGGGTGAGTTGTCCCATCTTGCTGATATTACATCTAAAACAGAGTTCCGTTTCTACTACTGTAGTTCAACTGGCTGTTCACATAGATATGCACAGGAAGACTACATTTTCAAAATGTGTTTGTTAATAAAGTTGGAAAAACAAACCAATTAGTAGTTGCGCTGCTGTTATTCATAACATATACAATAAACCATAAACATATATGCTGCTGCTATAACATAAAAAAAATCAATATCTCTTATGCTTTAAAACATTCACAAGTTATAATCAATAAAGCAAAAGCAGCGCTCTTCAGTGTATTGAACACCTTGCTTCCAAACCGTTCAAGATGATTACACCCTGTGACAGGTGAGTCCAAGAAAAACTTTCTCCATTCCATGTTCTTTTTGGATTTATCAGGTGTCTAGATGGACAAAACCTTCACCACACCTTTTGATACCGATCCCCTCAGAATTTGCGATCACCAGATAAACAAGATATATATGACTTTTTATCATACCTTTCACATTGAGTCACGGTCTCAGTATCTAATGACATGTCCTTTTGCTGCCCCAGCAGCCAGTGCTATTCTCTTCTCTCTGAAGTCCCAGGATGTGGACAGGCCTTTAGGCAATTTTCCAAGTCTAAAATTGCTGGAGATTGAGTTCCTAATCCGTTGACAGTCCCTGGAAATCCAGGCTGTGTAAGCTTCCTTCGACCAGTACCCTGAAGCCACTTTTCAATATCATCTTGTACAATGCATGGCCACCAGTGAAAATCCCAAGGGCCTGTCCACACCCTGGGACTTCAGAGAGAAGAGAATAGCACTGGCTGCTGAGGCAGCAAAGGACATGAGATACTGAGACCTGTGGAAGATCCTGATCTTGAGTGACTTGTTAATATGAAAGATATGATAAAAAGGCGTATATATCTTGTTTATCTGGTGAGTGCAAATTCTGAGGAGAGTGGTATCATGAGGTGTGGAGAAGGTTTTGTACATATATACACCTGATAAATCCCCAAAAAACACTGAGTGCAGAAAGCTTTACTTATCTGTCACAGGGTGTAATCATCTTGAACGGTTTAGAAGCAAGCTGTTCAATACATAAGAGATATTAATAACATACAGAGATGTAGTTACCCGAATAGTACATTTTAAGGGTAGTTGCAGGCTGTGTAACAACTCCATCTAACACTACTGACTTACATTCTTCCAGATCAAGGACACTGGCGTCTAGCTTTAGGCAAAATAACCCTTTTTTTCTGGTTGTTAATATGATGCATCCAGATTATTCTCCAAAACAGTCTTGTTGATCATGGTGCCTGTGCTTCTGAACTGAATTCTTAGGCTTGTGCTGCTCTGTAAATGCTTTAGTCAGATCACACAAAGTTATGCCTCGTTTTGATCTGGTTACTTAAATAATGGTATGTCTTGCTGTATTTTCTGAAAGATCAATTAAAGATTTTGTTAAAGAAATAAAAGGAGAGACAAATACATTGCTGTTTATTCATTAACACTAAAGAATGAAATTTTGGGGCTTAAAATGAAAAAGATGTTATACTTATCTGCTCTGTGCCACAATATTACACAGAGCAGTCTCTTACCTCCTCTTCGGCAGTCCCCCGCCGGCACTTTCCACTCCTTCCTCCTTTGGATGCCTCTTCAGAAACCCAGGTTCTATGGAGGCACCTACGTCCACGAGCTCTTGAGCTGGGCTGTGTGCATCCATAGACA
This sequence comes from Lithobates clamitans, assembly GCA_037952925.1. Taxonomy (NCBI): domain Eukaryota; kingdom Metazoa; phylum Chordata; class Amphibia; order Anura; family Ranidae; genus Lithobates; species Lithobates clamitans. Next base: position 6,384,742 of record JBBGZY010000187.1, on the reverse strand, counting down.
CAAAGCACCGTTAAGCCATGCCCCTGCTCACTCCACACAGGAGTTTGACTGACAGCAACAGGAGCCTGTGGCTCCCAATGCCCACTGTCTGCTGTGAAACAAGAATTGAGGGGAGCAGTGGTGAAGCCAGGACAAGAGCCAGACAGGAGTTTAGGAATGGAGGTGTGTAGAACAGGCACTGGGGCTTTTTTCTTTTTACCTCAATGCAGAGAATGCATTAAGATAAAAAACATTTTGACTTTAGAACCATTTTAAGATAAAGAATTAGTGATGCACCAATACCATTTAAGGAATAATTAATATTGTAATAAGCCAGTAATTGTTTTTTATGATACTTTTCCACCACCAGATGCTAAGGCCTGCTTTAAAGAGAAGAAGCATATCTACTCCTGCACTCTACAACTTTCTGTCATTTTCTTCATCTTGATGAGCTTCTCAAGCTTCTGATAAAAGGATACTGTACAAACTCCCTAAGCGTGTTGGCTTGGATTTGTGTGAGATAACTTGTTCCCCAGACAGGCTGTGGTGCGAGGCAAACAAGGCGTTTGCCTTGGGCAGCATTTTACAGGGGCGGCACCACCCCCCAGGCAGAAGGCACACTGTACCAGCAATTGTGTTGGTGCGTGGGGTGCAGGCCGCACTTCACACCAACCTTCTGATAGTCTCATATGTAAGCTCCTCTTCCGGTAACCAAGCTGCAGCCACCGATACTCCGGTGATGTCACCCGGCTGTTACCTCTTCACCTGGACTCCGCGGCCGCCCCTTCTAGGTGCTGCATGTGAGATCGCCCCGTCCAGCAGAGAGGAGAGTGGAGGGGACGTCACATTGCTCAGTCATTTCTATGCGGGATAAAATTTCCTCACTAACCAATAAATGTTCTGTTAGCCCTAGAATCCACATTTACACATTGGTATGCTATACAAGCAAAGCTACAGAACTTTTTTTATGACAGATAAATGCTGACACTGCCTACGTGGCACCATCGTACAAATGAGACTGGAATGCCACTTGAGCGAACTCTTTTGAGCTGACATCCCTGATATAAGCCCCTAAGCGGGGTTTCTGGTAGACACCCTCCCAAAACCTTCAGACAAACCTGGAAATACTGGATTTAGGCCCCTTTCATACTGTTGGACCGTTCAGGTCCGCCTGTCAGTTTTGTCAGCGGACCTGAAGGGACGCTCCATTCTAGTCTATGGAGCGATGGATGTCAGTGGTGACATGTCCGCTGACATCCGACCGATCCAGTCTGCTAAAATCAGACGGATGCCCCTACAGTCACATCCATCCCTGGCGGATCGGGTGAGATCTGATGAAAACGGACATGCTGTCCGTTTTCGTCCGATCTCTCCATAGTAACCAGCGGCGCTTGACAAGCCCCTCCCCGCTCAGTGAGCAGAGAGGGACCTGTCATCTGCCGGCTCAGCGGAGATCAACGGAGAGTTCTCCCCGCTGAGCTGCCAGACAGAGGCGGACTCCGTGGCAGCAGGTCCACCTCGTAAGAATGAAGCCTAAAGTAAACATTCACCTTTAAATTGCTAGATTTGGCAATTCACAATCACCAATGACATTCTAAACTTTTCTTGGTGAGACATAACTTTAGATGGTATTGTCCATTTTTCTTTTTCCCCCTTTTAGTTCTCCCCCACCCTCCTTTTTTCCTTTCTCCTCTTTTCGCTATCCCTTTCTCTGATGTTTCTGTAGTGTTTCCATTTTTGTCTAGGAGATTTGAGAGTGAAGATAAACCTACCTAATCCTCCGATACTCCCAGCAAAAGACCTTCCCTATGGCTCATGCCCCCTCCCCCCCTCATGCAGTCTAGCGTTCTTGTACGGTGGACTGTTCCTGACGTCATCACACCTATGGACCTGCTCTGGAGGTGAAGACACCAGGAACAGTCAACTGCTGGAACGAGGGAGAGCGACGTTTGCCGCTGGAATGGAGGATTGGAAAAATTTTACAGCTTTCTGGGCGCCCCTTGACAAAAAAAGCAGTTGCCCATGCATAGAAAAAAAAAAAAATTGCCCGGAATTAAAATGGTTGTAAAGGCAGAAGGTTTTTTTATCTTAATGCAATTCATGCATTAAGATAAAAAACCTTCTGTGTGCAGCAGCCCCCCTCAGCTCCCCTAATACTTACCTGAGCCCGTCTCAATCCAGCGATGTTGCATGAGAGACTCGGCTGTCAGGGACTCTCCTTCCTTATTGGCTGAAACAGTAGCAAAGCACCATTGGCTCCCACTGCTGTCAATCAAAGTCAGTGAGGAGAGAGAGAGGGAGCGGGGCAGGGGCAGGGCCGTGGCTCCATGTCAGAAGGGACACACGGAGCTGCGGCTTGGCTCGGGTGCCCCTATAGCAAGCTGCTTGCTGTGAGGGCACTCAGCAGGAGGGAGGGGTTAGGAATGCCAGTGAGGGACCCAAGAAGAGGAGCAAAACCACTGCACAGAGAAGGTAAGTATAACATGTTTGTTATTTTTAACAAAAAAAAAATTAGACTTTAGTATCACTTTAAGCTTTAAGACCAAATCTCTTTTGGCATTCAGAGAGTGGGTCTTAAAGCTTAAGTGCTAGAGTACAAGAGCTAGACCAGTATATGAATTTGGCGCATTCTTCACCACTTTTAGACTGCATGAGAAACACTTTCGCAAAATCTACCTGCACCAGTCTTTATGAATTCCAGGGTTTATTGCTTGTGTTTATTTAATGCCTGCCAGTGGTCTATAGTCCTATTATGTATATGCATAGTAACTTGTATTTCGATTTGGAAATGCCAGTCCCATTCTTGAATTCCAATTCTAGAGAGAAGTTAATGTTATGTAACGTATTCCCCAGCATCTCTTTGGATGTCCATGCTGCCCATAGGTCTGCAAAGCATATTGCATTAGGGTGTGTACTCCAAAGCTCAAACACACATGCATGTGTTTGTATATACACTATATATATATATATATACATAATTGTATAAAGGGAAGTAGAGCGGTGGACCATGTCAGTAGGGCAGAGATTGATGTCAGTCGTTTATTTTTATTATTTCTTTTATTATACATTTTTTACAAATGTATTATTTTTTTATAATATTTTTTTTTTACAATAATTTATTATTATTTATTTATGAGCCTCATTGGGAGGCTTTGGCCGAGGACAGAGATTCCCCAGTCCTTTTCTATACAGCCAAGCAACAGGGGGAATCTGTGCAGCACAGCGGCACACCTGGCACACCCTGTGCGCAGACCTGTGATGCTGCCCCACACATCCCTGCCATCCAATCATAACAGCCTAATGAGCATGCACATCTCCAGACATACTAGGGATGCCATCCTTGATTTAACTTTGTATCCACAATATCTAGCGTCTGCACGATACTTTATTGGGTAAAGTAAGGATGTTTGTGCTGGCAAGAAAATTGATGATCTCAACCCTGAAAGGACAGCAATAGAAATTAAAAAGTAAAAGATTTTGTTATAAAAAACAAACAAAGGCGCCTCTAAGTGCAGAAGATAAACAATTTTAATACCCCAACTGGGTTAAAAACACTTACAAAATAGGAGTGGTAAACAGGCACATCGTTGGTAAGGCTGCATTGGAAGGGGTCACGATCAGAGGAAGCCTTCAGGAGGATGGATGTAGTCACTGTCAGCAGCGGTGGATGTGCCTTACCAACGATGTGCCTGTTTACCACTCCTATTTTGTAAGTGTTTTTAACCCAGTTGGGGTATTAAAATTGTTTATCTTCTGCACTTAGAGGCACCTTTGTTTGTTTTTTATGTCATTTTAGACCCTGCTTCAGTCTTTTAAAGCTGCAGCCCTTTTTGCTGAAGATCACCATCCTTTCATCCTTATCATCCTTACCAACATTTTTCTGTTCATTTTGGACTGCCGACCCTTTATAAGAGACATTACTTGGGCTACGTTAGTCCTGTGCGCCCTATACAACTTTTTATTTCCAAAAGATTTTGTTTGCAGACTTGCTTGATTGGCATTTACATATACCGTAAAAGCTGAATACATTTTAAATTAGTTAATAGCTCATTGTTGAAAGTACCCCATCTTTATCTGATGGAATTATTTGAATTGTTCGGGAATCCCCACCTGTGGCTAAATAGTGCTTTGATACACTGGCCAGTAACACCTCAGTTAGTATTTATCACACCCTCATTAGTTACCATTTTAAGTTTTTCCAGATAAGATTCTTCGCTGTCATTTCTACTGTGATCAGGAACTGGTGACTTCCATCGCTGGAGCTCTTGTTTCATCTCCTGTTCTGTATACAGATCCACTGGGTCCAAGAAGTTAGCATTGATTAATTGGACCAATATTTCTTTCTCTGCATAACTTTTAAAAAAGTAAAAAAAAAGGACAATTATCTATTGGATAATTAAAATACTTAAAGTGATTGCAAAGGATAGTTTTTCATTTTTTTAAAATAACAAACTTACCTCCACTGTGCAGCTCGTTTTGCACAGAGTAGCCCAGAACATCCTCTTTTGGGGTCCCCCGGTGACTCTCGCGGCTCCTCCCCGCATCAGATAACCCCCTAGGAGAAGCGCTCTCCTGGAGGGGTTACCTTGCGGGCGCGCTCCCGAGTCAAGCATTTGTGTCCACAGACACGAATGCCGGACTCGGCCCCGCCCCCCGACGCCCGTATCATTGGATTTGATTTACAGCAGTGGGAGCAAATGGCTGCGCTGCTATCAATCTTTCCAATCAAGAGCCAGGACCCCGTGGAGAGAGGGACAGCGCGTCCCTGCCGAGGAGATGAAGGGGCTCAGGTAAGTAAAACGGGGGGCTGGGGGGCCGGTGACTTCCAGGTGTTTTTTCACCCTAATGCATAGGATGCATTAAGGTGAAAAAACACGAGGGTTTACAACCCCTTTAAATGAAATAGCATTTCATGTCAAACAGAAAAACAGATACAGAGATTCTTTAATTTGAGGTACCTGCTCCCTTTTTGTGACAGTGGCAACGCTGTATGCTGGCCTAGGCTGATAAGGCCCAGGCCTAGGGCAGCACTTTGCAGGGAGGCAGTACGGAAAAAGTCCCCGCCGGCTTGCGCTGTTAGTGTAGAGCCAGTCTTATGGGGCGGACTGGATTTAGAGGCAAATTAGTCTATCGCCCCCATAAAGCGGCAGCACTGTTTTCGGTATGCGGGCGGCCGGCAATTTGCAACTGTGGGGGTGACTGTCCTATCATCCTGGACCACCAACCTTCCTCACTGTGCTATATGTTTTCTGCTGCACCATTGGCATGGTTATATCTTCTTAGTCCTCTCCATAAAATTATCAGAAATTTGTGCTTAACCTCCCTGGCGGTATGATTATTTCATATTTTTAATGCTGAAAGCAGTACAATTATTTTGCATGGAAATTTGGCGTTTTATATTGTAGGCCTGTAATTCTTAGAAATAGCTCACTTAAATCTGTCCAAACAAGAGTCTAGTAGACATCCCGGGTATGATAAAGTTTGAAACACGAAATCATAAATTATAATATAATAAATAATCAACATAGAAAAGTCCAAATGAACTTGGGCAGCGCTTATAAGTAAAATATGTTAATACACAATATATATTGAATATGTTAAAAGATCATGCATGAAGGTCCATAAAATCAATTTAAAGTCCATAAATCAATTAAAGTCCATAAAATATAGTCAACACATTCATTAATAAAAACGAAAGATTCCTTTTGGAAATAACTCCTTTTAGAAGGCAACAGCCTTCTGCAGCAAACTTTTCCAGAGAGGACAGCTGTTTACCAAAACAAAGGAGAGAGTCCAGACACCACACATGCTCAAATAAAGAGGGGGGGGGGGTGTGTGCAAGAACACCCCCTCTTAGTAAACCTCTTACCAGACAAGATCTTGATCTTAGCGTGTATGTCATCCAAAACAATTGAGATCCAAGGCGATATCCTCCTTCCCTTGTCCGAGACGGAACCTTGACTGATGGGTCTACGTACGTCGTGTGACTCCAAATCTGATGCGTTTTGTCACTCATGACAGCATCTGAGGGGATCTGAGACCCTCAGAAGATGTCATAAGTTTTACTTATAAGCGCTGCCCGAGTCCATTTGGACTTTTCTATGTTGATGATTGTTTTTTTTTTCCATTCAGGAAAGATTTTTTTAAGGCAGCAGCTGTTGCCATTCAGTTTGGTCACGAAAAATCATATTGGTCTCAGATAAATTCATTTCCCCTAAAGCGCTTGCTATATAGGGAGACATTAGGCCTCGTCTCATTTATATTACAATATAATAAATAACTATAAATAATTATACCAAATAATAATATAATAATAATAAAAATTATTCAATAATGTAATCAAATCAAAAACACTGAAATTTGCTCAGTTGCAGAATTGTCACTGTCATTACTTTTCCCCCCACAAATCCCTATCGCTCAATTCTGTGATTCTAATTTATTATCGCTGTTTTCTAGCTGGTCTAAAACCACTTTTGATGTAAAGGGACGGTTTTGGTTGCTATGGACAATCTCCAGTTTCCAGGCAGAAAGAACAGTTTTTATAATAAAAAAAACTGCATGCAGGACACTGGACAGACCACTAGGGACAAAAGGGATGTGAAATAATTTCATACAGTAATGTAATCTGTAAGATTACAGTGTACTGTATGTATAGTGTGTGTTTCACTTTTTGAATTTGGCGCCGTTCTCCGTCCCCGTGCGTCGCAACGCTCGCAGGTAACGGAGATCAGCTCCGTAATGAATCGAGCGGAGAACGAGCCGCTCACACTGCAGGAGACATCGCAGGATCCAGGGGACAAGGTAAGTAAGGTCTTCTTGGATCCTGCGATGAGATCCCGAGTCTGGCTCGGGGTTACCGCTTTTGGTTCTGAAATTCCACCCCGAGCCAGACACGGGAATACCGCCAGGGAGGTTAAAGTAGAACTATAGGCAACACTTTTTTAATTTTGGAAAGAGTAAGGGAGGGTTATAGCCCCTGACAATTTATTTTTTTACCATCCCTGTCCCATTGCAGAGATTTCCCTTCACTTTCTGCCCCATAGCCAAACAGGAAGTGCGAGGAAATCTATGCAAATTGAGGGAATCCATTGCCCCCCCCCCCCCCCCCCCAGGCCCTCAGAACTAGTGTCCCCACCCGAAAATTTCAGGGCGAGTCTTAAACAGCAAGGGGTGTGGCCTTGACAGGAAGGGGTGGGTCATATTTAAATTAGGGGGTGCACGAGTTTAGTCAGACCTAGGGCAGCACAAAACCTAAATACACTACTGGACAGTGGGATATGCATCACTACAGACCTAGAGCTGTCTTTATAGTCCTAAGAACAGGCAATAGCTAGCCAGCTGGTGTTCAGTCAATAGCTAAGGCTAAACCTACCCCCATTCTAAGCCTATTCTATCTAACCCTGTAAAGAAAAGATCTGTATTCTTACCTATTCTGGAGCCGCTCTGGTCCAGTCACATGATCTTTCCATCAGTGCATTCTGTGTAGAGGAGAGATCGCTGACAACGGCTGCAAAGATGGTGAGAGGGCGTCACCTATAGGCTTACTATGGGGCATCCGTTTTGGCTGTCCCTCCTCTACATTGTAATCTTTCATGGTAGTGTGTTCTAATATCTCTCACTGCTACTTTTGCTGGACAGCTTAGTAAATGAGAGAAAAATTTAAAAAAGGCATGTGAAATAAAAAATGGGAAACCATTATGGTTTAGGGTATTTTTCCCTTTTTTATGTAACTGTTTCCACGAAAAAAAAAGTAAAAACCAAATATGAATTTAAAATATCCATATGCAATACTGCACTATTCTCTAGGGCCTCTGCTAAAAAAAATATGTAATGTTTGGGGGTTCTGAGTAATTTTCTAGCAAAAAAGTAGATAATTAGAAGTAGATAATTACATGTAAGCAAAAAGTGTCAGAAAAGGCCTGGTCTTCACACTTGTATTTCATTTTTTTAGACTAAAGTAAGCATCTTTTTTGTACTGCATATATTTTAGGCTGGGTTCACACTATGTGCAGAGCAGCTTGCAGCAGGGGTCCGGTGCGTGCCTGTTCTCGGTTTTAGGGGCGAATCAGGTCCGAATTAATTTTTTATTTTTTTACATACTGTCACCAGTCAGTGTTCCTGGTCACCGCCACGCCCACACCAGTTATATGACGACGCTGTACAGCACTGGTGACAGTATGGAAAAAAATAATGAAAATTGTGATAAAAATTGACAACTTTAAAAAATGCGCCATGCCTCCTACAAAATACCTTAGACTGTTTACTTTCCAAAAAGGTCATTTGGGGGGTATTTGTACTGTCCTGACATTTTGGTGTCTCAAGAAATGAGATAGGCCGTCAGTACATCAGGACTGATCGATTTTCAGATACAGTGCCTTGAAAAAGTATTCATACCCCTTGAAATGTTCCACATTTTGTCGTGTTACAACCAAAAACATAAATGTATTTTATTGGGATTTTATGTGATAGACCAACACAAAATGTGGCACAAAATTGTGAAGTAGAAGGAAAATGATAAATGTTTTTCAAAATGTTTTACAAATAAATATGTGAAAAGTTTGGTATGCATTTGTATTCAGCCCCCCTGAGTCAATACTTTGTAGAACCCCCTTTCACTGCAATTACAGCTGCAGGTCTTTTTGGGGATGTCTCTACCAGCTTTGCATATCTAGAGAGTGACATTTTTGCCCATTCTTCTTTACAAAATAGCTCAAGCTCTGTCAGATTGGATGGAGAGCGTCTGTGAACAGAAATTTTTAAGTCTCGCCACAGATTCTCAATTGGATTTAGGTCTGGACTTTGACTGGGCCATTCTAATGCGCCGTACACACGATCGGATTTTCCGACGGAAAATGTGTGATAGGACCTTGTTGTCAGAAATTCGGACCCTGTGTAGGCTCCATCACACATTTTCCATCGGATTTTCCGACACACAAAGTTTGAGAGCAGGCTATAAAATTTTCCAACAACAAAATCCGTTGTCGGAAATTCCAATCCTGTGTACACAAATCCGACGGACAAAGTGCCACGCATGCTCAGAATAAATAAAGAGATGAAAGCTATTGGCCACTGCCCCGTTTATAGTCCCGACGTACATGTTTTACGTCACCGCGTTCAGAACGATTGGATTTTCCGACAACTTTGTGTGACCATGTCTATGCAAGACAAGTTTGAGCCAACATCCGTCGGAAAAAATCCTAGGATTTTGTTGTCGGAATGTCCGAACAAAGTCCGACCATGTGTACGGGGCATAACACATGAATATGCTTTGATCTAAAACATTCCATTATAGTTCTGGCTGTATGTTTAGGGCCATTGTCCTTCTGGAAGGTGAACCTCCACCCCAGTCTCAAGTCTTTTACAGACTCTAACAGGTTTTCTTCTAAGATTGCCCTGTATTTGGCTCCATCCATCTTCTCATCAACTCTGACCAGCTTCCCTGTCCCTGCTGAAGAAACGCATTCCCACAATGTGATGCTGCCACCACCATGTTTCACAGTGGGGATGGTGTGTTCAGGGTGATGTGCAGTGTAAATTTTCCACCACACATAGCGTTTTGCTTTTAGGCAAAAAAGTTAAATTTTGGTCTCATCTGACTAGAGCACCTTCATCCACATGTTTGCTGTGTCCTCCACATGGCTTCTCGCAAACTGCAAATGGGACTTCTTATGGCTTTCTTTCAACAATGGCTTTCTTCTTGCCACTCTTCCATAAAGGCCAGATTTGTGGAGTGGATGACTAATAGTTGTCCTATGGACAGATTCTCCCACCTGAGCTGTGGATCTCTGCAGCTCCTCCCGAGTTACCATGGGGCCTCTTGGCTGCTTCTCTGATTAATGCTCTCCTTGCTCGGCCTGTCAGTTTAGGTGGACGGCCATGTCTTGGTAGGTTTGCAGTTTTGCCATACTCTTTCCATTTTCGGGTTAAGTGGATTGAACAGTGCTCCATGAAATGTTCAAAGCTTGGGATATTTTTTAAAACCTAACCCTGCTTTGAACTTCTCCACAACTTTATCCCTAACCTGTCTGGTGTGTTCCTTGGCCTTCATGATGCTGCTTGTTCACTAAGGTTCTCTAACAAAACTCTGAGGGCTTCACAGAACAGCTGTAATTGTACTGAAATTAAATTACACGCAGGTGGACCCTATTTACTAATTAGGTGACTTATAAAGGCAATTGGTTCGACTAGATTTTAGTGGAACCAAATACATATATATGCCACACTTTTCAGATATTTATTTGTAAAAAAAGTTTGATAACCATTAATTTTTTTCCTTCCACTTCACAATTATGTGCCACTTTGTGTTGGTCTATCACATAAAATCCCAATAAAATACATTTACGTTCTTGGTTGTAACATGACAAAATGTGGACAATTTCAAGGGATTATTTTCACCAAAGAAATGTAGCAGAATACATTTTGGCCTAAATTTATGAAGAAAGATTTATTTTTTATTTAAATTTTTTCAAAATTGTCAGTCTTTTTTCATTTATTTAGCAAGCAATAAAAAAATCCAGTGATGATTAAATATCACCAAAGATTTGTGTGAAAAAAATGATAAAAATGTCATATGTGCACAGTGTTGCATGACCGCGCAATTGTCATTCAAACAGTGTGACGGCGCTGAAAGCTGAAAATTGGTATGGGCAGGAAGGGGGTAAAAGTGCCCGGTATTGAAGTGATTAAGCACAAACAATTTTTACTGGTGTCTTAATAAATTGGTTTTAATGATTTTACACAATATGTAGTATCCGGTTAATGTGATTTTCACTTTACTAAGTCACCAGCTCTCTGCTTAGGGAGCTTTGAGAACTGGGCAGTCTTTGATCGCTCGGTTCTCAGTCTTGGCGTGGGACAGATGCAGCATCGGACCAATGTTGCATCCACCTAGGTAAATATGATTCTGAAATAAAAATAATCCCATACTCCTCTTTTAAGTTTGTATATCATTGGTTTGAGAGTTTGATGTATGGATCACATATGGGGTTGGGATGCACAAAGCGCTGCACTATTTATATGTTATTTATTAGCTCAGTAACATTGCCCTGTATAGGGCAGCATTATTAATCTGGCTGCTAGGAGACTAACAGCTGAGCTAAAACGCCTCATTGATTGTTATGGCGCAGCCATAGCCAATATGGCTGTATGGCCCAGCCACCTGCATCTAAGCAGCTGCCAGTGTCCTAGCAACCAGTGACACATGGCCGCTGAGCATCTTTGGTTGTCAGGACACTGGCGGCCAGCCCAAAAAGTCATTGGTTGCTGTGCCAACATCCTAGCAATCGAAGAAGTGGGTGACAAAAATGGTGGTATCTTTAGATCCCAGGGGACAGTGTATGGCAGAGATTGTATCAGCTTTTGAATGCTTCCTAGTGGAGAGAATTAATAAAGGCTGCTTCACGTTAACCTAGGCACGCTCCTCCATGCATTATTTTTGTAACAATGCAGCATACAACAATGCACACAGTTTGCATTTGTACACGGTGGTGCACTGAAACACATGTGCATTGCCATGCACTGACATGGAGCAGACCAAATTACCAAAATAAAGCCTTTTAACAATGGCTAATCCAAAAGCTGTCATAACTTACTTGTTATCACCACTGTCTTCTCTGTTTGCTGCTTTGTCCTCATCCTGCCTTTTTTGTGTGATTTTTTTTAGTATTCCTGAAAATGAATATGTACTGTATATTATTACTTACTAAGAGACCTTTGAATTGTAAAATGCCAAATTGTAATCTGAGCCCACGTCTGTATTCCAAATATTCTTACACTGTATATGTAACGTGATATATATATATATATATATATATATATATATACATTGATATATATATATATATATATATATATATATATATATATATATATATATATATATATATATATATAAACATTGATTTATATATATATATATTTATATATATATATATATATGATATGATGTGATATATGGGCACTGATAGGTGGCACTTATAGGTGACACTGACAGGCAGTTGGCACTGATAGGCAGCACTTATGGGCACTGATAGGTGGCATTGATAGGTGGCTGGCACTGAAAGGCAGCACTTATGGGCACTGATAGGTGGCACTGACAGGTGGTTGGCACTGATAGGCGGCACTTATAGGTAACACTGACAGGCTGTTGGCACTTATAGGCAGCACTTATGGGCACTGATAGGTGGCACCGACAGGTGTCTGGCAGTGATGGCTGGCACTGACAGGTGGCACTTATGGGCACTGATAGATGGCACTGATAGGGCGGCACTTATGGGCACTGATAGATGCCACTGATAGGCGGCACTTATGGGCAGGCACTAAAATGCAGCACTGATTGGCAATTGCATAATAAATTACATGAATAATGAGAAGAAAGGAAGGATTTTGCAATGCTATATGGCATATAGCATTGCAAAATCCTTCCTTGCCGCTAACATCTAGTAAGTATGCTGCAAAATCCATCTTGGTACCCCTTGCACTAGGCTGCAGTAAGCCAGCAGCGGACATCTTGTTACACCCAGCCCGATCTATATGGACTAGGTGTAACAAGATATGCGCTGCTGGCTTACTGCAGCCGAGTGCAAGGTGTACCAAGATGGGTGTCGTGATGTTTACCCTCCGACGGAGACACGGAGCGTTACTTCCTGTACTGAATGTGACGGCTCCTGTCACTGTTTTGGACAGACTATGCGGCGGCACCCTGCATCCCTGCCCCTGCCAGCTTATGCATGGTTTTACTGCTGCCAGACCGATCTCCACTCCGCCATCTCCGCCCGACAACCTCCGGTTACAGGTTTCGGATTAGGCATCGGGAGCATTTGTGCAAGTACAAGTACTCGCACAAAAGCTCGGTATCAGTCCTGATACTGATACTAGTGTTGGTATCGGGACAACCCTAGATTTAATGATAGCAAACTGATATTACTGTCTTTATTTGAAGCAATGGGGATGGTCAGTGCACCTAACAGTATCATCGTTCAGGGCAATATGTGCTCAGGGACAAATGCTTGGAATGCAGACTGCCTGCATTCCAGGTATACAAACCTGGGCGCATACTGCCTTAAATGTAAGTACTTCTAGGTGCACCATCCTGCCCCCTCGAGCCACAGCAGCTGTCAGCTTCTCATAGAGTTTGAAAGGCTGCCGGCAGAAGGGTTGGATGGTACACCTGCGCCCTCTGCTAGAGCTAAATGTCAGAGTCACATGCCCAAACCTAAACACATAAAAAAAGAAAAACATCTGACAAGAGACAATACTGTTTAAATTCAGACTGAAACCAAACGGAGAAATAACGTGCTAATCTTACGTGTCTCTTTGGTGAAATTTTCTTATTCAAGACACGTAAATGAGGTTCATGATAGAACTTGTAGGTACTAAATAAAGTTTTTTTAAAGGTATAGCCTAAAACATTTAGATTAATACAATGTATGGAATTTATTGGGGGTCTTGCCAGCTCCACTTACCTTGCAAGGAATTTACAGAATGCTTACTGAGATCATTCTCATATTTTATTCCATTTTGCTGTAACAAATAACAATACTCATATTAACATGCAATGTATGCAAAACAAGCTGGAATAGACATCATACCAGTTGATTCAAATGTTTTCCTATGTCATACAGACAACATTTCAGTCCAGACTTCACCCATTCCACTCTATTCCAGCCCTGATAAATGGGGTCCCCAAGAGCCCATAAAACCCATTGGCTCTTATTACTGAACATAAATAAAAATATTCTCTGGGCACATATCAGTAGCGTGGCACATTCATTCCCCATCCTTGGCCTTCAGGCTGCCATTAGATCTCACATGTTGGTGATGTATTTTTAGACTCTAAGTTAATATGAGATGTACCCAAAAGTATGTCACATTTCATGTTTAGATTTTAATATTCTTCCGCTAATAAATGTCAGAAAGGTATTCTTTAAAGGCCACCATTTTCTATGTAATTTAATGAATGTTATTATCACACAAAAATATTGTAATGTGGTAATTACTGTGCATTTTGTCTCTCCAAAAATAAAATAAAATGTATATATATATATAGATATATATATATATATATTTATATATATATATATATATATTTATATATATATATATATATATATATATATATAGATATATATATATATCTATATATATATATATATATATATAGATATATATCTATATATATATCTATATATATATACATACACCTGTAGATATATATTGTGGCAGTGTAATGCTTTGACACAGTGTAAAAAGTTTTTTTTACTACCCAGGGTTCTCATCCAGGTTGAGGAGCTCCGGGGTGGTTTTCTCATTCAAAGGAAACAGTTTTTCTAGGTTTTCTCACTGCTTGGTAAAACCTGGTTTGGACCTGGAGTCCAGAGACTTCATAGAGGATTGGGAGGGATGAAGTTTGCAATCCTGGGTCCTGATTTTGCGGACAACCAGCGCACTAACTGACATTAGGAAGGCTCCCCTTAAGAGACCCGTGTGAGTCTATATTGCTTTGTGCTTTGAGCTTTGGAGAGAAGATTGTCTAGAGGAGACAGACGTGGACCTGAAAATTGAGGCCAGAGTAGTTGTGTGCACTGAGTAATGGCCAGTACATACGATCTAAAAATCGTCCGTTTTTTGTGCATGCTAGTCGCATATCAAAAAATTGAGGGTTTACTAAAGTTACGGAAATTCTCGTACGTAAAAATCGGTGATGTAATGTGTTGTAGTGTATTTCTATTGTATTTTCTGACGACAACTGTACTGATTGAACGAAAATCGTACGGTCTGGTATCATAGGAGAAAAATTTTAGTGCTCGTCCCATCGGATAATATCGGATGAACTGTCGTGATCATCTCTTGTAAGCTCTATACTAACGATTATCGTACGATCGTGTTGAAAGCGATATTTTTCGTCCGATTTTCAGATCGTGTGTACGGGCCATAAGCCAAGAGGCTAATGAACATTTGTTTTGTGTAACTGCAGGTGTACAGAGAAATAGATTAATAAAACATTATTACACATTGATTATTAGGATCTTTTACACTTATTCATTAACAGATACAGAAAATAAATTGTAAACAGTCTGTAGATTTACCATTTACCCATTCACATCTTTTCTTTTGCGAATTGTTAGTTAATAAAAATCTCTCTCACACACCGATTTATATTTGTATTGTTGTTTTGTTATTTTTATTTATTTATTGTCATTAGTATTATTGCTATTATATCTTTTTTTTTTTTTGAGGTGATAGGATTATGGGGATGGCTGCTTTGTTGTATGGTTCTCTTGTGTGACCACTGGGGGTCTTTTACAGAGTGTTTATTTTTAAATATATTGTCTACTTAATCGAGTTCCGCCCACACTCTCATTAAGGGAGGAGTTACTGGTGACATGCAGACATTTAAAGTGTGGGATTTCATAAGGTTGGATTAGCTCTGAGGAAGGAGGTATGACCCCCCAAATGACGCCTTTTGACTTGCCCCATGAGCAGGGACTAATGTGATTGGTTACATAGTTACATAGTTAGTCTGTTTTAAAAAAGACACAGGTCAATCTAGTTCAACCAATAAAAAAAGGAAAAAAAAATCATACAATCCCATATACAGAATTCTATACCCACAGTTGATCCAGAGGAAGGCAAAAAAAAAACCAGCAAAGCATAATCCAATTTGCTGCAGCAGGTGAAAAAAAATTCCTTTCTGATCCCCCGAGAGACAATTGAATATTCCCTGGATCAACTTTACCTATACATGTTAGTATCCAGTTATATTATGTACATTTAATACTGGTTCAATGTTAACTGTAAAATTGAGCATATTTGTACTTTAATAATGTATAAATATGTATATATAAATTCTCATTTCTGGATATACTGCCACCTGCAGAAGTTGCTGAAGTCTCTCAATGCTCCAGTCTCTCAGGTAATAGAAACAGTCACGGGTGTGATGAGCGTGTAATCCCTTCCCTTGGCAATCCTCAGAGAAACCACAATCCTGGCAAGAAATAGTGACAAGAAAAACCATTACAGTCCATTCACATTCAAACCTACACATTATAACACATACGTAATGCATGACATGCCAAAATCTATTATTTTCAATGGTGCTTGTTCAGATCTGTGCACAGCAGTGGCGGTCTGTGCATTGTGGGCACACAGACGTCACCCCTCTGACACCTCCGCTGCCCTCCCTATTCATGTGCCCGGCCCCTTTCAGGACGCCGGACACATGAAATACTATGGTGGGGATAGGCAGGGGGTGTGTATTTTGAAGCACGTGATTAGAGCCAGAGTCTATAATAGGCTTCAAATTAGGGTGTGCTCGGGGCGCAGAGCACTGCTTTCCGATCCCACCCTGTTGTGTGACATAGCAAATTAATTTTCGCTATTTTCACATTAACGTTCCTCCCTGCCAATCAGGAGGCAGGTCAGTGAGACCTGTCTCCCGATTGGCCAAAGCTTTAGGCGATCCTATTGGATGCCTAACGCTTTGGCAGAAGAGGAGACACGGCGGAGGAAGCCTGAGGAGCCGCGTGGACACAAGAGTCGCTGCTTCCTGCCACTGCAGAAGAAGAGGAGGAGAGCCCCGTCACTGCAGGAGAAGAGCAGAGCCCCGCCACATGAGCAGTAAGTGCAGCCGGATCGGCCGCGGGGAGGTTGGTTAAGGTGACAGCCGGGGGACATGCCTGGGTGCATATGATGGGCACAGTGGCTGTATTTGGTGGGCACAGTGGCTGCACATGATGGGCACAGTGGCTGTATTTGGTGGGCACAGTGGCTGCACATGATGGGCACAGTGGCTTTATTTGGTGGGCACAGTGGCTGCATATGATGGGCACAGTGGCTTTATTTGGTGGGCACAGTGGCTGCATATGATGGGTACAGTGGCTGCATATGATGGGCACAGGGGCTGCATTTGATGGCAAAGTGGCTGTATTTGCTGGACACAGTGTCTGCATATGATGGGCACAGTGGCTGCATTTGATGGCACAGTGGTTGTATTTGATGGGCACAGGGGCTGCATATGATGGGCACAGTGGCTGAAAATGATGGGCACAGTGGCTGAAAATGATGGGCACAGTGGCTGTATTTGATGGGCACAGGGGCTGCATATGATGGGCACAGTGGCTGAAAATGATAGGCACAGTGGCTGCATTTGATGGGCACAGTGGCTGCATATGATGGGCACAGTTGCTGTATTTGATGCGCACAGTGGCTGTATTTGATGGGCACATTGGCAGCAAATGATTGGCACAGTGGCTGCATTTTATGGACACAGTGGCTGCATATGATGGGCAAGGTGGCTGTATTTGATGGGCACAGTGGCTGCATATGATGGGCACAGTGGCTGCATTTGCTGGGCACAGTGGCTGCATTTGATGGGCACAATGGCTGCATTTGATGGGCACAATGGCTGCATTTGATGGGTAAAGAAGCTGAATTTGATAGGCACAGTAAGGCTGCAATTGATGTTTTGTTTAAAGTATTTTTCAGAATTTTTCAGTTTGTTTGCGTCCCCCCAAAAATTTTGAGCACCAGCCGTCACTGGTGCACAGCAGATCTGATCCAACATCCTCTCTGCTTTATCACCATTCTGGTTCAAACAGATCAAAATGGTTTGAACGTGTTATGGTTGTAAGGAATGTAATGACACTAATACACCAGACTTTCTGCATTCCTGGGATACCTCTCCCATATTACAGTTAGGCCTCCTTCATACAGTTTGGGGGATTTACTAAAACTGGTGCACACAGAATCTGGTGTAACCATTCAGCTTCTAACTTCAGCTTGTTCAATTAAGCTTTGACAATACGACCTAGAAGCTGATTGGTTACTATGCACAGCTTGTGTCCAATTTCACATCCCTCAGTAGCGTTACACTGTCACTTTACTATCTATTTGGAACTTTGTATGTTTTAGTGTTGGCAGCTTTCTTTCACTTATTTCACTAATTTATTATTTTAGCGCAGTCTTTTCCCACATAGTCACAAATACCATAGCCACAGCAATAACAGCAATGTATCCTCCTTAGAACAACTCCTCTACTCGTTAGACCTCTTTTAGAGACTTCAGACCAGGCAGATTAAATGAACCATAAAGATGTTTTACCAAAGTAGTTAAAGGTAACAAATTAACAGTTCTCAAAGACATCTTCCACACACTTTCCTGTACAGAGTTCTCCAGTGCCCCTATGAATTAGGCAGTAGTGTCCATCAAAGTCCCTTTCAAGGCAACGGTCCATAATTGGCAGCAAACCCACAAGAGGTAGCAATAATCCATAAGCAGGGCCCAGCATAAGGTAGCATAAGGTAGCACAAGTCCATAAAAATCAACAGGCTCCAGACCCCACTGAGAACCCCGACTGGACTTTGCCCAAGGGGAAGTTCAGACCGACAGCATGATGGCTTCATTTTGTCAGTCTTTCCCCTAACCGACCCTACCTGATTCCCTCATGGCAATAATGAGTCCTTTTTATATGGTATGACCTGTAGGAGGCGGTAAAGCTTCTTGAAAATAGCGGGAAAACCTGGCCAGAAACATTAACTCTACCTTCTCAGGAACCTCTAGCTCAACCAAGGACACCTACAGTACATTCTAGCAAAGGGCTTTTACACATAAACACAGTTGAAATGACCAAACCCAGAGTATATAACATAGCAGGAGAAAACCTTTTACCACAGAGAACCTTTTGGAAGTACCTGTTTATACATGAATGCACAGGTTTCCTTTCAGTCCTATGCAGGCAGACAGTGTGAGTTCGGAGACACACGGATATCATATTGGGAGCTGTGGCTGTGCCTTTGAAGCCGCTGTGTCCCGACTGACATCAATGGGACTGCCTGCATAGGGATGCATGGAACACCTGTGCATTCCTGTGTTGGTAAACAAGGCCCTGCACGGGCGTTTGGTTTAGTGCGCCCTGTGTTGATAAAGCCCTAAACAAAGCGCTTCTCAGATCATCACTGACAATAGGGATTATGTGTATTGATCATTTACAGCAATGACCGGATGAAAAACAGCAATCCCAAGCAGATTTCCTGTGTCTCTTCTTCATTTCACGGATTAAAGTATATAACAAGCCACAAACCATGGATTGATCTTCAGATGGCATTTGACAGAGAGTGAGGGGGCATTATGTCTCCTGCTTATCACTTTTTTTAAACATAAATACCCTCATCACTGCCCCGCAACTACATGCATAGCGGCTGAATGGGTCAGGTTTAGCCAAGCACGACAGTGGGGATACATTTTGCTGCACCTCAATGCTAAGCATCGCAGCTGCAGCATATTTACACCCCTGTCCGCTGCCTTTGCTGCTTATGAGGGAGCAAAAATGCCCCTCAACCACGTATTTACTGTCCCCAACTGCAAGTGTAAATGAAGCCTTACTTTGCCAGCAGAGAAAGAATGATTATTCTTACCTGTCCCTGATGAAATAGTTGTTTGCACGCACCACAGAATTCACACTGACACTGCGTGCACTTGAAGTGTAGACATCCTCCTTTCCACAATTCAAACTGGGACTTACAGGAAGGACATACTGTACAGCATTAAAAGAAAAACAAAAAACTGAGATCTTGTGATCACAAGATACACTATGCTTTTTACATGCATATGTATTTTTTCTGCAGTGCAAAGCAATAAATAATTTTGAAGAAACACACAGGTTGTTTATTAAAACATTCACTTCTGTGTGAATATATTGTATAACTTTCAGTAAATCTTTAGTATCCTATAAATGAGTATCCTTTTTTGGAGTGACGTCATACATGAAGTTACACAGAGACTCCCATAATTCTCCTGCTGCATCATATATGGAAGAACCTTATAGTTTTCTCCCATCTCAAGCTATTTATGATGTAATAAACTGATGAAGGTGGCCTGTTTTTTAAGAAATTATGTAGGATACCATTACCCTTCCTGGCTATCATGCTCATCCAATGGCTTTAGTACTGGTCACTGTATATGCAGATCAAGAACTGTGCATATGTATATAGCATGAAGGTTGTATAGTGACAGACTCCATAAAGTTGGAGTTGGAGTCTCTACATTAAAGTGGTACTAAATGATAGACATTCTCTCTCCATTGGTGAATAATGCCACAGCACCCTTCTATGACTCCCAATACACAAACACTTACCTATCCCCAAGACAGTCTGCACCACTTCTCCCATCTTTGGCGTACCAAGCTGGGACGTGCGGTGAGGTCAGTGGCTGGTGAGGCACTGGCTAGTATCAGAGCCAGATACACACGTTACATACGCCGCAAACATCCCCTTTAACAAGGGGACCCCAGATCCCAGCCCCCCACTCTATGTGAATGGGTATCGGGTATATCGTACCCCTACCCATTCACCAAAAATACAGTGAAAAGTAAAAAAAAACAAGAGCCAGTTTTTGACAATTTCTTTATTAGTAAAATAGCTCTGAGCCGCCATCTCTCCTGGTGTCGTTGCACCCGGTGCCTTCGTCTTCTTCCGCCACCGTTTTCACCCCGAGCTGTCATCTCCTGGTGTCGTCTTCTTCCTTGCCACCTTCTTCTTCCTCCTTGCGTCGCTGTCTTCTTCTTCCTTGCGTTGCCATCTTATTCTTTTTCTTCCTCCTCGCTGCTGCCAGTTACCCGATAAGAAACAAACAAACAAAAAAAGCTGGTGTTGTTGCAAAGCTGTCTTCCTCCATTGTTATGTTCCCCGCTGTCCAGCACCTTATATTTAGGCATGGGGTGTGGCCATTAAATGACGTCACCTGGAGAGCCAGCCTTTAGTGACATGTGACGTCACAAGAGAACATAACGAAGGAAGACAGCTTCGCGACAACACCAGCTTTTTTTTTCCGTTTGTTTCTTAGCGGGTAACCAGCAGCCGCGAGGAGGAAGAAGATGAAGAAGACGGCGACACAAGGAAGAAGAAGACGGCAACAAGAGGAAGAAGAAGAAGGCAGTAAGGAAGAAGATAACACCAGGAGATGACAACTTGGGGAGAAAACGGTGGTGGAAGAAGACGAAAGCACCGGGAGCGACGACACCAGGAGAGATGGCAGCTCAGAGCTATTTTACTAGTAAAGGAATTGTCAAAAACTGGCTCTTTTTTTTTTTACTTTTCACTGCTTTTTCAGTGAATGGGTAGGGGTATGATGTACCCAATACCCATTCACATGGGGTGGGGGGCCGGGATCTGGGCATTCCCTTGTTAAAGGGGGCTTCCAGATTCTGATAAGCCTCCCGCCCACAGACCCCGACAACCACCGGGCAAGGGTTGTCGGGAAGAAGCCCTTGTCCTCATCAACATGAGTGCGGGGTGCTTTGGGGTGGAGGGGATGCAGAGTCCCCCCGCCCCAAAGCACCCACCTCCCCCCGTGTTGAGGGCATGCGGCCTGGTATGGTTCAGGAGGGGGGGCTGCTCGCTTGTCTGGTATGGACCCTGGGGGGGAACCCTGCGACGTTTTTTTTTTTGGGTGTGGGGGTTCCCTCTGAATCCATACTAGACCCCAAGGGCCTGGTATGTACCTGGGGGGGAAACCCACAGCGTTTTTTTTCGTGAATTTTTTTGCCAGCAAATTTTTTTTTAAAATTCAGCTTTCAGCGGGAAACCCCGCTGACAGCTGATGACTCATCGGTTGCTAAGGACACGACGGCCGGCTTCCGGCCCCCTGCTTAGCAACCAGCTATATACAGTAGTAAAATAAGAAATGCAAAACACATAAAAAATGCACTACTTGCGTTTCTCGTGCAACTCCATTGAAGTCTATTAGCCGCAAATCGCAGTGAAAAAAGTCCCCGACCTTTTCCAAAAACGCACCAATCGCAAAACGTATAGATGTGAACTAGTACCATAGGAAACCATGTTATAGAAGTCCTAACCTCAAACCAGTAATTTCATAGTAAATAGATAAATAATAAATGATTATGTTATAACACATAGCATAATAATATATTATTTAGTTTGATTAAAACAGTACCTTTTCAGCAGCAGCAGATCCTTTTTCTCCCTCTTAACTGTGTGAGAAAAACATGGGTTAATGGGTAAACCTTATACCTGTAAACACATGTTTTTTCCTTGTAGTTAAGAGGGCTGGGCTGGAAAGGTGCATTTGTCTTTTAGACACATTCCCCCTTCTATGAAATTGCAGTGTGAGGAGAGCCTCCACTGCAGCATTTTTATTGGACAGCTTGGATCAATCGTACTTTACCATTGGTCCAAGGCTCCAAGCCGTCTATTGAGCTCAGTGCCTCTGACAAGAAGTGAGGAGAGGCACTGTGAGCTCATCTTCTCAGTCTGCTGCAAACAGTGTGCCAGCTTGTATTTAAACTGGCTGCTCTGTATGTAGCTTCTGACAGACTGTGCAAGGGGCCCTGTATGTCCGGAACCATAGGTGGCAAGAGCCCCTGCACGTCCCTGATACCAAGTAAAGCAGAGTGATAGACTCCTGCCACCATCAGTCAAACTGTTGAAAGGAGGAAAGAGGAAAAATAGGTGTGGCTTGCTGGGCACTGTGTGTGTCTATGGACACACAGAGCAATGGCTGAAACCGCGCACGCACGAGTATCTCCTTAGCCAGGGGGGTACCCGCAAATAGGCCAGGGGGCCAGTGGTTTGGGGACTGGCTGGAGGAGACCAAACAAGGCAATTTAAAAAAAAGAAACATCATATAGTGTAAGTGTTGATCTCCTTTTAATTTTTTTTTTTTACCACTTTTTGCCACGATATATGGTAATGCACTTTGCATTTTCTAAATGAATGCAAAGCATTCTCTGGATGAGGTGGAAAGTGAGATGTCACTGCCCTCCCACTCCACCTTGTCCAATGCAAAGCATTCTCTGAATGGGGCCTGTGAATGGCTGACCTCCTATGTTCAGAATGCATCAGGCTGGCTGCTCAGAATGGGACCTGGAAGCAAGTGGAGATTACTGGAGAAGTGGTGTCTACTTCAGTGATTTCCAGCTTCCAGGGCCAATCACCAGTGCTGCTACATGGATAAAGCCTATAGCTCTGTGTAAGATACATCTTAAGTGACTCATAGCTAACACAAAGTGACTTCTCCTGCTCTTGGTAGCCAATGAGAGCACCAAGGGAGCAAAGAAAAGGTGAATATGTGCTGCTGGGGAAGGGGGGTTAAAGTGAACCTGTTGCTTTGCCCCACATCACACATCCTTTGGTAAACCATTACACTGATGTCTGGACAATACACCTCCAGCCTCTTTGTAGGCAGGTGCAGTCTGACCTCACTGCACAGGTGGCCATCCTGCCGAGCGAGGGGAGGAAGAAGGAAGGAGGAATACGCTGCCACCTGGGTGACCCCTGCGACCATCTTTAGTGAGGGCAGTGATTATATAAAGCACTGTCTCAATGCTGTTGGCGCAGATTTTTTCATGTGGCTAGGTTAGGGAGGAGTTCCTAAGGAGGAGGGACAGCATAGGGACTGTCATCAGAGCTCTGCTGCATCTGCCTTCCAGCTGCCCGCTGTGCCAGGTGCTGCAGGTCTCTGTTCATCGCTCCCTGCAAGTACTGCATAACTGTGAGTGCCGCTGCCAGTTCTAAGTCGCTGCATAAACTCTGTTATTGTATGTTGGAAAATTTTGACAATACAACCCCTGCAATTTCAACGACTGTATGCGCGCTGTGCCTTCCCTTAGGGGTGTCTGCCGCCTGCGCCACCTCCCTCTACAGCCTACATGTTTTTTCTATTACAGGGTTGATCATTTTAGCTGGCATGCAAAGCACAACAGGAATGTTTACACTGAATTAGAAAATGCAGGCAAAATTCCCTGTGAAATGTATGCAAATAAGCGCAGTAATCATAAAAAAAACAGGGCAAAGAGCTTCATTTAAAAGCCTTTTACATTTCCTTTTACTTATCTGCACACATTTTCCAGTATTTCCATGAAGATTTCCTACATGTACTTTGTACTACATGGCAATTCACCTACTAAAAATGCAAATGCTGATTGCTATACTTATAATACCTATCCCATTTTTGGAAAGAAATTCATCCAGTTCCTGGTTTTGTTGCTTCCACAATTTAAATTTCTCGCAGCTCATTGTCTCATGTATGTCTTCCCACTGTGTGATACAAATCAAGAGATAATCACTATTCTGCACAGAAAAAATGCTGCACTTGTAATGTTTGTAGTGTATCCTATAGAATCTAGATATCAAACTAGAATAATGCACTTGATCTTTCTTGTTCATTAGGATCAAAAGCCAGGAAGGTCCCCGAAGCTCAACTGGTTACGATGCTTTTATGGTTAACTAAGTAATACAGGCAGTCCCCGGGTTACGAACAAGATAGGGTCTGTAGGTTTGTTCTCAAGTTGAATTTGTTTGTAAGTCGGAAAAGGGACATTTTTTTAAGTTTAACTCCAGCCAAAAAAATAATATTTACGTTTTTTGGATAGCATGGGGACGGGTTAACACCCCTGTAACACTTGTTTTGTTGTCTGTACCCCTTCAAAAGATTCAAAAGATTTCACCTCACTTTCTGTCCCCATAACAGTTGAATTTTGAACATTTTGGGTTGCTATGGAAACAAGGATTGGTGATAGTTCCAGTGGAGACACCTTTTTCCCATGATAACTCTTACATGAGTGAATTTCCCTTCCTAAAGGGAGATTTCCTCTCACTTCCTGTTGGCTCCCTCTGTTTGTAAGTAAGAGGCGTTTGTAAGTCGGATGTTTGTAACCTGGGGACCGCCTGTACTTGGTATTACATATTTATTGCCAACTAATATTTTCATTATACTTGTCAAAGACCTTTGAGCCTGGCAGTTTGAAAGCCAAGAACTAATGTTTTACAAGCAGTAGCCCCCAAGGTTGGCCTATTACTTTTGCATGCACCAGAGATTAATGGTTTTAATGAAAACAGACCTTTACACACACCAAGGGCCAGCGCAAAATAGACTAGAGGTATTTACTTATGTAGTAGCCCAAGGATAACCTCATGTGTGCAGCCACCTCTTCTACCATGCTTTGATTTGTTTGTTTGATTGATTGAAGTTAGATATTTGCTAAGAATGAAATGTCCATCCATTCCTGAGATTTAAAGATCCCAAACAGACAACCCTGCCAGCCTGGAGGCCTGACCTTTCTTTCCTGCAGTTAAATAACATAGTGAGGTCACCTTTGTGCGGGAGCGGGAGCCTGTTTATTGTACAGTTTTATTTTAGCAAGTCTTTCAAATGTTGCATAAATCACTTTAAATGTTCATAGTTCAGTGCAGAGGAACTGTAATATCTAGGGGACACTTATCCTTAACTTTTTGTGTTAAAATTATAATACTTGCTGCATAATTATTTATTAAATGCTTAGGCTTACTTGCTGTTTGCAGTTGAAACAAGTGCTTTTATTGCAACTTGGACATTCCATTTTTAATGTGTCTTCCTCGTGTAGAACTCCAAAAGGACACTAAAAAAAGGTAAACACATTAAGAAATATTAACAACATTTTTATTGTGACTTCCTTTTATCTGCAATAAAACATATATCAAAATCTGTACATACTTGACCAGTGCCATGTTGTAGAACAATGTCACCACAGTTATGCCCTGTACACACGATAGGATTTTCCGATGGAAAATGTGTGATAGGACCTTGTTGTCGGAAATTCTGACCATGTGTAGGCTCCATCACACATTTTCCATAGGAATTTGAGAGCTTGCTATAAAATTTTCCGACAACAAAATCAGTTGTCGGAAATTCCGATCGTGTGTACACAAATCTGACGCACAAAGTGCCACGCATGCTCAGAATAAATTAAGAGACAAAAGCTATTGGCTACTGTACCGTTTATAGTCCCGATGTACGTGTTTTACATCACCGCGTTCAGAATGATCGGATTTTCCGACAACTTTGTGCGACCGTGTGTATGCATGACAAGTTTGAGCCAACATCTGTCGGAAAAAATCCATGGATTTGGTTGTCGGAATGTCTGATCAATGTCCGATTGTGTGTACAGGGCATTAGGTATTTGGAAGTACCAAAACAGTTTGCACACATTTTATAATAGAGGAGGTTGGTGTAGGTAGGTAACTCAGAGGGGGCAATAGTCACTGGACACACCTTTCTCACCTGTCTAGTTGATTTTCCCCTCTTTGAGAGAGCTAGTCTATGGCTATCATATCATCATATATATGTGATGGTTTTCTAGTCTACACTGGCTGACACAGGAGATGCTCATGTCATGCCTATGAACAGCTTTTAGATGGCATAGACAGTAGAGGTTGGTTGGATCACGCCTCTACATCTACATTTTCAACAGGTTCCTAAACAAGATATTTGTCTTGGATGACCATTCATGTTTAGGCCTATGAAGCAAGAAGGGGAAAGCAGACTACTGCCTGTTCATTAGGGAAAACAATAGTGATAACACAAGGTTTTTCAACTTGTTAAAATCACTGTTTCCTCCCAGATGCGTTAAAAAACAGTATCTGTCAGGTACTCATATACACGTGACTGTCACTAAATCAGGCTAGACCATGCAATGGTCCATCTTGAGTCCTGGAGGGAGTGTCTTAAATTAGTGTAGTAATTTATTTTATGCAATGTCTCTTCATATAATAAATGGATTGTAAACTTATAAACTATTTTAATGGTAGAAGATTGTTTTTTATGTCTTGAGGGGAATAAAAGTTTATACAATGTCCAGAATCATTAAGGTTCACTTATTTTAAGAGTATATATGGAGACCTCAAATTTGACACGGGAAATTACTATACAATATCTTATTTTTTATCCATTTGCTAATGCCAATTCTAGCAAACTCACAAATACAGTTTCTGAAGCTTACGTGACTGCACCAGCTGAATTCAGGCATCTCCATCAGTGCTCTGTCTCTCAGCTTTCTTTGAAATAAATCATGGGTTGCTTGGTCAAGATAGTGACGGATCTGTAAAACAAAATAAAAAGTAATGTGCATAGTGTACATTTCCAAAATTCTAGATAACGAGTTACAGATAGACAAGTACTCTAATTGCCACCAGAGATGCCTTATTGCTATGTATGTCTTCTTAAAGTGGACCTACCAATAACAAGTCTGCGTAAATATACGTATACCTAACGTGACACAATATACAGCAATAGTACAGTTCAAAAAAGATCCACTCTCTATCCTTATAAAGCAGTCCATGAGCTTCAGTCAAGTGATGATTTTGCCTAGCCACTACCGGACTGCCGCACGCCGATGTACGTCCCTACTTTGAGGACGGATATCGTTGTTATGGCAGTAGCGACCTGCCATAACCCCGGTATCCCCGTGCTCGGCCTGCGGTCCAGTACAAGATAAAAGTGGTCTCTGCGGCGGAATCACCGCAAGATCACTCATATCGGCGGTGGGATAGAGGGCCACCCCTTCCGCCGCTTACCGGAGCCATCGGCAGAAGCGGAGGCAATCGGGTCTGTTCCCTGGGCTGACATGGAGTGAGGGGAAGATGGCCCACACCCATCTCCATGACACTGCAGGGCGGAAGCGATGTCAAAACATCACTTCCGCCCATAGCTCTTAAAGGGCCATTTTATTTTTTCTATTTTTTTAAATGACAATTTTTTTTTTTTATTGCATTTAAGTGTAAATATGAGATCTGAGGTCTTTTTGACCCCAGATCTCATATTTAAGAGGTCCTGTCATACTTTTTTTCTATCACAAGGGATATTTACATTCCTTGTAATAGGAATAAAAGTGACACATTTTTTTTTTAAAGAGTGTAAAAATAAAAAATAAAAAAAATTTTTTTAAACGCGCCCCGTCCCTCCGAGCTCGCGTGCAGAAGCGAACGCATACGTGAGTAGCGCCCGCATATGAAAACAGTGTTCAAACCACACATGTGAGGTATCGCCGCGATCGTTAGAGTGAGAGCAATAATTCTAGCCCCAGACCTCCTCTGTAACACAAAACATGCAACTGGTAGAATTTTTTAAATGTCACCTATGGAGATTTTTAAGAGTAAAAGTTTGTCGCCGTTCCACGAGCAGGCGCAATTTTGAAGCTTGACATGTTGGGTATCAATTTACTCGGCGTAACACTATCTTTCACAGTATATAAAAAAATTAGGCTAACTTTACTGATGTTTTATTTTTTAATTCAAAAAAGTCATTTTCTAGCAAAAAAAACAGTTTTTAACTTGTAAACACCACATCTAAAAAAGAGGCCCGATCTTAAAGTGGTTAGGCTAAGAAGATGTTATGGTGCTGCTGTAGCAAGGAGAAATGAGGTCAGCTAGGAGGTCAGCAGAAGGCACCACTGAGAGGAGCTGCCCATGGACACAGAGCCCTTCAACATAGACAACTTAAATGTCCCTAACGTTAACCTCCAGAAAATGCAGCACATTGGGGCTGCTGCCTCTCCCCCTCCAGCCTTAGACCCTATCTCATGGGAAACTTATAATAAATGTTAACCTGGGTATCCAGCAAGTTGAAGAACTCCATAGATTTCTCAGAGTTCACGTTTTTCTCCAGTTCTGGTTTCTTGCAAATCGGGCACACCACATATATAATACTTTTCTCTTTGATGACAGAGGAAAAATGACGAATGAAACACTGTTCACATAAAGAACAATTGCAATGCGTCATCTTCACAAACTGGAAGAAAATAAATGGGATAAATTAACCATATGAATGGGAGTTTAGTACATTTGCCACATCTCTATGTTTATTGTGTAGCTTTCCTGCCACTGTATCCTCACTGGCATAGACAGCACTACCACTGCATATCTACTATATGTATGTATATACCGTGTATATATATATATATATATATATATATATATATACACACACTGTCCAAAAGTTTTAGGCAAGTGTGAAAAAATGCCGTATATTAGGAATGTTTTCAGAACTAAAAATGTTTTTTTTTATCAATTAGCAAAATGGAAAGTAAATCAACAGAAGATAAATCCAAATCAGATCAATATTTGGTGTGACCACCCTTTGCCTTCAAAACAGCATAAATTCTTCTAGGTACACTTGCACATAGTTTTAGAAGGAACTCGGCAGGTAGGTTGTTCCAAACATCTTGAAGAACTAACCACAGAGCTTCTGTGAATGTAAGGCTGCCTAAAATACTTCTGTCTCTTCATGCAATCCCAGAGAAAGTTGATCATGTTGAGATCAGGGCTCTGGGGGGGGGGGTGGAACCATCACTTCCAGGACTCCTTGTTCTTCTTTACACTGAAGATAAATCTTAATGACATTGGCTATATATTTGGGGTCGTTGTCCTGCTGCAGAATAAATTTAGGGACAATTGCATGCCTCCCTGATGGTATGGCATGATGGATAAGTATCTGCCTGTATTTGTCAGCATTGAGGACACCATTGATCCTGACCAAATCTCCAAATCCATTTGCAGAAATGCAGCCCCAAACTTGCAAGGAACCTCCGCCGTGCTTCAGAAGTTTCTGATGACGCCCAGTGGGAGGGGCGAAACATGTCAAGCTAAGGATAATCTGTGAAGGCTGTTTGGATGCCAAGGCGGCAATTTTTGCACATTTAAAGATTTCTGATGTAAGTGTAATGATTTTAAACCGTTTTAATAAACCTTGCAGTATTACACTATATGTCCCTTCTCTCTTCACTTGTCCAAAACGTCACTACTACGATTACCTCTGACCGAGTAAAGCAAGTAGGACCTACAATAAACGGTGAAGGAGAGGATATCCAATTTTCTGAGGCACAACTATCTACACATCTGCTGGACAGGAGACACCATCCTAATATCTACAGGCGTATTTATCATCTCTATCTGGTGAGTGGGGACCTAGGAGGGGAGCACAGGAAGTCACCAAGATTGCATCAGCGTGTCACCAGCCCCATACCTCACAATAGATGAACTTTATTGATTGCACCTTATTATTGCACTTTATTGAACTTGATTGTATGCAATTGTTGGCACTATATCGGCACTTTGTTGTATATGTTGTTTTATGATACACATTTGATGTGGGTAGATGTACATTTATGATTTAGAGAGGCAGCGCTGAGTATAAATTTCTTTTTGTCAATAGTTTATTTTTATCAATGATCAAAATAGAAAGTAAATGAACAGAAGACTAATCCAAATCAAATCAATATTTGCTGTGACCACCCTTTGCCTTTAAAACCTTACATTTTTTGAATCTTCTAGGTACACAGTTTTTGAAGGAACTCAGCAGGTAGGTTGTTCTAAACATTGTCACATTTCCATGTCCTATGAACAAGGAGTCTTGGATATGACAGTTTGGCTCCCACGGAGCCCTGATCTCAACATCATTGAGTCTGTTTGGGGTTACATGAAGAGGCAGAAGGATTTAAGGCAGCCTACATCCTCAGAAGATATGTGGTTAGTCCTCCAAGATGTTTGAAACAACCTACCTGCTGAGTTCCTTCAAAAGCTGTGCACAAGTGTACCTAGAAGGATTGAAGAATTGATGCTGTTTTGAAGACAAAGGGTGGTCACACCAAACAACTGTTCTGATCTCTTGCCACAATACATAACCTTTATCTTTATTGGGTTCTGATCCAACTTATGGACCAAAATGATATTCAGCAATAGATACTGCCTTCTCTTGACTGCTAGCAGACCCCCTTCTAGCCCCATTATAATGAGTTCCCCATTTTCTTGTGTTGCAAATGCTGCAAAGGTAGTATGCCGACCCCTGAACAAATCTAATGGTAGAAACTGTGTAAGAGGACAATATTCAAACCCAGATGGGCCTTTGTTTTGCTGGGTCATAGTTAGAAAATACAAACCTAGGTTCTTGTCTCATCATTAATAAATTAACATATATGAAACTGATTGATAGAAAGCTAGATACCTTGGAATATGGGTATTGGTCACAGCACACAGGGCATTCATGTGTGAGATACTGGAGAGCAGAGTTGTAATCTGGACATGATGAAACAGCCTCTTCTATATCTTCCTGGCTCCAGGATCCCTTGTTCATTTTACATAATTGCTGATAGATTTCTCGTTTTATTTCCTGTGACTGAAATAAAATCTCCAGTTGAATCAAAGAAAACAAATAAAGCATGTGATAAGGTATACTTGATCAAATACTAGCAATGATTAGATTTTCCACTGCATATTTTGTTCTCTTCCCTGCCATAACCCATGGCAACTTCCATGGACAATGTGATGTTACTAATACTGTGATAATGCTCAGTGGGTCTAGGTCCCTCTACAATGAGTTTCAGATGGATCACGTTACAAAGAATGTTATGCTGGTCCCTTTTTAGTTCTACTTTGTATTTTTCTCAAAGGTCCCCTCTCTTGACTTTTGTCTCCTGTGCTGCATCACCGCTGCAGAGGCAGTGGGGCTGAACTACTAAAGAGAGGTGGTTAGTTTATCAAAATAAATGTTCACTTTGTTAAGTTAAAATTCTATAAACTCTATACTTATTCTTCAAGAATAATCCATATATATCCATATAAATGCCTTGCATATCACATAGGATATACAGCTTGAATGGGCACCATGATTTAGAAGCCCTTAGAATAATTAACATATCCACCCTTCATTTTGAGGAGGCCATCCAATCAGGATAATTCTTTCATTATAAAACTCCACAGGAAATGGCGGCTTTTCACTACCTGAAGATGCCACCCTTGGTGAAACGTATGTCAAAGCATGGGTCTGTCACTTCCTGGACACATGTAACATCACATCTGGGCTGAGAGCGAGGCTTGGAACACACACCGGCTTATGGCAGGCTCATCTAAACGACATCTTCTCATACAGACTATATATACTGGTGCCGGTCACAGGCACCCCACATGTGAGTGAAGCCATTACTTTTTTACATTTCCAACTATTTTTAATAAATACTACACAAATAAATGTTATATCATGTCTCCCATTTGGTCATCTTATGAGTGATTATCACTAAAATCGAGAGACACTGGAGCCCAATCACATGGGGATTTCAGCCTCTGGGGACAAAAGCGCTTTTTGACCTACCTGTAAAAAGGGGTCAAACATTTCTTGTGAGTGTGCATTCACACTTTTGAGCACAAGTGGTGAAGAAACTGGAGATTTGCTTTGAAGAAACATTGATGTTGGGAAT
Organism: Lithobates clamitans; assembly: GCA_037952925.1. Classification (NCBI taxonomy): domain Eukaryota; kingdom Metazoa; phylum Chordata; class Amphibia; order Anura; family Ranidae; genus Lithobates; species Lithobates clamitans. Next base: position 6,352,746 of record JBBGZY010000187.1, on the reverse strand, counting down.
ATGTCACATTGGACTGTTTGATTTATTCACTTTATTATATAACACTGTTTACATGTTATAGAGGTTTGTATGTAAGCACCACACCTTTATTACCTTTTAATCCATATACAGTGGGGACGGAAAGTATTCAGACACCCTTACATTTTTCACTCTTTGTTATATTGCAGCCATTTGCTAAAATCATTTAAGTTCATTTTTTTCCTCATTACACACAGCACCCCATATTGACAGAAAAACACAGAATTGTTGACATTTTTGCAGATTTATTAATAGATCTCTGGAGAGACCTAAAAATGGCTGTCCACCGTTTACCATCCAACCTGACAGAACTGGAGAGGATCTGCAAGGAGGAATGGCAGAGGATCCCCAAATCCAGATGTGAAAAACTTGTTGCATGTTTCCCAAAAAGACTCATGGGTGTTTTAGATCAATAGGATGCTTCTACTAAATACTGAGCAAAGGGTCTGAATACTTAGGACCATCTGATATTTCAGTTTTTCTTTTTTAATAAATCTGCAAAAATGTCAACAATTCTGTGTTTTTCTGTCAATATGGGGTGCTGTGTGTACATTAATGAGGAAAAAAAACGTAAATGATTTTAACAAATGGCTGCAATATAACAAAGAGTGAAAAATTTAAGGGGGTCTGAATACTTTCCGTCCCCACTGTATATCCATTACCTTACAAAGTTACATAGTAGGTGAGGTTGAAAAAAGACACAGGTCCATCAAGTTCAACCTATGTGTGTGATTACATGTCAGGATTACATTGTATATCCCTGTATATTGTGGTTGTTCAGGTGCTTATCTAATAGTTTTTTTGAAACTTTCGATGCCCCCTGCTGAGACCAACGCCTGTGGAAGGGAATTCCACATCCTTGCTGCTCTTACAGTAAAGAACCCTCTACGCAGTTTAAGGTTTAACCTCTTTTCTTCTAGTTTTAGTGAGTTACCACATGTCTAATTAAACTCCCTTCCGCAAAAAAAGTGTTATCCCTATTGTGGGGTCACCAGTACAGTATTTGTAAATTGAAACCATATCCATATCAAGCTTCTCTTCTCCAGACAGAATAAGTTCAGTGTTCACAACCTTTCTTCATAACTAATATCCTCCAGACCCTTTATTAGCTTTGTTGCCCTTCTTTGTACATCCTTCCTGAGGACTGGTGCCCAGAACTGGACAGCATACTCCAGGTAAGGCCGGACCAAAGTCTTGTAGCGTGGGAAAATTATCGCTTTATCCCTGGAGTTAATCCCCTTTTTAATGTATGCCAATATTCTGTTTGCTTTGTTAGCAGCAGCTTGGCATTGCATGCCATTGATGAGCCTATCATCTACTAGGACTCCAGAGGTTCACCCCCTAGTGAGTGGATTGCATTCATATTTTTGCCGCTCAAATGCATTATTTTACATTTTTCTACATTAAACCTCATTTGCCATGTAGTTGCCCACCCCATTAAATTGTTCAGATCTTCTTGCAAGGTTTCCACATCCTGCTGAGAAGTTATTCCCCTTCATAGCTTAGTGTCGTCCACAAATACAGAGATTGAACTGTTTATCCCATCCTCCAGGTCGTTTATGAACAAATTAAACAGGATTGGTCCCAGCACAGAACCCTGGGGGACCCCACCTCCCACCCCTCTCCATTCCGAGTAGTCCCCATTTATCACCACTCTTTGAAATCGCCCTTGTAGCCAGTTTTCAATCCATGTACTCACCCTATGGTCCATGCCAACGGACCTTACTTTGTACAGTAAACGTGGATGGGGAACTGTGTCAAATGCTTTTGCAAAATCCAGATACACCATGTCTACGGGCCTTCCTTTATCTAGATGGCAGCTCACATCCTCATAGAAAGATAATAGATTGGTTTGGCAAATTCTGACACGATTCTTCATGAATCCATGCTGATTAATGCTAAAGATACAGTTTTCATTACTAAAATCTTGTATATAGTCCCTTATCATCCCCTCCAAGAGCTTGCATACTATTGATGTTAGGCACATCACGGATCTGGTGGACGGATTACTGGGAGGGGCTGGGGAAGATCCGGCTGTCATGGTGCATGTTGGCACCAATGACAAAGTCAGAGGCAGATGGAGTGTCCTAAAGAACGATTTTAGGGACTTAGGAGCTAAATTGAGGAAAAGGACCTCCAAGGTAGTATTCTCAGGAATGCTACCAGTACCTTGAGCCACACCAGAAAGGCAGAAGGAGATTAGGGAAGGAAACAATTGCCCGAGGAGCTAGTGTAGTAAGGAGGGGTTTGGGTTCCTGGAGAACTGGGCCGACTTCTCAGTCGGTCACCAGTTCTATAGAAGGGACGGACTGCACCTAAATGAGGAGGGTGCAGATCTGCTGGAAGTGAAGATGGCCGAAAAGTTAGAGAGGTTTTTAAACTAGGCGACAGGGGGGGGGGGTCCAGAGGTAGTATCGGGGGCATGAGTGGTAGGTTGACCAAAGCACATAAACCCGAGGTAAGTATAGTAAAAAGTCCTATTTGCAATCTCGGAACACCCAATAAGAGGACAGTATGCGACCAGTCTAAACTATGTGGCATGTTCACCAATGCCAGGAGCCTGGCGGACAAGATGGGAGAACTACAGATACTGTTGAACGAGGAGGATTTCAATTTTGTGGGAATTTCAGAGACCTGGTTCAACAGCTCTCATGATTGACTGGCAACCATTTAAGGGTATTCCCTTTATCGCAGGAATAGAGAGGGTAAAAAAGGGTGAGGGGTATGCCTATATATCAAGAATAATGTACAAGTGAATCTGAGAGATTACATCAATAAGGGAGCTAGTGAGGAGGTGGAATCCTTATGGGTAGAGCCAAAGGGATGAAGCTATGGGGAAAATAATACTGGGAGTATGCTATAGGCCCCCTAACCTGAGGAAGGAGGGGGAGACGGACCTCCTATCACAATTTGGATTAGCAGCAAAGATGGGAAGTGTTATCATAATGGGGGATTTTAATTATCCAGACATAGATTGGGCTGAGGGAACTACGCATTGGTCTAAGGCTCGCCAGTTCCTAGATGTCTTGCAGGGCAATTTCATGGGTCAGATGGTAGCCGCACCAAATAGAAACAAGGCGTTACTGGATCTACTGATTACCAACAATACAGACCTGATCACGGATGTGGAAATACGGGGCAATTTAGGAAACAGCAATCACAGGTTAATTGGCTTCAGTATAAATCACACAAAATGGGAAACGCAAGGGGAACACAAAGACACTGAATTTCAAAAGAGCCAACTTCCCTAAACTACAAACCTTAAAAAAGGTTAAAGGTTAAAAAAGACCTAATGGTCTTGTAATCAATTTTTCATTAAATCATTTCTTTTTCTGCCTCTGTAAAAATTCTTCCTCTGTCTTTGGTCTCAAAAACTATATGTCATTTTCTGTAATTAAAATGTGTGTATTTCTTGCCTTGATTATATGTCTTGGCTCAGCTACAGCGGAAGGCTGTCAGACTTTTTACAGTACTAAAGTTCATACCCTTTTGGTGCAGAGATAGAAAGGGGGGATATCAGGGAGAAAAGACATTATCCTTGTAGGTTTAACTCTTTTGTGCTTTTCTCTCTCCCTAATCTGTGTTACCTCAGCACAGTATGTATCATTCCTCTTCCCCTTCAGCAGTAAATCTTGAGGTTGTTAGCTGATCAGCCTCTAGTGACTCACTGATTTTAAACACAGGGCTGAGAACACAGGACAACAGAGGCTGTACAGAGCAGAGTGAGACAGTGTGTTACTGTATTTTAAACAGTATAGGCATTTGTTTTTTGTTTTTGTTTTATTTTAATCATTATTTTTAATGTTTTACATTTTCTGACTAAAGCTCCACTTTATGTTAAGCATTCCTAATTTGAACTGATATAGACATATTTCTGTATAACCACTGAATGTTTGGCATTCCCAAAAGGTCAGCAGGTAAAAAAAGGGTACTGATCGTACTAGAGGATATTGACTGGGAGGGACAGCTGTCTGTCCCTAGGGTCATATTTAGCAGAATATATCTAAAATGATTTGATCTGTAAGACAGTCACCTCACGTATAGGCAGCCTTAAGCAGGGACTGGCCAAATGTTGATCCATTTGCTGCTGTTCCTGCTTAATAGAAATCAATCTAATGATTAACTTCTGTCAAATTGGACTGTTGGAAAATGTTTCTTGATCAGCATGCTGCAGTCAATTGGCTGCAGTGCTGATTACTATATTCTGATAGCGAAGAAGTCCCTGCTGTCAGAATACAGTAGAACAGTGGGAAGGATTCCTCCTTCCACATAGCTTGTGTGGAAGGGGGAATATGGTAGTTTTTTTTATATTTTTTGATCAGCCCGATGGCTGAAAGAAAAAGAAAATATATGGCCAACCTTAGTATGAGATCAGGACATTCCTTTCCCTAATCACCATATATTATAGAGATTCACATAAAGCTACAGCACATGGGTTTGTTCACACTGGACCATTACATGTATCTATCCCAAAACGGTTTTCCATTACTGGGCCCCTGTGATCAATACCAGGTCCATGGTTTGATAAGTTTGGTATACACAAATTCAAGAGGTCTGCACAGAACCCTGATTTCAAGTCTAGTGAAAAGTTTTGGGATGAATTGGGACGCTGATTGGGAGCCAGGTGTTCCCATCCAACATTAGTATTTAACCTCACAAATTTTGTGGAAATTTGTGGATATCGTTCTTAGAAGAGTGGAAGTGCTAAAGCAACAGTTAGCGTGCTGACTCTTTATTAATGGCTATGGTTTGGAAGGGGATGTCTAAAAAACTCATATAGGTGTGATGGTCAGGTGTCTACAAACCTTTGGCCATATGATGTAGTTACCTGTGAGGATTGAGTTTGATCATTGCACACAGGGCATTCTTGTGAACGGTAATGAAAAGCAGATGATGTGTAATCTGAACAGGAGGAAACAGCCTCTTTTATGTCTTCATGGCTTCAGCTGCCATCGTTCACCTCACAGAGTTGCTCATAGATCTTTTTTATATTTTTTTACAATTGTTTTAGGAACCCCATTTGGGGCTTTGGTGAAATATCAGGGGTCTAAACAAACCTCTGATTTTTCACCTTTGAGGCAGAGAAAGGAGATTAAGGGCACAGCCCTTAATCTCCATTTCTGCAGCCTCAGCTACACACAATAAATGGGAAGGAATAACTCTGTAAAGAGCTTTCCGTAAACACAGTTCAGTTATGAATGGACAAAGTCAGTGATCAGTACTAGTTCCATTCAGAAGAGGAAGAGGCCGGTAAATTACATATTTACTGGCCCCTTCAGGGCTCTCTATCCTCACACATTCCCCTCAGCAGCTGGATGGAGAGCAGAGGGGGAAAGCTTCCGGAGATGCGTGGGACAAGGGGGGGCCAGGAGAGCCCACAGGGGCCTGGGGACAGCAGAAAGAAGAGGAAGCTGAATAGGAGGGATGGCGGGGGTGGCATATAGAGGAAGCGATCCCCTTCATTTTCCTCCTGCAGCCACTGTGGGAGGGAGAGGAGGGGAAGCAGGCTTTCAGCAGTTGCAGCAGAAAACGGAGAGGAGTGGCTCATCTTTATGCCTCTGCCCCTCCTATCCAAGTGTACAGGGGAGCTGCATAGGCCCCCTGGAGCTGCACAAGACCCCTGTAGCCTCCATGAAACACTGGAAATTCTGCACCCTTTTGTAATTTTTTAGAAGCAATGCAGGCAATATAAGCAGTTACAATGAGATTTTAGAGCTTTTATAGGGTCAGTCCACCTAAGGGTTATATTGTATGTAGCACCCTCCTAGGTAGGTGCTAGAGAGTTTATCTAGTTTTTGGCTTTTCTGCTTAACAGAGCAGTAATTGATTAGTGAGGTCTGCTCAGCGTGCTCTGGTGCTGCTCATGCTGTCTTGATGTGTCACGCTGATCCAATAGCAAGAAGGCATATTGGACAGTGAGAGGAAACTTAGCAGGTGAGAGTATAATTGTAGATACAGCCCTGGCTAATTAGAAGGGGATGTGCCCCAAGGAATGCTGGGTGTCTGTATTTAAGTCTGAGGAGCACATGGGCTCAGGCTTCCAGAACAGCCCACCTCTGAGGAGTGAGGTTCAGCATAGGCTGCCATACGGCCTCAGGTGACTGACCTGAGGGCCTGAAGCCTTGAAGCTACAACCCAGGGTTCCTGTGCAAGCTGACTGAGGGAGGATGTCTATGGATCTGATCTGATGCCACTGGTATAGAGTGTTGGAAGGAGGCTACCAGCTGTCCCTGGACATTTTGTGAGTACAGACCCCTGAAGGGAAGCTGTGTGTGGGTTGCTGAAATCTCCCTCTTGGTCCTAGAAGTCAGCATACTGGGTGTGTGAGCTAAAGGGGACACTGGCTAGTGTCTTGAACAAACAGAGTCCACTGAGTCCCTTCTACAACAAAGGGACTTGTTCTTCCATATAAATGCTGTATGGTTCAGCAGATAATCTGCTTCACAGTTCTACAGAGAGAGTTGTCCTCGCTTGTGCATAGTTAATTTGGAGTATCCTACTAATTCCCTGCTCCTTTCCAAGTTCTTCAAATAAAACATAAAAACACATCCCCTAGACTGATCATTGGAGGCAATGAGCGGAAGAGTGTGCGCCCCTGGCTGTGTAGAAATATGGTGTAACTGGCTGTGGATTAATCAGTGGGAGACCTGGGATCCAAGCAGCTCCTACGGGAGAAGGGCTATATGTAGGCATGCATTAGAGCTAGTGGGCTGACTCTGCATTGGCGTTTTATACCTCAAGAGTAAAATTTCTCCCCTCCCTGCATAATTCCCAACAAAGGAGATTAGGATGTTCCTGCACATCTTTGTGTTTTTCGGGTCCTCCTGTTGCATTCGCCATTCTAAAAAATACCAAACACAATAGGTATAGTGGAAACCCATCCTAATGGACACAGACTTAAATGTGCAAACCCATCAACTCAAGCAAAGGGGTCTGGTCAATAGAATTGCCAAAAGCTATAAGACATTGTCAGGTGGATTAACTCTCCGGCATCTACTAAAAACTGAAAATATTTTTGATTGGACAGAACAATTAACAGAGCCACACAATAAGGTGGAAAAATATAATAATACAATCTAAATGTATTCTAAATTCTCATTTAGAAGACATCATGTATTGGTTACTCTATTAGAGTCAAAACCAGCAATCCTTACTTGAATGAAGCTTTTTCCTCTGGGGCTGACTATTTTGACATCTCTGTTGCTTGTGGCTGTATTGTAAGATCCTGTTAAAAACAAACTTGGATTAATTCACTGATGTGCCTGTTGTTAATATAACATTAAAGTGAAAGATTTAAAAATTCACACATTTTCTGTTACAGTGCCTATAAATAGTATTCATCCCCTTAGAATATTAAATCAAAGTTCGTTTGGCTGTACTTCTCCTGTGGATCACAGGAGTGCAGTTTGTTTGGCACTCCTGTGACCTGTTTTCAGCAGAGAGTGGGCTGAAGTCCGCTCTCTGCTGACGTCACAGAGTCGGTCCAGGCTCGGGCGTCATCACGACCATAAAGTTAGCATGGACCGGTACCTGGCTCAGCCTCTCAGCAAGCTGTTGAGAGCCTGAGCCGGCCGCTTCTGCATCCTCCACAGCCCAACGCTCCAGTGAGCATGGAGGTCAGAGCAGAGAGCCGCTGACTGACAGTCACCAGCTCTCTGCTCACAGAGCTGTCAGAACTGAGCCATCGGCGGTGTTTGATCTCTTAGTTCTCAGTGCAGAGGTGCCGGGGAACAGATGCAGCATTGGACTGATGCTGCATCTGTCCACTGGCATCTCTAACACTGAGAACCATGGATGCAGCATCGGACTGATGCTGCATCCACCTAGGTAAGTATGATACACAAAAAAAAACATATTTCTCTTTAATTTAGTTGTTTTCACACTGCTTGAGAACAATAAACTGTTTCATGTAAAAGGGAAAAAGATCTCTGCAAAGTTATTTTAACTAAATATTTTAATTAAAGATGATTAAAGCTGTATTGCATAATTACATTGGTCCAGCATGGCACAGTGTAAGTATGCATATGTCATACCCGACAGGCCATTGGAGAAGTTGAATAATTATAGCCGAAATCTTCAGGGGCCTGCACAGGGCCTTTTTAAGTGACTTCCTCTCTGCACACTGACTATAGGCTCAGTGCTGCCATCAGTCATATAACACCCTCTATTTTTTCAGTTAGTATGAGGTATTCTCTGATTGGACTAGGTGGAGGAGTGACATCACTGCACCTCCTCTCCACCTTATCAAATCAGAGAATGCCTTGTTTTCATTGAAAAAATTGAGGGGTGTTCTTTGATTGGTGACAGTATCGAGTGAGAGACCCTTTGTGGTCTCTGTGTGCAGAGGGGAAGCCATTGATGAAGGAAGCTAAATGCTTTGGACTTAGTATACATGGTGGAAATGGTCCCAACTCTGTGGTGCTCCCAAGGAGAGAAGGTGCTTAAAGAAGATGGCCTACAAGCTATCTGCTGGGTTTCTGCACAAAAATGATAACTACAGAATGTCTACTCCTGTGGGTGGCATTTCACGCTGAAGAATCCTGATAGTATGTCAAATGTGATATCTGATGTCACGGAAATCTTTGTGAAGCTACAGTAAGGTGTGGGAAATGCATTTTATGTGTGGACATTCCTTTGTTCACATTTATTAAGGCCTCAGGGTGGGAGTGTTGAGCGTGGGCCTATGGCCAGGAGTATGACATCATATGGTGGGGTGGGGGGGGGGGTTCCATCAACAACAGGTGGGAAGCCTGTTTAGTTTGGCACCAACTGCTCAATAGGAGTCCCCCTTACAAGCATTTATTACAGAAAATTCTAGGAGTTCTTTTTATACAAGTAGAAAACTAAAAAATGCCACTTACATAAGTATACATCAACTTTACTATGACACATTCAAATCATCACAAGTACAGCTAATTCTTTTGCAAAGTCACATAACAGGAGATTACTTGTGTGTATTTAAGAGGTTTCAGGAAGGTTTAATTGCTGGTGAGTCTGTACTGTGGCATAACTTACCATGAAAACAAAAGGCCACTCCAAGCAACCCCATGACAAGAACATTTCCAAGTTACTAAATATCCCTTGGACTACAGTTAAAGCAATCATCAAGAAATAAAAAAGTTTGCAAAGGTATGCCATCCCTGTAATTCTGCAAAGAACAGGCTGTCAAATGTAAGTGAGCATGCATGGAAGATGTTTCTTTGCAGCAGGCTTTGGAAAGTTTGTGAGGGTAGCGGGTAGAATTAATACAGCAAAATACAGGGAAATCCTCAGGGAAAACCTAATGGTGTGTGTAAAAAACCCAAAACTTATGATATATATATATATATATATATATATATATATATATATATATATATACACATTGTGATTTAATGTTCTATGACATGCTAGCCCTGCTTCTGAAAAGTCTGTGGACTGGTAGCAGACCCTTGCTTTGGATGAAAGCCTGGGCTGTATCTTTCTGTTTCTGTCCACTTTTGCATTATCATACATGCATGTTTCGTGTATATGTGAATCCGCTAGACATAAAGAGTAATATACATTCTTATGGTGCAGGGGGGGGGGGGGGGACCACTCAGTTGCTGGCTTGTCTCTGGATAAAAAAAATCAGCTAGCTAAGAACATCAATTGCACCCAATGACTTCCTTCCACTTTCTCCCTATTTTTGTGGGCAACTTTAGTTTTGGCATGGTATAATATCAAAAACAAGCAGGCCACAACTAAATTATTGATGTTAGGAGTCATCTTTTGCCTCTATTCATATGGATATCACAAGGGGTTCTCAACATGCTTACATAATATCCACTAAGCACTTCCTGGACAATAGATTCTAAAACAGGGGCATCCATACCTCTCTGAGTTATGTGAACCACATGATAGGGGTATGGGACTGAATCTCTCAATAATATAACAAATTGGCACAGGAATCTCTGCATTATTGAATCTGTAAGCTAAATAAATTGACGTGATGTGTGAGATGGCATGCATATAACAAGGTCAATAACTGTAACTTAATTCTGTGTAGCGACTGTACAAAAACAACAGTTTCAATTTTACTAGATGTAATTAGCGTGTGTCTAGAGTTTTTATATAAGTAAATATACGGTAATAAAAACCATTATCTCTACAAACTTTGCTCCTTCCTATCCATACAAAAAGTAAAACCATGCTATTGACATCTCTTGAACTGATGCTGGTACCTTATAGGACTGGTGATGAAGATTGTTTCTGGAGCCTGAGGAAAGGGTTATGGGGACATATTGGGCAATCTGCTGGGGCATGTAATTAAAAAAATGTCAAGAGTGCTTAGTGAGAGGGGTACTACAATTTTTTTTTAGTAGTATCTTCTTCTGCTTGCTTGGGAAAGCAATAAAGTCACGGGCAGTGCAAGAAACATGTCCACTGGGTGCTAATAATATTTGAAGGTGTTTTATTTAGGCCCAGTATCTATGAACCCTGGGTAATGTACACATTACATTTTTAGAGCTATGTGTTATACTACAAGCTTCAAAACAGACAGAGTGTACATGATAAACATATATGAGGTTTACCTCTTTTTGTACAGCAAAGGCAACTTAAACATCGACGAATGATAATCTAAGACAAGAAAAATAATTAGAAGCTAAATTTAAAAAAATAAAAATAAATTAAGGAACAATTCCTTTGCGCATGACTGATGTTTAAAGAGAACAAATGTTCATACATTAATAAATCACCTAACAAATGTCAACATTATCAAAGTATCTTTTTACATTTTTTTGCACATTTCATTGTCATTCCCATCTTATTTAATAATTTGCCAGGTTAGCAGTCTCTAGACCAGAGTTTCTCAAACTTTTTTCAGTCAAGGCACCCTTTAACAATTATGGACAATCTTGAGGCACCCTTTAAAAATTAAAGACAGTCTCGAGGCACCCAATTCTAAAATGTAAAAACTATTCTAATAGTTTTACATAATGCATCAACAGCCACACATGTAGGACACCCAACCTTAGAGTTGATATATTCCTCCAAAGCAAATACACTTTTACAAACTGGCACTGACTAGCATTCCAATGTTTCTCTTCTCTCTCAGTTTTTCTCCATCACTCAGCTAGTGTGACCCCCAATGCTGATGGAGAGGAGCAGGGGAGGGTCAAACAAGGATGCTATGCAGGCGACTGACATCCTCCTTATCTAGTGATTATGCTAATGGTTGTTAAGATGCCAGCAGCTAGAAGGTTGTAATGGTGCACAATGAAAACCTGTGGCTCTGTGTACAATATCTCACAAAAGTGAGTACACCCCTCACATTTTTGTAAATATTTTATTATATCTTTTCATGCGACAACACTGAAGAAATGACACTTTGCTACAATGTAAAGTAGTGAGTGTACAGCTTGTATAACAGTGTAAATTTGACGTCCCCTCAAAATAACTCAACACACAGCCATTAATGTCTAAACCGCTGGCAACAAAAGTGAGTACACCCCTAAGTGAAAATGTCCAAATTGGGCCCAAAGTGTCAATATTTTGTGTGGCCACTATTATTTTCCAGCACTGCCTTAACCTTATTGGGCATGGAAATCACCAGAGCTTCACAGGTTGCCACTGGAGTCCTCTTCCACTCCTCCATGATGACATCACGGAGCTGGAGGATGTTGGAGACCTTGCGCTCCTCCAACTTCCTTTGGAGGATGCCCCACAGATGCTCAATAGGGTTTAGGTCTGGAGACATGCTTGCCCAGTCCATCATCTTTACGCTCAGCTTCTATAGCAAAGCAGTGGTCGTCTTAGAGGTGTGTTTGGGGTCTTTATCATGTTGGAATACTGCCCTGTGGCCCAGTCTCCGAAGGGAGGGGATCATGCTCTGCTTCAGTATGTCACAGTACATGTTGGCATTCATGGTTCCCTCAATAAACTGTAGCTTCCCAGTGCCGGCAGCACTCATGCAGCCCCAGACCATGACACTCCCACCACCATGCTTGACTGTAGGCAAAACACACTTGTCTTTGTACTTCTGACCTGTTAGCCGCGACACACGCTTGACACCATCTGAACCAAATAAGTTTATCTTGGTCCCATCAGACCACAGGACATGGTTCCAGTAATCCATGTCCTTGATGAATGGAAATAGTGATAGTATATCCCCCAAGGCGTCACTAACTATAACCACTAAGCGCCCATGGGTGCGGGTAAATAGATGGATGCCTTTATGAAAAGTGTTAACTAAACTGTATATTAAAAATAAATAACCAATAAATAACATATACAAGTAAAACTAATAATAATATTAATAATAATGAACCACATCTAATTACAGCTCTATATTGAACAGAACTGTAATAAACAGCAGCTGCCGAAAATCCTTACTCAAGGTAAGTACAATGCAAACAATCACACACTAAACAGTATGACAGCAGCGCTATTCATTTCCTTTAAAATATATGAAGTAAATTAACGACAGTCTAATATTTTAACGACAGTCAAATATTGTTCATCTTGTTAAAAGATTCAAACTAATATATATATCATCCAAAATTCCATGAGGACCTAATTAAAATCAAAAGTGCATCTTTCCCACTGAGGGTTGTTCAGAGTCTCTATAAGTAGATGGAATTAAAGCAGAGAAACAGTGCATATACGATCCTTCAGCTTTCAATGAGTATAATAAATCACTGATGGGTCACTGGAAATTCTCTTAAAGATTCAAACCTTACCAGACCATAGTGGGTCAGACAGCATTCGAACAAAATAGGATAATAGTAGTCATCATAGACGGTCGGACGTTAGTGTTCATTAGCTGACAAGCGGGACGGTCTTTCTCTCGGAGCCGCTCATTCATATGCAAAGACAAAAGAGGGCTCCATAGTGTAATACCATTAAACAAAGAGTTTTATTAATAAAAAATCTCCCCCCCGTAGCAAGTACACTTACATAAAACAAAAGCAAGTAAAGCATATATTATACGATCGCTATCTCTAGGAACACCGCGAGGGTCAATGATGACAGAGCCGCGCGATATTCAAATAGCGTCAGGACTTCACACATAAACGTTACACTGGCGGTCGTATAGCCACGCCCTGAAGCGTTTCGTCATCTAGGACATCATCATCTGACGCCGTCCCCAGATGATGTCCTAGATGACGAAACGCGTCAGGGCGTGGCTATAAGACTGCCAGTGTAACGTTTATGTGTGAAGTCTTGACGCTATTTGAATATCGCGTGGCTCTGTCATTATTGACCCTCGCTGTGTTCCTAGAGATAGCGATCGTATAATATATGCTTTACTTGCTTTTGTTTTATGTAAGTGTACTTGCTACAGGGGGGAGATTTTTTATTAATAAAACTCTTTGTTTAACGGTATTACACTATGGAGCCCTCTTTTGTCTTTGCATATGAATGAGCGGCTCCGAGAGAAAGACCGTCTCGCTTGTCAGCTAATGAACACTAACGTCCGACCGTCTGTGATGACTACTATTATCCCATTTTATTCGCATGCTGTCTGACCCACTATGGTCTGGTAAGGTTTGAATCTTTAAGAGAATTTCCAGTGACCCATCAGTGATTTATTATACTCATTGAAAGCTGAAGGATCGTATATGCACTGTTTCTCTGCTTTAATTCCATCTACTTATAGAGACTCTGAACAACCCTCAGTGGGAAAGATGCGCTTTTGATTTTAATTAGGTCCTCATGGAATTTTGGATGATATATATCTATTAGTTTGAATCTTTCAACAAGAAGAACAATATTTGACTGTTGTTAAAATATTAGAGTGTCGTTAATTTAATCCATGTCCTTAGTGTGCTTGTCTTCAGCAAACTGCTGGCTTTCTTGTGCATCATCTTTAGAAGAGGCTTCCTTCTGGGATGACAGCCAAGCAGACCAATTTGATGCAGTGTGTGACGTATGGTCTGAGCACTGACAGGCTGACCCCCCACCCCTTCAACCTCTGCAGCAATGCTGGCAGAACTCATACGTCTATTTCCCAAAGACATCCTCTGGATATGAGGCTGAGCACGTGCACTCAACTTCTTTGGTCAACCATGGCAAGGCCTGTTCTGAATGGAACCTGTCCTGTTAAATCATTGTATGGTCCTGGTCACCGTGCTGCAGCTCAGTTTCAGGGTCTTGGCAATCTTTTTATAGCCTACTCCATCTTTATGTAGAGCAACAATTCCTTTTTTCAGATCCTCAGAGAGTTCTTTGCCATGAGGTGCCACGCTGAACTTCCAGTGACCAATATGAGAGCGAGCGATAACACCAAATTTACACACCTGCTCCTCATTCACACCTGAGACCTTGTAACACATGACACCAGGGAGAGAAAATGGCTAATTGGGCCCAATTTGGACATTTTCACTTAGGGATTTACTCACTTTTGTTGCCAGTGGTTTAGACATGAATGGCTGTGTATTGAGTTATTTGAGGGGACAGCAAAGTTACACTGCTATACAAGCTGTACACTCACTACTTTACATTGTAGCAAATTGTCATTTCTTCAGTGTTGTCACATGAAAAGATATAATAAAATATTTACAAAAATGCGAGGCGTGTACTCACTTTTGTGAGATACTGTAACTAAAAGGCAGGCTTCATCTACGTGCTGGTTTGTATACAGTGTTTGGGCAATTTTTAGGTATTTTGCCAAAGCACCCCTGAAGAAATCTCAAGGTACCCCTGGGTGCCTTGACACCCTGGTTGAAAAAGATTGCTCTAGACCATGGTTTCTCAACCAGGGTTCCGTGGAGCCCTAGGGTTCCTCCAGGGGTTGACAAGATAAGTTCCCACTGATAACAATGATCTTTTTAGCGATTTGTAAAAAGGGGATATTTCCCAATGATCACAAGTGTAATGAGCATTCTTCTTACCATCACTCTAATGCACAGGTGTCAAACTGACGGCCCTCCAGCTTTTGCAAAACTACAAATCCCATGAAGCATTGCAAGACTGACAGTTACAAGCATGGCTCCCACAGACAGAGGCATGTTGGGACTTGTAGTTCTTCAGTTTTACACTCCTGCTCTAATGTATCATGAGCTGTAGATATAGTAACGTTTAGGGGTTCACTGAGACAGGGAAAGTCATTTCAAGGGTTCCTCTGTGCTGAAAAGTTTGAGAAAGTCTGCAGGGAATGAATACCATGTTTCCCCGAAAATAAGACCTACCCCGAAAATAAGACTTACTGTAATTTTCGGGAAGGGCTACAATATAAGCCCTACCCTGAAAATAAGCCCTACTTTAAAGTGCTGGTAGAGTGCTAGAATCCACTCTGTTGCAGTAGTGTATAGTGTAGACTATGTCTGTTTGCGTAATTGTGACAAGTACCTGAGGAATAGCGCTGATCTCCTGCTGCAGTCCTCTTCTCCTCCCAGCTGTCACCAGGGGATTTCGCCCCCCCCCCTTCCCCCAGTGCTCAGTCAGAGTGGGAAGGAGAGGTCCGGCGGGCTAAGGAAGCGGCAAGCGGCTCTCAAATGATCTCCCCGATCTCCCCCTCTCCAAGCTGTCAGCGGGGGATCTCGGCCCCCCTCCCTCTGCAGAGCTCTGGCAGGCCATAGAAGCAGCGAGCGGCGCTCAGCTGATCTCCCCTTTCTCCAAGCTGTCAGCGGGGGGGATCTCGGGCCCCCCTCCCTCTGCAGAGCTCCCTCGGGTCACAGAAGCACCCAGCGGCGCTATAAGAAGGTATGCGACATGGTTGGATTGCAGAAACATGTACAGTTTGCATTGTGTGATACTGTAATGGAGTGGATTCTAGTATAGTACAAGCACTTTTACACAGGGGATTCCTGACAGGCAGGGAGGGAGAGGGGGAGAGAAGATAGCACATGGCAAGATAAGACCTACCCTGAAAATAAGCCCTACTGTGTCTTTTGTTGTCAAAATTAATGTAAGATCTGGGCTTATTTTCAGGGAAACAAGGTAGTCTGCCGTGCCCGTGAAAAACACGGCTCGCAGAGCTGCACAAGTGTGAATCTAGCTTGGGGGGATTCCACTTGCTATGTAGAGATTGGCACTCTGTTACTTCTCTGGAATAGAACATGAAGAGAACTCTACTAACAGCACACAGACATCAAAAAATAAACTGAAGGGAGTTTTTACCCTTCCCTACTTGATCCAAAACTAAAAAAAAAATGTGGGTACTTTTTTTTCCTAGTATTTTCTTTAAGTAATTTTTAATGTGACTTTTACACTTTTACAGGCTTCCTCTTCCTTTTTTAGTTCAGAGCTGTTCATAAATGGCCTTGTTTATCAATGTAAATATGTGATCATTAAAACTGTAGCTGCCCAGTTTGCATAGGCCAAAAGTGATTTAAAAGAATAGAATCCCTTTTTAGGGAATTCATTTGAAAGAAGGGCCAGCCTAGGATTAGTCTGCAAATTATGCAGTTACCGATTAAAGAAGGGGGTATGGCAGTACCGCACCCGAGATCATATTTCTTAGAATCTCAGCTGCAACATCTAGTGGGCTGTGGAGGTGCAGGAGGTGGAAACTCTAGTGGCAGAATGATGCTAACGGGGACCCCACATAACATACTAGTGAAGGCATTGGAGGCAGACTCATTCATCCATAGATGCCAGACTATAAAAGTAGTTAGCAAAGTATGGCATGTAATGAAGGCACTAATGGGGTATAATGGGATGACAGAATATACTCCCCTATGGAATAATAAAAACCATGGCGGAAGTAAGGAGTATAGAGAGGCCCAGGGAGTGGGAGATGCAGGGTATCATTCGGCTAATCCAGTTATACAAGGGTAATATAATGAAAACATTTTCAGATTTAAGGCGGGAATTTAATATACCAAATAACTCCTTCTATAAATATCTACAGATAAGACACGCTATTCAAACACAGTTTAGGTCACAAAGAATCAAATGGACCCAGACCCCCACCCTCCTAAAAATAATCAAGTCAGATACAGCTAAAGGACTAATCTCTGAGTTATGTACCAGATTGGGAGCTAGAATACTGAGTGGAATAGGACCTTCTAGGAGTAAAATGGGATGGGAGAAAGACGTGGGGGTAATGACCACGGAAGAGTGGGACAAGATTTTAGAACAAGGGGCATTGGTTTCGATCTCCCCTTCACAGAAAGTGTCCCACTTGTTCCTAATACAGAGAGTCTACTATACCCCTAAAAAATGTTCAAATTTGGGTGGAGACAGGATGATAAATGTCCTAGGTGCAAGGCAACAGGTGACTTTATTCACATGGTGTGGAAGTGCCCAAAGCTATTTAGATATTGGGTGCAGATAATAGATAGGATAAATAAAATCTTTGGAAACACATTAGAACCAGTAGCCAAGACATGCCTGCTAGGGAGTATGGAGGAATGTAAAGTCCTGACCGGCACCATTAAAGTGGTATTGAGGTGCCTATTCCAAGCGAGGCAACTAATCGCACAGAAATGGCAGGCACAGACCCCCCCAACATTGAGAAATTGGGTTGAGACCATCAACTCAATAGTTTGGAGTGGAAAAGTGACATTTGTCAGGCGTGGTAATTACGGGAAGTTTGTGAGGATGTGGAAGCCTTGGTTGGATGAGATAGGGTGTCCTCTATGAGGGGGCGATGGAGAGTTTCTCCTTCGCTCCCTGCCATCCTCCTGCTCATACCCCTCTTTCGCATAGGACCTAGGTCGTCGCCCCCCCCCCCCCCCCCTTCTTTTTCCCTGTTGCTTTTTTTTTGCTTTTTTTCTCCGTGACACGGCCCTTCGCCCCTAAGGAAGCTTGTCTTTCTTTTTACCTCTGAGGCTCTATAATAAATAGAAGTAAATATATATTCAATAACTCTGTGGTATAGGGGAGGGGAGGTAGGGGATGGGATGATAAAGTAATATAAATGTTTTAAGTATTGTAAAATATTACATAATGTATCATGATGTTTTAAAGTTTCTTTGCGAAACAATAAAAAAGTATTTAAGTTAAAAAAAACTGTAGCTGCAGTGGTATAGAGTTATAGAGGTATAGAGTTAAAGCAGATCAATCATCCTGTAAATCATATTTTACAATTTTTCTGTCTCTTATAGCAAACTGTCCCTTCAGGCACAATGCCCTGTGCTGACCTGGAGGCAGTTATTTTCCACATGTTCTATCTTCATGGTCTGGAACATAAGGCAAAATGACAATGTTAGATTATACCGCCTAGATGAATTGTAGCATATACTGTAATATAAAACATTACATTTAACTTTTTTTACCATTATCCTAGGTCAATGCCGAAAATGTAACTTTTGGCAATGAATGTATATTTGAATTAAAAAGAAACACTACTAAAGTGATGGCCAGGATCAGATAAAAAAATACTTTTAAACTCCTAATTTCAGTAAAATGTCCCCTCCATAAAGCTCTTGTCATATCAGTAACATGTAAAACATTTTATCTTCCTTACTCCAGGAACATAGTTTACAAATAGGGATGAGGTTCAGGTTTGACTTACCGTTTTCCCAGGAATCACTCATTTTTTTTAACTAAAACTCTGTAGGCTTACCACCAGAAAATAGGAACAGCCTATAATGCAGTGCACAGCATTTCCCCCTGGTCAGTGACAATATTTAGATGGAATGGATAACATAATTCCCTTTCTATAAAAGGGTGGGCTCACAGCAACTATAATGTCAATGTGTGTTGGAGAGATTGGGTACAACTGACAATTCTGTGTAGGGAGACATACAGTTTTTTTTTATTAATATTTATTATTTTTATTTATTTAATTTGTTTAGCTTTAGCATTGATACTGTATGTTTCCATTGTGGCAGTGTCCAGATTCCCATGCCTTTTGTTTGATTTACCCTCTCTAGACTAGAAAATAGCACAAGATTCGTGAAACTGTGTGAATGAAACCCTGGCAGATTTGCTCCTCTTTATTTTCAAGCATATTGAACATGGCCCTATGAAAGGAAACAATAATATGAAACTTTAAAGTGATTGTAAAGTATATACAGTATAAGGATGTTATTCGGCTACCTAAATATTTTTTACCTTAAAGCAAGGAATGCTTTAAGGTAAAAATGTTTAGGCTTTAGAATCACTTTAAGTAGCCAAATCAGGTAAAAATTTACTGTAGTCATGTTGTAATTAAAATAAAAAATTTGATTTGTACATGTGGGTTACTGGACCCTTTTCATGATCATTCCTTTTTGCTCTGTGTAAAGAGGGATGAAGATTTTAAATGAAAAACAAAATATAACATAAACAGATTATTATTCTTCTGATTACTTCAATTGAATTCCACATGTATGTGGAAGCAGGTTATAATATGGTTGCTGTGGTAGATAGTTCTTGCATACACTTTCCTAAATGAGACTCATTCGTAGGTAGGTGCCAATTGTAGTTGTAGCACCCCCTAGTGTGGCTAGGGTGCTAATGTTAGGGTTTTTGTTAGTGTAGGTAAATTCAAGCTTGGCTAGCAGCCAAGCATGTGTGTGTTTTTCTGGGTTAAAGTTTGAGTGACTTAGGTAGGCTGGATGACTCAGCAGTAGCTTCTATGTTGAACTCCTACCTGCTTGCTGAAAATTTGGAGAAGATTCCAGAAGCAGTTAGGAGGGGTCTAGGAGGAGCTGGCTGGAGTATTCTAAGGGGCCCTGACCAATCCCCAACAGATGGGTTGGCAGGGGGCAGGCCCCCCTCAAATACTCAGGGTCAGCCCAGCTGGGGCAGTGTGAGTTCGGGGGCAAGATGGAGATGAAGTGTTAGGCTGTCGGAGGCCTTTGAGAGTAGTCCCCTAGTTTGGGGGGTTGAACTCAGGACTGGGCATGAAAGGGACCCCTGCTCATGAAACATGGAGGGATCCTGACCAGGAGGCACGAGAGCAAGGAGAGGACAGCAGGAGGACACTGCTGGGCAAGTCTCCAGGGAGAAAGACAGCCAAGAGGGCTGGGGAGTGTTGCAGTCAGAAGACTGAGAGGCATGCCTGAAGGGACTGGGTGCAAGCAGTCTGGGGTGATGCAGAGTTAGTCTGGGAGGACTGTGGAGAAATAACCAGGAGGGCTAGTGAAAGGGGCAGCTGCAGCCAGGTGGGCTGACAGTTTCTGAAGAGGTGGTATTGGGGGGAATAGCATCAGGAATAAGACAGCTAGCACCAAAGACCTCTCTTTTGCTACACTACCAAAGGGGACGCAGTCCCTGCCTGCAAGGGCATTTGCTTTGGATCTGACTGAGATTGTGTTGGATTAAACTGTCAGTGCTAGCTGGTCCTGGGCGTTGTAGTTCTACAAGCAAGTTTGTGCTGGAGGTAGAAGAGAATAAGTGTATACTGGATGTATATAGTTTGTGTCCCTGAAGATTTCTCTACTAATCAAGGACCCTTGAACCCTTACCCCATCCAAGTTTAATCCACCTAAATAAAAAACAAAACAAAGCTGCAAAGACTGATTCTTGTCTCAATAGTAAGTGGAAAATTCATATGCTTGGCTGTGCAGGGTGGGAGATACCTATCTTCACCAGTGGCTCCTATGGGGGTAGCGCTACATTTGGAGGCATCATCCGGGATATCTGCCCACGGTCAACCAGCCAGCCATTGCTCCTAGCAACTAGAGTTTTTCATTGAGCCAGGAAACTGTGCCTTGTTCCAAAAGACCACCAGAGGGGTTGAACCAGGGAAGGACTTATGTTCTCTGCCTGTTTGTGACTGTAACTTCAAGAATTAAGTGCCATTGTCCATAGCAACCAGCGGGAGCTGCCTGTCAAATTATTGCTGCCCTGCTTACCCAGTTGCCCCAACCATGGCTGGGGCGGACACTTGCATTGTTATCCTGCTACTCAGTGACTTTACCATGTGCTGTCACCCATGGCAACCACGACGAGCGATCTCACCCATGAAAAAGCTTCTGACACTGACCGGCACCCCAGCCCCCCGTTTTATTCACCTGAGCCCGTTCATCCCCTCGGCAGAGACGCGCTCTACCTTTCTGCCCGTTGTCTCGGCTCTTGATTGGATAGATTGATAGCAGCTCAGCCATTGGCTTCCACTTGCAGTTGCCACATCATCCCTTTAAAACCAAACACATAGTAATTACACAGGTTCTGTGGCTGATTCAGGTGGTAATTAACCACTTACCAACCGGCCCATAGCCGAATGACGGCTGCAGGGCGGTTGGATAACTCTGAGAGGGCATACTATGACGTCCTCCCAGAATTCCCCTCTCGCGCGCCCCCTGGGGCGCGCACCCGAACACATCCGTGACCGCCGGGTCCGGAGGACCCGGCGCATCACGGATCCCGGTAAATGGCCGCTGATCGCGGCCGTTTACCATGTGATCGCGCCGTCAAATGACGGCGCGATCACATGTAAACAGACCGGCGTCATCTGATGACGCCGGTTCCTCTCCTCCCCCTCTCCTCCCCGCCTGTGTACCGATCGGTACACAGTGAGCGGGGAGGGGGATGGATGGATGTCTGCAGCGCTGTGGGCTGTATGTGTAGTGCCCACAGCGCTGCACAGAGACATCCAGGCATCCATCCATCCATGCTCAGCCATCCCCACTACACTGCAATGCTGAGCAATACTCTGCAACACCCCCACAATACTCTGCAATACCCCCACAATACTCTGCAATGCTGTGCAATACTCTGCAACACCCCCACAATACTCTGCAACACCCCCACAATACTCTGCAATACCCCCACAATACTCTGCAATGCTGTGCAATACTCTGCAATACCCCCACAATACTCTGCAATGCTGTGCAGTACTCTGCAATACCCCCACAATACTCTGCAATACCCCCACAATACTCTGCAATACCCCCACAATACTCTGCAATGCTGTGCAGTACTCTGCAATGCCCCCACAATACTCTGCAATGCCCCCGCCATACTCTGCAATGCCCCCACAATACTCTGCAATGCTGTGCAATACTCTGCAATTCCCCCGCAATACTCTGCAATGCCCCCGCCATACTCTGCAATGCCCCCGCCATACCCTGCAATGCCCCCGCCATACTCTGCCATGCCCCCGCCATACTCTGCCATGCCCCGGCCATACTCCGCAATACCCCGCCATACTCCGCAATACCCCGCCATACCCCGCCATACTCTGCCATACTCTGCCATACCCTGCAATACCCCGCCATACTCCGCAGTACCCCGCCATACCCCGCCTTACTCTGCCATGCTCTGCAATACCCCGCAATACCCCGCCATACTCCGCAATACCCCGCCATACTCCGCAATACCCCGCCATACTCCGCAATACCCCGCCATACCCCGCCATACTCCGCAATACCCCGCCATACCGAGCCATGCTCAGCTGTACTCGGCCTCTGTATGTGGCCAGGCTGTGGAAGTCTCACACATGTGGTATCGCCGTACTCAGGAGGAGCAGGAGAATCTATTTTGGGGGGTCATTTTTGGTATGTACATGTTATGTGGTAGAAATATTGTATAAATGGACAACTTTGTGTTAAAAAAAAAAATGCGTTTTAACCACTTCCCGCCCACCGGCCGTCATACAACGTCCTTGACTTCATGCGGAGATATCTGAATGATGGTTGCAGCTACAGGCATCATTCAGATATCGGCTTTTTTAGCCGGCGATTCCCTACATCATGAGAATGATCATAGCAGCTGTTCCACTGCTTGATCGTTCTTACGGGAGGCGAGAGGGGATGTCCCCCCCTCCCGTGCTTCTACCGACTCACCGCTACGATCGAAGCCAGGATCGTTTTTTTTTTTTTTATTTCAGGCTTCCCAGCCTAGAGGTGAGATGTGGGGTCTTATTGACCCCATATCTCACTGTAAAGAGGACCTGTCATGCCATATTCCTATTACAAGGATGTTTATATTCCTTGTAATAGGAATAAAAGTGGTCAAAAATTTTTTTTTTGGGAAAAAAGCATCAAACTAAAATAAATAAAGTAAAATGAACAATAAAAAAAAATAAAAAATTTTTAAAGCGCCCCTGTCCCTGCGTGCTCGCATGCAGAAGCGAACGCCCACATATGAAAACCGTGTTCAAACCACACATGTGAGGTATCGCTGCGATCGGTAGAGCGAGAGTAATAATTTTGGCCCTAGACCTCCTCTGTAACTCAAAACATGTAACCAGTAAAAAAATTTAAAGCATCGCCTATGGGGATTTTTGAGTAGCAAAGTTTGGCGCCATTCCACAAGCGCGTGCAATTTTGAAAGGTGACATGTTGGGTATCTATTTACTCAGTATAACTTCATCTTTCACATTATGCAAAAACATTAGGCTAACTTTACTGTTTTGGTTTTTGTAAAGCACAAAACAGTTTTTTTCCCAAAAAAAAGCGTTAAAAAAATTGCTGCGCAAATACCGTGCGAGATAAAAAGTTGCAACGACCGCCATTGTATTCTCTAGGGTCTTTGCTAAAAAAACATATATAATGTTTTGGGGTTCTATGTAATTTTCTAGCAAATAAATGATGATTTTTACATGTAGGAGAGAAATGTCAGAATTGGCCTGGGAGCTACAGAACGCCTGAAGGTGCTCCCCTGCATGTTGGGCCTCTGTATGTGGCCACGCTGTGTAAAAGTCTCACACATGTGGTATCGCCGTACTCGGGAGTAATAGCAGAATGTGTTTTGGGGTGTAATTTGTGGTATGCATATGTGGTATGTGAGAAATAACCTGCTAATATGACAATTTTGTGGGAAAAAAAAAAAGTAAAAAAAAAACCTTGATTTTGCAAAGAATTGTGGGAAAAAATGACAACTTCAAAAAACTCACCATGCATCTTTCTAAATACCTTGGAATGTCTTCTTTCCAAAAATGGGTCATTTGGGGGGTATTTGTACTTTTCTGGCATGTTAGGGTCTCAAGAAATTAGATAGGCCGTCAGTACTTCAGGTGTGATCAATTTTCAGATATTCGCACCATAGCTTTTGGACTCTATAACTTTCACAAAGACCAAATAATATCCACCGATTTGGGTTAATTTTACCAAAGATATGTAACGGTATAAATTTTGGCCAAAATATATGAAGAAAAATTACTAATTTGCAAAATATTATAACAGAAATGAAGAAAAATGTATTTTTTTACAGATTTTTCTGTCTTTTTTCTTTTACGGCGCAAAAAATAAAGAACCCAGCGGTGATTAAATACCACCAAAAGAAAGCTCCATTTGTGTGAAAAAAAGGACAAAAATTTCATATAGATACAGTGTTGCATGACTGAGTAATTGTCATTCAAAATGTGAGAGCACCAAAAGCTGAAAATTGGTCTGGTTATTAAGGGGGTTTAAGTGCCCAGTTGTCAAGTGGTTAAACTCACTTGGTGCCTTATCTGCATTAAATTAGCATCAGAACCTGTGTAATTCATATGTGTTTGGGTTTAAAGGGATGAGGTGGCAACCTTACTCCCGCTGCTGTCAATCAAATACAACGACGCGGCGCCGGGGGCGGGTTGAGTCCTGCGTTCTGTGTGAATGGACACAGATGCAGGACTTGGGAGCGCGCCCGCACGAGTTTACGAATTTCCACCTTGGGAGGGCCTTCTCCAATGTGGACACTCGATGTGGGGAGGAGCCACCAGCGCCGCTGAGGGAACCCCAGAAGGGACTCCAGAAGGGACTCCACTCTGTGCAAAATGAACTGCACAGTGGAGGTAAGTATGACATGTTTGTTATTTAAAAAAAACAAAACAAACAAACGAGGGTTTACAACCCCTTTAAAGTGCTTGTAAACCTTTACAATCCACTTTTTGCTACATGTAAGCCTATAATAAGGCTTACCTGTAGCTACCCTGGATATCTCCTAAACCTGCACGGTTTAGGAGATATCCCCTGTATCTGCATGTGCCAACGTCATCGGCACATGCGCACTGAAGCAATTGTACATACGTGCTGTTTGCTACAGTGAGTGTACCGTTACTGGCGGCTCCCGCACGCATGCACGGGAGTGATGTCATGGCGGCTCTGGCCAATCACATCGCCGGAGCCGCGATACCCGTAAGTAACTCCGGGTAGAAGTGACACCGGCCGGTACTGTGTACAGGCAGCGCAGCGAGGGCTTTGATCTCAGGTGAGTATTACATAATGAGCTAGTATGCTATGCATACTAGCTCATTATGCCTTTGTCTTGCAGGTGTTAGTTTTTTTTTTTTCAAAGTTTACAACCACTTTAAGTAATGACAAAGTTGGTTCCAAATAACCAGGCTTATAGTGGAAATGTAAAAAATTGCTCTGGTCCATAGGGGATGTACAGGTACACGTATGAGAGCTGAAGCATTTTAAATCTTCCTGTTGTGTAAGTACCGTATCTCTGAGAAGTCAGCTGCCATTTATTTTTTGCACTGTGTTTCCTTGATCCTCTGCGGGTAGGGTGACAGATGAGCCACATCAACAAATTTCCCTTATTTTCCCCTTTTCAAAAACAGTGCTGGGATTTCCCTGTTCTGCTTGTGGTTAATTTAGGTATATGGGAATAGGAGGACCCCTGTCTCGTTATTTGATATTTCCCTCTTGCCATTCCCTCAGTAATTGTGAAAAAAATTGTGAAAAAAACAACATAGTGATTAAAGCACTATATATCTAAACCCTGTAACAAAAAATAATATACTGCCCTTACACGTGGTGAAGGCATTATTCTTTTTAAAGTGATACTAACCCCTTAAGGGTAAAACAAGCACAACTTTCACATGTGTTAGTAAAACTGTGCATATCATCACAACTACTTTGTGCATCCAGGTGGATTATATTGCCTTCAGGACATTGGGCTTTCATTTGGTGGTAAATGGTGATGGATATCTCCTGATTATTATTTTTTAATATCAAAGGAAAACTGGCCCAAAATAGTAAAAAAAAACAAAAAACATTTTTTTTTAAATGTAGCTGTATATTTCTTTCTACTACCATAGCCTTCCACCAAAGAACAACCCAATAAATTAAAAATTCTCCTGCTCCTTGCGATCGCAGTGATACCACATACGTGTAAGTTAGTTGTTGTTTGTACTTGTAGTGCAGCCCAGAAACAATTTAGCTTTTTTAAAACACACTGATACTAAAGCCTGCAACGCACTAATAGCTTTTTTTCGTTCAACCCAGCAGGTTGAGTGAAAAAAACTGACAGTTCCGGTCAGAGCCGCTGTACTAACGATCCGGTGTTAGTACAGCAATCTCCCCTGCTGAGCTGTTGTGTTCTGACAGGGGGACGGCCCCCCTCGCCAGAACATTCCGGGCAGCGATCTCAGCCATTGGCTGAGAGTGCTAATCAGGAGCTGGTCAGCTGCTGGATTTTCCAGCATGCTCACCCAACAGAAGCCAAATAGCCGGCTTCTGTCGGACCGGCTGATATACACACAGGTTGAATGTCAGCTGGTTTTTATTGAACCGGACAATGTCTGCCATCATTTGGCCCGTGTGTACTAGGCATAACTGACACTGATACTAATTTAAAAAAAATCCTGTAAAAAAAAAAAGTACTGACCCTGACCTTGACCCAAACACTAACCCTAGCACTTAACTAGATTAAACCTTGATCCAGATATTTTTTTTTTTGCATTTTTTAATTTGATTTATTATTTTTTATTTTTTTACATGTTTTTTTTTTTTTTCCTCTGCAAAGAGAGGGAGAGATACTAAGTATCTCTCTCCTCCATTCACAGAGAAAATAAAACACAGGAATGGGCTTTACAGTGACTGATCATTGTGATAGCCAGTCAGATGCTATCACAGCGATCATTTTACCAGGAATCGCAGGTTCTGGGTCCCAATCGTTAGATGGGGCCCGGGGCTCTTGGTGAGACCACAGTGTCTGCTGGGAGTGCGCAGTACAAAGGGAGGCAAATATGCAGCCCCACGGAAAAAAGCACAGTCCAGTGGGGCTGCATATTTGCGTACAGTCGGCTTGAAGGGGTTAAAGGCAAAAAAATGTTTTAAAATAACAAACATGTCATACTTACTTGCTCTGTGCAGTCCTTTTGCACAGAGCAGCCTCGATCTTCTTCTCGGATCCCCCCACCAGCACTCCTGGCCCCTCCCTCCTGTCAATTGCCCTCATAGCAAGCAGGCGCACTCCCAAGCCCCTGCTCTGCGTGTCCATTTAGACACGGAGCCCCCTCTCTCTTCTCAATGGCTTTTGCTGCTGTCTCAGCCAATGAGAAGTGAGAGTCCCCGGAGAGATGATGCTCTCCTGCACATCGCTGGATTGTGATGGGGCTCAGGTAAGTATTAGGGGGGCTACACACAGAAGGTTTTTTTCCTTCATGCATGAAGGTAAAAAACCTGCAGCCTTTAGATCCACTTTAAGGCTAGGTTTACAGATGGTTGTCGCTGCGGGAGCACAACTGTTCCCACAGCTGCAACCACCTACAAAGAAAAATGCATTGCCACTGCAGCTGCAGCCACTGCCACTTAATTCTAATGGCACCCCCATGCACTTGAACCACAGCGACCGTGTTTTCTGAAAAGGTGCAGAGACATTTTTCCTGCGTTTTCAGTGGATACAGCAGCCCATTCAAATGAAATGGTGCACGAGCAGCACAGCCGTAGGTGCATTTTCTGAAAGTACAAAAAAATACCCGTTGTTCCTGTCAAAAATCCTTGTAACTTCCTGTGTACTGAACTGAAATCTCAAACAATTTTATCAGCTTTCTCAGCTATCTTCTGTCAACAGCAAAGCAACAGCCCTCTATGTAATGAAGACGATGGGGGTGGAGGAGGGGGGTTGTAGTCAAAATATGGAAAGCAGGCTAAGTAAGGTTTCTCTACCGATACAGTACAGTGAGCACTGTCACCTTAGGACACCCCAGGACAGTATGTTATTGGCAAAATCACAGGTGAGAATGAGGCAAAATAATGCAGCCATTGGCAAGCTGCAATATACACTCGCCGGCCACTTTATTAGGCACACCTGGGTCCATAGTGACATGATGGCATCACACAGTTGCTGCAGATTAGTCGGCTGCACATCCATGATGTGAATTTCCCATTCCACCACATCCCAATTTTGGTCTCATCTGACCAGAGTACCTTCTTCCACATGTTTGCTGTGTTCCCCACATGGCTTCTCATAAACTACAAACAGGTCTTCTTATGGCTTTCTTTCAACAATGGCTTTCTTCTTGCCACTTTTCCATAAAGGCCATAGTTGTGGAGCACGACTAATATTTGTCCTGTGGACAGATTCTCCTACCTGAGCTGTGGATCTCTGCAGCTCTTCGTGAGTTACCATGGGCCTTTTGGCTGCTTCTCTGATTAATGCTCTCCTTGCCTGGTCAGTCAGTTTAGGGGGATGACCATGTTTTGGTAGGTTTGCAGTTGTGCCATACTCTTTCCATTTTCGGATGATGGATTGAACAGTGCTCCATGAGATGTTCAAAGCTTGGGGTATTTTTTTATACCCTAACCCTGCTTTAAACTTCTCCACAACTTTATCTCTGACCTGTCTGGTGTGTTTCTTGGCCTTCATGATACTGTTTGTTCACTAATGTTCTAACAAACCTCTGAGGGCTTCAGAGAACAGCTGTAGTTATACTGAGATTAAATTACACACAGGTGGACTCTATTTACTAATTAGGTGACTTCTGAAGGCAATTGGTTCCTCTAGATTTTAGTTAGGGGTAAAGGGGGCTGAATACAAATGCACACCACACTTTTCAGATATTTACCGTATTTATCGGCATATAACACGTACTTTTTTCCCCTGAAAATCAGGCCGATCCCCGCCGATTTTGTGTCATCGGAGCGATCGCGGCAATTGCCGTGGTCGTCGCCGACATACACAGCCGTGGGTAGATTCAAATATGGCGCCGAGACTGCAGGGATTCGTCTGAGCCGAGATACACATACCCGAGTGAATACTCGGGTATGTGTATCTCGGCTCCGACGAATCCCTGCAGTCTCGGTGCCATATTTGAATCTACACACGGCTGTGTATGTCGGCGGCGAGTGCACAAAGCTGCACTGACATGGCTGGACTGGGGCAAAGCTGCACGGGCAAACCTGCACTGCCAAAGCTGCACTAACAAAGCTGCACTGGGGCAAAGCTGCACTGACAAGGCTGCACTGACAAGGCTGCACTGGGGCAAGGCTGCACTGACACTGAAAAGGCTGCAGATGGACAGATAAGGCTGCATTGATGGGCATTTTAATGTAAGTTTTTTTTCCTTACACTTCCCTCCTAAAAGTTTTTTTTCCTTAAAATTTCCTCCTAAACTTGGGGTGCATGTTATACACCGGCGCGTGTTATACGCCGATAAATACGGTATTTGTAAATAAAAAATTGAAAACCATTTATCACTTTCTTTCCACTTCACAATTATGTGCCACTTTGTGTTGGTCTTTTACATAAAATCCCAATAAAATACATTTACGTTTTTGGTAGTAACATGACAAAATGTGGAAATTTTCAAACGGTATGAATACTTTTTGAAGGCACTGTGTATATATATATATATATATATATATATATATATATATATATATATATATATATATATATATACCCGGTTTCCCCAAAAATAGGACCTAGCGTGATTGTCGGTGATGGCTGCAATATGAGCCCCACCCCCCAAATAAGCCCTAGTTAAAGTCCCTGTAGGTCTTATTTTCAGGGTAGGGCTTATTTTCAGGGAAACAGGGTAGGGCTTATTTGGGGGGTAGGGCTTATATTGCAGCCATTACCGACAATCATGCTAGGTCTTATTTTCGGGGAAACAGTGTATATATATACAGTAAATATTTGTTTTTGGGTTTAGGTAGGCTTAAAGTAATATCAAATAAAAAAATGTTAATATTACAATAACAATCCTTAAATGTGGTGGCTGCATTCATTTTTTTGTAGGCTTTTATCTATTTATTTATCTGGCCTTTAGCACACTTCCTGTCTTAAGCCTATACAGACTATAGATTTTTCAACCTCCGGATTGAGCGAAAAAAAACTGACAGCTCTGGTCGGAGATCGCTGTACTAACTATGCGAAGTTAGTGCAGCGATCTCCCCCGCTGAGCTGTTGTGTTCTGACAGGGGAACGACCCCCCGGCCAGAACTCTCCGATCAGTGCTCTCTGCCATTTGCTGATCGGCAGTTAGTCAGCTGCTGGTATTCTAGCATGCACGACTGACAAAAGCCAGCCAAACGACCGGCTGACATACACACTGGCCTGATTCAGCTGGTTTTTGCTGACACTGATACTAGTAAAGGAAAAAAATCCTGTAAAAAAATAAAATACTGACCTTAACCCAAACACTAACCCTGGCACTGACCTAAATCAAACCTTGATCAAGTTATTTTTTTGTATTTTTAATTTTATTTTTTCTCCCAACATTCGGCCCGTGTGCAGGGGGCTTTGGGATGTCTCCAGTCTAGATGGAGGAGCAACGGAGACAACTTTTGACATCAGCATTGTCAATCTGGGGAAAGGGTAGTGTTAATACACTAGCAAATTTAGATGGACTTGACTAACTAGCTAAACTCCAGCTAACGCTTTTTAAATAGTTACAGCAACATTTTTTTCCTTTTGGGTTAAATGTTTTACATAAATGAATAAAAGCTGATCATTGTCCGCACACTGTCATTAGTAAATGGTTTGTCTCAACCTTCCCACTGCCACTTTGTTTGGACAGTTTGGTCTATTAAAGGAAATTTTAATGGAGCAAGGTACATATGAATGCAGCAGGAGAGGCTACATATAATTAAGGAAAGTAAAATATAATTACCAGCCTGTTTGTCCTTTGTCTTGCCTTGGGAGATGGAGCAGTCAGGCAGATCAGCAGAAACAATGAAGATTTCACAGAGGACCGATCCTCCTAGCACCACCAGTTCCCTCCTCCTCTCCTTTGCATGTATTCCCATATATCTGTAGACAGATCACAGTCTGTATTTAACTTCCTGCTATGTCTACATTAGTTCAGCGAGAAATATGCTTACATTCTTAATTGGATATAGCTAAGGGACAATTTATGGAATGTAGGCTGACAACATGACGTCACTAAGCCATTCTCCACTGACGATCTGCCTTTAGCATTTATATAGGTGGACAAAGTCTACCTGTTCTATTGTTTTACTTTCCCATCATGTTACTTGTGATTCATAATAAAGATGGTTTGCTGTGGTTACAAAAATTCTATTTCTACAGCAGCAAGGGGCATAATGTATCTTTTCTTCATAGCAAACCCCCATTGTGTGCATTTGGGACATTACAACCTCATCCAGCCAAACCTCAATACAGTACCATTTCTATTGTGCTACTCCGCCCATTTAGGGTGTATAAATAAGAAACATCCTGCTAAAACTCAAACATTTGGAAAGTGGGGTCCCCCAGGGTTCTGTCCTCGGACCAATCCTATTTAATTTATTCATAAACAACCTGGAGGATGAGATAACCAGCTCAATCTCTGTATTTGCAGACGATACTAAGCTGAGCAGGGCAATAACTTCTCCGCAGGATGTGGAAATCTTGCAAGTAGAACAAATTAATGGGGTGGGCAACTACATGGCAAATGAGATTTAATGTGTAAACATTTAAAATAATACATTTGGGTGGCAAAAATATGAATGCAAACAATACTCTGGGGGGGAGAACCTCTGGGGGAATCTAGGATGGAAAAGGACCTGGGGGTCCTAGTAGATGATAGGCTCAGCAATGACATGCAATGCCAAGCTGCTGCATGCAAAGCAAACAGAATATTGGCATGCATTAAAAGGGGGATCAACACCAGAGATAAAACGATAATTCTCCAACTCTACAAGACTCTGGTCTGGCCGCACCTAGAGTATGCTGTCCAGTTCTCGGCACCAGTTCTCAGGAAGGATGTACTGGAAATGGAGCGAGTACAAAGAAGGGAAACAAAGCTAATAAAGGGTCTGGAGGATATTAGTTATGAAGAAAGGTTGCAATCACTGAACTTATTCTCTCTGGAGAAGAGATGCTTGGAAGGGGATATGATTTCAATATACAAATACCGTACTGGTGACCTCACAATAGAGATAAAACTTTTCTGCGAAAGGGAGTTTAATAAGACACGTGGCCACTCATTAAAATTAGAAGAAAAGAGGTTCAACCTTAAACTACGTAGAGGGTTCTTTACTATAAGAGCGGCAAGGATGTGGAATTCCCTTCCACAGGCGGTGGTCTCAGCGGGGGGGGGGGGCATCGATAGTTTCAAGAAACTGTTAGATAAGCACCTGAACAGCCGCAACATACAGGGATATACAATGTAATACTGACATATAATCACACATATAGGTTGGACTTGATGGACTTGTGTCTTTTTTCAACCTCACCTACTATATAACTGTAGCGGTGTGTTGCCACTAGTTACTAACGCAAATTCACCCTGCTGCCAGACATCCATACGTCACACTTGTAGACAATGAAAAGTCTTTTGCTTTGTTTTGTTTTTTTTATTTATTGGGGGATATAACTTGGTTGGGGGAAAGGATATATATGGGATGCCCATAGATCAAATTATTTTACCATCATATTTATAAATTAGAACTTCGTTTAAGCCTTGAAGAAATGATGCACATGTATAACATCTACAGTCTCTTCCCTGCATCACCATGCAGATTATTGCTCCTCCTCTGCGTAACTCCTGCAGCCTTAGCTGCACAGATGAATGAACAGGAAGCGCTCTGAGGCTTCATTCACAAATTGAAACATAGTAAACACAGTTTACTATGCTTCACTGGTGAATGGACACAGGACTGATTGGTACCGATTGCTCACTGTGGTCATTCAAGAAGGGAAGGGGTCAGTACATTACATATTTACTGGCTCCTTCCCCCACTGTCTGCCCTGAAACATTCCCCAGCTGCCTGCGGGAGAGGGGGGAAGCCAGCAGCCCGGACAGTAGATGGGAGGGGCGATTGTGCTAGAACCAATTCCCCTGCAGTGAAGCGGGAGGGAGGGGATGGCAGCTGGCGGCACTGCAGGGGGAAAGTGGCACACCGGGGGGGCCCAGACAGCGCGGAAGGGGCGCACCTGCTAGAAACAATCCCCCTGCAGTGCAGCTGGTGGGAGGGAGAGGAGGGAATCCTGCAGCACTGCGGGGGAAAGGGGTGCACTGGAGGGCCCGTACAGCAGAAGGAAGGGGCGCACATTCTAGAACCAATTCCCCTGCGGTCCAACTGGAGGAAGGGAAAGGAGGAGAAGCTGACATTGCTGCAGGGGGAGGCAGAAGAGGGTCAGTGTCTGCAATAAGGCAGTACAACCCTCATTTTTGAACTGATGGGGCCCAGGCCCAGTAAAGGAGGACTGGCGGTACTGCCTTATCAGCAGCCCTGGCTGGAGGCTTGTTAGAGCACCCAGTGCCAGTTCTACTCAAAAGAGACTATATAGTCCCGGGAGCAGGAGGAAGGAAAGAACAGTAGCATGGGACTGCAGGGCAAGGTAAGTGTTTTTCATTTTCACCAGTGTTTACCCTCCTACCCCCAATAGTGCCATTGGGCACTATTGTTTCTCTATACCCCACACTTGACACTATTGTTCCTCCCCACTCTCCATTAGGCACTATTGCTTCCACCCACTGCTGGGCACTTTTGTTCCTCCTCTTTCCTTATCAGGTACCATTATTCCCCCAGCCCTCTTGGGGCACTTTTTCTCCCTCCACCCCCTGGTGAACACTATTGTGTTCTCCCCTTTCTTTCCTATTCCCCATCCTTTCATATTGTCCCGACCCCCCCACCCCTTCCTAAAGCCGGCAATAGTACTGTGAATAGTTGAAAGAATACAAGGCATTCTGTGAATGGGCAAGGGGAGAGGAGGGGTGCATAAATGACAGAGTTATTTCTGCTGCAGCTCTCATAGCCACAATGTTGGAAGTACAGTATAACATAGCTCCCAACTGTCCCTGATTTTGAGGGACTGTCCCTGATTTGGAGCAATGTCCCTCTGTCCCTCATTCCTCCTCATTTGTCCCTCATTTTGGTCTGATCTATATAGCTGTATATAAAATGCACTTTTTATCTATCAAAAAGTGTTTTTCAGCACTAAACCTTTCATCTGATTTCTAAATTGCTGCATTTGTAAATTCCAAAAGCCAATATAAAGGAATTGTAGTGGTTAAAAAAAGCACTTGTGTGTTTAACCAATCTTGTTTTTTGTACAATTCTCCATTAAGGGGGTGTGGCAAGGGGTGTGTCCTATGCCTGCATACTTTTGCTGATAGGTGTCCCTCATTCTCATCCCAAAACGTTGGGAGGTATGCAGTAAACAGGACCAATCTGAACATTAAGCACACATGACAAGAGGTAACTTTTTTTCCCTGAGAAATTTAAATAGATGTCCATTTCTGGACTTTTGCTTTAGATGAATACTAAGAACTACTATTAGGTATACAGTACATATGACACAGATATACATTTATATAAACAATATACAGTAAATCAGGAAACTGCAACATAATAACTAAGTTTGCGTTTTATTTTACTGAATAGTGTGATCAGGGCCAGATTAAGAGCATCATGGGCCTGGGGCTGAGGATTTCGATGGGCCTCAGATCTACAGCGACTGCACTTCCAAGTGCAATTTCAAGTGCACTTTGCACTAGTAGTTTGCACTTGTAGTGCAAAGTATATTTGCCTTTAGTAAATAACCCCCTATGTATTTTTTTAAATAGTGACAGCGAGTTCAGGGAGAAGATTCTCCTCTTGCTGTCACTAGATCCAGTGGATAGGGGAGATGCTGCAGTGGGAAGTGGGAATATATTACATGTTCCCAAAGGTGAACTTATCCTTTAACCACTTTCCTATGGGCACTTTCACCCCCTTCCTGCCCAGGCCAATTTTCAGCTTTCAGCGCTGTCACTCTTTGAATGACAATTGCGCGGTCATGCAACACTGTACCCATACGACATTTTTATCTTTTTTTTACACAAATATAGCTTTCTTTTGGTGGTATTTAAACACCACTGGGGTTTAATATTTAAAAGGTCAGTTCATATAATAATCATATTTAGTTGAGTTTTAAGTGCTAGAGAGGTTAACTACCAAATACTTTCTTATATATCCAGGACTGGGAGGCTCTGCTGGCAAGGTGTCTGCAAATGTTCCAGGTCTGCACACTTGCTGCATCTTGTTGGATCTCTATAGAGGTTGCAAAAGAACAAGTAGAAACATTTAGCATACTGAGATGAGCAGACCAGGGTTCTAGAGGGAAGTCCTAACCATTGTAAAATGTAGGCTACAAAGGTGTATTAACCTCTTCCCGCCAGTGTGGCACATATATGCTGCCTCTCAGTGGGTTTAGACGCTGAGCGGCTGCATATGCGTCTATTTGTAAACAATTTAATGTGCTGAGAGCGCGCTCACTGCTCGCTCCCAGCACAGCAACTAACTGAAAGCTCCCGATCTATTCTTGCAATCAGGAGCTTTCCGAACATGTGACCTCTGTGACAGCCAATCACAACGGTCACATGATCAAAATGCCTGCCTTCACCTCCTGGCATTTCAGCCAGCCAGTTATAGGGCTGGGAGCTGGCCGCAGAAATGGGTTAAAACTAAATTGACAAAGTTGTAGATGCAAAGGTGCATTAGTGTAATGGGGCCTAAAGCAGAGGTACCCAATCTGAGAGAGATCACACATACAGTCCGGGCTGTTGTATAATAACTTGTACAGTAAAACCTTGGATTGCGAACATAATTCGTTCCGGAAACATGCTTGTAATCCAAAGCACTTGTATATCAAAGCAAACTTCCTCATAAGAAATAATGGAAACTCAGATGATTTGTTCCACAACCATTTATTCATAAGTCCTTCAGTTTATAGTCCACATAAAAAGATTATAGCAATGTGACCAGGTTTTGTAACCATAAAATGTCCATCCACAAATGGCAGCCTCCACAAGGGGATGTCTCTAACAGCTTTGCTGGTAGAGATCCACCTGAGCTGTGGATCTCTGCAGCTCCTCCAGAGTTACCATGGGCCTCTTGACTGCTTCTCTGATTAATGCTCTCCTTGCCTGGCCTGTTAGTTTAGGTGGACGGCCATGTCTTGGTTGGTTTGCATTTGTGCCATACTCTTCGATGGATGGATTGATGAATTGAACAGTGCTCCGTGAGATATTCAAAGCTTGGGACATTTTTTATAACCTAATCCTGCTTTAAACTTTTTCACAACTTTATCCCTGATCTGTCTAGTGTGTTCCTTGGGCTTCATGATGCTGTTTGTTCACTAAGGTTCTCTAACAAACCTCCGAGGGCTTCACTGAACAGTTGTATTTATACTGGGATTAAATTGTACACAGGTGGACTCTATTTACTAACTAGGTTATTTCTGAAGGCAATTGGTTCTACTAGATTGTGGTTAGGATATCAGAGTAAAGGGGGCTGAATACAAACGCACACCACACTTTTCACATATTTATTTGTAAAAAAATTTTGAAAACCATTTATCCTTTTCCTTCCACTTCACAATTATGTGCCACTTTGTGCTGGTCTATCACATCAAATCCCAATAAAATACATTTACGTTTTTGGTTCTGACATGAAAAAATTTGGAAAATGTCAAGGCACTGTGTAGTACAGGGAGTACTGTGCAATGTGGATTAGTGTATAGCGATGCGGTACAATACATTGGTGTGAGTGCTGTGTGACACAGTACAGTATACAGATGTAAATACAATATCACGCAGCACAGTGTACAGATGTAAATACAGTATGGCGCAGCACAGTGTACAGATGTAAATACGGTATTGTAGTGGAATATTCTAAGCTACTCCTATAAGCCAATAATTCCATTGCGCGGAAAAGCTCAATTATAGCTCTCTTGTATAATGCCGGGAAAGCGTGCTTTTATATCTCCAAGTAACATAGACACATGCTGGTATCACATTGAGCTTAGCCAAATCCTGCTGAATAGGAGCTGCTGTCTTTATTTATAGTGTAAAACATGAATAACAAAGGGAGGTGGTGGCTTCACAATCAGCCATTCAGACACTTGTATTCCTTCAAAAGAACCAATCAGACACATGTATATATTCAAATAGAATATCAGTAGTGACATGTGCAAACGGTCGTGTGCAGGGCCATGTGGGCAGTTTCTTGTTGAGACACAATGTGCCTCACATTGTGGACACTACAAACATGGTTCTGATCACAACTGTGTGCACATTCCCACTACTACCATTGATGTGAGCCATACTCTACCATGGTTCAGTGAACCATAATTTTGTATGGTTATGCTATTGTTCCCATGTAGGCAGATCTGTTTGCTAGGAGCGAGATGCAGTTGCCATGAGATGGCCAGTCTCTTGGTGAGGCATAAACGAATGTCCCTTAAAAGGCGAATAGATCTGCCGTGTCCAACGGTCTTCCACCGATGTCTGTATGTGCGAATACGCTCACATGAGTGTATAGCAGCAAAACTGACACTGGGGGACATCTGGCAACATACATTAATAAAAATTTCCACAACAGTCCCTCCTCTTTGTCATGCTCCCATGTGTCCCTCGATGAATCTTGATCTTCTTCCTACACCAGGAAATGAATCACTTTACAGTCCATATGAGTCCATAAAAAAGAAAACACGGCTTGCCTTGTAGACTCTATTCTTCAGGAGGGATGACTTAAAAGAAGGCATGAAGGCCGGTCGTTCTCTGTGTCTTGTACATGGGCTGGGCTTCGGGGCTCAGCGAGGAAGATGTGGTCATCTGCTTGGGCTCTGTTCACTCGTCCAATCAGGCAACAGTAGCACCTCATCACGGCATATAGAAGGAATAGAAACAAAAACAACATGAGTATATATACCCCTACTTCCTTCAACCATGATCCAATGAAAAATAAAAAAATCCCCAAAGATTCCCAGACCCTTAAAAGGATTCCAACCTTCACTAGCTATAGCTCTGGCTTTGGTGTAACAGAATATATCTAAATATGTATAGCTTGCGCTAGAAGTATATATAAAAAAATATGGGAAAAATATGCATAAGTTACTGTGAAGTTGCAGCTGCTATGCACAAAGTGCTAGCACTTGACAAATGGATAAATTAAAAGAATTACAGCGCTTGCAAATATACAAATAATATAACAATAAATGCAGTGAAAACAGTTCATAAAAAAGTGAAAGTCCATATATTGGTGAATGATGTGCTCCAATATTAAAAGTGCAGTTGTGCTCCAAATCCCCTCCCTCCTGTGTCCTCGCTCACCGGATGGAATGGACCCCTAGCTTTTCAGTCTAGGGGTCATTCAGGCTTAGAGTGTTGGCCAGTAGGGATGAGCCGAACACCCCCCAGTTTGGTTCGCGGCAGAACATGCGAACATACCAAAAATTCACACGAACCCCGTTAAAGTCTATGGGATTCGAACGTGAAAAATCAAAAGTGCTAATTTTAAAGGCTAATATGCAAGTTTTTGCCATAAAAAGTGTTTGGGGACCCGGGTCCTGCCCCAGTGGACATGTATCAATGCAAAAAAAAGTTTTAAAAACGTCCGTTTTATCGGGAGCAGTGATTTTAATAATGCTTAAAGTGAAATAATAAAAGTGTAATATTCCTTTAAATATCGTGTCTGTCGGGTGTCTATAGTATGAGTGTAAAGTGGCACATTTTCCCCGTGTTTAGAACAGTCCCTGCACAAAATGACATTCCTAAAGGAAAAAAAGTAATTTAAAACTGCATATTGAGCAAGCTCTGGCAAGTGGTCCATCCTCAAGACCCAGTAACCCAGTGGGTGTTCTGGTGGAAAGGTCTCCAAGTCTGATCTTGCCCCTAGAAATTCGTGCACCATGTAATTCAGACGCTGGCGATGGTTGCTGAAACCGATCAGACCTGGGCGCTGAGGACTGAAGAATTGCCTGAAGGCATTAGTCAGCCGGCCACCTTCTCCACTGCTCTTTCTCTGACTGAACGAAGCCTCAGCAACATGTTGTCCAGCACCAGTAAATTGTAACCTCCCAGACTCTGGAAACACATTGCACAAACCTTTCTGCAAGGCCTCCCGAAGATGTTTCATCCTCTGCTCCCTCTGCGAAGGCTGTATAAGTTCTGCAATCTTACCCTTGTAACGTGGATCAAGAAGGGTTGCCAGCCATTAATGATCCCTCTCCTTGATACCATGAATCCTAGGGTCCTTTCGCAGACTTTGCAGGATCAGGGAGGCCATGCAGCGTAGGTTTGCAGAGGCATTCGATCCTGAGTCCCCTGGGTCACTAAGGATCACATGATCCTCAACCACCTCCTCCCAGCCACGTACAACTCCATGGGTTTCTGGGGACTGAAAACGATCTCTTGAAGACTGCTGCTGATGCTGAGTGTTATCCTCCACCTCCATGCTGACACAATCCTCCTCCACCTCCTCTTCTTCCTGTGTGATTGGCGAGCCTGCAGGAATACTAGTATCTGGATAAAGGGGGCCTTGAGAGGTAAGGAAGTCCTCCTCTTCCTCCCGCTGTTCTGCCTCAAGTGCCCTGTCAATTATTCCATGAAGCGTGTGCTCCAACAAGAAGACAAGAGGGACAGTATCACTGATGCATGCACTGTCACTGCTCGCCATCCTCATGACCTCCTCAAATGGTGACAGGACTGTGCATGCATCCTTGATCAGTAGCCACTGGCATGGCGAAAAAAAGCCAAGTTCCCCTGACCCTGTCCTGGTGCCATACTCACACAGGTAGTCATTGATGATCCTCTGCTGCATGTGCAGCT
This sequence comes from Lithobates clamitans, assembly GCA_037952925.1. Classification (NCBI taxonomy): domain Eukaryota; kingdom Metazoa; phylum Chordata; class Amphibia; order Anura; family Ranidae; genus Lithobates; species Lithobates clamitans. The sequence continues at coordinate 6,313,193 of JBBGZY010000187.1, read as the reverse complement.
GCTGCAGCATTGCCAACGTTGAGTTCCACCTGGTGGGCATGTCACAAATGAGGTGGTTCTTGGGCAGGTTGTATTCTCTTTGAATGTCATCCAGCCGAGCACTGGCATTATATGAGGGGCGGAAATGGCCACAGACTTTCCTGGCCTGCCTCAGGAGATCCTGTAAGCCTGGGTACCTGCTCAAGAGCTGCTGCACCACCAAATTCAGGCTGTGAGCCAAACAGGGAACATGGGTCAAGTGTCCCTGTCGGAGGACGGAGAGGAGGTTGGTGCCATTGTCGCATAGAACCATTCCTGGCTGAAGCTGGTGTGGTATCAACCACCTCTGAGTCTGCCCCTGCAGAGCTGACAGAATCTCTGCCGCCGTGTGGCTCTCGTCCCCTAAGCAGACCAAATCAAGCACCGCATGGCATCTTTTTGCCTCAGTGCTTGCATAGCCCCTTGAAAGCCGACGGAGCACCGCTGGTTCAGAGGAGAAATCTGCAAAGGAAGAGACCATAGAGGAAGAAGAAGAGGAGGGGGTGGAGGAGAGAGCTGTGGCAGAATCACCACTTGCATTTTGGAGGCATGGTGTTGGAACAAGCTCCAACAATACTGAACCCTATCCTGCATCCTTCCCACCTTCTAGCAGAGTTACCCAGTGCACCCTGAAAGAATGGTAATGTCCCTGTCCATGCCTGCTGGACCCTGAGTCAGCAGTAATATGCACCTTACTGCTGACCGCCCTGTCCAACGAGGCCAAGAAATGGCGTTTGGGAACCTGCCACTGAGGTACCACACATTCCACAAATTCACGAAAGGGGGCAGAGTCTACCAGCTGAAAAGGCAGCAGTTGCAGTGCTAGCAATTTGGCCAAGCTAGCATTCAGACACTGAGCATGTGAATGGCTGGGACTGAATTTCTTTTGATGGTTTAGCAACTGGGGTAGGGAAATTTGCCCGCTAAAATCAGATGTTGGTGTACCGCTAGCAGATTGGCCGCAAGTACTTTAGTACAAGTACTAAACACCTATTTCTATACCTTTTATTCCTATCAGTGCAGGTTTCTGAGAGGACTGGAGTACTCTGGGGTTGGAGATCCCAGCTGATGAGGAGCAAGGAGAGGTCCACCTTGTTCTTTGATGTGGGTCTTTTAAGTGCCGTTTCCAATGGACTGCATAGGAGGTCATCATATGGCTAGTCAAGAATGTGGTGCCCAAGCGGCTGCTGTTTTTGCCACGCTTGATACGCTTTAGACATATGTTGAAAATAGCAACGGTGCGATCTGCTGCACACGTGTCAAAAAAGGCCCATATCAAAGAACTTTCCAAAATATGCGGGGAGTCAGCAGCGCTCTGCACCTGCTTAGCTCTGCGGTGTGATGCAATAGGGTGGCTGCCCTTAAGCTGCCCCCTGGAGAACATCCGACCTTGTTGGAAATGTGCCTCCTCCTCCTCCTCTCTTCGATCAGGCACCCAAGTTGAGTCAATGACCTCATCATCCCCTCCCTCCTCGTCACTGGAGCATACTTGGCAGTATGCTGCAGCTGGGGGAACATGACTGCCGGTTTCTTGACCTTCTTGGGCACCCCCTCTCTCTAGGCTGACGTTACTCCCTTGCTCAACCTGAGTACCATCATCGGAGCCTTCAAATCTCTGCGCATCCTCCTGCAGCATGTACCCGACACTGTGGTTGAATAGTTTGGGGGGACTTCTCTGTACATGATGGTGGGGCTAGGGAAGGAGTGACTTTTGACATGGAGCCGATGGAATGGGCCGCTTTGTCAGCTGCATTGGTAGGCAAACTACTCTGAGCCTGGGTGACAGAGGATGAGGAGGATGAGGACGGCTTTGTTATCCATTCCACCAACTCTTCTGCATGTTGTGGCTCAATAACACGGCCAGCTGCAGGAAAAAAGGGCAAACGTGCCCCACGGCCACGTGCTGTGGATGCACCGTGTCCATGACCAGCACTGTCGACTGTAGACACAGAGCCTACTTGCCCTCTTTTAGTGGTCTGTGAGCGTCTGCCTCTTCTTGGTGGCCTTCCAGACATGCTGTAAATTTTGTTTAGCAAAAAATTACCACACTGTATTGTGTATGTGTACTGTGTACACCGCCAGGAAAGTAATAGCAACTGCACTAGGGGTGCACGGTACTGTGTACACCAACAGAAGTGTAATAACAACTATGGGTGCACTGTATGTATTGTGTACACCACCAGAAAAGTAGTAGCAACTGCACTAGGGGTGCACAGTACTGTGTACACCAACAGAAGTGTAATAACAACTATGGGTACACTGTATGTATTGTGTACACCACCAGGAAAGTAGTAGCAACTGCACTAGGGGTGCATGGTACTGTATACACCAACAGAAGTGTAATAACAACTATGGGTGCACTGTATGTATTGTGTACACCGCCAGGAAAGTAGTAGCAACTGCACTAGGGGTGCACGGTACTGTGTACACCAACAGAAGTTTAATAACAACTATGGGTGCACTGTATGTATTGTGTACACCACCAGGAAAGTAGTAGCAACTGGACTATGGGTGCACAGTACTGTTATTAAACTTCTGTTGGTGTACACAACTATGGGTGTACTGTATTGACCACCAGAAATGTATGAGCAACTGCACTATGGGTGCACAGCACTGTATACTGTGTACACCTCCTGAAGTATATTAGAAACAGTACACCAGGAACGGCCTGTAGTCAAATATAGCTAAACTGGATACAGTGGGTATATATATACAGTATCTCACAAAAGTGAGTACACCTTTTTGTAAATATTTTATTAGATCTTTTCATGTGACAACACTAAAGAAATGACACTTTTCTACAATTTAAAGAAGTGAGTGTACAGCTTGTATAACAGTGTAAATTTGCTGTCCCCTCAAAATAACTCAACACACAGCCATTATTGGCTAAACCGCTGGCAACAAAAGTGAGTACACCCCTAAGTGAAAATGTCCAAATTGGGCCCAATTAGCCATTTTCCCTCCCCAGTGTCATGTGAATTATTAGTGTTACAAGGTCTCAGGTGTGAATGGGGAGAAGGTGTTTTAAATTTGGTGTTATCTCTCTCACTCTCTCATACTGGTCACTGGAAGTTCAAAATGGCATCTCATGGCAAAGAACTCTCTGAGAATCTGAAAAAAAGAATTGTTACTCTACATAAAGATGGCCTAGGTTATAAGAGCATTGCAAAGACCCTGAAACTGAGCTGCAGCATGGTTGCCAAGACCATACAGTGTCGTGGTCTGGGGCTGCATGAGTGCTGCTGGAACTGGGGAGCTACAGTTCATTAAGGGAACCATGAATACCAACATGTACTGTGACATACTGAAGCAGAGCATGATCCCCTCTGGACTGGGCTGCAAGGTAGTATTCCAACATAACGACCCTAAACATACCTCCAAGATGACCACTGCCTTGCTAAAGAAGCTGAGGGTAAAGGTGATGGACTGGCCAAGCATGTCTCCAGACCTAAACCCTATTGAACATGTGTGGGACATCCTCAAATGGAAGGTCTCTAACATCCACCAGCTCCGTGATGTCGTCATGGAGGAGTGCAGCTAAATACACTGCAGCTAACTGATTAATCTGCCTTCCTGCCTGCTCAATCTAAATGACACTCTCTCTCCGTCCACACCAACGACACACTACACGAGGCCGACGTGCAGACGGCCTTATGTAGTGTGGGGCGTGGACTTAGTCCCCCTGAGCCATGATTGGCAAAAGGGACCCTGCCTTTGGCCAATTATGGCTCTCTTAGCTGAGGGCGCTGTGATTGGCCAAAGCATTCCGGATCTTGGTGCATGCTCTGGCCAATCATCATACAGCAATGCACTGTGCTCCCGCAGTGCATTATGGGTTGTTACGTGCCGCTCGAATTTGGCACGAACGGCCCATAATGTTCCGTTTTTGACGAACGGGTGAACCAATGTTCCAGTCGAACAGAAAGCTCATCCCTATTGGCCAGGGATGGCTGAGTCACATCAATATACCAGGAAGATCTCCAATGTTCATGACCATCAGGCATGGATCATATTGCCCAAAAACAACATAAAGAAAGGGGACTATAGTGAAGTACTGCTTAATAAAGGAATATATTGCAAAAATAGACAGGTACTTACACAATGTAGGTTAAAAATAGGCAGGAATTTAGCAAAGCTTTAAAATAGGAAGCATCGCCGCCAGCGTGCATTCCACCAAAGAACCGGAAGTGACGTTGTGTGGATTAGAAACCAGAAATTCAATGCATTTCGCCCTCCCACAGAGCGTCTTCAAGGACCTCATTTCCGGCCTTATATACACATAAATGGTAATTTCCCACATAATCGGCCAATCAGAAGCAGCAAAGCGGATAAACATGTCTCCTTGACCATAATGTGTCTCCCACAAGGTAAACTTGTGGCCATTATGTTGGTTTGACATCCATTCCTCACCTCAGAGAAGTTTATATGTAGAAGAAAGGAATGGGATTTTTAAGCTGCAAATTAATTTGAAGAATAGTAACAACCTATAATATATAAGAGAAAGTTTTTTTATTTTAGAAAAAATAAAAAAAAATTTAAAAACACAACAATTGGCAAGTACAAATCAACAAGATTTTGTGGATACAGCATAAAAGAATAGAATTCCCAACATGTTTCACCCATATATCGGGCTTCTTCAGGGTTTCTGTCCAGCTAGAGGTACAAGCCTTTTATTGAAAGAACATATGCATACAATGATTACATCAACATTTGCTATGCTAATATAATACCAAACTGCATTTACTTCTATATATACTGCAAGTGATTTGTCTGCTTTCTGAATAGTCTTCATTTTTTTTTCTCTTTTTGTTTGTTTTTTTGGATAGTTCTATCTAAAAGCACTGGCGGTTTTAGACAGCATTTGTCCCTTGGCTTTGAGTCCACTGCAGAACTTTGTTTTTGTAAGTTGACTCTTTTTTTATTCGGTTTTTATATTCTATTTTGGAGATTTATCCCTATGTTTTTTATATTTAAACTAAATCTGATCTACTTTATTATTTGTTTAGTCGAACTTTGAATGCCACTATGGTCACCTTTAGCACATGGTTCTCTGGACGTATTTAGACACCTGTGACCCTTTAGTGATTTGATCAATTTTTCAAGAGACCAAGGTAAGGAGTGTTGTCCTGATAATAGACATGCACATGTATAGATTGAAGCTGTTGTGCAATTAAAATTGAAGTTATATGAATGTTGATGTAATCATTGTATGTATATGTTCTTTCAATAGAAGGCTTGTACCTTTAGCTGGACAGCTGTCAGAAACCATGAATCGGACCGAGACAGAAGTACAGTTAATCACACTAGTTTAATAATAATAAAAAGGTAAACAGAGTAAGCGTAGTCAATACATAGCCAGAGTTCAGTAACCAGATCGAGTAGTCAGCCAATGCCAATGTCAGAGAGCCAGAGATCAAGTCAGTAGTACAGCAAGCAGGATCAGGAGCCAGAAGGGACGTCAGCCGAGCAGGTCTTCAACAGGAATGCAGGAGAAAGTCTCTGAGATGTGACCAAAGGCGAAGGCAGAGATGAAGTGAGCTGGATGGCTTTAAGTAGCCAGGACTGACGAGCAGATCATCAACAGCTGAGTCACTGTGGAGAGAAAGGTGCTGGCAATTAGCCGACAGCTGAGCGGCCAGCTCAGAGAAGGAAGGGCTGAGCCCAGCCCTGACAGTACCTCCTCTTCAACAACCCCTCCCCCTCGGAGGACCACTGGGCTTGAGGGGTAAACATCTATGGAAATCACGGAGGAGGACAGGGGCATGTACGTCCGAGGATGAGACCCAAGAGCATTCCTCTAGACCGTACCCCTTCCAATGCACCAGGTACTGTATGCGCCCACGGAACCTACGGGAGTCAACAATGGATTGTACTTCATATTCCTCATGATTCTCAACCTGTATAGGGTGAGGACGTGGCATTGAGGTGGTAAAGCGGTTGCAGACCAAAGGTTTCAATAAGGAGACATGAAACACATTAGAGATACACATACTAGGAGGAAGGTCCAATGCCTAAGCCAATGGGTTAATCCTGCGAAGAATATGGAAAGGCCCAATAAACAGAGGTGCGAACTTCAAAGAAGGAACACGAAGTCTGAGGTTGCGAGATGACAGCCAGACTCTGTCCCCAACCTGGTAGGAAGGCGCAGGCAGGCGTCTGCGGTCAGCATTGGGTCTGTACCTATCGTTAACATGTTGCAAAGCCTCCTGGACTTGTGCCCAAGTGGAACGAAGACCATGGAGATGCTCCTCTAACGCAGGAATACTCTGGGGAACAAATGAGGCAGGCAACACGGAAGGTTGGAAACCATAGTTCTCCATAAACGGGGACAAACGGGATGCTGAATTCAAGGCACTATTGTGAGCAAACTTCGCCCACGGTAAGAGGTCTGACAAGTTGTTATGATGGTCAGAAATATAGCAACGTAGGAATTGCTCAAAGGACTGCTTGGCTCGTTCTGCAGCCCCATTAGACTGCGGGTGATACGCAGAGGAGAAAGCAAGCTGAATACCCAACTGTGCACAAAAGGCTCGCCAGAACCGGGACACAAACTGACTACCCCTGTCTGAGACAATCACCTTGGGTATACACAAATAATATATGACTGCGCTTAGGATGCCTAATAGGTCTGCAGCCTCCCCTAATAGAGCTCCCCTAGGGGGTCTCCAGGTAAAAAGAAGTATATGGAGTTGGGGTGATGGGCAATACCTATAAATGATTTATATTACGACGTGAACAAAGACCAGAGAGAGCGGGAAAGGATGCTACACCACTAATAGATGTGCCACACCTGTACCTACTGTATATGATCCCACCTCAATAAATCCAATAGTGGTGTGTCTGTAATCTATCACTAGGTGTTAGTGCAAACTCAGTTAAGCCACCATTACTACAGAGTTACATATAATAAATTCCAATTAATTATGTGATGTATGTTAGCATTCCATGCCCTACAGGGGTATGTGTATATGTGGCCTTGCAGTGGTGTTCAACCTCTTAGTGCACAAAATAGAGAAAAAAATAATAAATAAAAAAATAATAAGTAAAAGTGAAAATAAACTGTACATGATCCGTGACTTATAATTGTGATTGGCTGCCCCTCGATTGGGGGAAGGGACAGGCATGGGGACTCTTCCATTTAATGACATGGTGCATGCCGTGCTGGTACCATCGCTGAGGACGTCTATGACGAAACGCGTACGACGGCGCCACGCACGCTACGTCATTTCCTGATTTACGACCAGGTGGAGGGCAGATGGAACGCAGTGCGGCGCCGCTGTCTCCACTGTGTGTCTAGCGCTTGTTTTGAATTCAGAGGCTTGACTGCCATTAGGAGCCTGCCACATTACACACACAGCATAGTGGACGGCCTTTTGGATAGGTTTATACAAGCCTTGTCCGGGACTTTTTCTTAAATTTTATTTTTATTTTTATCTGGCTTCAAGTGTTTTTATTTGGCTGATGTTTTTTAATAAATTTACACTAATTTACTACACCATGGGAGTCCACATCTCTTTCCTTTTATGAGGAACTAACTACAGATCATACTACAATCTACCTGAAGACAGAAGTCTATCCTTGGTATCGCAATAACTATGGTGGAGTGGCTGCAGTGGTTGTACCTATATGCGTATTGCCCCTTTGGGGGTGAGTGGATTTGGTGAGTGGGGACCCTTGAGGGGGAGCACAAAGTCACCAGAGGATACTGCGAGCACTCAAGTCACCATCTGTGTTTTATGTCACATTGTTTGAAGAAAATTATATGCACAGTACATGGGCTGTTTTTTGCACATTTATATATGAACTTTTCTTATACCCGTCACGGAAGTATAGTGTGTCCGCTTAATGCGGTCTTACCCTTCTTGTTATTTATATTTGGATACACAAATGGTGTTATTTATATGAATGTGGTTCATAACTTGAATGTTTTTTTCTTTTTTAAATTTGTATCAAGTTTCATATCCTGGTTACCAGTACCAGGAAATCACCAGGGAACCTGTAGCACGCTACTGCATAGTGGGTTCTATATGTTCCCTTAATACTATCTTTAAGATAGATGTGTCACGGATCACGTACAGTTTATTTTCACTTTTATTTATTTTTTTCTCTATTTTATGCACTAAGAGGTTGAACACCACTGCAAGGCCACATATACACATACTCCTGTGGGGCATGGAATGCTAATATACATCACAAAATTAATTGGAATTTATTATATGTAACTCTGTAGTAATGGTGGCTTAACTGAGTTTGCACTAACACCTAGTGACAGATTACAGACACACCACTATTGGATTTATTGAGGTGGGATCATATACAGTAGGTACGGGTGTGGCACATCTATTAGTGGTGTAGCATCCTTTCCCGCTCTCTCTGGTCTTTGTTCACGTCGTAATATAAATCATTTATAGGTAGTGCCAATCACCCTAACTCACTATACTTCTAATCACCTTGGGTAGCCCATGTGTGCGGAAAATCTCCCGAGCAAAAATAGAAGCCACTTCCTTAGAAGTAGGAAACTTCTTGAGAGGAATACAATGCGACATTTTCGAGAACCGGTCAACCACCATAAGGATAACTGTGTTGCCCTTGGAGTTGGGTAACTCCACAATGAAATCCATAGACAGGTGGGTCCAGAGCCTCTCTCCATTGGGTATGGGTTGTAGGAGGCCCACTGGAAGGTGTCGTGGAGGCTTACTCTGAGCACACACGGAACAGGCAGCTACGAAGGCTCAAAAGAGTTGATTCCTCCCAGGGTGGCCAGCAGCCTTGAGAGAATGGTAGGTCTGGAGTAGGGATGAGCCGAACACCCCCCGGTTCGGTTCGCACCAGAACCCGCGAACGGACCGCAAGTTCGCACGAACGTTAGAACCCCATTGACGTCTATGGGACTCGAACGTTCGAAATCAAAAGTGCTCATTTTAAAGGCTAATTTGCATGGTATTGTCCTAAAAAGGGTTTGGGGACCCGGGTCCTACCCCAGGGGACATGTATCAATGCAAAAAAAACTTTTAAAAACGGCCGTTTTTTCGGGAGCAGTGATTTTAATGATGCTTAAAGTAAAAAAAAAAAAGTGAAATATTCCTTTAAATATCGTACCTGGGGGGTGTCTATAGTATGCCTGTAAAGTGACGCGTGTTTCCCATGTTTAGAACAGTCCCTGCACCAAATGTCATTTTTAAAGGAAAAAATCTCATTTAAAACTGCTTGCGGGTTTAATGTCATGTCGGGTCATGGCAATATGGATGAAAATCAGTGAGACAAACGGCATGGGTACCCCCCAGTCCATTACCAGGCCCTTTGGGTCTTGTATGGATATTAAGGGGAACCCCGCACCCAAATTAAAATAAGGAAAGGTCCCTATATACTCTGAACAGCAATATACAGGCGGTGCAAACAAGACAGGGACTGTAGGTTTGTTGTTAAGTAGAATCTGTTTGTAATTTTGAACATTTTTAATGTGTTTAGCTCCAGCCAAAAAATCTTTTCTAAGCTTTTTGGAAAACATAGGGAAGGGTTATCACCCCTGTGACATTTGTTTTGCGTCTTTCCTCCTCTTCAGAAGATTTCACCTCACTTTTTTGTCCCAATGAAAAATGTTTTTTGAAAATTTGTGTTTTTTTGTGGAACAAGGATTGGAAAGCATCAGTGGAAAGGAAAAATTGTTTTCCCATATTAACTCTTACAGGAGAGAATTTCCCTTCCTTAGGGGTAGATTTCATCTCACTTCCTGTTGTCTCCTTCCGTTTGCAAGTAGGAGTCGTTTGTAAGTTAGATGTTTGAAAGTAGGGTCCTGCCCTATATACTCAGCAGAAATTTGGGCCTTAGGTGTTGCTGTGGCCAAAACACTGTAAGCCCTCACAGGGCCCTGCTGTGAAATATTAGATCAAGAATTGTAATTACATGCCCCTGTTGAACAGGAGCTGAAAAATTAGGCCTTAGGCACTGGTGCTGGTGCCACAACACTGCAACCCCTCACAGACACTCTAGTTGGAACGCAGGAACGAGCCCTGCTGCAAAGTATTGCATCAAAAATTGTAATTACACGCCCCTGTTAGACAGGGGCAGAAAAATTGGGTCTTAGGCACTGGTGCTGGTGCCACAACACTGCAACCCCTCACAGACACTCTAGTTGAAACGCAGGAACAAGCCCTGCTGCAAAGTATTGCATCAAAAATTGTAATTACACGCCCCTGTTAGACAGGGGCTGAAAAATTGGGTCTTAGGCACTGGTGCTGGTGCCACAACACTGCAACCCCTCACAGACACTCTAGTTGGAATGCAGGAACAAGCCCTGCTGCAAAGTATTGCATCAAAAATTGTAATTACACGCCCCTGTTAGACAGGGGCTGAAAAATTGGGTCTTAGGCACTGGTGCTGGTGCCACAACACTGCAACCCCTCACAGACACTCTAGTTGGAATGCAGGAACGAGCCCTGCTGCAAAGTATTACATCAAAAATTGTAATTACACGCCCCTGTTAAACAGGGGCTGAAAAATTGTGCCTTAGGCACTGGTGGTGGCGCCCAGAACCAAAAATGTTCTTACAAGCTATCAGCGTGATGATTGAGGAGGAAGAGGATAATTACTCAGGGATAGTCACTCAGCATCAGCATAGGCAGTCTTTGAAGGGATCTGAGATTTCAAAAAAAATTATTCGGTTACATCTGCATCAGGTGCTTGGTAGCTGGTGGTGATCCAAGACTGATTCATTTTTATGAAGGTCAGCCGATCGACCGAGTCGGTGGACAGACGCACCCTGTGATCGGTTACCACGCCTCCAGCAGCACTGAATGTGCGATCCGAAAGAACGCTGGATGCAGGACAGGCCAGTAGCTCAATTGCATACTGTGCAAGCTCTGGCCAGTGATCCATCCTCAAGACCCAGTAACCCAGAGGATTTTCGGTGGGAAAGGTGTCCAAGTCTGATCTTGCCCCTAGGTATTCCTGCACCATGTAAAACAGACGCTGGCGATGGTTGCTGGAACCGATCATACCTTGGGGCTGCGGACCAAAAAATTGTCTGAATGCATCGGTCAGACGGCCACCTTCTCCACCGCTCCTTCTTTGACTGACCGAAGCCTCAGCAACACGTTGTCCAGAAACAGGAGTTTGTAACCTCCCAGTCTCTGGGAACGCGTTGCACAGACCTTTCTGCAAGGCCTCCCGAAGATGTTTCATCCTCTGCTCCCTCTGCGATGGCAAGATAAGGTCCGCAACCTTACCCTTGTAACGTGGATCAAGGAGGGTTGCCAGCCAGTATTGGTCCTTCTCCTTGATACCACGAATACGAGGATCCTTACGCAGGCTTTGCAGGATCAGGGAGGCCATGCAGCGTAGGTTTGCTGAGGCATTCGGTCCGGAGTCCTCTGGGTCACTAAGGACAACAACGTCCGCAGCCACCTCCTCCCAGCCACGTACAAGTCCATGTGTTCCTTGGGACTGATCCCTTAAAGACTGCTGATGCTGAGTGCCAGGCTCCACCTCCATACTGACACAATCTTCCTCCTCCTCCTCCTCCTCCTCCTCGTCCTCTTCCTGTGTGATCGGCGGGCACGCAGGAACACTGTCTGGATAAAGGGGGCCTTGAGAGCTAAGGAAGTCCTCCTCTTCCTGCCTCTGTTCTGCCTCAAGTGCCCTGTCCATTATTCCACGCAGCGTGTGCTCCAACAGGTGGACAAGGGGGACAGTGTCACTGATGCATGCACTGTCAGTGCTCACCATCCTCGTGGCCTCCTCGAATGGTGACAGGACAGTGCATGCATCCCTGATCATGGCCCACTGGCGTGGGGAAAAAAAACCAAGGTCCCCTGACCCTGTCCTGGTGCCATAGTCGCACAGGTACTCATTGATGGCCCTCTGCTGCGTGTGCAGCCGCTGCAGCATGGCCAACGTCGAGTTCCACCTGGTGGGCATGTCACAGATTAGGCGGTTCTTGGGCAGGTTAAACTCCTTTTGGAGGTCCGTCAGCCGAGCACTGGCATTATATGACCGGCGGAAATGCACACAGACTTTCCTGGCCTGCCTCAGGACATCCTGTAAGCCCGGGTACCTGCCCAAGAACCGCTGCACCACCAAGTTAAGGACGTGAGCCAAACAGGGCACATGGGTCAGTTGTCCCTGTCGGAGGGCAGAGAGGAGGTTGGTGCCATTGTCGCAAACCACCATTCCTGCCTTAAGTTGGCGTGGCGTCAACCACCTCTGAACCTGCCCCTGCAGAGCTGACAGAACCTCTGCCCCAGTGTGGCTCCTGTCCCCCAAGCACACCAGCTCAAGCACCGCATGGCATCTTTTGGCCTGCGTACTTGCGTAGCCCCTTGAACGCCTACGGAGCACCGCTGGTTCCGAGGAAGAGGCCATGGAGGAAGAAGAAGAGGAGGGGGTGGAGGAGAGAGGTGTGTCACAATCAGCATTTTGGAGGCGTGGTGGCGGAACAACCTCCAACACTACTGCACCTTGTCCTGCATCCTTCCCAGCTGCCAGCAGAGTCACCCAATGCGCCGTGAAACTTAAGTAACGTCCCTGTCCATGCCTGCTGGACCATGAGTCAGCGGTAATATGCACCTTACCGCTGACCGCCCTGTCCAGCGAGGCATGGACATTGCCTTCCACATGCCGGTAGAGAGCCGGAATCGCCTTCCGTGAGAAAAAGTGGCGTTTGGGTACCTGCCACTGAGGAACCGCACATTCCACAAACTCACGGAAGGGGGCAGAGTCTACCAACTGAAAAGGCAGCAGTTGAAGTGCTAGCAATTTTGCCAAGCTAGCATTCAACCGCTGGGCATGTGGATGGCTGGGAGCAAACTTCTTTCGGCGGTGCAGCAGCTGGGGCAGGGAAATTTGCCTGGTACAATCTGACGTCGGTGTACCAAAAGCAGATTGCCCATAAGTACTTGGCTGTGACACACCTAATTCTACACCTTCATTCCTCTCACTGCAGGTCGCAGAGAGGACTGAAGGTCTAGTGGGGTTGGAAATCTCAGCTGATGAGGAGCAAGGAGAGATCGTCTTTGTTCTTTGGTGTGGGTCTTTTAGATACGCTTGCCAACGAACTGCATGGCAGGTCAACATATGTCTGGTCAAGCATGTGGTACCCAAGCGGGAGATGTTTTGGCCACGCGAGATACGCTTGAGACATATATTGCAAATAGCAGCGGTGCGATCTGATGCACTCGTCTCAAAAAAGGCCCACACCAAAGAACTTTTTGAATAACGCGCAGAGACTGCAGCGCCCTGCACATGTGGAGCTTTGGGGTGTGATGCAGTCAATGTGCTGCCCTTAGGCTGGCCCCTGGAGGGCATCCTGCCTAGTTGGTGATGTGCCACCTCCTCCTCCTCCTCCTCCTCCTCCTCCTCCTCTCTCCTATCAGGCACCCACGTTGAGTCAGTGACCTCATCATCCCCTCCCTCCTCATCACTGGAGCAAACCTGGCAGTATGCTGCAGCAGGGGGAGCATGACTGCCAGATTGCTGTCCTTCTTGGGCACCCCCTCTGTCCGTGCTCATGTTACTGCCTTCATTGAGCTCAGTATCATCATCAGAGCCTTCCAAACGCTGGGCATCCTCCTGGAGCATGTACCCAACACTGTGGTCAAACAGTTCGAGGGAATCCTCAGGAGGACATGGTGGGGCTAGGGAAGGAGTCACTGATGACATTGAGCTGAGGGAAGAGGCCGCTGCTTTGCCAGACAAAGCACCCTGGGCATGGGTGAGAGAGGATGAGGAGGATGAGGACGGCTTGGTCATCCACTCGACCAAGTCTTCCGCATGTTGCGGCTCAACACGGCCAGCTGCCGAAAAAAAGGCCAAGCGTGTCCCATGGCCACGTGCTGATGAGGATGCACCGTCTCCACGACCAGCACTAGACACAGAGCCTGCTTGCCCTCTCTTATTGGCTTGTGACTGTCTGCCTCTCCTTCTTGGCCTTCCAGACATACTAATGGCCTGTAGCTGCACTAAGCTGGGATAGAACACCTGTAATTTTCTTCAGGTAGCTTTATATACTGTAACCAGACAAGCCTGCCTGTCAGTAGGAAGATAACAGGAACGGATCTAGCTGAACACTGTGAGCAGGACGTACTGCACTAAATGTATATAGCAGGAACGGATCTAGCTGAACACTGTGAGCAGGACGCACTGCACTGAATGTAAACAGCAGGAACGGACGTAGCTAAACACTGTGAGCAGGACGCACTGCACTGAATGTAAATAGCAGGAACGGATCTAGCTGAACACTGTGAGCAGGACGCACTGCACTGAATGTAAATAGCAGGAACGGATCTAGCTGAACACTGTGAGCAGGACGCACTGCACTGAATGTAAACAGCAGGAACGGATGTAGCTAAACACTGTGAGCAGGACGCACTGCACTGAATGTAAATAGCAGGAACGGATCTAGCTGAACACTGTGAGCAGGACGCACTGCACTGAATGTAAATAACAGGAACGGATCTAGCTGAACACTGTGAGCAGGACACACTGTACTAAATGTAAATAGTCTAGCTGCCTGACCGTGGTACTAATAGGATCAAAAAGAACACCTGTAATTTTCTTCAGGTAGCTTTATATACTGTAACCAGACAAGCCTGCCTGTCAGTAGGAAGATAACAGGAACGGATCTAGCTGAACACTGTGAGCAGAACGTACTGCACTAAATGTATATAGCAGGAACGGATCTAGCTGAACACTGTGAGCAGGACGCACTGCACTGAATGTAAATAGCAGGAACGGATCTAGCTGAACACTGTGAGCAGGACGCACTGCACTGAATGTAAATAGCAGGAACGGATCTAGCTGAACACTGTGAGCAGGACGCACTGCACTGAATGTAAATAACAGGAACGGATCTAGCTGAACACTGTGAGCAGGACACACTGTACTAAATGTAAATAGTCTAGCTGCCTGACCGTGGTACTAATAGGATCAAAAAGAACACCTGTAATTTTCTTCAGGTAGCTTTATATACTGTAACCAGACAAGCCTGCCTGTCAGTAGGAAGATAACAGGAACGGATCTAGCTGAACACTGTGAGCAGGACGTACTGCACTAAATGTATATAGCAGGAACGGATCTAGCTGAACACTGTGAGCAGGACGCACTGCACTGAATGTAAATAGCAGGAACGGATCTAGCTGAACACTGTGAGCAGGACGCACTGCACTGAATGTAAATAGCAGGAACGGATCTAGCTGAACACTGTGAGCAGGACGCACTGCACTGAATGTAAACAGCAGGAACGGATGTAGCTAAACACTGTGAGCAGGACGCACTGCACTGAATGTAAATAGCAGGAACGGATCTAGCTGAACACTGTGAGCAGGACGCACTGCACTGAATGTAAATAACAGGAACGGATCTAGCTGAACACTGTGAGCAGGACACACTGTACTAAATGTAAATAGTCTAGCTGCCTGACCGTGGTACTAATAGGATCAAAAAGAACACCTGTAATTTTCTTCAGGTAGCTTTATATACTGTAACCAGACAAGCCTGCCTGTCAGTAGGAAGATAACAGGAACGGATCTAGCTGAACACTGTGAGCAGGACGTACTGCACTAAATGTATATAGCAGGAACGGATCTAGCTGAACACTGTGAGCAGGACGCACTGCACTGAATGTAAATAGCAGGAACGGATCTAGCTGAACACTGTGAGCAGGACGCACTGCACTGAATGTAAATAGCAGGAACGGATCTAGCTGAACACTGTGAGCAGGACGCACTGCACTGAATGTAAACAGCAGGAATGGATGTAGCTAAACACTGTGAGCAGGACGCACTGCACTGAATGTAAATAGCAGGAACGGATCTAGCTGAACACTGTGAGCAGGACGCACTGCACTGAATGTAAATAGCAGGAACGGATCTAGCTGAACACTGTGAGCAGCACGCACTGCACTGAATGTAAATAGCAGGAACGGATCTAGCTGAACACTGTGAGCAGGACGCACTGCACTGAATGTAAATAGCAGGAACGGATCTAGCTGAACACTGTGAGCAGGACGCACTGCACTAAATGTAAATACCAGGAACGGATCTAGCTGAACACTGTGAGCAGGACGCACTGCACTGAATGTAAATAGCAGGAACGGATCTAGCTGAACACTGTGAGCAGGACGCACTGCACTGAATGTAAATAGCAGGAACGGATCTAGCTGAACACTGTGAGCAGCACGCACTGCACTGAATGTAAATAGCAGGAACGGATCTAGCTGAACACTGTGAGCAGGAAGCACTGTACTGAATGTAAATAGCAGGAACGGATCTAGCTGAACACTGTGAGCAGGACACACTGCACTGAATGTAAATAGTCTAGATAGAAGATAACAGGAACGGATCTAGCTAAACTGAATACAGTGTATATATATATATGCAACACCTGGGATGCATATATATACACAATACACTGTAAGTGCAGCTAACTGACTGACTGTTCTGCCTAATCTATCTAACTCAAATCAAATGACACTGTCTCTCTCTCTCTCTATCGCTCAGCACACCGGAACACACACTACACAGGGCCGCCGTGCAGGCGGCCTTATATAGTGTGGGGTGTGTACTAAATCCCTGAGCCATAATTGGCCAAAGCCACCCTGGCTTTGGCCAATTACAGCTCTCTCTACTGACGGCGCTGTGATTGGCCAAGCATGCGGGTCATAGTGCATGCTTGGCCAATCATCAGCCAGCAATGCACTGCGATGCCGCAGTGAATTATGGGCCGTGACGCGCCACACGAATTTGGCGCGAACGGCCCATATCGTTCGCAATTCGACGGACGGTCGAACAGCCGATGTTCGAGTCGAACATGGGTTCGACTCGAACACGAAGCTCATCCCTAGTCTGGAGCACGGCAGTACAGAGACTCTCGGGAACAAAGCAGCGGTCACAAGGTTTCTAAGGAGGAGCATCGACCTGAGCAACAAGAATTTTGTCACCCAAAGGAGAAGTAAGACTGGTGCGAACTGTAGCCAGAATACGATCAGGAGGAATCACAGGAACCGGAACCGACTGCATCTTGGAAGTGGAGGAAAATTGTCGTGACAAGGCGTCAGCCCTTACATTCTTAGTACCGGGTAAGAATGAGACAATGTAATTAAAACTCGTCAAGAAAAGAGCCCATCGCGCCCTCCTGGGAGAGAGGCGCTTAGCCTCAGAAAAGAATGTGAGATTCTTATGGTCAGTAAGAATGAGAACCGGCACAGTGGTACCTTCAAGGAGATGTCTTCATTCTTTCAGGGCTAAAATGATCGCTAACCGCTCTCTGTCACCAATCTCATAGTTGCTCTCTGCCGGTGACAATTTCTTGGAAAAGTAGCCACACGGATGCATAGCGCACTCAGAGTTAGGACGTTGAGAAAGAAGGGCGCCAACTCCAGTCTCGGAAGCATCAACTTCTAGGATAAAAGGCAACGCAGGATCAGGGTGTGCCAACACAGGAGCAGAAACAAAGGCAACCTTGAGACTCTCAAAGGTTTTAATGGACTCCGAAGACCAACTCTGTGGATTGCCGTCTTTCCTGGTCATATCAGTCAGGGGCTTGACCAGAGACAAGAAGTTACGAATAAACTTCCAATAATAGTTGGCAAAGCCAAGAAAACGCTGCAAAGGACATAAACCCACGGGTCGAGGCCACTGTAGGACCGCTGAAAGTTTCTCTGGGTCCATCGAAAAACCAGCAGTGGAAATGACATAGCCTAGGAATTTCACCTGTTCACAATGGAATTCGCACTTTTCTCTCTCTGTCTCTGAAGCACACAACAGACATCTGTGTGGTGGCTCTCCAGGGACTCAAGCAGGATCAGGAGCCAGAATGGACGTCTTCATCAGGAATGCAGGAGAAAGTCTCTGAGATGTTACCAAAGGCGAAGGCAGAGATGAAGTGAGCTAGATGGCTTTAAGTAGGCAGGACTGATGAGCAGATCATCAACAGCTGAGTCACTGTGGAGAGAAAGGTGCTGGCAATTAGCCGACAGCTGAGCGGCCAGCTCAGAGAAGGAAGGGCGGAGCCCAGCCCTGACAGTACGTCCTCCTCAACAACCCCTCCCCCTCGGAGGACCACCGGGCTTGAGGGTTAAACATCTATGGAAATCACAGAGGAGGACAGGGGCATGTATGTCCAAGGATGAGACCCAAGAGCGTTCCTCCAGACCGTATCCCTTCCAATGCACCAGGTACTGTATGCGCCCACGGAACCTACGGGAGTCAACAATGGATTGTACTTCATATTCCTCATGATTCTCAACCTGTATAGGGTGAGGACGTGGCATCAAGGTGGTAAAGCGGTTGCAGACCAAAGGTTTCAATAAAGAGACATGAAACACATTAGAGATACACATACTAGGAGGAAGGTCCAACGCGTATGCCAATGGGTTAATCCTGCGAAGAATACGGAAAGGCCCAATAAACAGAGGTGCGAACTTCAAAGAAGGAACACGAAGTCTGAGGTTGCGAGATGACAGCCAGACTCTGTCCCCAACCTGGTAGGAAGGTGCAGGAAGGCGTCTGCGGTTAGCATGGAGTCTGTACCTATTGTTAGCATGTCGCAAAGCCTCCTGGACTTGTGCCTAAGTGGAACGAAGACCATGGAGATGCTCCTCTAACACAGGAATACTCTGCGGAACAAACGAGGCAGGCAACACGGAAGGTTGGAAACCATAGTTCTCCATAAACGGGGACAAACGAGAAGCTGAATTCAAGGCACTATTGTGAGCAAACTCCGCCCACGGTAAGAGGTCTGACCAGTTGTTATGATAGTCAGAAATATAGCAACGTAGGAATTGCTCAAAGGACTGATTGGCTCGTTCTGCAGCCCCATTAGATTGCGGGTGATACGCAGAGGAGAAAGCAAGCTGAATACCCAACTGTGAACAAAAGGCTCGCCAGAACCGGGACACAAACTGACTACCCCTGTCTGAGACAATCACCTTGGGTATACACAAATAATATATGACTGCGCTTAGGATGCCTAATAGGTCTGCAGCCTCCCCTAATAGAGCTCCCCTAGGGGGTCTCCAGGTAAAAAGAAGTATAGTGAGTCGGGGTGATGGGCGATACCTATAAATGATTTATATTACGACGTGAACAAAGACCAGAGAGAGCGGGAAAGGATGCTACACCACTAATAGATGTGCCAAACCTGTACCTACTGTATATGATCCCACCTCAATAAAACCAATAGTGGTGTGTCTGTAATCTGTCACTAGGTGTTAGTGCAAACTCAGTTAAGCCACCATTACTACAGAGTTACATATAATAAATTCCAATTAATTATGTGATGTATGTTAGCATTCCATGCCCTACAGGGGTATGTGTATATGTGGCCTTGCAGTGGTGTTCAACCTCTTAGTGCACAAAATAGAGAAAAAAAATAAATAAATAAATAAAAAATAAATAAAAGTGAAAATAAACTGTACGTGATCCGTGACTTATAATTGTGATTGGCTGCCCCTCGATTGGGGGAAGGGACAGGCATGGGGACTCTTCCATTTAATGACGTGGTGCGTGCCGTGCTGGTACCGTCGCTGAGGACGTCTATGACGAAACGCGTACGACGGCGCCACGCATGCTATGTCATTTCCTGGTTTACAACCAGGTGGAGCGCAGATGAAACGCAGTGCGGTGCTGCTGTCTCCACTGTGTGTCTAGCGCTTGTTTTGAATTCAGAGACTTGACTGCCATTAGGAGCCTGCCACATTACGCACACAGCATAGTGGACGGCCTTTTGGATAGGTTTATACAAGCCTTGTCCGGGACTTTTTCTTAAATTTTATTTTTATTTTTATCTGGCTTCAAGTGTTTTTATTTGGCTGATGTTTTTTAATAAATTTACACTAATTTACTACACCATGGGAGTCCACATCTCTTTCCTTTTATGAGGAACTAACTACAGATCATACTACAATCTACCTGAAGACAGAAGTCTATCCTTGGTATCGCAATAACTATGGTGGCGTGACTGCAGTGGTTGCACCTATATGCGTATTGCCCCTTTGGGGGTGAGTGGATTCGGTGAGTGGGGACCCTTGAGGGGGAGCACAAAGTCACCAGAGGATACTGCGAGCACTCAAGTCACCATCTGTGTTTTATGTCACATTGTTTGAAGAACATTATATGCACAGTACATGGGCTGTTTTTTGCACATTTATATATGAACTTTTCTTATACCCGTCACGGAAGTATAGTGTGTCTGCTTAATGCGGTCTTACCCTTGTTATTTATATTTGGATACACAAATGGTGTTATTTATATGAATGTGGTTCATAACTTGAATGTTTTTTTCTTTTTTACATTTGTATCAAGTTTCATATCCTGGTTACCAGTACCAGGAAATCACCAGGGAACCTGTAGCATGCTACTGCATAGTGGGTTCTATATGTTCCCTTAATACTATCTTTGAGATAGATGTGTCACGGATCACGTACAGTTTATTTTCACTTTTTTTTATTTTTTTCTCTATTTTATGCACTAAGAGGCTGAACACCACTGCAAGGCCACATATACACATACCCCTGTGGGGCATGGAATGCTAACATACATCACATAATTAATTGGAATTTATTATATGTAACTCTGTAGTAATGGTGGCTTAACTGAGTTTGCACTAACACCTAGTGACAGATTACAGACACACCACTATTGGATTTATTGAGGTGGGATCATATACAGTAGGTACGGGTGTGGCACATCTATTAGTGGTGTAGCATCCTTTCCCGCTCTCTCTGGTCTTTGTTCACGTCGTAATATAAATCATTTATAGTTAGTGCCAATCACCCTAACTCACTATACTTCTAATCACCTTGGGTAGCCCATGTATGCAGAAAATCTCCCGAGCAAAAATAGAAGCCACTTCCTTAGAAGTAGGAAACTTCTTGAGAGGAATACAATGCGACATTTTCGAGAACCGGTCAACCACCATAAGGATAACTATGTTGCCCTTGGAGTTGGGTAACTCCACAATGAAATCCATAGACAGGTGGGTCCAGAGCCTCTCTCCATTGGGTATGGGATGTAGGAGGCCCATTGGAAGGTGTCGTGGAGTTTTACTCTGCGCACACACGGAACAGGCAGCTACGAAGGCTCAAAAGAGTTGATTCCTCCCAGGGTGGCCAGCAGCCTTGGAAGAATGGTAGGTCTGGAGCACGGCAGTGCAGAGACTCTCGGGAACAAAGCAGCGGTCACAAGGTTTCTCAGGAGGAGCAGCGACCTGAGCAGCAAGAATTTTGTCCCCCAAAGGAGAAGTAAGACTGGTGCGAACTGTAGCCAGAATACGATCAGGAGGAATCACAGGAGCTGGAACCGACTCCATCTTGGAAGTGGAGGAAAATTGTCGTGACAAGGCGTCAGCCCTTACATTCTTAGTACCGAGTAAGAATGAGACAATGTAATTAAAACTCGACAAGAAAAGAGTCCATCGCGCCCTTCTGGGAGAGAGGCCCTTAGCCTCAGAAAAAAATGTGAGATTCTTATGGTCAGTAAGAATGAGAACTGGCACAGTGGTACCTTCAAGGAGATGTCTTCATTCTTTCAGGGCTAAAATGATCGCCAACAGCTCTCTGTCACCAATCTCGTAGTTGCTCTCTGCCGGTGACAATTTCTTGGAAAAGTAGCCACACGAATGCATAGCGCACTCAGAGTTAGGACGTTGAGAAAGAAGGGCGCCAACTCCAGTCTCGGAAGCATCAACTTCTAGGATAAAAGGCAACGTAGGATCAGGGTGTGCCAACACAGGAGCAGAAACAAAGGCAACCTTGAGACTCTCAAAGGTCTTAATGGACTCCGGAGACCAACTCTGTGGATTGCCATCTTTCCTGGTCATATCAGTCAGGGGCTTGACCAGAGACGAGAAGTTACGAATAAACTTCCAATAATAGTTGGCAAAGCCAAGAAAACGCTGCAGAGGACGTAAACCCACGGGTCGAGGCCACTGTAGGACCGCTGAAAGTTTCTCTGGGTCCATCGAAAAACCAGCAGTGAAAATGACATAGCCCAGGAATTTCACCTGTTCACAATGGAATTCGCACTTTTCTCTCTCTGTCTCTGAAGCACACAACAGACATCTGTGTGGTGGCTCTCCAGGGACTCAAGCAGGATCAGGAGCCAGAATGAACGTCATCCGAGCAGGTCTTCAACAGGAACGCAGGAGAAAGTCTCTGAGATGTGACCAAAGGCGAAGGCAGAGATGAAGTGAGCTGGACGGCTTTAAGTAGGCAGGACTGATGAGCAGATCATCAACAGCTGAGTCACTGTGGAGAGAAGGGGGCTGGCAATTAGCCGACAGCTGAGCGGCCAGCTCAGAGAAGGAAGGGCTGAGCCCAGCCCTGACAACAGCATCCCCTGAAGAAGCCTGATATATGGGTGAAACATGTTGGGAATTTTATTCTTTTATTCTGTATCCACAAAATCTTGTTGATTTGTACTTGCCAATTGCTGTGTTTTTAACAAATGTTTATTTTTTCTAAAATAAAAAAACATTCTCTTATATAATATAGTTGTTACTATTCTTCAAATTAATTTGCACCTTAAAAATCCCATTCTTTTCTTCTACATATAATCTATCAAGGGATGTGGTGCTATTACTAAGTTGACTTGTCTGTGATCAAAAAATCTCTTTCACCTCAGAGAAGTGTTTCCCACAATTATAAAAAATAATCCAAAGGACGTCACTTACATAAAAGTACTCTGATCTTATTAAATAAATGTCATTCGTTATACAGTGCCTTGCAAAAGTATTCAACCCCTTGGCATTTTTCGTGTTTTGTTGCCTCACAACCTGGAATTAACATGGATTGTTTGAGGATTTGCATCATTTAATTTGCAGAACATGCTCACAACTTTGAAGATGTTTTTTTTTTATTATTATTGTGAAGCAAACAACAAAAAGGACAAAATAACAGAAAAAGTAAATGTGCATAACTATTCACCCCCCTAAAGTCAATACTTTGTAAAGCCACCTCTTGCGGCTATCACAGCTCCAAGTCGCTTTGGATAGGTCTCTATGAGCTTGCCACATCTTACCACTGGGATTTTTGCCCATTCCTCCTTGCAAAACTGCTCCAGCTCCTTCAAGTTGGATGGTTTGTGCTTGTGAACAGCAATCTTTAAGTCTGGCCACAGATTTTCTATTGGATTGAGGTCTGGGCTTTGACTAGGCCATTCCAACACATTTTTATGTTTCTCCTTAAACCACTCAAGTGTTGCTATAGCAGTGTGTTCGAGGTAATTGTCCTGCTGGAAGGTGAACCTCCGTCCTAGCCTCAAATCACACACAGAGTGGTACAGGTTTTGCTCAAGAATATCCCTGTATTTAGCACCATCTATCGTTCCTTCACCTCTGACCAGTTTCTCAGTCCCGACTGCTGAAAAACATCCCCACAGGATGGTTTTCCTTGGGTGATTTGATGTGTTGGGTGTGCGCCAGACATAGCGTTTTCTTTGATGGCCAAAAAGTTAAATTTTAGTCTCATAAGACCAGAGTACCTTCCTCCATACATTTTGGGATTCTCCCACATGCCTTTTCGCAAACTCAAAACGTGCCATTTTGTTTTTTGCTGAAAGTAATGGCTTTCTTCTGGCCACTCTGCCATAAAGCCGAACTCTATGGAGCATACGGCTTATTGTCGTCCTATATACAGATACTCCAGTCTCTGCTGTGGAACTATGCAGCTCCTCCAGGGTTACCTTAGGTCTCTGTGCTGCCTCTCTGATTAATGCCCTCCTTGCCCGGTCCGTGAGTTTTAGTGTGCGGCCATCTCTTGGCAGGTTTGCTATTGTGTCATGTTCTTACCATTTGGTTATGATAGATTTGATAGTGCTCCTAGGGATCATCAAAGATTTGGATATTTTTTTATAACCTAACCCCGACTTGTACTTCTCAACAACATTGTTCCTTACTTGTTTGGAGAGTTCCTTGGTCTTCATGGCAGTGTTTAGTTAGTGGTGCCTCTTGCTTAGGTGTTTCAGCCTCTGGGGCCTTTCAAAAAGGTGTGTATATGTAATGACAGATCATATGACATTTAGATTGCACACAGGTGGACATCATTTAACTAATTATGTGACTTCTGAAGGTAATTGGTTGCACCAAAGCTTTTTATGGGCTTCATAACAAAGGGGTAAATACATACGCACATGCCAATTATCAGTTTTTTATTTCTGAAAAATAGTTGTATGTATATATTTTTCTAATTTTTTTCTTCACCAACTTAGACTATTGTGTTCTGATCCATCACATATAATTCAGATTAAAAAAACATTGAACTAAAGGCTGTAATGTAACTAAATAGTTAAAAAGCCAAGAGGGGTGAATACTTTTGCAAGGCACTGTATGTAAATGCTAAAATACATGGCCCACGGAACACAACCATATAATTAATAGATAAAAAATAAAAATTAAATAAATAATAAATACTATATATATATATATATATATATATATATATATATATATATATATATATATATATATATATATAAATAAGAAAAAATGTAAATAACCTAATAATAGAAATAAACTAAAAGTAAACAACAAAATTAAAAATAGAGAGAAAACGTACTTAATATCCATTACCAATTTGACAGAAAACAGTTGAGGTCAAGTTCAATATTTAACCCCAATGGACTCATTGTTCTGGGGCGATGTATTCACTGGGTCTCGTTGCAAGAGATGGCCCTCTTAAGGTTACCTCTCCTCCAATGACCCTCTATCTATGCCACAGAATGTCAAACCACTCGGATCCCTCCCATGGTGGGAATTTTACTCAACCATCTAGGATGATGACAACTTCCCAGTGGGATGTAGCCATTTCAGTTGATGATTCTCCTTGAATATTGCAAGATCAAAAAAATTAACATATTGTTAGTCAAAAGTTGCTGTGAAGGAAATACCATATCTATTATTCCCAATTTCAGTAAAAAATTGCATGAAAGACTCCTGAGTGCCTGCCCAAATAATTATGATATTGTCTATATAACACTTGTAAAATTTTAATTGAGGTAGAGTTTTGTTGAAAATTGCTTCTTTTTCCCAATGGCTCATAAACAGATTGGCCACTCAGGGGGCGTACTTTGCCCCCATAGCTATGCCTTTCTTCTGTCTGAAGTACTGTTTATTAAGACCGAAGAAGTTATGGCTCATGGCCTAACGCCTGAACCAAAAAATCTTTTTGTTTTTTCTTGATATTAGTGCTATTGAGGGCCCGGATGACTGCTTCAATCGCATATTGTTGTTTGATGCTGGTATATAAAGAGTTGACATCAATACTTATCGATAGATGTTCCTCATTTACCTCAACTTCCCACAGTAATTTTATCAGGTTCCTGCTGTCTCTACGAGAAGCTGGAAATTTCTGTACCAACGGTTGCAAGAACCGATCCAAATATTACCCCATTCTGGCAAACAAGGAGTCAACCCCACTCACAAGGTGTCTACCAGGGGGGTTCGAAGGGTTATTGTGCACCTTGGGCAACTGGTAAATGACAGGAACCCTAGTAGCATCAGGCACTAAGTATCTGGCTTCCTTTTTGGTAACAATACCTTCCTCCTGTGCCTTTTTGACCAATCGTTTCAGCTAGCTTTATACTTGATCGTAGGGGTCCCCTTTAGTTTTTCATATGTTTCCACATCATCCCCTAATCAATTTAGCTCTGCTAAATAATCTGATTTATTAAGGATGACTGACCCACCCCCTTTGTCGGCCCCTCTAATAACAATCTGTTTATTTTCTATCTCTCTTTTGTGGTTTGGTTTGTAGATCCTCTAAAAGTCTAAATCTTGCTCAACTAGGGTTTTAAAGACTTCTGGGAAATGATTGTTAGTGTTTTTAGGGTTTAAGACCGAATTATTCCTCAAATTGGTACGGTCATAGTAAGACGGTTCCTGATCTAAATGTGAACTAAATCTGTTAAAATGTTTTTTAATATTTATTTTCCTCATAAATTTTTGAAATTCTATAAAAACATCAAATTTGTTAAGGTTCCTATCTGGAGCGTACTTAAGGCCTAATTCCAAAACGTTTAATTCATCCACTGTAAAAGTGGCATCACTAAGGTTAAAAATCCCTTGCATTAAGTCTCTCGCTTTCTTTTTCCCTTCCCTAAAGCCCCTGGATTTTCGTTTCTGTTCTCCTCTCCATGAGGTCTGGGGTGTTTGTATTTTTCAGGTGTTTGTATTGAGTTGTATACCAGTTTTAGGTAGGCAATACCATTTTTAAACTCAGGAGGGCAGCAAAACACTTATGCAAGAATATGAAGATGACAATAGTAATGCCAACTTCCTATAAATACTCTAGCAGTCTTTTCCAAGTTGCAAGATGATTCTCTGTGCAGTTAGTGTTGGTATTCTCGGTAACTGGGAGTCTTACTAGCCTGGAATTTGAAAAAAAGCATCTGGACCTGAAATTACTGATGAACACGTACACTATTGGACTGTGCTGGTAGTGAAAGCATTAAAGAAATAAAAGCTTATTCTGCTTTGTGAATGGTGACATGAAATATTAATCATTTTGTGTAGTGTCATACACAACAAAGACACTTCAAGACTTTTGCACATCCTCATTAACAGTAGAAAAGCTGAACAATAATATTTAGAATTTTGGGAACAGATCTAAAATTCAGACCGAAAAAATGTTAATTAATAATGATTCATTTATATACTAAGACGCCATGCACACTGAAGCTCATAAACGGCCGTTTTTGGGAGTTTAGGCGTTTTTTTTTTAACAGACCATAAACTTTCCACTATGTTATTCTATGCGTCCATGCACACATGGACGTTTTTGGATGTTTATCAGCAGTGGAGTTGATAAGCTGTTTTCTGAACGCCATAAAATCGCGTTCAGGAGTCGTTTTTCTGATCACAAAAAACACCAAACGCTCATAAACACCAATAAACGTTGATAAACACTCAAAAACATTGGTCACCGGCATTTTTTATAGTTTTTGATGCATTGAAATATAAATATATATATATATATATATATATGTATAAAAAAGCCAGAAAAAAAACGCTAACGTGGAAAAACGCTAAAAAAAGCTAATAAACGCTATTGCAAAAACGTTAAAAAACGTTGAAAGACTCACTGCAAAGCTACTGGCGTTTTTACAACATTATTTTAACGTCCAGTGTGCATGGAGCCTAAATCTTTTGGGTTCATATAACACCATTTAAAAAAAGTTTTTGAATTTCTTTTAAACAAGGGAAGTAGTCATTAAGGGGCTTAAAGAGCTACCCCATACAGAGTGGGGTCCTATCTTGGTAGGCTTCAGGGAAATAGCCTCTTCACCCTTTGATTAAAGGATAAGATTACCTTTGTAAAAAAAAAAAAAATAACGGAAAATTTATTTCAAATACTTACTGTTATTTTCCTTTCCTGATGGACTTCATCATAGCTTACATGTGGGTCTCCCCCATCTCCTCTCCAATTCTATAGGACTCCATACCCATAAATTTGAACTCACCGCTAGGGACTGCGTTCCGTAACTACCCAACTCTTTGACCAAATGGGTGGGAACTCCGTCTGCCATGGAGTCCATCAGGAAAGGAAAATTACGGTAAGTATTTGATAATGAATTTTCCGTTTTCCTAACAGACTCCATGACAACCTACGTGTGGGAAATAACTTGCCAGACCACACGGGGTGGGTGTGCTGAACAAAAAACAAAAAAAAGATTTAATTTGCCTCATCAACTGACAGGATTCTTAAACCAAAGTAAGTTCACAGAAGATAGAGAAGCAGGCTCTACGCAGTAATGTGACATAAAAGTATTAATGGAGGCCCAAGAGGCCGCTTTGCAGATGACATCTGGAATCACGTACCGGGTTGCTGCCACGAAGCCCCCATACCCCTGGTGGAATGTGCCGTCACCACCTTTGGAAGAGCCAAGCCCTTAGGGCTATAAGCTTGTTGAGTGGACTGGACGATCCAGGCTGCAATCGTTCTGGTTGAAGCTCGCTTCCTTCTGTTACTGCCGGAATACAGAATGAACAGGTATTCGGAGCGTCTAAAGGAGGAAGTAGCTTGCAGGTATTCCTTCAGTATTTGACCTATATCCAGAGGATCAAGCTCGGTGGACTCTGGAGACCTGAATGTAGGCAGGACGATTTCTTGGTTCTCATGGAACACTGAAGTGACCTTCGGATTTGAGCCGAGCATAGGGATAAGGACCACCCGGTCTGGGAAAAGGGTCAGGAATGGTTCTTCATGACCCAAGGAACCAATCTCGGAAACTCTTTTGGCCAAAGTGATAGCGACCAAGAAGGCGACTTTTGCAGAAAGGACTTTGATAGAAAGCGTGGTAGAGCCCGTGACACTGAATCCAGACAATGAATCGAGAACAAGGGGAAGATCCCATTTGGGGATTCTTGGTTTTCTTTGGGGCCTGAGTCTTGACGCCCCATGGAAGAACTGCCGGATTAGCGGGTGAACAGCCCATGATGTTCTGGAGAAGGCCGATAAGGCTGAGACTTGGACTCTAAGAGAGCTGATGAATAGAGACAGATCTAGGCTGGATTGAAAGAAGCTGAGGCCCGTAGAGGATGACAATGCAACAAACTTGGCCCATATTCTCCTATATACTTTATTCGTGCTCACCTTTCTTGAGCTCATGAGGGTG
Source organism: Lithobates clamitans (assembly GCA_037952925.1). Lineage (NCBI taxonomy): Eukaryota > Metazoa > Chordata > Amphibia > Anura > Ranidae > Lithobates > Lithobates clamitans. The sequence goes on along the minus strand of JBBGZY010000187.1, from coordinate 6,284,571 downwards.
GAGATCACTCTAGAAGCACACCCAAGAGATTCCATCCTCTCCCTCAAGAACCAGATCATTAGTCTCAGTAATGCTGGACAAGGGTGCAGGACTGCCCCCTGAGGAAAAAGTTCCGGCCTGAGCAGGAGAGGCACCGGATCCCGGAAGCTGAGCTGGGTCAGGAGGGGAAACCATGGCCTGTTCAGCTAGTAAGGCGCAATGACCACCACCTCTACCACTTCCGATTGGAGTCTCCATAAGAACTTGAGGATGATCAGAAGCGGGGGAAAGGTGTGTGCTCTATAGAAGTTCCACTGATCTGTCAGGGCATCTATTCTGAAGGCCCGAAGGATTGAAGGGCACACCAGGCCGCCCGAAGTTCCAGGACATTTGAGCCGGATTGTGAAGATGAGCATCCCACTTGCCTTGTACAAGTTCTGACCTGCAGAGGGCTCCCCATCCAGCACTGCTGGCATCAGTTGTGACCATGACCCATGAAACGGGGGCTATGGAGTGGCAAGTGAATAGATTCATGCGCTGAAGCCACCAAAAGAGGCTGTTCCTCATCACTAATGTTATGCAAATGGACTGATTGATGTCCCCCGAATTCCATTGCTGAAGGAACCCCGTCTGAAAGGGGCGTAACCTCCACAGAGACCACTTGACCATGGGAGTCGTAGAGACCATCGTGTCGATAATTCTTAGGCACTGTAAGGCCACCAGGCATAAGGAGTTCAGAGCCCATGAAATTCTTTCCCGAATAACTGGGATCTTCTCCACAGGAAAAGAGATGGTGCTTTCCACTGTGTCAAACTGGGCCCCCAAGTATATCAGGCACTGGACTGGTACTAGATGGCTTTTCTCCAGGTTTAGGAACCACCAGAAGTTGACTAATGTGGAGATAACCTGCTCCTTGTGGATCAACAATTGCTCCTTGTCCTGGGAAAGCAACAGAAGCTACTCGAGGTAATGGTATAAGCAACTTCATCTTGTTCTGATGAGGGACACCATGGCCAATAGGACATTCGAAAAGACTCGGGGTGAGGTTGTCAGCCCGAAAAGGAAGCAGGTGAACTGCAGATGTTCTTGCCCGACTTGGAACCCGAAGGTATTTGTGGAATTCCTCTGCCACAAGCACATGGGAGTAAGCATCTTTTAAGTCGATTGAAATTAGCCAGTCGCCCGGCTGCACAGCTTGCTGGATGGTAGACAGGGTCTCCATTTTGAACTTTTCATACTTCATGAATTTGTTTAGGTAGGTTAGATCTATCACAGGGTACCATGAACCGTTTTTCTTCTGAACTAAGAATAGAGGGGAGTACACCCCCTGGAACTCTTCGCTGATCCCTGTGTTTTCAGCGAAACCACGTAGGATAGTAACACCTGCTACTTTTCTTCTGACCGTGGAAGCAGGGTGGAAATAAATCTGGGGGAGGAACACTGGTGAAGGACCATGTGTGGCCTGAGGATACTGTCTTGATGGTCCAGTAATCCAAGATTGAGGCCACCCAAACGTGCCAGAAGAGAAGCAAATGAGCCCCCACCCGACCCGCCTGGGCAGGCCCAATCTCAAAACGACTTAGCTGGCTCACGTTCACTGGACGCCTGGCTTTTAGAGGACTTTCAGAAGGGAGCCTGCCCTCTGTTCCAATTCCTTCTGAAGTCCCAGCCGAGTTTGTAAGAGTGTGCTTCCCTTGAACGCTCGGTACTGCGTCTTCTAAGCTGAGGTCTCTTCTGACCAAACAGACGACTATCCTGGGGTAGGAAGCCAATTTCCCACCGGTGGCCCGAGCTATAGCGCTGTCCAGCCTGTTACCAAATAGCGAGGAGCCCACAAAGGGGATCCTACACCAGGCTTGTTTGGATGACGATCGGTGACCCAAGGCCATAACCACAAGGCCCCCTTAGCCATGACTAAAGACAGCATAGTCGGGGCCAGCAGGCGGATAAGATCGATAGAAGAAAAAAAGAGCCTTCTAAAGGGGTCGCAGTAACTGAACACTACGATTGAATTTGAAAAATTTTATTTAGAAAAAACACACCATAATATCAAATATGACAAAATACCAAAAAATAGCGGTCTGAGTATAACCTTCCAAAACATTAAAAAAGACAACGTTGTCATTTAAAAAGAGGGATCGCAGCTGCACATACATCCACACAATCAGACATACACACAGCTCAAAGGAAGGGAGTTGATTGAAGTATTGTTGATCAATATATTGGATATACTATTGTCCTCCTTCCTAATTAAGCAGTAGATTGTGGTCATCCCAAACAGGATATGTAACTGTAAACTGATTGAAATGTGGATGTGCATAAACAAACACGTAGATATATCATGGGCTGTCCTAAATCATTAGTACACAAATTCAACTATGACACCTAAGATTAGGGGCTCTCATTTATCTGTTAGAGGCACAGGTGGCTTCATTGAATAGGCTACAGTGTCCAGTAAGCAGGGCTGCGGGGTTAAAACTCCTTAAGTGTAATACCTATTTCAAAGTTCACTGATCCATCACAAGTAGGTTTGGAGAGGGAGGAACACAGCAAGGGGAGTTGGTGTTGTCAGTCCACAGCTAATCAGCAAGTTCACTGAATGATAGCAATGTAAGATACTCTCACCCATGTCTGTGTCTCCTCCTACCTCCACCCATCCTTTCTGAGCCGAGCTCCACTCCTGAAGTCACCGATAGATCGATAGAAGCCTCTCCCAGGAAGGCCACTGCCAGCTTCAGCTCCTGAACTGCCAAGCTTCTGGCTAACTCTTCTGTCCAAGCTTATATAGCCTTGGACATAGCCGCTAGGGCCAGGGCGGGTTTGCAAGCCATACCAGCTAGCCCGTAGATTCTCTTGAGGTCCTGGTCTATTCTTCTCTCAAGACCATCCTTGAGGTATACCGTATTCTCCAAGGGAAGAGTGATGTGTCTCGCCAGACGTATCAACGCTGCGTCCACAAGGGGAGCATTTTCCAGATGTTTTACTTCCTCTGCCTTCAAGGGATATAATCTGGGGGTTTTGTGTGACATAGATGCTTTCTTGTCTATTTTGCTCCACTCCTCTGCAATGATATCCTTCAATTTTGAAAGAAGCAGAAAGTTAGAACGCTCTTTCCTAAGTGTTTAAAGAACTTCCTTTGTTTAGCCCATGGAGTAGAAGGGTCTACCCACTTCAGGGCTTCTTTGACCGCTTTGACTAGTGGGGAAACAAGAGCAAAATCGAAATCAAATTAGTCTGCTTCTAATTCACTGTCCGAAGATCCTAGAGAAGCATTGTAGGGTTGGGATGGGCCCAGATCCTCCTAGACCTTGTCAGCCAGGGAGCCAGATAGTGTGGTGGACTGGCTCAGTGTGCGGGTTGTACCCCACTCTCTTAGGGACTGCTGCACCACACACTTGACAAGAGACTCCATCTATTGGTTTTCTGTCTCTTTTTCTCCAACCACCCGGGCAAAACATGGGTCACACAGTGACTTGGCCTCCGGAACTCATGTTCCACATCCCCAGCAGGCTCTGCGATCGGAGCGGCTGTCATGGCGGTGAGTGCGGTGACTGGAGGAGGAATGGGAATATCCCCTCTGGTTGGAGGAGGATTGGGAACATCTCCTCTGCTGTTCAGTCCTGGACGGAGAATCATGTTAGGACCTGGATGATGAGTGATGTTGCGGCCTGGCAAGGTCTCTGTCATCCTGGACCATGATTTGATGGTCTGATCTGGAAGGGCCGAAGGAAGACAAAAAGGAACAACAAAGGGGGGGAAGCGAGATCTGACATTACACGTGTACACCTGCATTTCTCTTCCATTGTTCACTTCTCCTCCAAGCTCACTTCTGCATTCCTCTTTTAGCATCCCGCTTTCACCATTCGGCTCCACACAGGCCTGTCTGAATGTCAGCAGAAGGATTGACTTCCAGGGATGAACTGCAGGTAGAAAACCAAAATTGTAATTACTACTGCTGCTCCTAAAAAAGTTCTCACTAGTCATTTTTATTAATATTTACAATATGTTGTAAATATTAATAATAATTACTAATAATTTATATAATTATTAGTAGTGTGGAAACAGGAGTGTGCAGGTGGAGTATGTAGACACAATCTCTTTAAGCAACTATCCAGTCAATTTTGGTTCTTTTCCAGAGAGTGTAGCGTTTATTGGGTCTCAATGACAGATGACAAAGTCCAACAGAGTATTTTAAAAATAATACACTAATCAAAAACCTTTAGAGAATACGATTATTGTTATATATTTGCAAGCATGATGAAAGGAAAGGAATCTGGTTGGCCGCACATCCGATAAAATCACCTTTATTTGGACATATTCCAAATAGACACGCTACAAAAAACAACAAAACTAGCACACCAGCTTACGCGTTTCATGCCAACATCAGGACTTAGTCATAGCTAAACTACAATGTTCACACAAGTATATATACACACATATATGCACAGATCTACTGAATAACCTCTTAATTGCAAGAACCTTGGGTGAAACAAATGAGACATAGCCGCCGATAATTATCAGTGACTTGCTGTATCTCACAAACCACAGAACCATTGAAAATATATACAGCATATTGTCATAAAAAACAATAGAACAATATGAAAAAACATATATAGGCATATGAAAACTTCCTGAAAAAAATTATATGAAAAAAATACATAAACAAATTGCATAAAAAGGGAAATTTTGCATGAAATAAATACTGTATATTATTCATAGAAAAATCCATCCACATTTGAAAAAAAAATCATTATCTATATTTATTTATTTTCATATGTATCTATAAGTATAAAAGCTAACAAATTGGTGTCAGCATATAAACAAGAGTGGGAATACCAATCATTAGGATCTTAGTAAAGGGATGTTATTGAAAAACAAACCAATGTATTATTCATAATAGTATGAAATGTCCCATTCATGGTAAAGTCCCAATCGGCTTCCTGGAACCCAGAGTAAAAATACAGAATACTTCTTTCTTACATAGCAATCTGAATTTATCTGCATCCCCCCCCCCTGTTTGGGGGCAATCATTTTCTACACACCCTGTATATACAGAGTTGAGGAGTCGCCAGCATGACACTCATTGAAATGTTTAGTCACATTCAGTGGTGGCTGATGTTTTTTTGGGGGGGCAAAGAACTCCCCACAGCAGAACCCACCCCCTGCTGTTTTCCAGTCGGTCCGGCACTTACCCATTCGTGGCAGGCAGCGTGGTGCAGCGGCTCGGCTCTGAGTCCTCTCCTCCATGGAGGCTTTCAGCTCCTCCCCTCCTCCTCCTAGGCATCCAATAGGATTGCAGTCCTTTCAGCCAATCGGGTGACCAGTGTCAAAACCCGCTTCCATATTGGCCAGGAGGAGGATCGGTGTTACAACAGCAAATATTGATTTGCTGTTGTAACACACCTGGGTGGGCTCTGAGCACACTCTCTGCGACCCGAGCCCGCCCTATGGCTCTAATCGGTGCTTCAAAAAAAAGCCCCTCGCCATTGGAATCCATGCGCCGGTGTCCTGAAAGGGGCTGGACGCATAGATAGGGGAGGCGGCGAAGGATGGGGGGGGGCGTTCGTGGAATGATTTTTTTCTATATCATACAAATGGCCATGCAGATGATCCCTTGGTCTGCAATTTGCATTTGTAAAAACTCCACCATCCAGCATACAGTATATGCCCAATCTACTGCATAATATGCACCTAGGTGACTTTCATGCATGCATTAATGCATACTATATTCTAGACCAGTGTTTCTCAACCTTTTCAGAGCCAAGGCACCCTCTAAAATTATGCACACTCTTGAGGCACCCCATTCTACAATGTAAAAAAACAAAACTAAAAAGTTTACATAACCCAGCAACATCCACACACCCAACATTAGAGGTCATTTATTCTTCCAAAGCACACTGGCACTGACTAGTACTCCAATGTTTCTCTTCTCCCTCACTCAGCTAATATGACCCCAGTGCTGATCGGGCGGGGCAAAGAAGGGTTAAACAAGGGTGCTGTACAGGCGCCCAACAGCTGGAAGGTGCACAATGACAATCTGAAGCTTCATGTAATTAAAAGGCAAGCTTCATCCACCCACTGGCTTGGTTTGGGACAATTTTAGGGCCTTTTGCTAAGGCGCCCCTGAAGAAACCTGTAGGCATCCTAGGGTGCCTGGGCACCCTGGTTGAAAAAGGCTGTCCTAGACCATTCCTAAGTCTAGTAAGTATATTTTATGTAGTTAGGTCTAAACAGAGAAAAAAATCTTCACCTGTAATGCCATTAAATCTTTCTCTGTTCTCATAGGTACCAACATTATCAAAAAATTTATAGGGACACTTTTTTGTCTGTAGGCGGAGTATTGTTATAATAAGTGGGCGGGGCATTTGTTTGTAGGCGTGGCATAGCAGACAGAAAAATGCGGTGTGGTTATAACTAAATATTGGGCGTGGCTTAAAAGAGGTGTGGTTAGTGTCTGAGATGAAAGAGGGATGGAGGGAGAAGGAAGAGAGGGATAGAGGGAGAAAGAAAGGGGGAGAGAAAGAAAGAGAGAAAGGGAGAAAGAGAAAGGGAGAAAGAGTGGGGAAGAAACAAAAGGCGGAGCCCGGCTGCCAATAGAAATTGAGCCGCTGCCAACCCCCTGCCCCGTGGCCTGGCCCACAACAGGTCACGGACCAGCAGCAGGCCGCGGGGCTGTGTAAGCTATTGCAGGAGTGAACATACCGTTTGTGCAGGCTCTTCAGCTGCTCAAGGGCCTTTGTGAGAATTGGTGGCCCATACTAGATGTGGGCCAGGCAGATGCTGGGGTCTGAGTTTTGTTCATTGTCTGACCTAAGTTGCATATTAGGTCATGAAAGCATTCATGGTATCAAAAAGGCTCACCTTTGCCTACATGTGTGTATTTATCTGCAAATCAGTGTAAATCACTTTTTGCACTTTTACATTATCAAGGCCCCAAAAATTGTTCTTGAGCTGGAGCCCAATGCTAGGAATGTCTGTCACTGAGCTGTTCTGTTGATTGTTATGATGCAATGAAGGGGATGGTTACAGATTGTTCATGTCTCATCATGCCTGCATATGTTTTTTGTTGCTTTTTTTTGCTATTACAAATTGAATATTACAAAATTATCCCAACTATATTTTTTATCAGTGATCATCAAGAACTTTTTGGTGGAATTCTAGAGAAAATTGAGTACTGTCTGTGATACTTTCTTTTAGGACTGGGGAAAAAATCGATTCAAATCTTGAATCATGTTGAGAGGTCAAATCGATTCAAAATTTAGGCAAATCGATTTTTTTAGATTTTTTTTTCACCGCGCCAGTCCTGAGAAGCTGCGGACTAGGCCGAAGCCGCGGCCTTGCCTAAAAACTCCTGCCTGCAGCTCCCAAGGACCGGCGCTGACACTGCGCCGGTCCTGAGGAGCTGCGGGCAGGAGTTTTAAGGTGAGGCCGCGGCTTTGACCTGGTCCGCGAGGCCGGACGCCACGGACTAGGCCTAAGCCGCAACCTCGCCTAAAAACTCCTGCCCGCAGCTCCTCAGGACCGGCGCGGTGTCCAAAAAAAAAAAAAACTCTATTCCAATCGTGTATTGAGTTTTTTATAAGAAAATCGAAAAAAAAAAAATTTTAAGAAAATCTCCCAGCCCTACTTTCTTTATTTGCACTAACATACAATTTTTCAGGACAAGTTTTGGGGGTATGTCCCCTTCTTCAAGGTCCAAGCAGTACTGATTCACAAATTTTTAAGCAGAATGTTAAAAAAAAAAAAAAAAAAAAAAAAACAATCTCTGAGGGAAAGGAGAAAAAAAAAAAGAAAAACAAACACATACAAATCAATGGTAATAAAGATAGCAGCAGAGTTAGTGAGATAAGACAGAGGGAGAGCTATAGACTGGAGGGGGAGGGGGATGCTCATCACAGAGGGGGTCATAAAACTTTAGTATAATGGGTAAGGAAACCAATATCTAATTTTAGGCCATTATTTTTTGTATCAAAAAGAATTATCATTCTTAGTTCAAATGTTTTCCTTTCCTGGATAGTTCTGAAATTCCCTTTAAGAACTAAAACATTGAGGTCTTCTATAGTGTGGTCCGGTTGTCATACATCAAGTATGGAGGAGTTCTGAAATGAATTCATTCACAAATGCTGTAATTGATCATAAAACGGTGAAGGCTATTTTATTCTTTTATTTGTGCTAGTTAAAATGTCAAACACAAATGATTGAAGGCATTAAAAGAACAAACCGATTTATTGAATTCTTGTTTTGAGACCTCGGAAAAGCATCAAGCTGACAATTTTGAAGCAAGTGCTCATTGTTCCATCCTCATGTTGAAAGCTGCGGGACTTTGTACTGACAGGAAAGACAACTTTTACACCAAGTTGTAATAATTTAACGTAATGATAGGACTTCCAGTGAAAGCAGTGCTCCTTTTCTGTGAAAGAATGACTAAGAGCTTGCTTTTCAAATCCTCTGTTGTTTGGCTCTATTGAAGACAATTTTAGGGCTGTAGATTACTTGCATCGTAGCCACTAATTCAGGGTACTTTGTCACAGTAAGTGGGCTTAGCACTATATGACCATATAGTGTGACCAAACCCCCGTATTTTTGAATATGTTCAGGTGTTTTTAACTAGCCTTGCAGGATAAATGTCATTTTTGTATGTGTATTGTAATCTGTTTTGTACTGTTTTTGGTCTTATAGCAGCACCATCTTGAATGTAAAGCATTTTAGGGTGTGCCCCCCAAGTATGTTTTTGTGTATTGTATGGACCCTGACCAGGTCTCTTGGGCTGGAGCACCCCTCCCCCTCTTCATCCAACTAATCTCCTACCACTTCCACCAGCTCATTCCCCACAGTTACAACCTTTTGTACCACCTGCCCCACCCTATTAGATTGTAAACTCTTCTGAGCAGGGCCCTCTTAATCCTCTTGTATTTTATTGTATTATAACTGTATTGTCTCCCTTTTATATTGTAAAGCGCTGCGTAAACTGTTGGCGCTATATAAATCCTGAATAATAATAATAATAATAATTATCTCTTATTAGTGGTCACCATTGCATAGGAGGAATCCCTTCAGTTCTCCCACATAGAGGAGTTTGTCTCCCATGGTTGAGACACAGGTACTTTCATTCTATTACTAGGGTAGGAATACTCACTAATTTGGGGTACTTTGTCGCAGTAAGTGGGCTTAGCACTATATGACCATATAGTGTGACCAAACCCCTGTATTTTTGAATATCTTCAGGTGTTTTTAACTAGCCTTGCAGGATAAATGTCATTTTTGTATGTGTGCGCTGTAATCTGTTTTGTACTTGCATCGTAGGTCACGTGATTCAGTTTAATTGAATGAAAAACAAGTGTTAAAACATTGTAAAAAAATCTGAATTTTGTGTAATTAGGATGTGTCATCTGTTCTTTGCCTTGACCTTTTCCAAAAAACCTCAGCCCCTCTAATACACCAGGCTGAGTGTACAAACATACAATATCACAAGAAATCACTGAAAATAAAACTTTGTACCCAGTAGTAGCGCCATGTCAAAGAAAATAGGCGCCAAACCAGGCAGTAAAGGCAAACTTAGTATATTGTCACCTAATATAAGTTGGTAACTAGGTTTAAAATGGTAAAAACACAATTTAGCATACAAAGTGATTGACAGCATAAACAGCATCAAGGACAATTTAAGTGCAGCAGTAAGCAACAGTAAAGTTTAATCTACTGAGTGCTAGAATTCCAGCATTAATGGCGATGATACTAGACCTAGACCAAATGGATATACACTATCCAAAAGAAAAGGAGGATGGTAGCAGGGAGGGAAGGTGAACGAAGGGGGCTTGCAGAATAATTATTAAGGGGGGGCAGGCCTTTAAGATGTTCTTCTGCCGGCCATTGTTGAGGCCCTTTAAGAGCGTTGGTGCATTTACAGAGGAGCTCCAGTCAATTTTGTGCTTTTAAACAGTCACTTACCTGTCCCAGGATCCAGCGATGTGCTCACCCGAGCTGCTCCTTTCCTCACTGCTCTGTTCTGTTCTGTGATGTAATTTCAACTGTGGGCACCCAGCTGTGACGGCTTGCAGCTTCACAGCTGGCTGCCCACAGCTCAAGCACAAGCAGCACTGCGCACTATGAATGGTCCTGCAGTCTTCTGGGACGTGTACCATCCCAGAAGACTGCAGGGAGGGGAAGAACTGTCAAAGCCAGTTGCCTGCTCCACCCTCCACAATTTAGTGCCAGAGGAGGGGGAGAAGAGGCCTTAAAGTGGAACTTCCCTCTTTGGGTGGAGCTCCACTTTGATGACAGTCCCGGGTAACCTACATTCAGTGTAGGATGCTGTATGGGTGTGCTATAGATTGGGTACACTTGGTGTCCTGCTCTGAGCTGCTTAGTACCTGCTAGCAACATAAACAATGCCCGGGATGCTGTGGTGACCTCTCACTGTAGAAGGGGGGCCCGCTTGGCCTCTCCCAGAAAGCCTCCAGTGATCAGCTTTTGGAAGCAGAGGGTAAGTGGATGCTCTAGTCTCCCTGCAGCAGGGATGCAGGTGCTGTGATGTGGACAGTGCTGCACTGCCCCCAGGTGTACTCACTACTAGTCTCAGGTTCAGATCTAATATGGTCTCCAACTGGCAGGCCAATATTCAATCAGAGGTGCTTTCTTTCTAACTCCCTTGGTGTCAAGAGATAGAATTTTCCTGAGCAGTTTAAAAAGAATCTTCTCTCCACTCCGATGGCTAGAGGAGGATGGTGCAGCATAATATCAGTATCTCAGTAGAGGGAGAGAAGAATAAAGGGCAATGTTGCTGTAGCCCATCACCTGGTTACATTTGAAATAGCATAAATATTATGTTGTGCAAACATGGACAGTTTTATTTATCACCATCATGAAAAAACTAGTTGTAAAGAGTGAAAGAAAATGATGATGGTTTTACTAACGTTTTATTCTGAATTGTTTGGCCTATAAAGTAAAAGTAATAGTTTTTTTTAATGTAGTTAAAGTAAGTAAAGTTAAGTGAACTTGTGCTTAATGTAAAGTATATCTCTAGGTAAAACATTTTTTTTAAGTGTTTTATAGAGTGGGGGAAGGGTTAGAATCTCTGTAACATTTTCATTGCTGTTTCTATCCCCTTCGGGGAGATTTAGTCTTCTACTTGTACAGGTGACTATTGTCACCAAAAGCAAACGCGATGGGAAATCCAGAATTTTAGTGCTGTCCCCAGAACAAGAGGCTAGGGGGAATCTTCCAAAAGGGACGCCCTTCCCTACTCTATTTGCAATTCAAAGAAGCATTTTATATGCATGAATTGCGGTTCCAAACCCCCCCTTCCACTCTGTTCCACGGATCTTGACTGTAAGTCCTGCCTGGCACAGCTTAGTGGTTCCAACAAAGAAGTTATTATCTTCATAACATCCTCTAAGAGGCAGTTCACAGTAGAAAGCATACAATCAAACCTGTGCGTTTTTAGGCATTCCCTTGAGTAACGGTTTTGACAGCCCATTTATCTCAATGGGTTGCCAAATGCACAAAAAGTAGTGCAGGAGCTACTTTTTCAAATCACACCGCATCAAACCACATGGCACTGCGCAGTGGCGGATAGTGCTCAAATTTTATTTTTTTGGGGGGGGGGGGGGGCGCAAAAATTCTGAAAAATACTAAAAAAAAAAACATCAATTGCAGCCCCACTGTGCCATCAATTGCAGCCATTGCCCCCATTAAATGCAACCACTGTGCCCCAACAAATGCAGCCACTGTGCCATCAAATGCAGCCACTGTGCCCCATCAAATACAGCCACTTGTGCCCCCATCAAATGCAGCCACTGTGTCATCAATTGCAGCCATTGTGCCCATTAAATGCAGCCACTTGTGCCCCATCAAATGCAACTAAAAGAGGAGGATCCAGCTGCCCTGTGCAAAACCACCTGCACAGAGCAGGTAAGTATAACACTGTTTTCTAAAAAAAAACGAAAAAAAAAAAAGACTTAACATTCGCTTTAACTCTGCCTGCACTGTGCAGGCAGATCTTCATTATTTTTTGTAATTAGGTTTAAACACTGTCTGTCCTAACAAAGAGTTAAGGGCGTAGGTGCTGGGTTTCTTGCATTGTATTTTAAAGAGGACAAACCTGGCTTACTTTAACATTGTTAAAAGAAAAACTTTTCAGTCAGTCATGACACCACTTCCTGAGAAAAATCTAAAATGTAAGAACTGTATTTAAAAAAAAAAATGTAGATATGTTTTGTGAATGGGAACACGTAAACATAGTGTGGTTTTCTCAAATTTCAATTCAAAAGGGAAAATGTGCTTTAAGGGGATGGAAGGGAGGTGCTAAAAAAAGCAGCTAAGCCGTCTATTTTTAGCACCCTCAACTGCAAGTGTAAATGAGCTCTAAAATAAATATATTTCCTGTAGAATATAAAATAAAAGCAGAAACCAGGAGTAAAAAGGGTTAAGGTCCCTTTCACACTTTGCACCCTTGCCCAATGTAGTCCCAATGCATGGACAAGACAACAGCAAAAAAGGTAGGACATGCACTACTTTTTTTGGAAAAAAGTAAAAAAAAATTAAAGTACGATGCGTAATTTATGAGAAGTTAGCATCTCTCCCTTCACAGCGCCAGGGCTTTTTTTCAGCGGGAACGCGGGGGGGGGGGGGCGCAGTTCCGGCACCTCCAGCACCTCCAGCACTGACTGTATGTAATGGTAAGGGGTGATGGGGTGTGCTGCAGGGTCTATGGAGGCTGGCTGGTGAGGGATCTATTCTACCTTGAGGGGATCTATTTTTGCAGGGGGGTCTATTTTTACTGGTGGGGGACCTATTGTTGGTGGGGGTGGGTCTTATATTGCTGAGGGGTCAGTTATGGCTGGGAGAGATCTACTGTTCAGGGAGGGGACTATTGTTGCTGGCTGCTGGAGAGTCTATTGATGCTGACTGTGAGGAGATCTGCTGTTGCTGCCGGGGGATTTTGTTTCGGGTGGCCCATTGTTAATGGGGGGAGCTATTGTTGCTAGAGGGGGCTTTATTGTTATTGGCTACCGGGGATCTATTTTACTGCTTTTCTTGTTATCATTAACAAATTCCATACAAATTACTTATCACCACAAAATGATACTTGGTTCTGTATTCTCTAAAAGGGCAGTAATGGGAGGTAGGTAGAGGGTGCTCGGAGGTGGGTAGAGGCAGAGAAAAGGGGTGACTCAGAAAGGGGGAGTTCCTGCACCTATTCTCTGAGAAAAAAAGTCCTGCACAGCGCACAATGGCAGCTTCCGTATAATGCTGGTGTGAAGGAGCCCTAAAACATGGAGTATTTTTAAAACAAGAATATATCATTCTAATCATCATATGAACAAACACATAAGAGATGTGTAATGTGCAGCAGTTTTCCTCCTGCTTTTTACAAATAAAGAGTGATTAGAAGAAGATTAAAAAAGAGATGAAAGTAAAAGACATCATAAGTGCACATAGCCTTATGAATAAATGGCAGGACTGAAAACCAAAGTTGCTTAAAGCTATAAGAACAGCTACAGCGTACTTAAAGTGGAGTTCCACCCACTTTTACAACTCTTCAGCATCCCTTACTAAACTGTGCACTGTAAACAAATTGGATATTTTTAAATTTTTTTTCTCAGCACCTACTGTATATCTGCTGTGTTCATTTTTCACTTCCTCCTCCCTGGCCGCGGCCCATCGCATCATTTCCTGTTTGCAATGCCTTCTGGGAAGGGGCGGCATCTTCCTCTGAAACTGCCGTTGCTATGAAAACCTGACCAGAAACCTATTACACTGCTTGTGCTGCACTGAGCATGTGGGGCGGCAACTTCCTCTGAAACTGCCGTTGCTATGGAAACCTGACCTGAAACCTATTACACTGCTTGTGCTGCACTGAGCATGTGCGAGATCTGCAAGGATGAGATCCAGGAAGAAATACAGTCTGGCTTCAGATGCCCACACTTAAGATGGCCACGGCCTGCTGTAAGTTTATAAAATAACAAACTACTGTTATAAACTAACAAAACAGACATTAGTTTACAGACTAACTTTACTAGAATACATTAAGCTTGTGTATTATAGGGGTATTTTTATTTAAAAAGTATAATTTTGGCCGGAACACCACTTTAAATTGATTCACAAACCACAGGGACTGATAGGGCAAGATGTTACCAGGCCTTATCCCAGAACTAGGGGCTAGCATAACAGGGCAGGGGGCAGCAAATACATTCATCTTACAAACATTTGTAAAATTCAACAGTTATGAGCCAAACAATGGAAAATGTATGTGATGCAAGGGTCACTAACGATCAGCGGGACTCCATAGGATAGTACTGGGACAATGTGCCTATTGCTTTACATTGCAGAGTTGCTATTGGCTGTTGCAGCAGAGATTCTCCCTTAGCAACAAGCCGTTATTGGTTTTAAAAAAATGGCAGCCAATTGTCCCGAGCTTGTCCCTATATAAAGCTGCCCACTGAACCTGCCCCAGCTCCTCCAGACCGGACTGCAGCTCCTACCCACCCACCCACTTTCTTCTTCTAATTGTTAACTGTCATGGTGTTTGATCAGTAGAGGTTTAAACGTCCAGTATATCTGGATGGGCAATGTGACTGTATTGATAATTGTTATTTTGGTTTCAGCCAGGATGGCTAGATATTTTTTTTTATATGTTATATATTAATCAATTAAGGCTATCCTTTGATTAACACCATGGCCAATGAAATATCCAATAAAGATTTTAGAATCAAAACATCTGGTGTTTTTTGTTATTGTATTGTTATGGTTCTATACTGTATGACTCTTTTGAACTATCCCATGAGCATACACACTCAGTCTGCAGCCCCAACCACTTTATAGACTTGTGGCCCCAAGCAAACTCTTTAGCACCCATAGTCTGCGTCAGCAACTAAATGTAGTTGGCAGTCTACCAGGAAAAAGAAGAGCTCACCTACTGAGCCAGACATGTTGTAACATTGCCTACAGGGTGATTGCAGAATCTCTTATCTGTCTTTCCCAAGAACATCCTGACAGAAGGTGTGCCACCAGAGGTATCTTACCATGCCTGTCTCTTGCCGATGCCTGATCTACCTTCAGGGGACCCCAGATGCACCATTATACCCAAAGTATGATATGTGTTTGTCTTCCAGGACACCACATGCTGACTGTTCTCTTCCAAATTATTTATTCCTCTTCCAGTCAGAACCAGAACACATTTAATGTAAAAAAAATTGCCTTGTGTCACTACCGGATACTAACTTGCATGATTTGTCTCACTAACACTAAATCTGAAGCACTAGCCCCCAATTTGAACAGATTCCTGCACACACCCATTGACCATGTACATGTGCTGAGGAAGTCTGTCATGAAGGCCCCTTGAACCACCTTTAGGGAAAGGGAGCCTTGACTACTGGAAGCATGGCATCACTGTGGGATGTTTAGTAGCTCCCTTAGGATTGGCTACAAAGACCTGAGGTGACTGGGTGGAGCTACGCTGAGGCACATCCAACTGCTCTGAGGAGATTCAGCTGTCACAAGAGTTGACCACCCTCCCGCCCGTTGTGATGTTTTGTCACAGCTTTATTGGCGGTTTTGACCTTGCCAGCAATTAATGTTGCTTTATGGGCTATGCCCTCAAGTTAAATTCTGGGGTCAGTCTAATGCCTGTCTGGCATTGATGGTAAGGACAGGCCTCTTAGACTATGTGAGTTTATGTTTATGGGTGCCCACGGTATACTGTGACTGGCATTGTTGGTACATTTGGAAAGTTGCACTTTGTAAAGTTCGAAAAAGCTGTGGCCTTGCCCTATTTCCAACTTAATCGAATCAGGGCTGCTCTGCGCAAAACCATTGCATAGAGCAGCTCAGTGTTTGTTATAAAAAAAAAAAAAAAGCTTTACAATCACTTTAAGATTTAGCATTAAGGGTTGGGGTGCAGGTTCAGTTTAAGAATTAGGTCACACAAAAATGTAATATATTGCAGGTTGCCAGTCCTTAATTGGTGGCTGCATTCATTTTCTCTTTTCAGAATTTTTCTTTTCTTTGTACCTTGTAATCCTGGAAATAACATACTTTCTGTACCTGGGTGGATATGCTCACTCCTCCACTATATCTATTAAAAGAGCCATACATGTCACCCAGGCTGAAAATCAAACAGGTCTTTATGTCACCCAGGCTGAAAATCAAACAAGTCTTTATGTAGTTTACAGAATAAGGATACGTTTGTTTAGCTCACAGAATATGACAAGATCAACACATATTTTTTCTATCTCCTGAAAATGTTCTTAGCCTGAAAAAATGTTCGTCTTTTTTTTAGATTTGGACAGAGTTGTTAGCGGTCCACTGTCAAGTTTTTATTACTCTGTGTGTTATGTAGATGTAGCCGGCAGCGGACTACGGTTATCTGACTTTTGCAGACTTGTATATTACTATTCTAGCTTGTTCCTCTGTCCCCCTAGTGCTAGACGGAATCACTGACATCATCTCCTGAGCACATGGAAAAGCATTGTGCGAGATGTAGTCCTCTGGATAGGCATCGCTGGTTTTACAGAACTGACTGTGAACTGCATCTTCCAGCAGACCTTCTGTTCTGTAGGAGAATTGTGGGAGAGACTATATAGGGGTCTGCCAACCAGGCCCATGCTCTCTTGATTCCTGGATCTCATCACATGAGCACCACTCTGCCGCAGTGCAAGAAGATTGCGGCCTATCACATGACACACAGCCCATCACTCCAGCCCTAGCGAGTCCAGCCATTGTCTGCTGGCAGAAGGATGCCCTGCGCAGCACTGAACATTGCGGAACCAGGCGGTTTGCTGAGTTAGCACACTGACCACTGTCTCTGCCCATCCGCAGTAGGAAGAATCGTTTGTTGGTCCTTCTGGGAGTCTGCCGAGGTCTATCAGGACTGGTGAGGGTGCCCACAGATCCCACTGCCTTGCTAAGTACTACACTTTCAACACTGTGCACAGGTGACATTCACTTGGATTACATGTAGTATTGCTATCAACCAGGATTTGCTATTTTGCATTGTTCATCTTCAATTTGCTGCAGTCAGGAATCTTTGTTCTATAAGCTCCAACTTTGCTGGTGAAGACAGTGCAAAGCCTTGCTTTTAGGACAGTATTGTTATTACGCTTAAAGGGGACACTTTACCAGGGTTCTTCTTTAAAGTGGACACATCTCCTTATATCCATTGATAGTTTTCTTAAAATATCCCATGTTGACTGTGTATATTGTTTTCATTCATGTGTCATTACTAATTGTTATTGCTGCAAGCCTTATTTCAATTTAGTCTTGTCTGTAACCAGGATTTGGCTGAATAATCCTCATTTTAAACCTCTGACAGTGGTCCACTGACAGTGGTTATGAGAGCGCAGTGAGGTATAAGTGCCTGTGTAGTCTTCTGCTGGGCGTAGCAAAGGTATGAGTGCCTGTGTAGTCCCCTTTTGGCAGCAAAGTGATTTGCAGAGTTCCTCTTAAGATGAAGACTTGATGGGAAAGGCTCACTTTAGGATATAGAATTGAAGGCAAGAGTCAGTTTAAGGGAGGGGGGCATGTAAGACGTATTTCAGATAAAATAATGAAGTTAAACTTTGGCAGATAAGTTCTTCCTTAGATGACTTGGACTTAGGATAAAGTAGCTACAGAACTCTGCCTAGTAGGGGATAGAGGGGCTAACTCAGTCAGGTAACCTGCAAGCAGTGTTAGTGAAAACAGTTAGGAATGGCAGGCTGCAACAATGGAAGGGCTCTCTTGCAAAGGCGTATTCTGAAAAGTATCTTTGAAATTGAACAGTAAATGTTTGCAACAAGAGTAGCATATGGTGGGTGAGGAACCCTCTCACCCGGTCCTTGTGTAATGTAGGACGTTATGATCGTCTGGCTGGGGGGGGTACCTTTGTTATTTGAAGATGCAGCTGTGATAATATTGATGACTTCCTCCATCCTGCAGTGGACAGGTCTCCACCAGTCTGCCAGTCTAGAAGGCTGTCTAGCTTCTCAGTGTCAGTTGCAGCTTCTCGGTTTAACCCGGTCTGGTCCAAGTCCCATGTGGATTAGAAGGTTACATAAGAAAGATAACATTTATTGTAGCTTAAAGAAGTAAGGGAGGATCAACGATTTATTTTTGTACATGCTAAAAATGTTCTTATATAAACCAAATTCACCAAAAGAAAATTATAGATGAAATAGTGGCGCTAATCCCCAGGTAGGAAGATGCCAGACACTCTTATCCAGCCAGTGAGCTGAATACAGACGTGACTAGAGAAAAAGTGAAAAAAACATATATTACTAAATATCCCAAAAAGTAAAAATTAATATTAAATAAAAAAAATTCAATATGAGCTAATATAAATTATAACACTCAGTGAAAGTGATATACAAATATATAAATCCAAAAAAAATATATAATGAAAATTGAGCACAGTAAATATCTAAAAAGTCCAGAAACCAATCAATCATGAAAAATAATCGTGAAAATATTTGAAGAAAGTCCAAAAAAAAGAGTGAGGTTGACTCCAAAACTGCTCAGCTGTGTTTTCAAACATCCACCACACCTCTGTGACGTGAATCCACTCCCTGCTGAAATTCAAACTCACCAGCTGTTAAGGCCTCTCACTCTCGTGTTTGGCCTGACAGAGCCTCTAACCCACTTACATGGGGGTTAACATGCGAGCATACACCTCCACTGCTCCATAGGAACACCACTTTTCTCAGGTTGGTAGTATGACATAAAAATAAAAGAAGCTTCAATAGTGTAATCTTGTTTAAAAGATTTAATCACATATAAAACAACTTGTATTGAACTCACATTTAAAATAAAATAACAGGCAAGTCACTTCACGGCAAATGGAGAACTCCCACAGCACAGCAAGCAATAGCAACCGAAATAACAAAAGGCAGGCCACGGCGGACCCAGGAGGTGTGTGTGCTCACGTTCATCTCACCCGTCCGCAGCACTCGTCCCTTTTTTTTGTCATACTACCAACCTGAGAAAAGTGGTGTTCCTATGGAGCAGTGGAGGTGTATGCTCGCATGTTAACCCCCATGTAAGTGGGTTAGAGGCTCTGTCAGGCCAAACACGAGAGTGAGAGGCCTTAACAGCTGGTGAGTTGGATGCACGTCACAGAGGTGTGGTGGATGTTTGAAAACACAGCTGAGCAGTTTTGGAGTCACCCTCACTCTTTTTTTTGGACTTTCTTCAAATATTTTCACGATTATTTTTCACGATTGATTGGTTTCTGGACTTTATAGATATTTACTGTGCTCAATTTTCATTATATATATTTTCTTGGATTTATAAATTTGTATATCACTTTCACTGAGTGTTATAATTTGTATTAGCTCATATTGAATTTTTTTTTTATTTAGTATTAATTTTTACTTTTTGGGATATTTAGCAATATATGTTTTTTTCACTTTTTCTCTGGTCACGTCTGTATTCAGCTCACTGGCTGGATAAGAGTGTCTGGCATCTCCCCACCTGGGGATTAGTGCCACTATTTCATCTATAATTTTCTTTTGGTGAATTCGGTTTATATATATTTTATTGTTAAGTGGCAGCTTTGGTAGGGTTTTGACATTTATTAACATAGCGCGGAGGTGGTAATACAAGTCAGGGGTGGCGTATTTTGCACCTGGTTATCTCCAGTTTCCAATAAAAATGTTCTTAGCCTGCAAAATTAAAACAAATGCAGTCACCAAATCAAATAACTAGTAATCTGAAACCTATAAAATTTTAGTTTTTGGGATTAGATATTCTTATTTCTTATCACAGTCTCATTGGACACATTAATAGTAGCAGGAGCCATTGGCTCCTGCTGCTGTCAATCAAAAGCTGTGACACAAGGGGCAAGGGGCAGGGCCTAGTCCCGCTGTCTGTGTCAATGAACGCAGCAGCGGGACCCGGGAACGAGCTCCCATGGGGGCACCCAATGAAGAGGAGGGGCTTGGAGCGCCGGCAGGGTACCCAGAAGAAGAGGATCAGGGCTGCTCTGTGCAAAACCATTACACAGAGCTGGTAAATATAGGCATGTTTGTTTTTTTCAAAAACAAGCGAGAGTTTACAATCACTAAGTATTTAGGTAACACCTTAGCACTACAACAGGAATGGCTGAAGAGTTTGTTTTGAGAGATTACTTTAATTGTATGTAAAATGATCGTCTCATTACAGCATGGTGAGACACACCTTGTTTTTTTATCAGTGAAATATCACAGTAACATGCTGTTTTAATGTAATTCAAGGTTTTGCCAAATATAATAGCACTTATTATAAACAGCATTAGGCATCATCTATCTTTAAAAACATTAAGTGAATATATAAAAACATCCCTTAGTTTAATTACAAATTGCATATAAAGCAATGAAATATTTCGCTTCAACCGATGTCATTAACAGCAGGGCTCAGCAATCTCCAACTGCCAAGTCGTCATTGAAAGCCAGTCCTTTATTTTGCCAGAATGCTCCAGTACTGGTCCTTGATTTGAGGTTCACATACCAGGAAAACTCACCATGTGCCAAAAAAATAGGAACAAAGTATGTGTCTCTATTCAGACAACTGCAGCACCCCTGGCTGCCCTAATACCTAAACAGTGACTATTTCGGATTGGATGCAGTCACTTTTCAGCCAACAATTTTCTACCCAGCTCCTTCCAGCTTTAAGTGGTTTTAAAGCTTTAAAGTTCTTCATCTTAATGCATTCTATGCATTAGGATGAAAAAACTTTCTGTGCTGCAGAATCCCTCCCACCCCCCCTCATTCTTACCTGAGCCAGATCAAGCAATGTGCTCAAGAGCAGCGGCTCTCGCCGCTGTCTCCTTCCTCATTAGGCAGATTGATAGCAGTGGCAGCCATTGGCTCCTGCTGCTGTCAATCAAATGCTGTGCCAAGCGAGCAGGGGCTGGGGCCAAGCCGCCTGCTAAGTGTCAATAGATGCAGACAGGGCTGCTCGGGAGTGAGCCTGCACAGGTGCCCTCATGGAAAGTGACTCCAGAGTCGCCGACCAGTTCATTTTGTGTGCCTGTACTGTTTGATCATCTCCGATAGCGTGTTCACAGTCCCTAACCAACACCCGTATATCATGTCTTTTTGTTATCTATGTAGTTATATGCAGGTTGCATAGTGTTGTCTCCTAGTTTTTGGTGAGATTTGTGCAGACATGATTTACAGATACCTGTCTTTTAGTGAGCTTGAACATCTGCGCCAAAAGCTGGATCAGGCTTGCAATGGTAGATGTTTGCTGTACGAACAGATAAGTAGGTGCTGTCTTTGGGCAAGCTTACTTCAGGAGTAGGGATGAGCTTCGAGTTTGAGTCGAACTCATGTTCGACTTGAACATTGGCTGTTCGCCAGTTTGCCGAACAGCGAACAATTTGGGGTGTTCGCGGCAAATTCGAAAGCCGCGGAACACCCTTTAAAAGTCTATGGGAGAAATCAAAAGTGCTAATTTTAAAGGCTTATATGCATGGTATTGTCATAAAAAGTGTTTGGGGACCTGGGTCCTGCTCCAGGGGACATGGATCAATGCAAAAAAAGGTTTTAAAAATAGCCGTTTTTTCGGGAGCAGTGATTTTAATAATGCTTAAAGTAAAACAATAAAAGTGTAATATTCCTTTAAATTTCATACCGGGGGGTGTCTATAGTATGCCTGTAAAGGGGCGCATGTTTCCCGTGTTTAGAACAGTCTGACAGCAAACTGACTTCAAAGCAAAAAAAGTAATTTAAAACTACTCGCGGATATTAATGAATTGCCGGTCTGACAATACACATAAATGTTCATTGATAAAAACGGCATGGGAATTCCACACAGGGGAACCCCAAACCAAAATTTAAAAAAAAAATGGCGTGGGGGGTTCCCCTAAATTCCATACAAGGCCCTTCAGGTCTGGTATGGATATTAAGGGGAACCCCGGGCAAAATTTTAAAAAAATGGCGTGGGGGTCCCCCTCAAAATCTATACCAGACCCTTCAGGTCTGGTATGGATTTTAAGGGGAACCCCGTGCCAAAATTAAAAAAAATGGCGTGGGGTCCCCCCCAAAAATCCATACCAGACTCTTATCCAAGCACGCAACCTGGCAGGCCGCAGGAAAAGAGGGGGGGTGAGAGAGCGCCCCCCCTCCTGAACCATACCAGGCCACATGCCCTCAACATTGGGAGGGTGCTTTGGGGTAGCCCCTCAAAGCACCTTGTCCCAATGTTGATGGGGACAAGGGCCTCATCCCCACAACCCCTGCCCGGTGGTTGTTGGGGTCTGCGGGCGGGGGGCTTATCAGAATCTGGAAGCCCCCTTTAACAAGGGGTCCCCCAGATCCCGGCCCCTCCTGTGTGAAATGGTAAGTCTTCTTTTTTCCATCTTCTTTCTTCTATCTTCCTTCGGTTTCTTCCTCCATCTTCTTCTTCTTCTCGTTCTTCTGGTTCTTCCTCCGGTGTTCTCGTCCGGCATCTTCCTCCACGGTGTCTTCTTCCCTTCTTCTTCTCGGGCTGCTCCGCATCCATGATGGGAGGCTCCCGCTGTGTGACGCTTCTCATCTTCTGACGGTTCTTAAATAACGGAGGGCGGGGCAACCCGGTGACCCCACCCCCTCTTGACGGGGACTTCCCTGTGGCATTCCCCGTGACGTCAGAGGGGGCGGGGTCACCGGGTGGCCCCGCCCTCCGTTATTTAAGAACTGTCAGAAGACGAGAAGCGTCAAACAGCGGGAGCCTCCCATCATGGATGCGGAGCGGCCCGAGAAGAAGAAGGGAAGAAGACGCCGCGGAGGAAGATGCCGGACGAGAACACTGGAGGAAGAACCAGAAGAACCAGAAGAAGAAGAAGATGGAGGAAGAAACTGAAGGAAGATAGAAGAAAGAAGATAGAAGAAAGAAGATGGAAAAAAGAAGATGGAAAAAAGACTTTAAATAAAGGAATTGTCAAAAACTGTCTCTTGTCATTTTTAAAATTTTTGACAGTTTTTTTGTGAAATGATAGGGGGTACTTTTGTACCCCTTACCATTTCACACAGGGGGGGTGGGATCTGGAGGTCCCTTTGTTAAAGGGGGCTTCCAGATTCTGATAAGCCCGCGCCCGCAGACCCCCACAACCACCAGGCAAGGGTTGTGGGGATGAGGCCCTTGTCCCCATCAACATGGGGACAAGGTGCTTTGGGGGGCATGTGGCCTGGTACGGTTCAGGAGGGGGGGCGCTCTCTCGTCCCCCCCTCTTTTCCTGCGGCCTGCCAAGTTGCATGCTTGGATAAGGGTCTGGTATGGATTTTTGGGGGGACCCCACGCCATTTTATTTATTTTGCCGCGGGGTTCCCCTTAAAGTTCATACCAGACCTGAAGGGCCTGGTATAGATTTTGAGGGAGACCCCCACACCATTTTTTAAAAAATTTTGGCCGGAGTTCCCCTTAATATCCATACCAGACCTGAAGGGTCTGGTATGGAATTTAAGGGGACCCCCCACGCCATTTTTTTTTTAAATTTTGGTTTGGGGTTTCCCTGTGGGGAATTCCCATGCATTTTTATCAATGAACTTTTATGTGTATTGTTGGACCGACAATTCATTAATAGCCGCGAGTAGTTTTAAATGACTTTTCTTCCTTTGAAATGTCATTTTGCTGTCAGACTGTTCTAAACACGGGAAACATGCGCCCCTTTACAGGCATACTATAGACACCCTCCAGGTACAAAAATTAAAGGAATATTACACTTTTATTGTATCACTTTAAGCATTATTAAATTCACTGCTCCCGAAAAAACTGCCGTTTTTAAAACTTTTTTTTGCATTGATCCATGTCCCCTGGGGCAGGACCCAGGTCCCCAAACACTTTTTATGACAATACCATGCATATAAGCCTTTAAAATTAGCACTTTTGATTATTCATGTTCGAGTCCCATAGACTTTAACGGTGTTCGCGTGTTCGAACAAATTTTTTGCCTGTTCGCATGTTCTGGTGCGAACCGAACAGGGGGGTGTTCGGCTCATCCCTATTCAGGAGAAGGAGCTCAAGCTCAGATTGGATGTCACCACCACCAAGGTTAGGGATTGTAGTAGGCCAGTAGGAAGACAGAAGGTGGAGAAGGGTTTATGGAATTACATACAGAAACTATATCACCCTTTTAATGCTATGTAGCTGTATGATTTAGCAGAATGGTGGATCACAAGTGTGAAAGGTCAGGGTAGTTAACCTTCAGACAGAGTTGTATCACTAGTAAAATTTTGAGAAGTGAAAGCCAGAGAACAAAGGCTGTAACCAGATTCACATGGTGGATACTAAACGAAAACCCAACAAGAACCAGCTCTGCTGCTTTCTTATTCAGTAAGCTGGATCTGCATTTGTCACATGATGTCACATGCTTGTTGAAGTATGCTGGCACTGTTGTTTCTGTTTCTAAATTTCATATAGTAAGTGCTAGACGAAGTAGAGATCGAGATTGAGGTAACAAAATACTGATAGGATGTGGGAGCATACAGCTATCCATTTGTATTTTCATTGCTGGGCCTATAGACTATTGGGGAGATTTACTAAAACTGGTGCACTCTTAATCTGGTACAGCTGTGCATAATAACCAACCAATTCTAACTTCAGCTTGTTCAATTAAAGCAGAACTCCGGGCAAAAACTTTTTTCCATGTTCTCGTTGCTGATCTCCTACTTTGCCATCCATGTTCTTCTGAGCTCTGTGGTTCCTCTGTAATAGCCTGCTGAACTTGCTGAAAAACTGTTATTGCCTGGTGATTTCCTGTTTGCAAAACCACTGGCTGCTATCCCCCCAATAACCTCAGCCAGCGGTCTGACACGCCCCCTTGTAGTCCTCTGAAAGCTAGCAGGGAGTTGTACTTCCGCCTGGCTCGCTGTAGTGGGCAGAGGGGGTCTCACAGCCCCCGGTCTGTGCCACCCATAGAGGTGGTGTCCTCCTCCTCTGCTCCTTCCTCCTCCTCCCTGCCAGCACTACCCCCGTGCCCCCCTCCCACTGCCACCACCTGCCCGCCTGCTATCCTGCCATCTCTCCCCAGTGCGGGATAGTTACAGATAATCGGGACAGAGCGCATCTTGGGCTAACAGGTCTGTATATGAAAGCACCGCCTCCCTGACATTGAAACAGTGCGCTCTGCGCTATCTATCACAATTCCGGTGCAGGGAGGCGGGGCTGTACGATGAGCGGTGCTTTCACATACAACACCTGTCAGCCCGAGATGCGCTCTGTCTCCATATTATCTGTAACTCTCCCCGCTCTGCACTGATGGGCACTGATAATCTACACTGGTGACGCTGCAATGATGGGCACTCATAATCTGCAATGGTGACACTGCAATGATGGGCACTGATAATCTGCACTGGTGACACCGCAATGATGGGCACTGATAATCTGCACTGGTGACACCGCAATGATGGGCACTGATAATCTGCACTGGTGACACTGCAATGATTGGTACTGATAATCTGCACTGGTGACACCGCACTGATGGGCACTGATAATCTGCACTGGTGACACCGCACTGATGGGCACTGATAATCTGCACTGGTGACACCGCACTGATGGGCACTGATAATCGGCACTGGTGACACCACACTAATGGGCACTGATAATCTGCACTGGGGACACCGCACGGATGGGCACTGATAATCTGCACTGGTGTCACCGCACTGATGGGCACTGATAATCTGCACTGGTGACACCACACCGATGGGCATTGATAATCGGCACTAGTGACACCGAAAAGATGGACACTGATAATCTGCACTGGTGACAATGCACTGATGGGCACTGATAATCTGCATTGGTGACATCGCAATGATTGGCACTGATAATCTGCACTTGTGACACCGCAATGATGGGCACTGATAATCTGCACTGGTGACACTGCACTGATGGGCACTGATAATCTGCACTGGTGTCACCACACTGATGACCACTGATAATCTGCACTGGTGACACTGCACTGATGGGCACTGATAATCTGCACTGGTGTCACTGCACTGATGACCACTGATAATCTGCACTGGTGACACTGCAATGATGGGCACTGATAATCTGCACTGGTGACACTGCAATGATGGGCATTGATAATCTGCACTGGTGACACCGCAATGATGGACACTGATAATCTGCACTGGTGACATTGCAATGATGGACACTGATAATCTGCACCGGTGACACCACAACGATGGGCACTGATAATCTGCACTGGTGACACCGCACTGATGGGCACTGATAATCGGCACTGGTGACACCACACTAATGGGCACTGATAATCTGCACTGGGGACACCGCACTGATGGGCACTGATAATCTGCACTGGTGTCACCGCACTGATGGGCACTGATAATCTGCACTGGTGACACCACACCGATGGGCACTGATAATCGGCACTAGTGACACCGAAATGATGGGCACTGATAATCTGCACTGGTGACAATGCACTGATGGGCACTGATAATCTGCATTGGTGACATCGCAATGATTGGCACTGATAATCTGCACTGGTGACACCGCAATGATGGGCACTGATAATCTGCACTGGTGACACTGCACTGATGGGCACTGATAATCTGCACTGGTGTCACCACACTGATGACCACTGATAATCTGCACTGGTGACACTGCACTGATGGGCACTGATAATCTGCACTGGTGTCACTGCACTGATGACCACTGATAATCTGCACTGGTTACACTGCAATGATGGGCACTGATAATCTGCACTGGTGACACTGCAATGATGGGCATTGATAATCTGCACTGGTGACACCGCAATGATGGACACTGATAATCTGCACTGGTGACATTGCAATGATGGACACTGATAATCTGCACCGGTGACACCGCAACGATGGGCACTGATAATCTGGACTGGTGACACTGCAATGATGGGCACTGATAATCTGCAC
Source organism: Lithobates clamitans (assembly GCA_037952925.1). Classification (NCBI taxonomy): domain Eukaryota; kingdom Metazoa; phylum Chordata; class Amphibia; order Anura; family Ranidae; genus Lithobates; species Lithobates clamitans. The sequence goes on along the minus strand of JBBGZY010000187.1, from coordinate 6,257,755 downwards.
TGGTAACACTGCAACGATGGACACTGATAATCTGCACTGGTGACACCGCAACGATGGACACTGATAATCTGCACTGGTGACACCGCAATGATGGACACTGATAATCTGCACTGGTGACACCACAATGATGGACACTGATAATCTGCACTGGTGGTCCCTGACATGCAGCACTGGTGATCCCTGCTATTCGGCACTGGTGGTCCCTGACATGCGGCACTGGTGGTCCCTAATATTCGGCACTGGTGGTCCCTGACATGCGGCACTGGTGGTCCCTAATATTCGGCACTGGTGGTCCCTGACATTTGGCACTGGTGGTCCCTGACATTCCGCACTGGTGGTCCCTGACATTCCGCACTGGTGGTTCCTGACATGCAGCACTGGTGGTTCTTGACATGCAGTACTGGTGGTTCCTGACATGCAGCACTGGTGGTCCCTGACATTCGGCACTGGTGGTCCCTGACATGCGGCACTGGTGGTCCCTAATATTCGGCACTGGTGGTCCATGACATTCGGCACTGGTGGTCCCTGACATGCAGCGCTGGTGGTGCCTGATAAGCTGCACTGGTGGACACTGACACGTTGCACTGGTTTGCATTTATATTAAATGCATTAAATTAGTATTATATTAATATGCATTTATATTAAAATGCTTTGCATGTATAAAGCTGTAACCTAACATACCGTGTGTAAGACCCCCTTTCACACCGAGGGCGTTTTGCAGGCGCTATAGCGTTAAAAATAGCGCCTGCAATCCGCCCTCAAACAGCTGCAGCATTGTCTCCAGTGTGAAAACCCGAGGGCTTTCACACCGGAGCGCTGCGCTGGCAGGACGGGAAAAAAAGTCCTGCCAGCAGCTTCTTTGGAGCGGTGAAGGAGCGGTGTGTTCACCGCTCCTCCACCGCTGCTCCCCATTAAAATCAATGGGGCAGCGCTGGAATACCGCCGGCAAAATGCAGCTATTGCGGCGCATTGCGGGTGGTTTTAACCCTTTGTCGGCCGCTAGCGGGGGGTAAAAGCGCCCCGCTAGCGGCGAAATGCGGCGCTAATCCGACGGTAAAACGCCGCTAAAAATAGCAGCGTTTTACCGCCGACTCTATGGGCGGCCCGGTGTGAAAGGGCTCTTACTGAGTAGCATGGCTGGCTGGCTGCAGAATAAGGGGTGTGATTTCTGTTGAAGTGGGCGAGTTCACATTTACATGTACAAGCCTAGTGTACCTCCCACATTCACTCCCATCCCAAGGATTCATGGGAAATGTAGGCTGATTACAGTTTAGAGAGAGAAGAAGATATGATGCATTCATTGTTCTAAGAGATCCTCCTTGCCAGAATACTGGCTGCATTTTTTGAATCACAGAGCTGACTTCCGGAAAATTCAATCAGACATCTCTCTTAAATGGTAAGAAATTTCACAAATGTAATAACTGTTTAGTGTTTTGTGTGGGGGGTGTACTAAGGGGGCATTTTTTGAAAATCCTGGAGTTCTGCTTTAAGCTTTGACAATAAAACCTGGAAGCTGATTGGTTTCTATGCAGAGAATATCTCTTATCAACATTTATTTCAGGTACTTATATAGCGCCATCAATTTATGCAGCGCTTTACATATACATTGTACATTCAAACCCACACAGGCACAGGGAGAACATGCAAACTCCAGGCAGGTAATGTCATGGTTGGGATTCGAACCAGCGACCCTTCTTACTGGTAGGTGAAAGTGCTAGCGCATGGTCAATCGTGGATGGCACAGTCATATAATGGCACCGATCCCCAGGAGAAAATGAAACTCACAGAGGGAAAAAGGATGGGGATTTTGAAGGTGCAAAGAATGATATCAGATGCATTCAATAAAAGATATTATTGTTTTATTTCTTGTCAAAAGGAACAAGACAAGATAAAATCAATAAACACAGGCAGGTACCTGTAGCTACCCACTACACCACTGTGCCGCCACGCATTTCTCCATATGCTCAGATAATATAGAGTGAATTAAGGGCAGTTGCTAGGCACTGTGTGTTGGTTTTGATTCATGACCCTGCACTTGTTCCAGAATGAGTGTTAGGAAATCACCCATGGTGAGTTGGTTGGCCAATTTGGCAGCCTGCTCCCCATCAATAATGAGGTTGGCCATCAGGTTCTTGGTTAGTGGTGAGCACTGTTCCCTTTCTTTTGCTGTTCATCCTGTCTTCTTGGGTCCTGCTTGTTAGGCTGTTTCTTTGGTTGCTTCTCTGCTTGGTTGGGAGAATTCCTTCTCTAAAGCCGTGTACACACAAGCGGAATGTCCGACAGAAAAAGTCAGACGGAAGATTTTCATTGTCTATTCCGATCGTGTGTATGCCTCATCAGACTTTCTTTTTCGTAAATTCTGATGGACCTAGAAATAGAACATGTTCTAAATATTTCCGATGGAACCAATTCCTATCTGGAAAACCGCTCGTCTGTATGCTGTTAAGACGGACCAAAAATGACGCATGCTCTAAAGCACGTACAAAACAGAAGCTATTGGCTACTGGCTATTGAACTTCCTTTTTCTAGTCCTGTCGGACGTGCTGTACCTCACCGCGTTCTGGACGGTTGGACTTTGGTCAGACTTTGGGTTGGCCGTATGTAGGCAAGACCGCTTGAATGGAATTCCGTCTGAGTTCCGTCGGAGAAACCTTCCGAGTTTATTCCGACGGCAAAACTGGTCGTGTATACAGGGCATTATAGTCTTATCAGGTGAGCTGTGCAAATGCATTGCAGCAGTGATCATCTGGGCTCAACAGATACAGACTCTTACAATAGGATTACTGTTCCACTGTATTATATGATATTGTTCTGTAATGTTCCCTGAGTACAGTTTTGTTCTCAGTCTGTGCTGTATCTGGAAACACAACATTTACCAGTGCAGTAGATGTTGTATGGCTGCCTCGATTTCAGTATGATACCCTATGGCTTTGGAACCTTACAGCACATCCAAAAAGCTTGAAAGCATTCGTTTTACTGTAGGCCTTGTAGCAGTGTACCAAGGCAGACATTGTGCCTATGCCTCTTCCTGCATTTTAGCAGTGCAGTAAAGTATTGAAGCCACAGGCTGTGTAACCTAGCAAAGATACAGTCCAAGGTAAATATACACAATTTTCAAAAAGAAAACCCTTTTAAAGTATATCTGTCATTGCTTAGTGTTGGTATGATATTGTAATGGTCTAACATGAGCTTTAAAAATGTAAGCATGCAAAATTTGATCCATCTTAGTCCATCCAGTTCAAGTGTTGGCTTGTTTCCTAATTGCACTTGAAGACAAACTACAATGAAGGGGTTGAGAGGTTGGCTCTTTTTTCTTCCTTAACAAGTCTTAGCTCAGCAGTATACTTCCTGTGTTTGTCCTATTCTTCCTTGCTAGTCCATTTAATGATATACAGTATCTTCAAAATAATTTTAATAAAAACTTACTCTGAAATTACCAGTGATATATACCACATCCAAATTATTCATACACTTTGGGGTTGTTTTACTAAAGACAAATTGACTTTGGACTCTGCGCAACTAGAATCTTCAGGACCCCGGTGCAAGAAACCATGACGGACCCCCACCAGGGGCGTTGCTAGGTCTACAAAAGATCTCGGGCTAGAGCCCGTAGCAGTGAAGTAAAGAAAGTCATACGCTTGGGCGGGAATACACATGTATACAATATACTTGTGTGTGTGTGTGTGTATGTATTTATACATATATATATATATATATATATATATTACATCAGGGTCCCCAGAGAGCCCCCCCTTACATCAGGGTCCCCAAAGAGCCTCCCTCACTTACAGCAGGGTCCCCAGAGAGCACCTTCCTTACATCAGGGTCCCCAGAGAGCCCCCCTTACATCAGGGTCCCCAGAGAGCCCCCCTTACATCAGGGTCCCCAGAGAGCCCCACCTTACATCAGGGTCCCCAGAGAGCCTCCCCTTACATCAGGGTCCCCAGAGAGCCCCTTCTTACATCAGGGTCCCCAGAGAGCCCCCTCCTCATATCAGGGTCCCCAGAGAGTCCCCCCTCACATCAGAGGTTCCCCTGTACCTGGCTGGTCTCAACTGTATGTGCAACTCCAACCCCCAGCACATCTCTGTGCCCCCCACCTGAAGGGAAGTGGGAGGGGGCAATCGCCAGCTCTATGGTGCCCGTGGACCACGCGTTCTCCCTGGGGCTAGTAGTTCAATGTAGTATACAATAGAGAGGGGCCTCTGACCTGAGCATGTATCAGCAACAGCGAGCGACTCACTTGTACACTGAAGAGTGAAACTGATACCTGCCCGGGTCAGAGGCCCCTCCCCTCTCCACTATATACACTCGGGAGGAGAACTACTAGCCCCAGGGAGATCCCGCAGACACCATAGAGCTGCCAATCACCGCCTCCCACCACCCCCCACTGCATCCCAAACTGACAGCCAGAGGTGCAGGGAGAGATACTGGGTCTTGGGACCCCCCCACAGTGGCAGAATGCCAGGGCCCAGTCACAACTGTGACTGCTGCGACTCTTAAAGTTCCGCCATTGACCAGAGGTAAAGCTTCACTTTGTAAAGAATACCCAATCAGGTGCAAGGAAGATAAAAAAACACTTTTGCTTGCACATGATTGGATGATAGAAATCGGCCAAACTTCACTGCATTTGCTAAGCTCTGAGGGAAATGAGTGCAACTGCATTTGCAGAGTGCACAGGCTTTTTGCCATTAGTAAATTAGGAATTAGGAATTATGGATACTAGGTAACACATAGAGTTATTGTTCACTACAAATAAAAAATCCGTTTTATCTCCATAAGGGCAGCGCCATACTACTCCTGCTTTTTTACCATTTTCTAATACATTCCTCCTAGGTGGTATTGTATCTGTAGAGGCAGCAGCCACACCCATAACAAAATACCTAATTCATTGCGCGGATTTATCTCATACATGTATCATTAGTAAATCAACCCCAATGACTTTCCAAAGCCCTGTCTCAACAGTACCAACACTGACTGAGGGAACTCAGAAGAACTGGGGGAGGGTCTAACAAGGACTGAACTAACTAGCACTAAACAGGAAGGGAGGACAGAGGGATAGAGGCAGAAACCAACTCACACAGTAAACAAATTGTAGTGGCCGCCCTCTCTCTCCAGGCCACCCCCCTATATGGTAATGGATAGATTCATGCATAGCATGATTCTATCCATGGCCGCCGCAGACATCCCTATTCATGCGTCCGGCCCCTTTTGGGGATGGGGATTTTTTTTTTTGAAGCACCTAATTAGAGCCAGAAGCTCTAATAGGCTTCAAAATAGGGTGGGCTCAGGTCGCAGAGCATGCGGCTGGAGCCCGACCCAGGTGTGTTACAGCAGCGAATGAATATTCACTGTTGAAACACCGATCATCAATCCAGCCAATCAGAAGCGGGTGTGAGACCCATTTTCCGTTAGGCCGTAAAGCGAAGACTCCGTATTGACCATGAGGAAGAGGTAGGAAACGGAATCCGCCACCGTGGCGATCAGGAGAAAGGGAAGCCGCCGGTGATGGAGAGCAGGAGAAAGGGAGGCCGCTGAGCAGGGGGAAGCCGCGGGTTATAGGGTAACTGCTACTGACCAACCGACCAACCGATGGGGGAGTGGCATACTGTTTGCCGCCCCCCCCCCCAAATGTTTTCCACCAGCAGCTACTGGCCAGCATACTACTCAACAATAATAACCTGGTCACAATATATTGGCTGTAGAAGAGGTTTCAAAGAGGATTGGAGGGAAAAAAACTGTTGAGCAGTCTGACAGTCCGGGATTTCATACTCCGGGACCTTCTACCTGATGGCAAGAGCTGGAAGAGACTGTGGGAGGGGTGGGTAGGATCCTTCACGATACTAATAGCTTTGTTGGAGCATCATGTATGGAAAATGTCCAGGATGGAGGGGAGAGAGACACCAATAATCTTCACTAGCCGCTGCAGAGTCTTGCGGTCAGCAGAACTGCAGTTCCCATACCAGACAAGATGCAGCTGGCCAGCACCCCCTTAATGGTTCCCCTATAGAATAAAGTAAGAATGGGTGGCGGGAGACTGCCTTTTTTTAAGGCGGCGGAGAAAATATAGGCGCTACTGTGCCTTTTTTTTTTAGCCTGTAAACACACCTCTATTTTAGCCTATGTGGCCATGCTCACATAGGCGTTTACAAGTGTATTATTAAAGGTGGGTTTAGGGGCATCACTTTTGCATTCAGGAGAAGAGCATTTGGGCAGAAAAAACATTGAACGCACATAAACATGCATTCACTCATCCCGATGCCAAGCATAAATTAATATTCTTGCCAATGGAATCAATGAATGCCCAAGAGTGCCTAAAGGCATATGCAAATTGTGGCTTTAAATGCGTTTTTACACTGCTTTTTTCTTTCCAGAAGCAAAGGTGTACAAGGGAGCAAAAAAAAAAAAATCATCCTGTGTGCATGAGGCCTTAGTATGCAAAACCTTTACAGCTCAGATAACACCATCTGGAATACAATACACATGTCAGCATAGTTACATTACAATTGATTTTCTCATAGCAGTTTCTCAGCAAAAATACTAGTTATTTGACATACAGAAAGTATACCCCTGGAGATCATTTTGAGGTGGGCCAAAAGGAAGCAAAAGGCCCATTTGACCAGTAGGTAGCACAATGGAGTGCAGTAATCACACTTCCAATTGGGTACAAATTCTGAAATTAGAGCAGTGGCGGCCCATCCATAGAGGGCGCACGCCCCCCCCCCCCCCCCCATCCATGCGTCCAGCCCCCTGATCTACATACAGGGCGCCGGATGCATGGATTTCAATTGGGAGAGGGGGGTTTTGAAGCACGTGATAAAAGCCAGAGGCTCTAACAAGCTTCAAAAAAAGGTGGTCTCGGAGTGTAGAGCACTGCGCTCCGAGACCACCAAGTTGTATGACAATAGCGAATGAATGTTTGCTATTGTCACACTAAATGTCCTCCCGGCCAATCAGGAAGCGGGTTGTGAGACCCATTTCCTGATTGGCACAAAGGGCAGGCCATCCAATTGTCCGCCAAGGAGTAGGGAGGAGGAGGAGGGAGGAGATGTATGGAGCGGGAACACCACCTGTCAACACAGAGTAAGTGAGCTGGCGATCGGGGGGTATGGGTATGGCGCACAGGGGGGGGTGGGTCCGTGGTCAGGTCCGTCCGCCGCCCTGACCGATGGAGCACCAGCCGCCACTGAATTAGAATTATTAATTTATTAATTTTGGGATAATAGTAGAACCATAATTATCAATCCTTTTTGCCCCTTGGCCAACTGGACACCCAGAGGGACAGATGTGAATGTGACTGCTCACTATCCTAAAATGAGAAATAAAGACCGTTGTTTTAGGGATTTGAGATGGGAAGTGAGACACGTACCTACCTTCTGTTTTATAAAGGCTCTATTGTCCTCTGACATAGAGAAAAGTCAGCCTTCTATTAGTAACAAATCTTTATATCAGACTTTCTCAACCTTTTCAACATGGAGGAACCCTTGAAACAACCTTTCGGTCTCAGGGAACCCCTGTTAAAAATGGCTATATCTACAGCTCAAGATAAATTTGTTGGATGGTCAATGGAAGAGTGCTCCTTACATCTGTAGTCTTGGGGAAGAATTTCCCCCCCCCTACAGATAGCTAAAAAGATCATTGGTGTCAGTGGGAACTTATCTGAGAGGCAAAAATTGCTAAAGGAACCCCTAGCAACCATTGGAGGAACCCTGGTTGAGAAACCCTGCTCTATATGAAGTATTATGTAATCCATAATATGCTCAATTCACAAAGGTAACATACCAGGATAAAGCTCAAAAAAAGGAGACATTTTTTCAGCGTTTAATGAGATTTGAATATTACATTCACATGGAAATGTAAACCTGTGTGTAAACCTTCATTAAATGAGCCTAAAGTACAACATTTAAAAACATTCAAATTATTTCCAGATAATTGTTACATAAATAGCAGAGAATAGTTATTGGAAATGCAATTAAATTACATTTTAAGGAAAGTATTCACCAAGTACATATCCATTATCTACTCATAAAAAATGGGAAAAACACGCAATGGAGGACTGACCGCAATAGGTGGGGTTGTGAATCTGAGTTAATCTACTCACTGTCTGGGTATTAGTGTAAAAGATAAATAGGACACAAGTTGCTGAAATAAATCTTCCCACATACCAAATACCACAGAAATCCACTGAGGATGCTGATAGCAATTGTGAAATAGTAATGTGACTGAGCTAAATTTTGCTAAGCAATATGGATTGCCTCATTTCCCAACATCTGCTTTTCTGTTTTCAGAGAATATAGAACTAAGGACATTCCAGATTTGGACAAATGACTCTTTGTCTCTGACACCCTATTCTAAATGGATTCTAGTCATAGTCATAAACAGGAGAGACATTATGTGGAATAAAGTGCAACACTACAACCATGGCAGACCAGGTAAAATGTTCAGCAACAGAGGGGAAAAGTACTACAGTATATGGCTACATATTGTTTTCTCCCAGAATTAGTTGTATTTAGGAAATACATATATGACATGTATATATATATATATATATATATATATATATATATGTGTGTGTGTGTGTGTGTAGCCCCCTGTTCCTAAAAATGGGGCTATAATGTAAATTTAGTTTTTGGCTGAGTTGTAACCAGCTCAGATTGATTGTACATAATTTATTTGGTTATGTTCTAATCTTGATTGTGTTGTGCATTTCCCACTGTTGCCAGTGGGTATCACTGGTACCACAGGACAGTGTGAGAATAACAACTAAGTTAAGCTGTAATGAATATTCTTTTTCCAGAAGCAGCCCAGTAGGAGGTTCCTGGCCGCTATGAATTCTGGGAAGGGGTATTTATTTGACAGATGCCATGTGCTTTAGTCAATTCTTACCTCGTGGCCCTCCAGGCCTGAGGCTACGTTGCTGCAAGCTGTGCAAGTAGGCCCAGAAGCCTGTCTGGGGCCTACTACTTCTGAGGTGGTCCTTAGGCTGTCTTGCCTGAATGGAAGAAGCTGAGCCAAGCTGAGGAGATCCAGGGGAGGACCCTTGCTGGAGAGAGCCAGGATGAAGGCTGGTCTCTAAGAAGGGCCTAGTAGCTTACTTGGAGGATGCACCTACATCTAACCTACCCTCACAGTACCGCCGGATGGCTTAAAGGTTCTGGTACTGTGAAGCTGTTCTACAATCGAATCAAGGTAATACGCTCCTGGCTGCTAAGTTTGTGAGAGAGACTTATCCAGGCATCTACTGGCTGCTACGTCTGTGAGAGAGGCTTATCCAGACATCTTACTGGTTGCTAGGTCTGTGTGAGAGACCTACCCAGGTATTCAAGATCTGCTGAAAGAAAGCTGTGTTTTGTCCTTTGATTCAAGGAGTCTGTAAGTGATCCGCTAAAAAGGTATCTGAAACCTCCCCTCAACCTCTTTTCTACAACCTTTCTCAAGTTCTAATTAAAGCATTGAAAAATACCTAAAGTGACTGGCGCCCACATTTGTTCTAACTTCCCATTATATCCGTGGACTCAGCCCTGGGGTGAATGTAATTCCGCTCCCTGTATCTGGGGGTACCCTCTTTGCTCCCAGTATACCCAGGGGGCGTGCTACACACACATATATATATATATATATATATATATATATATATATATATATATATATATATATATATAGTGGGGGCGGAAAGTATTCAGACCCCCTTAAATTTTTCACTCTTTGCTAAATTTGCCATTTGCTAAAATCAATTAAGTTCATTTTTTTTTCCCCATTAATGTACACACAGCACCCCATATTGACAGAAAAACACAGAATTGTTGACATTTTTGCAGATTTATTAAAAAAAGAAAAATTGAAATATCCGCCCCCACTGTATGTATATTTATGTAGATATATATATATATATATATATATATATATATATATATATATATATATATAAGGGTTAGTTAGCAATCTCCTTCTTTAAAATGTATGTCAAGGCAAAATGGGAAAAAAACAAAAATCGCTGAAAATATATGCACATTCCCCATGTTTTATCCCTTTAAAGACCTTGCAATTACAGAATTTTTTTTTGACCTGTCAGAAATTCACTCAGATCTTGAGCCCTGTTGCGGTTTGACAAGACAAAGCATTTTTGTGGACTGAGTGTTGTCAGCTCTGCCTAGTGTCTTTTGCTAAACTACTCAGCTCCTTCAACTCTCAGATCTCTTATATTAATTGACAATTTTTATTAGATTTTTCCAATATACAACATAACAAAAGGTAGAAAATAAAAAACAAAAAACTCCCCAAAAAATAAAATAATATATATCAAACAAGGACATCTGATAGAGTTCACGTCAGACTGATGCACTGTAACACCAACATACAATGATAAATAAAAGTGTTGCAACTGCATGGCATTAGGAGTGACAATGATACCATTTAACTGAAATAGTAAGCCTTCTGGCTTCAGAAAGGACGTCAGCCAAGAACAGTCCCAGTAGGGACCATCCTAAGTTTAGCAGTTCTATTACAAGAGCCCTTGACAATTCAACTCTCAAATCTCTTAACCACGTGCCCTCTGGAAGCTTTACCCCCCTTCATGACCTGGCCAATTTCTTGCGATACGGCACTTGCGCAGTTGTGCGACGCTGTACCCAAATCAAATTTATGTAATTTTTCCCGCAAAGAGGTATTTGATCACCTCTGCGGTTTCTATTTTTTGCATTATCAAAAAAAAAGACCGAAAGTTTAAAAAAATATATATTTTTTACTTTCTGCTATAAAACATATGAAAAAAAAATTGAAAAAAAAATCGAATTTCTTCATAAAGATAGGCCAATATGTATTCTGCTACATAATTTGGGTAAAAAAATCCCAATAAGCGTATATTGATTGGTTTGCGCAAAAGTTATAATGTCTACAAAAGATGGGATATTTTTTTTTTACTAGTAATGGCGGCGATCAGCGACTTATAGCGGGACTGTGATATTGCGGTGGACAATTTGGATACTAACTGACATGTTTGACACTTTTTTGGGACCAGTGACATTATGATCAGTGTCCAAAAAAATGTGGCCCTAAACTGAAGTTTGTCAAAACAACAAAAATAAACAGTTCATATTGTTATGAGTGTAAAAAAAAGCATTCCACTTCAGCCTTCACCCAACGCTTGGAAACACCCATAGTAACAATCCTTCAGCAATGGTAAAAATACACACTCACCACAGGGATATGCTGTTTATTACTAGAAGGGCAATAAGCGCTTTGTGTAGATGGCATCCAGCATCACCACTCTCGCTCCACAGGTGGCAGGACCAGACTGCTCTATTCCAATGAGGGGCCACAGACAATCTGCAGGCAATGGCGGCACGACCTCTAGCCCTTCACAGTGTAGCTCTATGTACATTTCACACAAATGAATGTGAAGGGTTAGAGGTCGTGCCACCATTCTAGGCGGGTTTGGCGGCTCCTTATTGGAATAGAGAAGTCTGGTCCTGCCGTCTGTGGAACGAGAGTGGTGTTGCTGGATGCCATCTATACAATGCGCTTATTACTGTTCTAGTAATAGACAGCATATCCCTCTGGTAAGTGTGTATTTTTACCATTGGTGAAAGATTAGCACTACGGATGTTTCCAAGTGTTGAGTGAACAATTGGCAGGTGCTGGCGGACATCAAGTCCACAGTACCCGATGCTGGGCTCCTGCTGTGTGTGAACACAGCGGGAGCAAGCTGCCGGCGGCGCGCATGCGCGCCCCCTACCCGCCGGAAGAGCCTGATTTTATATATATATATAATATATATATATATAATAAGTGAGTTTTCAGGGATCGCTTAAGGGCAGGCAGGGTAGGGGCTGACTGGACATACTGGGGCAGGGAGTTCCAGAGGATAGGAGATGCTCTGGAGAAGTCCAGGAGGCAAGCATGGGAGGAGGTAACAAAGGGGCTAGAAAGCAGGATGTCTTTAGATTAGGGAGAGGATGCTTTTGGTGATATCTTCAGATGAGGTTGGTGATGTAGCAGGGAGCAATGTTGTGGATGGTTAGTAATTAGAATTTTATACGGTAGGGTAGGGGAAGCCAGTGAAGGAATTGGCAGAGAGGAGCAGCAGTCATGGATCGGTTATTAAGGTGTATTAGTCTAGCAGCAGCTTTCATAATATGCGATAAATACTGGGGTCTCGTTTACACATACTGTATTTGCAAATACATGCGTAAGCTGCAAAGCCACTTCATGGCACCCCAGTATTACCTGCAGTCCTAACTCTAAATTTTGTTCTATGTTACACATAAAGCATTAAAAAGAAATTGACAAAAAAAATGTTTCTATGTATAGTTTATAACTGTATATATTTATGCAAAGGCACCCATTTTGGCTCAGATTATAATCTGTCTCAGCTTCCTGCATGTATTACTACACGATAGCTGTGCTTTACTGCTTCTTCTCACAATGCAAGTCTATGATTTCAATTTACTAAAGACAAGCACATAGAAAGGTGAATGTCACATTCAAAATACTTTGAGGAAAGCACTTTCATAATAACTTAAAGCGGAGGTCCGCTGAAAAAAAAATATTAAAAGCCAGCAGCTACAAATACTGCAGCTGCTGACTTTTAATATATGGATACTTACCTGTCCAGGAAGCCCGCGATGACGGCAGCCGAAGCCGATCTGTCCTTCGGCTCTAAAGTGGAACTCCACTTTAATAATGTAAGTCTTCCTAAACGACACTATACTTTTCCTTTAGGTGTTAGTTTCTGTTTTAGAATGACAAGATCACTTTACTTTAAGAGGAAGACTCTGGTAGGGTTGCCATTTGACTAGTATTTTATTTTATATATAAATTTCTTCATTTCACTTCACAACAACAGCAAATTTTATTGCTTGCATTACAGTCACAAACAACTGTTCCATGCAAATAAAATGGTCAGGCAGGTTATTAAACTTGGTCCAATGGCTGTTGTTCTTCTTGGTGCCGGGACTATCTGCATAAGTGCTTGTGCGATTAGGTCTCCCTGTTTAAAGCAGACACTTGGCCAGACGAAAATCATGGGACAGTCAGAGCTTGCCTGCATGTCAGACAGTTCTCTAATGACTATGGCAAACTTTTGATTGGGTTTAAAATTAAAATGTCAGAGAATGTTTTAATGGTTGACCGCTAGGACTAGCAAATCATCATTTGAATGTGTAAGAGTCAACGCACATCTCACCTGCCCCACTGCAGGTCACCAGCCTAGCAATCTTGCTTTAGAAATTGAAAGAATTGTTTTAAAGCACAGATTATGTTTCATTCCACAAAGCTTACTGAAATACTTTTATTTTGCAAAGTGTAACCTGGAAAGTCATTGAGACAGGAATTCTTTCTCATAATTGAGTTTACTCAGAATCAAAGCCTTTTGAAATCACCCAGCTACGTTAACCCGCAATGAAAACATCACCTTTCCCCCAATTTTAACAAATGTGCAAATACCATAACCACAAAGCTAATGAGCATTACTTCCACCCCATGATCTAAACAATGGATTTACTGGGCGTAAATGTGCCAAACTTGATGCAGCTGCAGTGTTGTTAACCAGTGCTTCTGTCTTGACCGTCAAAAAATTCCTCTGTATTCAAGGATATCCTGCATTGTAGGAGAAAATGAGCTAATTCCCAACTGAACACATGTTTACTTTAACCTTTGTACTGTCCACCTATTTTTAGGGCCGTTTTGCGAAATGGAATAAACAGGCTGTATTGTGGTCAAGATTCCACAAATATACAGAAACTCTGCAATTTTTGAAAATTTTACCTGCCAACATCAACTACTACTTTGGTATAGTTAACAAATGTTTTGGTGGGGGGGGGGAGGGGTGCACTGAACACCTTTGCTGCCATTGTGCTATTTGCTGGGTGACCAGTGCACCCCTGTGCCTTTAAGGAGGAGTGGGCTCCCTAGAGGCAAACCGGCCCTCAATCCACCCGTTACTATATATGTGCTTCTACTATGGAGGCTCTCAAAATTTATTTTGAGTTAGAGTTAGGTCTGCAGATAATACTGAGGTGCCTTTTCACGACCTCTGCAGCTTACACATGTATTTGCAAATATGTGCAAACTAAACCCCTGTTTTTAACGTGAACTGTTAGACAGGACAATTCGGTTGGTTGCAGGCTGGTTGGTAAATTGAGCTGGGAATTTTTCTTTGGTTTTGTTTGACATGCATCGCCCTTCCATGCCCTCTTGCTGTTAAGGGCAGTTATGGGTTGTGGCAGTTGCTGTTTGTTTGTGCTGTTCGTTATTTGGTGGGGTGTGCACTGAACACCTTTGCTGACATTGTGCTATTTGCTTATTATCCTGTGCGCCCTGTGCCTTTAAGGAGGAGTGGGCTCCCTCCAGACAAACCTGCCCTAAATCCATCCATTTCTACATATGTGCTTCTACTATGGAGGCTCTCAAAATTTATAAAGTTAAACTTCTACCTTATTAGTAGCAATATCTCCACCAAGTGTGTCCAATGTCCCTCTCAGATTTTTTTTCACCTGTAGTAGTGGAATATTTGCATTTCCCCAACCCCCCACCCCACAATGCAATGTCTGGGGCCTGAGGGACTTTTGAGAAGGTCCAGGTTTTGTCATGTGTGTCTAGAGAGATGCAAAGTCACTATTTGCATAGCTACTCCAATGGAGTCCACCTGCTCAGTGGGAATCTATCTGCTGATCCCTGCTGAGCAGGCAAATGCCTGATTCATGCCCGCTCTCCTCTAAGGGCAGTTGGATGTAAACGTTTACACCAAACTGCCATCCAATCCAATCCACCAGAGGGATGGGGAACAGGTCCATATCCGTCTGTTTTTAGTAGATAGGATCGGATCAAATGTCTGCAGGTGTCAACGGACACATGTCCGTTGACACCTGCCGCTCCATAGAGGAGACTTGAGGGTCCAATCGGGTCCTCCTGAAAAACTAACAGGTGGACACAATCAGTTCGCCCATGTGAAAGGGTCCTTACCCTTGTGTATTTATTATTACCCAGAACTACCGCAAGCACTGATATGTGTTCCCACTCCTCAAAGCAAATATAATAATTATATAGTGCCATGCAGCTTCTTCCATACCAGACCACACAAAATATACTTCAATTATAAAATATCAAAAAGGTAGGCACAGTACTCTATTTTTGAAGTAAATGACCAGGTCCTCACTCACAAAAAAATCCATAGAAATCCAAAACTGGTTTAGAGGCACTCACAGAGCTTGCAGAGGAGGAAGATAAAAAAAACAGCAATGTTTTTATTGTCAACTTTTCAATGAAGCACAGTCCATCTTTCCCAAGTCAATAGGTCAATAGGTCAAATGAGCACCTTTGCCTTTAGGGGTCAAAATACCTCCTGGGTACCCTCTGGATGATCTCCACACCTCTGTCTGGAATGGTTCCTTTTGTAGATGGTACCAACCACTTTCCCTCAGTGCTCACTGTGTGGTGGTGGTGGCTGGAGATCCTGACAGTAATACACTGACTGTCCGAGGGCAGAGTTTTTTCAGTTGTGACACCCTTACAAAAGTATGCGGTCCCAAAGTATATCACAGTCTTAACAGTGCCGCTCAGAGTGAATATATAGCTCAGAAGGCTGATGGGCAACACTAGGCAGGGATATGATGGGTGGAAGGGAAGAAAACCGCTCAATGCCCCTATCAAGACATTCAGAGTTGATGGGAGAATGCCTTTTACAGAGCTATTGTGTACTGCTGGCTGTGGAAGGGGGGAGGGGCACTGGAAGCTTTTTCTGGCTGGCAGAACATAGCAGTAATCACATGCCAAAGATCCAACAGACTGGTTGTACCCAAGTCGATCAATAGATTGACTAGGGTACAAACCGCGCGCCCATACATTGAACGAATATCGGCTGGTCCCTGCTGAACCAGCTGAATTTCGATCCATGTATGTCAAACTTTAGGCACACAACTAATGCCGCGTACACAGGAACGGACTTTCCGGCAGACTAGGTCCGACGGGATTAGTCCGGCGGACAATCCGATAGTATGTGGGCTAGTCCGATAGCTTTTCGGGATAAAAATCCGACGGACCTAGAAATAGAACTTGTTTCAAATCTGTCCGACGGACTAAAATTGGGAAAGCTGTTCGTCTGTGTGCTGGTCCGACAGACCAAATGCGACGCAAGGGAAGCTATTGGCTACTGGCTATTGAACTTCCTCTTTTAGTCCCGTTTACGTCATGGCGTCCAAACCGTACAGACTTATGATCGGACTTAGTCCTATCGTGTGTGGCCAAGTCTGTTGGTTCGGAAAGTCCGTCGGCCCTAGTCAGAAAGTCCGTCGGAAAGACCGTAGGACCTAGTCCGCCGGAAAGTCCGCTCATGTGTTCGCGGCATAAGACCTACTGAATTTTTCCCAGCCCCACTCGCCCACCAACCACATCCCCTTAAGTTACAAAGGCACCAGACAGGGTGTACACAAGTGTAAATAAGCCCTTAGGGCTTGTTCACACTACCTGCACTGGGCTGTGTTATTAACTCAGTCCCAATGCAATGACAAACATGTAGCTTTGTTTTCACTTGTTGTCCCAAGTTGGTGTGTTCTGCAAAAAAAATTGAATATGTTGCATTATATTGCAGAATGTTGCAAACATTGTAACATGCAATAGGAAAAAATGGTATTTTGGTTCCCGCTGGGAAAAATATGTGCATTAACATGCCGCAGCTCATATCCCTTAGCAAATATGCTCCGAGTGAGCCACAGGTTACCTTCAAGCTTGTGGTAGGAAGCTCTAGATACAGTATGTGTCACTTCAGTCTGTGTATTCAAATGTTTTCAGCTTACATGCAAAGTGAATTTCAAACAAACAAAACCTGAAATGAGCCTGTAAAACAAAAGACATTCCATTAGAAATGGCAATGACCAGCATATGCTTGTATTTGATGTGATGGGGTAAGGCTACAGATTCCCCAGCTGTATGTTTTGCTGACTACAGTTACAGTGCTTGATCCGTTTAGCCGACAAAAGCGTTATTTGGGATGATGACAAGGCGAGTTTGTGTTTGTGAATGGAGCCTTACTAGCAGGCTGTAATCATCCCACTTTATAACACTGGAAGTAGTATTATACACAGCAGAATGGGCTTTGTATTGCTGGCCAGTAGAAATTGTCAGAATCCGACCTGGTAAAAATAAATGCTGATGCAGGTAATGGAACATAGCCAGATCCGGGTCTCAGCTTGCAGAGCAAACAATGGGAAAAGCTGATTAAAAAGCTAGAACAAAACTGATATTAATGGGATCCCATAAGTAATAATTGATAGGGCCTACTAGATCATGAAGAAGAACTCCAGGGTAGGCACAAAACCTAGTCATCATAAATAGTCACTGCAATGAGCTACTGTATGTTTTTTGTGTTTGTTTTTTTTTTTTAAAGTTATCCTCTGTAATGTTTTGCAGCTGTAGTAAGAAAATAAGTCTATTTCAGACAAGATTCTGCCTCTTTCATAGTTGTGACATTGTAAAAAGATTTATAGGGACACTTTTTTGTCTGTAGGTGGAGTCTTATTATAATTAGGGGGTGGGGCATTCATTTTAGGGCGTGGTGTAGAAGGAAAAGGAATATGTTGTGCGCATAGCGAGCTGCGGCGAAAAATGGGTGTGGTTTAATAACATTTTAATAAAATGAAATAGTTCAACACACCATAATGCAGAATCAGTGGGAGCCCTGAGCGTGTTACTTGTCACTTATCCTGCAACCAGATGCCATCAGGTGTCCCCAGCAGATTCCCTCCTTACATTAGGTGTCCCCAGCAGACTCTCTCCATACATCAGGCGTCCCCAGCAGAGTGCCTCCTTACATCAGGCGTCCCTAGCAGAGTGCCTCCTTACATCAGGCGTCCCCAGCAGAGTCCCTCCTTATATCAGGTGTCCCCAGCAGAGTCCCTACTTACATCAGGCATCCCCAGCGTAGTCCCTCCTTACATCAGGTGTCCCCAGCGTAGTCCCTTCTTACATCAGGTATCCCCAGCAGAGTCCCTCCTTACATCAGGTGCCCCCAGAGGAGACCCTCCTTACATCAGGTGTCCCCAGCGGAGTCCCTCCTTTCATCAGGTGTCCCCAGCGGAGTCTCTCCTTACATCAGGTGTCCCCACTGCAGTAGAGTCTCTTGGCTCTGCCTCTCACAGGCCGGTGTTGTGCCAACATTGGTTTCCCCCAGAAAACCTGTTTCCCTTGGCTCTCGGCTGGCTCTCGGCTGAGATCAGAACTCCGCCCCTCCAGCCTACTGCACTCCAGCTCCTCCTAATCTCCGCCCCTCCAGCCCTCTGCACTGAAGCTCGTCCCACTCTCGGTCGCAATGTTATTCGGTCGTCAACCTCCGCGGCCCCGGGTTTTCATGGGGAAAACTGTCTCAGTACAACATATGAAAATGGGGCACGGACGGGGGTGGTAGACAGCCGAATAACATTGCGAGGGAGAGTGGGAGGAGCTGCAGTGCATAGGGCTGGAAGGGCGGAGTTCAGATCTGAGCTGAGAGCTAGGGGGAAACAGGAAAGAGATCTCGCGGAGTATGAATACTCGTGCAAATGCTTAGTATCGGCACTGATACCGATACTAGTATCTGTGCAACCCTCCTAAGTACTTATTCTCAGGGCGCTCTGGTTTAGTCATGTGATCATCTCCCAGTTGTGACTTCAAGACAGAGGAGGGACAGCAGACAACTGATGTCCCATAGTAAGCCTATGGGTGACATCACTGCCCAGGCTCTCATCTGATGTCAGCGCTCTGTCCTCTCTCTTGAAGATGGGGTAGCCCCATGAACTACTGGGTAGTTAGTGTAGGAATTAGAAGGGGATGGGAACCATTTTAGGCTTACTTACTTAGAGTCTAGACTTCTATTTGAATGGGAACAGATGTAAAAAAAATTGACATTCGTACCGTTCAGCTCTGATTCAGTAAGGGATCTGCTTATGGATCCTCTGCTGATTAGAGCAGACTGGCTTAGTGTGAAAGAGCCCTTAGTTTACACTTGCTTTACACTACCTTACCTAAGCTGTAAAGACAGCTGTACTGGTGTATACACGTTACACGTGCCATGGCTGTGATGCTTTGCATTGCTTTGTGGCAAACATTATCCCCTCTGTCTCATTTGGCATGCAGTACCCCTGAGGATCGCGACCTATTGTAGTGAATGGGGCCGCGCCATAAGTGCCACATGGCATTGGGGTGCAGGGTTATAGCAGGTGGTGAGGAGGTGACATAACGTCTCCTCACCACCTGTCAAACTCCCTCTAAAAAGAGATCCTCTGACAGGGGTGATTTTAATGATCAGCTTTTATAAATTTATGTAAAAGCTTTATCCAAAAAGGAACAAAGCTGTTGCTGTATCTGCTTATAAAGTGTTAGCTGGAGTTTGGCCTCAATTTGTTAGTATATATAAATCTGCTAGTACATCTAACAATATCCTCCCCAAAAACTAACAATGCTGCTGTCAAGAGGTGCCCCCTGTTGCCCTTCATCCAGAGTGTGTGGTGGGGGGGGCTCTAATACAGGAGAGGTGTTCTTTCCAGATCACCAATTGAAAATACAGGGGAAAAAGGACTAAAAAAAGGTAAACTAACTGCAGCAACCACTTCTAATGATTAATAAGCTGCAATACAGGGGCGTAACTATAGGGGTCGCAGGGGTCACAACTGCAACCCAGCTCTATGCTCCAGTGGCCCGTGCGGCTCCCCTGTACACCTGGATAGGTGGGACCAGCATATAGAGGAACCGATGCCCTCCATTTTCCTGCTGCAGCCGCTGAAAGCCTGCTTCTCCTTCTCTCCATCCCACAGGCATTCATCGGTTGCAGGAGGATAATGGAGTGCATCGGTTCCCCTATATGCCGCCCCCACCGCCTCTCCTGTTCATCCTCTTTTGGCTGCCCATGTACTCTTCCTATCCCCCCTCCCCCCACAGGAGGATGTGTCAGGATGGAGAGCGGGGAAGGGGCCGGTAAATACCGTATTTATCGGCGTATAACAAGCACTTTTTTCCCCTTAAAATAAGGGGAAAATCGTGGGTGCGTGTTATACGCCGATCCCCGCTATTTTGTGATCTGTCGGAGCGATCGCCGCGATCGCCGCGGACATTCACATAGCTTGTATTTTTAAACATGGCGCCGCGGAGTTCGGAGGGACTCGGCGGCGCTCGTTCAGCTGAACGAGCACCGCCGAGGACACAGTGACTGGGCGGAGCCAAGATACACATAGCCGAGGGTTCTCGGCTTTTCTCAGCGCCGTTCACAGTCACGCCCAGTCCCGCCATTGGACCTGTGTTATGTCCATCATAGGGACTGGGCGTGACTGTGAACGGCGCCGAGAATAGCCGAGAACCCTGGGCTATGTGTATCTCGGCTCCGCCCAGTCACTGTGTCCTCGGCGGCGCTCGTTCAGCTGAACGAGCGCCGCCGAGTCCCTCCGAACTCCGCGGCGCCATGTTTAAAAATACAAACTAAACGTTTGTATGTCGGCGGCGACAAGGCTGCACTGGGGCAAGGCTGCACTGGGGACAAGGCTGCACTGGGGACAAGGCTGCACTGGGGACAAGGCTGCACTGGGGCAAAGCTGCACTGGGGACAAGGCTGCACTGGGACAAGGCTGCACTGGGATAAGGCTGCACTGGGGACAAGGCTGCACTGGGGACAAGGCTGCACTGGGGCAAAGCTGCACTGACAAGGCTGCACTGGGGAAAAGCTGCACTGACAAGGCTGCACTGGGGCAAAGCTGCACTGACAAGGCTGCACTGGGGAAAAGCTGCACTGACAAGGCTGCACTGGGGAAAAGCTGCACTGACAAGGCTGCACTGGACACTGGGGAAAGGCTGCAGATGAACACTGATGAGGCTGCATTGATGGGCATTTAAATGTAAGTGTTTTTCCTTAAACTTCCCTCCTAAAAGTTTTTTCCTTAAAATTCCCTCCTAAACTTGGGATGCGTGTTATACGCCGGCGCGTGTTATACGCCGATAAATACGGTATGTGTTTTACCAGCCCCTTTCTTTTCTGAATGATCACAGTGAGTGTTTGGTACCGATCGCGCCTGCGTTCATTCATAACTGAAGCATAGTAAACTGTTTACAAAGCTTCAGTTTGTGAATGAATGAGAAGCTCTGTACAGTTCCTGTTCATTCATTCAGTGCAGCTGAGGCTGCAGAGATGGAAATTGAGATTTCTCGGTCTCAAAGGTGAAACATCAGAGGTCTGTTTAGACCCCTGATACTTCACCAAAGCCCTCCTTAGAAAAATGTAAAAAATAATAAAAAAAATACATTTGTAAAAATAAATAAATAATTATAACAAAATAAAAAAACTACTGACACCAGTGGTGAACTACCAGGGTCGCAAAGGTCACACTTGCGACTGGGCACGGGCATTTCGCCATGGGGGGGGTCTTAAGACGGCAGTAAGGGGGCCTGCTGCAGAACAAAAGGGTCCTGTTGCGGTGCTGTAATAAAGGGCCTTGCAACGGGAGTAAAGGGTTCTGGGTTCAGTGGGAAAGGCTCCGGGCTCAGAGGGAAGGACCCTGGGCTAGAAGGAAAGGGCCCTGGCCGGGGGTCAAGGGGTCCTTCATGGTTTCTTGCACTGGGGCCCTGAAGGTTCTAGTTATGCCTCTTACCTACATCATATATCCCAGGAGACTTAAAGGGGTTGTAAAGGTTTGTGTTTTTTTACCCTTATGCGTCCTATGCTTTAAGGTGAAAAACAAATGGCAGCCACCGGCCCCCCAGCCCCTGTTTTACTTACCTGAACCCCTTATTCAGTCAGCGGGGATGTGCTGTCTCTCTTTCCACGGGCTCCCGACTCTTGATTGGATAGATTGATAGCAGTGCAGCCATTGGCTCCCACTGCTGTCAATCAAATACAATGACATGGGCCCCGAGGGCGAGGCCGAGTCCTGCATTCGGTCTCTATGGAGGTAATCCCCTCGGAGAGCGCTTTTCCTAGGTGGTTATCTGATGCAGAGAGGAGCCGCGAGAGCCGCCGAGGGGCCCCAGAAGAGCAGGTTCGGGGCTACTCTGTGCAAAACGAGCTGCACAGTGGAGGTAAGTATGATATGTTTGTTATTAAAAAAAAAAAAAAATACCCTTACAATCACTTTAAAGTGATTGTAAAGTCTCAAAGTTGTTCACTTTAATGCATTAAACAAAATGATTTTATAAAGGGAATTCAGTTTCGTCAGCGACAGTATACCTCCAGCCAAAACCTTTTTTTAAGTGGTGTTAAAGCCTGGGCATTTTAACTAAATGCAGGGAATGCATAAAGGTAAAAAAAATCAGTGTTTGTATCGCCCCCTCACCCCCCTTTATATTTTTCCTATAGTCCTATCTCTATTCAGCACTGTGCCCAACTGCAGCAGCTTTCTCCTCTCTCTCTGGTCACAGACACAGCAGCGGTAGCCATTGGCACCTGCTGCTGTCAATCGAATCCCATGAGCAGAGAGCAGGGGTGAGGAAACACTGGGATTGATTTACTAAAACTAGAATGCAAAATCTGGTGCAGCTCTGTATTTTCTTGTCAAAGCTTAAAGTGTTTGTAAAGTCAGAAGGTTTTTTATCTTAATGCATTCTATGCATTAAGATAAAAAGCCTTCTGTGTGCAGTAGTCCCCCTCGGCCCCCCTAATACTTACCTGAGCACCGTCTCTGTCCAGCAATGTCCATGAGTGTCTCGGCCATCCGAGACTCTCCCTCCTGATTGGCTGAGACACAGCCGCGGTGCCATTGGCTCCCATTGCTGTCAATCACAGTCAGTCAGCCAATTAGGTGAGAGAGGGGGCGGGGCCGGGCCACTGCTCCGTGTCTGAATGGACACAGGGAGGTATGACCCGGCTCGGGTGCCCCCATAGCAAGCTGCTTGCTGTGGGGACACCCGATAGGAGGGAGGGGCCAGGAACGCCAGCGAGGGACCCAAGAAGAAGAGGATCCAGGCTGCTCTGTGCAAAACCACTATACAGGGCAGGTAAGTATAACATGTTTGTTATTTTTATAGAATAAAACAAGACTTTACCATCACTTTAATTAAGCTGAAATTTCTAAATTTTGGCTTAATTAAAGTGATGGTAAAGTCTTGTTTTATTCTATAAAAATAACAAACATGTTATACTTACCTGCCCTGTATAGTGGTTTTGCACAGAGCAGCTTGGATCCTCCTCTTCTTGGCTCCCTCGCTGGTGTTCCTGGCCCCTCCCTCCTTTCGAGTGTCCCCAGAGCAAGCAGCTTGTTATGGGGGCACCCGAGCGGAGTCACACCTCCCTGTGTCCATTCAGACACGGAGCAGTGGCTCGCCCCCCCCTCACCTAATTGGCTGACTGACTGTGATTGACAGCAGCTGGAGCCAATGGCACTGCAGCTGTGTCTCAGCCAATCAGGAGGGAGAGTCTCGGATGGCCGAGACACTCGTGGACATTGCTGGACAGAGATGGTGCTCAGGTAAGTATTAGGGGGGCCAAGGGGGACTGCTGCACACAGAAGGCTTTTTATCTTAATGCATAGAATGCATTAGGATAAAAAACCTTCTGACTTTACAATCACTTTAAGCTTTGACAAAAAAATGCAGAGCTGCACCAGATTTTGCATTCCAGTTTTAGTAAATGATGGTAGCCAATGTAACTGATTGGCTACCATGCGCAGCTACACCAGGTTTTGCACTCTCCAGTTTTTGTACATCCCCCCATGAGTCAATTTAGAGCTGAACTCCA
This sequence comes from Lithobates clamitans, assembly GCA_037952925.1. NCBI lineage: Eukaryota > Metazoa > Chordata > Amphibia > Anura > Ranidae > Lithobates > Lithobates clamitans. The sequence continues at coordinate 6,234,073 of JBBGZY010000187.1, read as the reverse complement.
AGATGAGTAAATATTATCTAAATACAAGAGTTGTGTGTATTTTTGCTTTAATCTTGATGTGCTTTGTGTATTTCTTTCAGATCTGTGCAGTAATCCAGTATGAAACTCTTCCTCTGTGCAGGAACTTCCTGTAATAAAGATTGGTCACTACGTTAGGGTGACGGGTTTCATCTCTACCTCCTCCTGTAGTTTTCAGCTGGCAACCTGTAATGGGAGGAGCCTGCTGGACCCCTCCCACAGCTCTCTGCACAGGCTATGTTGGCCTGTGTAATGATGACATTGCTACTTTTACAAAGACATTTGTGGTGCACACAAAAATCATAAGCTATGTTGACTGATGAGTAATAATTCTAAATGATGGTTTTTGTGCCCAGCGCTCATCTTAACTGTAAAATTGCCATGCTTCATTGGCCCACACCTTTACATAATGTTCCCTGTGCAGCCATAACTCCACTCCTCAATAGTGTGCATTTGGGACGAGCTGTTCTATCTGTATCGGAACTCCTTGAGCTGAATCTGGATTCCAGCCCACCGTGTATATACAAAAGATTGTGCCATTTTATCTAGAACAACATACAAGAAAAAGGAAGGAAATGTTTTCTGGCAGCTCTGCGCTATGTAATTAGGGAATATTTATGGGACATTTTCTTTGTTAACCATTTTGATTGATCTGCTGCTTTCTGTCCCACCTTAGGAAACAGATTCAGACATGTCTTCTTGAAGGCCATTATGTTAAGGCACACCTCTTTTGTTTTAAAATGTATGGAGACTCTATATAGGGACAGTAAGGGTATGTATTGATGTGTGTACCGTATATTTCAAAGGCTAGTAAATCCAACTTAGACACTGGTTTAATGGTTGTGGGTAGAATTCGGAAACTGAGATGCTGAAATTGTTATGACCAATGTCCCTGGTATAGAAAAAAGAAAAAGTCTGTCCCGGCAGAGTAAAGTGGCAAATCTGATGTGTGGCATAGGATTTTTAAGAATATCTGATGGATCTTCTGGGCTGTAAATTCAAGTCTGTAAACCAAGTTGTCTTCCAGTACCTAGATAATTTGTTGCCTGGTCTTAGTAGTGATTGATTGGTTTCATTGACAGTTGTGAGTTAGTGTGCTTTATATGCCAGTAGTGTTTTGTCACATTCCCAAAATGGTGACTGTTTTAAGGGTAATGTACTATGGTTTTTTACATAACATTTATTTATTATGGCCAGGGCAAAAAATATTTAAAATATTTTCTTTTTTTATTAACACAAAAATGTACCTGTATTTTTTTTTTGCTAGCTAGCTGGTATGTGTACTGGGAAAACAAAAAAATATTTTGTTTTGTTTGCTCTGTGCAAAGCCCTCCTATGTGTATCTTATTTTAATTGCTAGTTATAAATTTGTCAGGCTGCCATTTTTTGAGCTGTGCTGGGCCTGTGGTGTGACCCTGTTCCTTTAAAGAGGTTGTATACCCTAATTTGTCATTTTTACTTATAGGCTTTACCTATAGGCTTACCTATTAGGCTTAATATCTCCTAAACCTGTACGGTTTAGGAGATATTCCCTTTGCATGCAGCCGCTGACGTCAGCGGCCCATATGCTCTGAATGCCCAGCTCCTCTCTTCCTAATAGGCATCCAATAGCGGCGCCTGTCGTTTCAGCCAATCAAGTGACAGGTAACAGACCCGAGCACCTGATTGACGGAGAGGCGGTTCAGTGTTAGGAAAGCGAATAGTAATTCGCTTTCCTAACACAGCTAAGTGGACTGGTGCTCGCAGTTCACCTATTTTGCAGCCTATTAGAGACTTACCAGCTCCGCTCGGGCCGTGCGTTCCACGGAGCTTCTGAGGTCACTTCCGGTTTACCACTGGCACAGGGAAGCCGGAAGTGACGTCTTAACTTGGAGAACAAAGCACCTCCGAGTTAAGTGATACTATGGGCGGGTGGAAGTTGTCCGGCGCGATGGACTGAGCCACAAGCCATCTCAAAAGCCTGCAAATGAAGCACCTTGTCTGCAATCTTGTAATTGCATTGACGTGGCACTTCCCATAGTGCACTGTATTCGTCACCCAAACACAGTGCACTTAAAGGACATTTTTTTCTATTATTTTGTTTTTAAAGGGCCTTTCTTTAAATTGTTTTTTTTTTATATATTTTTTTTTTTAATTTGTGACTGCTGCTGGGGGGGGGGGGCGCCCATGCGCCCCCTATGGATGGGCCTCCACTGCGCTGCTGGACCTTGCCTTGAGGAAGACTCCCGCACGTATGCGCAGGAATGACATTATCGTGGCTCCGATCACTCACAGCGCCGGAGACGCGAACCCAGAAGAAACACAGAGGGCAAGAAGTCAGATCCCTCGGTGTGGATCGGGCTGCGATACAGGGGCTTCGATCTAAGGTGAGTATTTCATAATGAGCTAGTATGCGGTGCATACTAGCTCATTATGCCTTTGCCTTGCTGGGTTTTTGTTTTCTTTTTTTTTTTGATGTGTGGGTATACAACCACTTTTAGGAGGAATGGTTTGACTCCAGGGATATCTGTCCTTAAAGCGGTAATAAATTTTAGAAAGTAAAAAAATAAAAATTCCCCCTGCAAGGCAATGTTATAATGTGCTAGTATGTATCGCATGCTAGCACAATATTAGAGACTTACCTTAAAACGAATCCCTCAGGGCTTTCATCTTCACCTGGTCTTCCTTCTGGGGTTGTGGGCTTTGGCTATCTGGCTGGCAGAGCCACGATGATGTCACTCACCTGTGCACACAGGAGTCACCGTTTAAGGCACAGAGCTTTGAAGCGATGACACGGATATGCCATTCCTTCAGAGCACATATGCCGGTGACGTCACCAGCTTTTGCTCACTGGAATACCTTCTTTATTATAAGCTTACCTGTTGGTAAAAATGTCACAAGTGAGGTTACTCCAACTTTATGTATTAATTGCTATACATATTCTTCAACATGCAGACTCTCAAAGACTGGAGTTGGAGCAAATAATACAGAGGGGGCTTAACATATACTGTATACAGTATTTGCAAATGTCATGCACCTGAAACCTGTGTTTTTAGTGGAAATTGTTAGAAAGTGGACTAATTTGGTTTTTAGTTGGCTTTGTGCAAAGCACCCCCCCTATCTGCACCTTACTTTACAGTAATAGCTAGTTACAACTTAGAACAGTTGGAATTTTTGTTTAACCTGTCCATGCTTATCTGCTTTGCTAAAAAAAAAATCTGTGGTGGGTTACAGAACTCAGTCGTTCAAGCTCATGTTTACCTATACAACTAAATGAGGGGTAACTTATTCCTTCTCTTCCCCTCCCCACTTTCACTGTCTGTTAACCACTTCAAGACCAAGCTTATTTCTGACACTTGTTGTTTACAAGTTAAAATCAGTATTTTTTGCTAGAAAATTACTTAGAATCTCCAAATATTATATATCATTTTTTAGCAAAGACTCTAGAGAATAAGATGGTGGTATTTTATGTTACACGGTGTTTGGGCAGCAGTCTTTCAAACGCAATTTTTTGGGGGAAAATACACTTTTTTTTAATTAAAAACGAAAAAAAAAGAAAACAGTAAAGTTAGCCCAATTTTTTTGCATATTGTGAAAGATGATATTACGCTGAGTAAATAGATACCTAACATGTTACGCTTTAAAATTGCACGTACTTGTGCAATGGCGACAAGCTACGGTACTTAAAAATGTCTATAGGTGACGTTTTAAAAATTTTAACGGTCGCCCCCTGTTCATAGCGGGGTTTTTTTCTCACTACTTTTCTTTTCTCTTTTCTATACCACTCCTCTTTCCTCCTAGCATAAGCTAATAGCCCATTTCAAGCCTTTGTGAATCCCTGGCCTCTTTAGCAGAGGTTGTGTCTAGTTATAATAGGCTGTCAGTGTTAATAACGTTAAAAACTGTAATTTAGTGTACCTCACTCTGTTCACTCCCTATTGTGCAGGTTATGTTTGCTTCTAGGTCAGTACCTGCTACTGTTGATTTTCTACATAGTTTCTTGAGGCTGCTGTTTTCATATCTTCTTAACAATTATTCTAGTTGCCAGTTTAGAGTTACAGGTTGTTTGCTAGAATTATTGCTCTCGCTTTAGCGATTGTGGCGATACCTCACATGTATGATTTGAACACTGTTTACATTTGCGGGCGCAACTTATGTATGCGTTTTCTTTGGTGCGCAAGCACGTGGGGATTTTTTTTTTTCTTATTTTATTTTGTTTCATTTTTTTTATTCTACCTTGTCCCTTTAAAAATAAAAATCTTATCACTTTTATTGCTGTCACAAGGAATAGTAATAGGCAGTGACAGGTACTCTTTATGGAGGGATCTGAGGTCTAAAAGACCCCAAACCCCTCCTCTGCACTTCAAAATATTCAAAACGCCAAAATCTGCATTTTTGAATACCTTGGATTTTTTTAAATCGGTGCCATTTGCAGCCAAGTAAACAGGAAGTGACGTTATGACGTTGCTTCCGGGTTACTACATTGGAGACACTAGATGGACGTGCCGGTTGGTCGCTCGGGTCTTCCATTGGGACAGGAGACCCGGGCAGAGCAGCGGAAGGTGGTGGGGGGAGAACGTCCACTGTCCTGCTGATACCATCCGCTGTCCTGATGACACCACCCACTGCTTTGCTAACACCACCCACTGCTCTGCTGTCACCATCCACTGCTCTGCTGACACCGTCCACTGTCCTGCTGACACCGTTCACTGCTCTGCTGACACCGTCCACTGTCCTGCTGACACCGTCCACTGTCCTGCTGACACCGTCCACTGCTCTGCTGACACCATCCACTGCTCTGCTGACACCGTCCACTGTCCTGCTGACACCGTCCACTGTCCTGCTGACACCGTCCACTGTCCTGCTGACACCATCCACTGCTCTGCTGACACCGTCCACTGTCCTGCTGACACCATCCACTGCTCTTCTGACACCATCCACTGCCCTGCTGACACCGTCCTGATGACACCATCCACTGCTCTGCTGACACCATCCACTGTCCTGATGACACCATCCATTGTCCTGCTGACACCATCCACTGCTCTGTTGACACCGTCTTTTTTAAATATTCACTTTTTCTTTATTATGTTAATACGTGTAAACATATTCACAAATTAAACACATCACATTCCTTTATCTATGCTCAATACAATTTTTCCCCCTACCCAGAAAAACACTCCACCAAAGAAAGAAGGAAAAAAAAAAGGGGAACCCTCCCATGGCCCCCCCTCCTCTCCTCCATCCCCTACACCCTCATTGGTTCCTCCAGGTTCCCGACTCCCTAAACTCCTGCCATTTCCCCCATATATTCCAGAACCTCTCCAGTGAGCCCTCTTCTATATGAATAGTTTCTTCCATGACTCTTATCATTTCAACCCTTACAACCCAGTCCTTCATACTCTGACCTTCCTGGGACCTCCAGAAACTCGGGATCAGACTTTTGGCTGCATTTAAAAGAAATGGGACTAAGGTATTCTTATATTGAGGTGCCGTTTTCCTTATATCGTGAAAGAGACAGACCCACGGATTCTTCTGAATCTGTTCTCCTGTAATTTGATAAGTTGCTGCCAAGATTCCTTACCAATAGGTTTGAATCTTTGTGCATTCCCACAAGAGGTGCGCAAAGGTCCCCGGAGCATCACATCCCCTCCAACAAGTTGGAGGTCCCTCTGCCCCGATCCTGTGCGCCCTCTGGGGGGTCACATACCATCTCGCTAAAAGTTTGTAACACATTTCAACTGTCTTTGTGTCTCCTGAAGAGAAACAGCCCAATCTCAAAATTTTCCTTCTATGTTCCTCATCCCTGAGCAGGCCTATCTCCTCTTCCCATTTCCCCAGGTATGGAGGGAATTCTGGTTCTATATCTTTAATTAATATTCTATAAATCTTGGATATACTTTGATTTAAGCTGAGGGGAGAGCCAAAAAGTTTATTGCTCTCATGTTTCCCCCGTAACGGTTGTGGTAGTGATTGTGCAAAATGCTGTAGTTGTGTGTACCTCCATTTATCTAGTGGCATGTTTCCCCATTTTTGTATAATTTCCGCATAAGTGCAAATCCTATTTCCTTTTATTACATCTTGTAGTGATATTTCTTCTTTTTTTGCCCATCTAGTGAAGTATATATATTCCTCCTTCACTGGCTTAAAATAAGTTGTGCCCAGTATCGATAATAGTGGTGAATTATGATCCCAGTGATACTTTCATCCTACGTCATCCCAAATTTTGAAAGTGTTTCTATTTTAGTGGATTTGTACTATTAGCTAAATCTCGGTGCTGTCATGGTACCCAAACCATGTTCCCTAAATCTACCTTACTTTGTGAAATCTCCATATTTACCCAGCTTCTCCCCTCTTTATTATGAATCCATTCTGCTATCCGAGGGATACAAATTGCCTGATAGTATTTCTCAAAATCCAGAGCTGCTAATCCTCCTAACCTTTTGCCTTTGGTCAATATTGCATATGCAATTATGGGCCGTTTATGTTCCCAGATATATTTTAATATCATTGATCTTAGTTTTTTAAAGTAGTCCTGGGGTACTGTTATTGGAATCATTTGGAAGATATAAGTCAGCCTTGGTAGGATATTCATTTTTAAAGCATTAATTCTTTTAGCCGTTGGGTGATGATAAAAGGCCGTTATCCATTTCATCATCTTTACCCCAATACCAAAATGTCTCAGTGTTCCAAACATGAAGCCCCAGTCCACCCTGTCGAAGGCCTTTTCGGCATCAATCAATAGAAATGTGACTGGGGTCTTCCCCCCTTCTACTTCATGGATCAAACACAAAGACTTCAGGGCATTATCTTTCCCCTCTCTCCCTGATACAAATCCTACCTGGTCGCTGTTTACCCAGCTTGGTAGCAGAGGCTTTAATCTTTCCGCTATTACTTTAGCGAAGATCTTTATATCTGTATTTAACAGGGATATTGGGCGATAACTTGCTGGAACTGTCAGATCCTTCCATTCTTTTAATATGAGGGTTATTTAGGCCAATAATGATTCCTTACGGAGGGTCTCTCTTTCAGCCAAGGCATTTAGATATTCACATAGTTTAGGAATCAAGAATTTTTGAAATCTCTTATAATATAAGATGGAGTACCCATCGGGGCCCGGGCTCTTTCCCAGAGCCATACTTTTTATTGCTCTTCTAACTTCTTCTGGAGTGATTGGGGCTTCAAGTTGCTCAAGTTCCTCCTTGGACAGCATGGGGAGGTCAAGACCTCTTAGATACTCATAAATTTCTCCCTCCCTACATTTCTCTCTCTGGTTCACGGTGTATAATGATCTATAATATTCATGGAACACTTCTACTATTTCAGGGGACGAATGAACCATCTCTCCCTGGCCGTTCTTAATCTTAGGGATAAAGGAGCGATTTTTTTTTTCCCTTATTGCTCTAGCCAACCACTTCCCGGATTTATTTCCCCATTGATACCTCTCCTTGTTTACAATGTGGAAGGCACATTTTTTCTCTTGTTCTAAGAGGTCCGCTAATTGCCCCCTTTTTGTTACTAATTCCTGTCTCCCTGGGATGCCTTGGGGTCTTGTCATTTGTTCTAAGTCCTGTAACTCTCTATAAAGAGTACGAAGTTTCTCTCCTCTTTCTCTCTTTTTCCTTGCGCCTACCCCTATCAGTATCCTCCTTATGACAGCCTTATGCGCTTCTCACAGGGCTGAGCGGGAAATTTCTTGTGTATCATTTACCTCAAAGAAATTTTCAAGTTCCTGCTCAACTTTCTTAATTATTCAGGGTCCTGAATAAGAGAGTTGTTTAGTCTCCAGTTCCTTCCTATCCTAGTATTTAGCACACATGGGAGTGAGTCACATATGTGCAAGTCACAAGCAAGTCTCAAGTCTTAACCTTTAAGTCACAAGCAAGTCCCAAGTTACTGTGGCGAAAAGCAAGCAAGTCAAGTCGAGTCCCTGCTAGAAGTCAAGCAAGTCAAGTCAAGTCATTTATTTTGGTCAAGTTACAAATTAAGTCAAAATACTGATCTACCCCATTTTCACCTTTAAATGAGTTAAAAGTCAGTTTTCAGGAAAGGTTTTGTTTTATTTTCAACATTAACAAAACTGCTTAGTGCTTTTTTCTTGGCATATTAAAGAAACACTTTGAATGCCCAAACAGCAGACAAGTAGCAGAACACTCAGCAATTAAATGGCCAACAAGCCTGAAAAAATGTAGTCCTTGCTGAGGAGGAAAATAACTAAGCTCAAAGTTTGAACTTGACACAATGCCAACATCTAGACACTTGAGTGGTGATGAGAATAGCCACTTAAAATGCATTGCATTTGCAAAAAATTAAATTGGAAAGTAATTTCTCGCTCAACAGGTGCGCTTGATGCAGGGACTGACATAACTCTTACCGCTACCCTGAACAGCTCCAATGGCATTTGGCAAATGCTGATTGGCTCAGAGGCGGTGGTGGGCGGAGTGTGTGGGTAATATTTTCGGGGGGATGGTGCCAAGTCATTGCAAGTCAAACAGCCCAAGTCAAAGTCAAGTCACAAGTCATTAGTGACAAGCAAAGTCAAGTCGAGTCATTTATTTAATTTTGTCAAGCAAGTCGCAAGTCCTCAAACAGGTGACTCAAGTCTGACTTAAGTCAAGTCATGTGACTCAAGTCCCCCACCTCTGGTATTTAGTATTTCTAATTTAATCACTACTGGAGCATGGTCATATAAAGTAATTGCTTTGATCTCTATGCGTTTAAGAGACGGTAATAATTGATGTTCTATGAAAATGTAATCAATCCTTGAAAATGACCCATGGACTGGGGAATAGAAAGTATAGTCTCTATTTCCTGGGTGCCTAACCCTCCATGTATCTACCAGCTGCTGTTCTAGTAATAATTTTTTAACGGCCTTCTGTCTTTTAGCTGTAAAACAAGAGGGGCCCCCTGTTGTATCAATCTGCGGTTCTATGCTCAAGTGTAGATCCCCCATCATTATGAGTTTACCTTCTTTAAATACTTAGAGTTTTTTTAAGGCTTTCTTTAGGAATAAGTCTGGTTCCCTATTTGGGGAGTATATATTTGCCAATGTGCATTCCATATTAAATAAGATCCCCTTTACAAAGAGGAATCTCCCCTTGGGGTCTGCCAGTTGCTCTCTCACTGTAAAAGTCGTGGTCTTCTCAAAGCCTATGGCCAGACCCCTCGAATGGCTAGATGTTGAATCTCCATAAAACCACATAGGGAACGAATGTGAAGCCAGTCTACATCTTGAAGCATGAGCAATATTCGTCTCCTGGAGACAGGCCACATTTGCCCCCAGAAGGAGCTCTTTATTTACTTTATACCTTTTGCTTGGGGTATTCATCCCCCTTACATTATAAGTGACTACATTTATTGTGGCCATAGTTCAAAAAAAAAAAAAGGAGCAACCGGCAGATCTCGGAAAGTCCAGAGAGAGGGAGGAGAAAAAAAAAAAAAACACAACAGCAAAACACCCCCACATCCGCCCCCCATCCCTCCCTCCTCCCACCCCCACCTCCCCCCCAAACCCCACCCTCCCTTACCCAAAATCCTCCCACTCCCAGGAGAATATACTAATTCCATGTTGTTCCATGTGTGGGTCCGTCAACATCTATCTGGATGTCGTTCGGTTACCATATCTTCTTGGGAGAGGATACTCCTACACCGACAGCCCCTCCACTGTCCCTCCAGGCCCCTCCTCCTCCACCACACCCACTCACTCCATTACCTTCTCCTTTTAACTCTGCATTGTACCCTCCCATTTTTTATCCACCAGCTTCTCTCAGAGCGCCTATCTTATTGCAAAGCATACTCTGCCCCTACCTCCCCCTCCCTCCCCCCCACTACGAGTCCAGTGCATGCTGCCCAGAGCTTCTGTTGATCCCTGGGTCTCTTCCCAACCCGGTAAAGAAGGGGGTGAGAGGTCTAATTTTCTACAGAAGTCCCGTAGATCTTCGGGGAATCTTAATACTGCACTGCGCCCATCTTTTTTCCCTTTGAGGCACGCTGGGAATCCCCACTGGTATGTCACATTCAGTCCTTGTATTTGTTCTGTCAGTGGTTTAAGGAGTCTTCTTCTTGCTAAGGTTTCTACTGAGAGATCTGAGAATATTTGCAATTCAGTTCCATCATATGAAATTTCTGCTGCCGTCCGTATGCCTTCCATGATTTTAGACTTCTCTTCGGCATAGTGGAATCTGGCTATGGCATCCCTTGGCTTGTCGTCCACTTGAGATTGATATCTTGTAATCTTATGTACCCTGTCCAATTTCAATATTTCTGTTGCTTCCCTTCCCAGCATAGGGTTAAACAGTTCCTGCATCACTTTTGTTAGTTCGTCATTTTTATATTTCTCTGATATCCCTCTTATCCGCAGGTTTTTTCGTCAGCTTCGATTTTCTTGGTCCTCCATTTTATAGAATAACAATCTATTTGTTTTCTGCAGGGATTTCATCTGTTCGTTCATTACCTCCAGCCTTTGCTCATATTTGTCCATTCTTTACTCCATTTCTTCTACTCGTCCCAGGACCTGACCAATGTCTGCTCTTAATGCCGCTATATCTGTTTTGAATGATACTTCCACTTTCGCCAGCATCTCCGTCAGCATCTCTTTAATTTGAGGTAGGCTTGCTTGGACTCCCTCTAGCCTTAAGTTCTCCTCAGTTTCTACTTCCGCACCTCCTTTCTTCTTCTGCTCTCCATTTTGTGCCTTAGAGCTTCCTTGGGAATTACTCCCTACATTCTTTGGCCATGTTACAGGTGTGCCTATACTCGTACGTGCTGCAGCTACCTGCTTAGAGCTGCCTTGCTCATTCTCTGTCATACTTGTTTCAGCTGACATATAACACTGAATACCCCCTGGGCTCACAACAGGAGGTACCCCTTTCCCTGTTTTGGCTGACTTTCCTCTCATATTAGCTTTGGGACTGCGTTCCTTTAAATGTTCCTATATAAAGAAATATAAATAAAAAGGAAAATTGACCTCTAATGGCCCCACCTATCAATGATGTCAGCAGATAGAGAAAAAAAGGGGGGTGACCTTCATCAAACAGTGCCAGTCATTAGCAAATGGTAATAACTCTCAGAGAGTGACAGTGGTTATCGGCAGATGACTATAATCCTCAGAAGACAGGGATGCTAGTCTTCCAACAGAGGCATTTATCCTGGACCATAGCAGTCCTTAGCTGATATCAATAAATTATTAAATGGATAGGCAGAAATTATCAGCAGATAGTGGCAGTTATGGGCCCACCGACAGGGTTGACCAAGGTTTATCAGGAAATAGCGACAGCTACCAAAGGATAACAGCAGTTATCAATAAATGACAATCGTTATCACAAAGTAGCAGGAGTTATCCAGAGAACAGCAGCAGTTCTCATGAAGCAGCAATGATCCTCTACAGATAATAACGACTATCAGCAGGTAGGTGCAGTTGACAACACTGGTTAACAATAGAAAGCAGCAGAAGTTTTAAAGCCACGACTTTAATTAACCAAGTGGGTAGTAATCATTGTTAAAAACATCAGTCTTTAACAATAATTATCAACAGGCAGCAGAAATTATCAGCAGCGATTTACCCGCAGATAGTGATGTAACGATGATCATCCCCAATGATGCCTGTAAGATAGCAGTGTTATCAAAAGGGGCACTTCTCAAAATTTGGATAAATAGTCATAGGCGTCCCCAAGCCATGGAGCAGCAACAGAGGTGGGTCTCAGGGCGAGTATGACTTTTTTTTTTTTCTTTTTCCTCTTTTCCCACAGCTCTCATGAGATTACTCCAGCCTTCCACAGTCTACTTAGGTTGACAATAACTGTCAGGAGGTTACATTCGGGAGGTAGCATTCAGACAGATTACTTTTGGGGGCTGGCAGATAAAAGAGGATTTTACTCTAGATGCATTTATCGTGCAGCTTATAGGTCCACCCAGGTAAGTCAGACATATACATTCTTTGTATTTTAATTACAGTCCTACCGCCTCCACATGTCTGTCTCACTGTACGGCAATCCACAGCTCTCAAGTGTAGTGCATATCCACCTTCAGCTCAGAGTATCAGGACGTTCGGGAGAGAGCACCGCGAGCAGCCACAATCCCCTTCATGTCTGCCGCACTATGGCTCACTCTCCCCTGGCGTCGGCGGGAATGTCAGGTGGGTGGCTGGAGACGAGGCCCACCCACCTGACATGTAGCACATGTAGCACCTGTAGCTCAGGCTGCTACATGTCCGAGCTCCTCCCCCATCTGGAAGTCACTCTGCTGACACCGTCCACTGCTCTGCTGACATCGCCCAATGCCCTGCTGACACAGTTCACTGTCCTGCTGACACCATCCACTGCCCTGCTGACACTGTCCGCTGTTCTGCTGACATCGTCCACTGTCCTGCTGACACTATCCTCTGCTCTACAGACACTGTCCACTGCCCTACTGACACTGTTCACTGCCCTACTGATACTGTCCACTGCTCTGCTGACACCATCCACTGCCCTGCTGACACCTTCCACTGCCCTGCTGACACCGTCCACTGCCCTGTTGATACCATCCACTACTCTGCTCACACCATCCACACACTATCCACTGCACTACTGACTGACACAATCTGCTTTTAAGCTAGGCTAACCTAATATTTTTACAGTGACCTTTTCATTTTATTTTATGTTTTAATATATTTTTCTAAGTTTTTCTTACTATTTAGCTATGCTTTGCTAGTTAATGTCTAAAAAGGTCTCAAAGGTTGCCTACACCTGGATTAAGGTCTGGAAACTGGCTAGGCTGCTCTAGGACCTTAATGTGCTTCTTCCTGACCCACTCCTTTGTTGCCTTTGTCGTGTATTTAGAGTTATTGTAATGCTGGAATACCCATCCACGACCCATTTTCAATGCAATGGCTGAGGGAAGGAGTTTCTCACCCTTAATTTGACGGTACATGGCTCCATCTATCGTCCCTTTGATGCAGTGAAGTTGTCCTGTTCCCTTAGCAGAAAAACACCCCCAAAGCATAATGTTTCCACCTCCATGTTTGATGATGGGGATGGTGTTCTTGGGGTCATAGGCAGCATTCCTCCTCCTCCAAACACGGCGAGTTGAGTTGATGCCAAAGTGCTCGATTTTGGTCTCATCTGACCACAACACTTTCATCCAGTTCTCCTCTGAATCATTCAGATGTTCATTAGCAAACTTCAGACGGGCCTCTACATGTGCTTTCCTGAGCAGGGGGACCTTGTGGGCGCTGCAGGATTTCAGTCCTTCATGGCATATTGTGATACCAATTGCTTTCTTGGTGACTATGGTCCTAGCTGCCTTAAAATCATTGGCAAGATTCACCCATGTAGTTCTGGGCTAATTCCTCACGTTCTCATGATCATTCAAACTCCACGAGGTGAGATCTTGCATGAAGCCCCAGACTGAGGAAGATTGACAGTTATTTTGTGTTTCTTCCATTTGCAAACTGTTGTCACCCTCTCACCAAGCTGCTTGACGATGGACCTGTAGCCCATTCTAGCCTTGTGTAGGTCTACAATCTTGTCCCTGACATCCTTGGACAACTCTTTGGTCTTGGCCAAGGTGGAGAGATTGGAATCTAATTGATTGCTTCTGTGGACAGGTGTCTTTTACACAGGTAACAAGCTGAGATTAGGAGCACTCCCTTTAACAGAGTGCTCCTAATCTCAGCTTGTTACCTGTATAGAAGACACCTGAGAGCCAGAAATCTTGCTGATTCTTAGGGGATCAAATACTTATTTCACTCATTGAAATGTAAATCAATGTATAACTTTTTTGAAATGCGTTTTTCTGGATATTTTTGTTCTGTCTCTCACTGTTAAAATAGACCTACCATTAAAATTATAGACTGATCATTTCTTTGTCAGTGGGCAAACGTAAAAAATCAGCAAGGGATCAAATACTTTTTTCCCTCACTGTAAACGCGTTACACACTTTTACAAGCGTCACACGTTTTTTTCTGCCAAAACACTGCTGCCAGGAGTAAAGGCTTCTAGGAGAGTTTGCAAAACATCCAGTGTGCATGAGGCCTTATATTGTAAGTATACCTAAACCCAAAATCAAATGTAGCAGTGGACTACAGTGACCTTGTTCCGCAGACCACCCCCATCATTCTCCATATATTCCTGTGTTCTTCTAGTGCTGGGCTCCGGTAACTGACATCATATTTTCAAGCCAAGCCGGGAAGGTTGTGGGACTAGTAGTCTCTTGAGCAGCCATTCTGATGTTGTGAAACCACCCCTGGACTTCACATCCCAGAGGCCTCTCGGCAACATTAATGGGCCTCTGGGCAGAATTATGAAAGGGTCAGCAGATCCGCCCCGCGCTCTCTTCTTCCTGGGGCCTCACCAAGTGAACACCTCTCTGCTGTTAGGTGAGAGGGCTGTGGCTTACCACACGGCCATCCCGTGACTCCAGCCTGGCCCCAGAGGGCCCAATGCTGCTTGCTGTTCATGAGACATCACCGTGGCACCACCTCTTCAGACAGATCCAAAGACCACCCGTGTCCAGCAGCTGGTTGGTCATCTCCGGTTGTTTCCCAGAAGGACCTCTCATCCAGGATCGCTGTTTGGGAGGTTCTTATCCGGTTTTGCAGTTGGTGAGAGGGCAATGGCCCATCGTTCACAATCCCTACCTGGTTATCTTACTTGGACACTGTGTACAGACACCTTGCCCATGGAAACACTTTATTGCATTACATAAGACACTGTACATAGACATCCATATTCTGAGCCTCTCTAAGGAATATCACCAGCCAGTGTAAGCTGCCCTGCTTACCATCATATCACTGTGCCATATCTTGGATATAAGTTAAAGAGCTCCAACTACCAGTGAAGACTACTGCAGGTCTGCACCCTGGACACTGCTGTTGCTACTGGTTAAAGGGCGACACCCTATTCCTATTCTATGTGGTCTCTCTTTAGGATGCAAAGGTTTAATAAGCCGGCCTGGCATTCCCCTTTAGTGTGGTATCATATTGCATTAACTAGTGGATACAATCACCTGTTTTACTCTCTAGCTGGTATTTCACTGTATATATGTATATCTTGCATTTGTGCTATTGAACTGTAATTAAGCTGTTTCTTGGGGATTCCTCACCTGAGTCTTGGCTGTTATCCAGATCTCAGGTGATCAATAAACCCTCTCTTGTACACCTATCTTTATTCCAATAAAACCTAAGAGAATATCTATTTGACTTGTGTTGGAGTGTCATTTAAAGATGCCTGCAAGAAGATGTCTGAATCCAGAGTGTCAGGTGGGTTGGAGTGTTCACATGGTCAGGGCAGTGCAGATGAACAGGTAAATAAAATCAGACCTCAAGGGGGCAGTGCTACATAAACATTGAATATTTTTTTGGAGATTAACAGCTCTTAGATGTGTTGGTAACAATAGTTTCCTCTTTTTAGGCAATTTTCCCTTTATTTTCACTTGGTGATCCTGCCAGTAACACACTTCCTGTCAAAGAGTCACAATGCTTACTCACTGCACCATATATATGGAGAAGAAGCTTAGACTTTGGGCTATAAATATATCTATTACATAGAGGAAGGTATCCTGAAGTCCAAAGAGAGAACTTAGAAGGCTGGTAACAATGTTTGGGATACCGGTTCAGTGCAGAGGATTTTTCAAGAACACCGAAATTCTGGCAAGATTAACTTTTTTTACCCGTGTTTTTCTGTACTTGCAGAAAATTTACTTAGGCTGAAGAAAAAACAAATACAGGACTGGTAACCTGAAATACATAAGATTTACATTAGCCTTTTATTTAGTCACTTTTGGGTGGATGGAGCCTTGAAGGACTATTTCTCAGTTTTTACAGATTAGTTTACAATGGCGTGCCCACAGATTGTTCTCTAACATTCATTCTACTGTGAAACTATGTCAAAAGCAAAAAAGTGTGATCTGAGCAGATTGAATTTCATTTGTACCTCAGACAAAGGTCCAGACTATGCTGTAATTCTGGTTTGTGCTGCAGTGAAATCTGACCTATGGCCAGGGCTGGACTGGGACAAAAATTTGGCCCTGGACTTCATCCAGACCGGCCCACTTTAATTTTGCAAACACACACAAAAACAGTATATAAACTATACGCAATTGCGCAAATACGCAACCGTGACCAGTGACAATAAATTATTAATCAGTTACCGTGACTAGTGATATTAAATTATTAATCAGTTACCATGACCAGTGACATTAAATTACTAATCAGTTATCGTGACCAGTGGCATTAAATTATTCATCAATTACCGTGACCAGTGACATTAAATTACTATTCAGTTACCGTGACCAGTGGCATTAAATTACTATTCAGTTACCGTGGCCAGTGGCATTAAATTAATAATTGACCAGTGGCATTAAATTAATAATTGACCAGTGGCATTAAATTATTCATCAGTTACCGTGGCCAGTGGCATTAAATGAATAATTGACCAGTGGCATTAAATGAATAATTGACCAGTGGCATTAAATGAATAATTGACCAGTGACATTAAATTATTCTTCAGTTACCGTGGTCAGTGGCATTAAATAATAACTGACCAGTGGCATTAAATTAATAATTGACCAGTGGCATTAAATTATTCTTCAGTTACCGTGGTCAGTGGCATTAAATAATAATTGACCAGTGGCATTAAATTAATAATTGACCAGTGGCATGCCACATTGGCATTAATATTAATATAATGCCACTGGTCAATTATTAGTTTATTGCCACTGGTCAATTATTAATTTAATGCCACTGGTCAATTATTAATTTAATGCCACTGGTCATGGTAACTGATTAATAATTTAACCATGACCAGTCCAATGGCAGTACATTTACAGTACAGATTTATCCCTACCCCCCCATGCTGCATATTCAGGTACTATTACATATTACTCAGTTACTTTCTTATTAGTAAAGTATTAGTGCTTACTTGAATCACACACAGTCACAGTCGATTTGGTCCCTGTCTGACTGTACTTGTTGGCTGCCTGCAACTTGGTTCTGATAAGGTAACTTCTGAATCCTCCTCCTCAGCAGTGCTGGCTTGGCCTCAGCTTCTCTTGGTTGCAGGCTTGCTACGCTATGCTTCTGGCTCCGCCTCCTCCTCCTATGTCCCCGGGCCGCCTCCGCCCTCCAACCGTGAGTGACGTCAAGGACAAAGAGGCCGCCCAAGGCTGTAATGTTAGGGGGAGAGCCTGGGGGAGTGACTAGTGAGTGGCAGCCAGCGTCATGATGATGCCGGTGCTTGTGTGACGCCGCCCGCCGGGTGCAGGAGCAGAGCCGCCCGGTGACGGCGTTATTCTAACAATGACAATGGAGACTCGGAGAGAGTCAGAAGTGTAGTGGCCCACTGTCAATCGGCCCACCGGGAAACTCCCGGTAGTCCCGATGGCCAGCACAGGCCTGCCTATGGCCTATACTGGCTGTGACAAACCTTGATCTGCCTTGTGCTTGTCCCTGCTTCTATAGTAATGGTGCATATAGTAATGGTTCTACATGGTACATCACAAGCTAGTCACTAGGGATGAGCTGAACACTCCCCGGTTCGGTTCGCATCTAGAACATGCGAACAGGCAAAACATTTGTTCGAACACACGTACACTGTTAAAGTCCATGGGACACGAACATGCATAATCAAAAGTGCTTCTTTTAAAGGCCTATATGCAAGTTATTGTCATAAAAAGTGTTTGGGGACCTGGGTCCTGCCCCAAGGGACATGTATCAATGCAAAAAAAAGTTTTAAAAACGGACGTTTTTTTCGGGAGCAATGATTTTAATAATGCTTAAAGTGAAACAATAAAAGTGTAATATTCCTTTAAATTTCATACCTGGGGGGTGTCTATAGTATGCCTGTAAAGGGGCGCATATTTCCCGTGTTTAGAACAGTCTGAGAGCAAAATGACATTTCTAAAGGAAAAAAAGTCATGTAAAACTATTATCGCTACTATCACTACTACCTGGGGGGTGTCTATAGTATGCCTGTAAAGGGGCACATGTTTCCCATGTTTAGAACAGTCTGACAGCAAAATGACATTTCTAAAGGAAAAAAAGTCATGTAAAACTAATATCACTACTAACTACTGTAAAACTACTATCGCTAGCACCGGCTATAATGAATTGTCGGTCCGGCAATACACATAAAAGTTCATTGATAAAAACGGCATGGGATTCCCACACAGGGGAACCCTGAACCAAAATTAAAGAAAAAAAATGCGTGGGGGTCCCCCTCAAAATCAATACCAGACCCTTCAGGTCTGGTATGGATTTTAAGGGGAACCCCGCGCCAAAATTTTTAAAAAATGGTGTGGGGTCCCCCCAAAAATCCATACCGGTCCCTTATCCAAGCACGCAACCTGGCAGGCCGCAGGAAAAGAGGGGGGGACGAGAGAGCGCCCCCCCCTCCTGAACCGTACCAGGCCACATGCCCTCAACATTGGGATTAATCAATAAGATTATCCCTTGGGGATTAATAATCCAGATTTTTCCCAACATAAGAAAGGTAAATATTTAAATATTTCCCTTAAATGTGTGAGCTGCGCTGCACTCTCCCAGTGGACAAGCAATCTTCTGGGACCTGTCACATGTCCAAGAAGATTGCCGAGAGGGAGGGAGCGCCTAGGGGAGAGGAGGAGTCGCCTAGGCGGCCTGTGGGCGGAAGGAGGAAGTGGGACAGGAAGTCCCTCTCTAAAGTAGTCACCAACTCCCCCCCCCAAAAAAAATTGCATTCCAAATGTGGAGTGGTTAAAGCGGAAGTTCTACTTTTGGGTGGAACTCCACTTTAAGCAGGTCTGGGAACACAGTCTCCAGACATGCTCATTGGACATAATTTCCATCTTATGCATGCAATATGAGTTTGAAATTGCTCAACTTGATGTTTAGATTAATACCTAGTATCAAGACCATATTATCAGTGTATCTTCTTCTAATTTTACAAAAAGAGAAAAGGACTTATCTCGAGGAATACACATTGGATGTTATCAATGCCATGGAAGGTAAATTTATTAAAGACAAATCTGCACACAATAACGGATATGCATACAAGTGGAATCAATCTACATATAGTAAACCAATGACTAGACCTTCTACTTTTACTGCACCCAAAATGGATAATGACATGCCTAATGTTTCTTCTGCTTCCTCCCTATCATCTAGTCAATCAACTACTTACCAGGACTTATCTCATGATAGAGTACCAAAGAAACAAAAGGGTGAATTCAACAGGACATCCACAGAATCGCTTCAACGTGTCTTCGAGCCTATGGTCACTTGACGACCATCCATGGCTTGTTCTAAACCTATCACTTCACAATCCCTCACTCCTCTTTCATGTCCCACACAGAGTACACTAGGCGCGTCTCTTCCATCCTCCACTTTGGCACAGAGCACTGTCACATACATAATGCCTTCATCTTTGGCCTCTATCACCACTAGACGAGTAAGTGAGCCCAATCTCTCTTCTATGTTTCCTATTAGCGCACAATCTATTGATCCCAAAATTGCTCCTATTTTTTTAGTCCACACTCTCCGAGTTTAGCTTCGACCCCTTCAATATGCAAGGACAACATGGAGACACAGGACTAGAGATTATCAATCTCTCCTACGTGCCTCTGACTAGTGAACAAATTGCAATATTAAAACTGGGTTTAACCTTTTGTCCATCCTCTGATGCTGAGAAGTTTCAAATTATTAAGGCTATTCATTTGTTTACTAGGAGACTAATGTATAAATTCATCTATGATAACTCTGCTATGAGGGAGTCTGTTTAACTCCCCCTTTGTCCGAATTTAGCTTGGAGGAACTACAGGCTATTGATGATCTAACTGAACTGTGGGAGGAGGGACACACTGGCGATGACGCGTCTCCATTCTCTCCCATGGTTGACACCGTCGTCCCCGATGTCGCCTTCCCCCCACCTGCATCTTTTAAACTAAAATATCAAGCCTTCCCCATTCTCACCACTAACCCCAACATTTGGGCCTTTGTTCAACAGATTACTAAAGGAGATTGATAAGATTGATCTTGGAAACACTCACACTAATAATCTCTCTAAGAAACAGAAACAGGCACTCAGATCCCTTCCTAATCACTTCGGGCTGGTGGTCAAACCTGCCGACAAGGGTGGCAATGTTGTTGTCATGGATGTCGGGGGATATGAACATATGTGCCTCGACATCCTTGATAAGGATGATTAGTACCGCCCTATATCTAAAACGGTGATTGAGAATTACATTCTTGAATACCGTACTATTATTCTTAAAGCCCTTCATCAAGGAGTCATTGATCAAAGCACTTGGTGCTACTTAAATATCCAAGAGCCCAAAATTCCTACCTTTTATGCACTGTCCAAAGTGCATAAATCACTTATGAGTCCCTCTGCCCATCCGATTGTATCGGGTTGCCATGGCTTAACAGAAAATGCCAGTTCTCTTCTTGATAAATACTTATATCCTCAAGTGGCATCTCTTTTTTCATCTATCAATGACACTATTGATCTCCTTCGTACACTTGAAGGTAAACATCTTTCCAAAAATACTTGGCTTGTAACCATAGATGTGAAAAGTTTATATAATAATATCCCACATAAAAAGGGCGTGGAAATAATTCGTAACAAATTGAAAGAGAGGACCCTTGGCAGATCCTTATAGCCAGTTTGTCCTTGACCTGTTGGAGTTCATCCTTACACGGAATGTTTTTATGTTTGGACCCTTCCATTTCCTCCAGGTGCAGGGGGTGGCTATGGGGATGCGTTGTGCCCCATCTTACCCCAACCTGTACCTGGGGGGATGGGAGAGGGAACTTTTTGGAGCTGTTGACTCTTCTGTTCTTTTGCAATATGTCATTTCTTGGCACAGATATATAGATGATATTTTGCTTTTTTGGTCCAGTACTAGGGATGAGCTCTCTCAGTTCATGAAAAAACTGACTGTTAATTAATTTAATTTAAAATTTACAATGGAATGTAGCCAATAACGAAATAATTTTCTTAACCTTGAGATCTCTGTTGACGCAGAGGGAATACTATTCTCCACGCCAATAGTGCACACCCTAAGCCAGGGGTCTCAAACTGGCGGCCCTCCAGCTGTTGCAGAACTACAATTCCCATGAGGCATTGCAAGGCTGACAGTTACAATCATGATTCCCATGGGCAGAGGCATGATGGGACTTGTAGTTCCGCAACAGCTGGAGGGCCGCCAGTTTGAGACCCCTGCCCTAAGCCCTTACTATGAAGTATCCCTTACAGTCAATATTTAAGACTCAAAAGAAATTGTACACTTGACTTGACTTGACTGATTTTCAGAAGGCTGTTAGGGAACTCTACAATAGATTGAGAAATAGAGGATGTAGTCGTAAACTTTTAAAGAAAGCATTCAACCAAGTTAATAAAAAGGAGAGAAAGGATCTTATCTTCTCTAATAAGGTAGTGAATACCCAACAATCAGTCAGAATTATCACCCAGTATTCTAAACAACATGCTCAAGTAAAAAATGTTTTGACTAAATTTTGGCCCCTTCTCACTGCTGATCCTATCATTACTAAATATATTAAACCCTACCCTGAGATCACGTATCAATGTGTGCCCTCTTTGAAGGATCGTTTGATCAAAAGCCACCATTCCCCCTCTACTTTAGACAGCTGCCCTCTCACTGATACTTTTGCCTGTCAGAGATGTGATGTATGACTACTGCCATCAGCAGACATGTTGGACTCCAACATGGCTTTAATCCCAGTATGATTACCTTTACTGCTCTTGAGCATGTCCCCTTACACGCCAGGGGCGAAGGCATTGTTTGTATTTCTTTTCAAGTAGAGACTCGGTGGATCATACCTTAGATGCCACCCAATATCCGTGCCTAGACAAATATATTAGCTTCAAATCCTTTTTATAATTTGAAACAAACTGAATGTATATTTATTCTCTTTTGCGCTTGTTGGGAACATTTATTGGTGTTTGACCCTTGATACCAGCTGTTTTGGTCTTAACGAGACCTGTTCATTAGGTCTCTCTCTCTCCTATATACTCTCCCCTATTTCCATCTTGACTGCTACCCTTTGGTGATTCTTTTATCTGTTCATATGATGCTGTTTTGCTTTATTTTCTGTATTCCCATGTAAATTTCAATTTTGTTATAATTTCTTGTTAATTTTTCATATCCTTATTGTCCTATGTATGTTTTGATTAATACTTGTATATTCTTGCCTTTAATAATTGTTATTCTATTATTATAGCATTCTGTTTCTTTTGTTATGTTTTTTGTGTAACTTGTATTTATTGGTCGACCGTCATGGCTCCTGACTACAGGGACTGACTTCTTTGAGTGGTGTGTTAATTGTATTTCCATTCCCTGTTTCTCTTTGCCTCCTCTCCACTGTGTGCTGCCGCCCCATGCCTCTGTGTGTTCCCTCACTGTCTGATGGCACATTTGGACGTCTTCCTTGGTGCAGATCGGGTACTATGGGTGGTTGTATGGATGCCCGGGGCTTGGGCACCCTCAGGGTCCCTCGCCCACCTTTGGCCAGTGCCCCATGTGCTGTTGTTTTTGTCCACTCATATGCTCTCCCCTTGGATCTGGCTGCCTGTTCTGTCTGTCTGGGCGGGTCACCCAGTTGGTTGATCCCGCCCATTCAGTCCTTACCTTCATCTGTGCCCTTGATGCTGCATGCCACATGACTCTAGTGTCATCTGACGCTCAGCTTCATGTGTTCGCTCGGCTGGCCGCACGGCATCCTGGGGACTGTAGGCAGGTGGCGAACGCACTGGCGCATGCGCCATGGCCTCTTGTAGTCCGCGCTCGGTCGGTGATATCAGATGCCAACTGAGTGGGGGGCTATATAAGGTCGCTATTGCCAGTTCAACTCCTGCTGGCTTTCAGGGGCAGCCCCATCGGTACTGCACGATACCCAAGTATATCTTGTCTTGCTATCCCACTAATGTTTGTTGCACTCCAGATCCTTCAGCAGTAACTTGTCATTTATAACTTTTTTATCTTTGTTCTTTTTGGTTTTCTATTGAATTGTTTTTGATCCATGCCATTTCAGCCTTTTTTTCTATGCAACAAGATAATAACTTATAATTGGGTTACTAGGGACAAGTGTGATTAGCACCTTGCCCTATCAGGCATACTGATGCATGTTTGCACCTGATCCGATGTACATGCCAGTATGTGTATTTATATATTATAATATCTTTCCTTTCCATTTCCTTGTAAACCCTTTGAAAAAAGTAATTTTTATTCACACTTTACCATTTTTAAATTTAAATTTTTATTTAGTTTCCTTACTCCTTCATCGTCGTTTCTTTTAACCCTTCCCTTTTTCTTTCTTTATTCCACATACAGGGCTTTATGGCCACCTGTTCAAATTTATTATCTTCAGTGCAACTATTTTTGGCGCCCCTAATCTTGTGCTTAGTTTTCCACAGAGTTATGCCATCGGACTTTTGCTGGCCGAATTCCAGCCAGAAAAAGATTAAGAGCATGTTCTCAATTTTTCGGTCGGCAAAAGTTCCTATCCGAAAATGCGTTCGTGTGTATGCAATTTCGACGCACAAAAAAAATCACGCATGCTCAGAATCAAGTACGAGACGGAAGCGATCGGTATGGTAAAACTACCGTTCGTAATGGAGATGGCACATTCATCACGCTGAAATGTTTTAAATAGTTTAATGCAGCACATTCTCTTCTTCTTTAGAATGCTAGAAGAATGAAGTTGTTTTGCTGCTCATATTCACACAAACTGATTTCTTTATTATTTCTCGTGATCTCATGAATAATCTTTATTGTTTTTAAACCAGATCTCCATAATAATGTTTGGATTTTTTTATAGGTATTTTTATTTTATTTTTTTAATCAATCTCCTGTTTTTTTTTTTATTTAAAATTATTTTATAGTGATCTCCATATATTTTTTTTGTATGTCACGTTTCCACAACAACATTATTATCTTGTATTTGTAAACCTCAAGGAGGTTGGTGTCCCTTGTTAAATTGACATTGTATTTTGGAAATGTACCTGCCTACTAGGGGTGCGCATCTTCACTGGCCTCACGATTCGATTCGATTACGATTATCAGGTCCACGAATAACGATGCATCACGATTACTGCGCGCGGTTTTCATCCAAAAAATTTAAGTAGTCAGAAGAACTCCATTTTTTAAATTTTATCTGTTCTTAAAAAAAAGACAACACTCCTTGCATGTAGCAAAGTGTAAACAGTGCAGACAACTTAAAGAGGAGCTCCAGACTGCCCCCAAATGACTTCAGGAGATGATCAGAGACTGCAGACATGCTACAGGAGATGATCAGAGACTGCGGACATGCTACAGGAGATGGTCAGAGACTGCGGACATGCTACAGGAGATGGTCAGAGACTGCGGACATGCTACAGGAGATGGTCAGAGACTGCGGACATGCTACAGGAGATGGTCAGAGAATGCGGACATGCTACAGGAGATGATCAGAGACTGCGGACATGCTACAGGAGATGATCAGAGACTGCGGACATGCTACAGGAGATGGTCACAGACTGGGGACATGCTACAGGAGATGGTCACAGACTGGGGACATGGCACAGGAGTTGGTCACAGACTGGGGACATGGCACAGGAGTTGGTCACAGACTGGGGACATGGCACAGGAGTTGGTCACAGACTGGGGACATGGCACAGGAGTTGGTCACAGACTGGGGACATGGCACAGGAGTTGGTCACAGACTGGGGACATGGCACAGGAGTTGGTCACAGACTGGGGACATGGCACAGGAGATGGTCAGACACTGGGGACATGGCACAGGAGATGGTCAGACACTGGGGACATGGCACAGGAGATGGTCAGACACTGGGGACATGGCACAGGAGATGGTCAGACACTGGGGACATGGCACAGGAGATGGTCAGACACTGGGGACATGGCACAGGAGATGGTCAGACACTGGGGACATGGCACAGGAGATGATCAGACACTGGGGACATGGCACAGGAGATGGTCAGACATTGGGGACATGGCACAGGAGATGGTCAGACACTGGGGACATGGCACAGGAGATGATCAGACACTGGGGACATGGCACAGGAGATGGTCAGACACTGGGGACATGGCACAGGAGATGATCAGACACTGGGGACATGGCACAGGAGATGATCAGACACTGGGGACATGGCACAGGAGATGGTCAGACACTGGGGACATGGCACAGGAGATGGTCAGACACTGGGGACATGGCACAGGAGATGATCAGACACTGGGGACATGGCACAGGAGATGGTCAGACACTGGGGACATGGCACAGGAGATGGTCAGACACTGGGGACATGGCACAGGAGATGGTCAGACAATGGGGACATGGCACAGGAGATGGTCAGACACTGGGGACATGGCACAGGAGATGGTCAGACACTGGGGACATGGCACAGGAGATGGTCAGACACTGGGGACATGGCACAGGAGATGGTCAGACACTGGGGACATGGCACAGGAGATGGTCAGACACTGGGGACATGGCACAGGAGATGGTCAGACACTGGGGACATGGCACAGGAGATGATCAGACACTGGGGACATGGCACAGGAGATGGTCAGACACTGGGGACATGGCACAGGAGATGGTCAGACACTGGGGACATGGCACAGGAGATGGTCAGACAATGGGGACATGGCACAGGAGATGGTCAGACACTGGGGACATGGCACAGGAGATGGTCAGACAATGGGGACATGGCACAGGAGATGGTCAGACACTGGGGACATGGCACAGGAGATGATCAGACACTGGGGACATGGCACAGGAGATGGTCAGACAATGGGGACATGGCACAGGAGATGGTCAGACACTGGGGACATGGCACAGGAGATGATCAGACACTGGGGACATGGCACAGGAGATGGTCAGACAATGGGGACATGGCACAGGAGATGGTCAGACACTGGGGACATGGCACAGGAGATGGTCAGACAATGGGGACATGGCACAGGAGATGGTCAGACAATGGGGACATGGCACAGGAGATGATCAGACACTGGGGACATGGCACAGGAGATGGTCAGACACTGGGGACATGGCACAGGAGATGGTCAGACACTGGGGACATGGCACAGGAGATGGTCAGACACTGGGGACATGGCACAGGAGATGGTCAGACAATGGGGACATGGCACAGGAGATGGTCAGACACTGGGGACATGGCACAGGAGATGGTCAGACAATGGGGACATGGCACAGGAGATGGTCAGACACTGGGGACATGGCACAGGAGATGGTCAGACACTGGGGACATGGCACAGGAGATGGTCAGACACTGGGGACATGGCACAGGAGATGATCAGACACTGGGGACATGGCACAGGTGATGGTCAGACAATGGGGACATGGCACAGGTGATGGTCAGACAATGGGGACATGGCACAGGAGATGATCAGACACTTTGGACATGGCACAGGAGATGGTCAGACACTGGGGACATGGCACAGGAGATGATCAGACACTTTGGACATGGCAAAGGAGATGACAATTCTATGATATGGACTTGTGTCACAGCGCCCCCCTCCCCCTCCCCACTTACATGCTGCTCTGCCGGTGGGCGATCTGCCTGCTCACCATCTCCCCCCCCGATCTCCATTCGTGCGGCCGGTGTTCCCGGTCAGGTCAGGTTCTCAGGTCAGCATCTCCAGCAGTGAATTCTCCCGGGAGAGCGCTCGGTGCATAAAGTTGTTTTTAGTGTGTGTATATTCCGGTCATGTGACTCTCAGCCGCGCCTCCCTCCTCTCACGTCTCTCCTGATGTCAGCCCCGCCCGCCTCTCTTCTGACCTGATAGCTCCAGTCAGTGGGCGGAGCTGACACCAGAAGAGACTGAGAGGAGGGAGGCGCGGCTGAGAGTCACATGACCGGATTATACACACACTAAAAACAGCTTTATGCACGGAGTGCTCTCCCGGGAGGGGGCGGGGCCAGACATCGATTTTTCGGGTCGCATGCATCGATGCCGCATCGGGGACACCCGAATTGCGATGCATCGATGCTGCGATTAATTTCAGCAGCCCTACTGCCTACACACAAACTGTCCTTTTTGAAGAAAAACACATAGGCAAGTATTTTTATAACAAAAAATCTACATTTATTCTGGCTCACAATAACAAAATAAAGAGGGAAGGCAATGCTGGAGAAACAGCTGGAATTTGCGAAGCCTTTAGCCCCCAGGGCAGACATCAGCTCTGTGGCAAAAAAAATTGGTAGCTTGAGAAGTCCATATATAAGGGAGCATAATCTGGTCCAGGACTCCCAGAGATCAGGAACAGCAGCAGATGACATATATGTCCCCAGGCTGTGGTACTACAACAGCCTGAGTCTTCTGTCAGACCAGACTGAACCCAGGCAATCACTTTGCAGGTTGTGGCTCTGGAGGTGGACTTGTGGTAGGAGGAGGAGGAGGAGGAGGATGGGCGAGCGTACATAAGTGGACATCATTGGTCATTTGCCCCCTCAACCCCTTGTGAATGGCCTCAAAAAAAATATTTTCACAGTTGAGGCGTTGGCCCTCCTCCATTTTGTGCAAATTTGAGGCTAGATATTAGCCATAGGCCTCTCCAGTGTTGAGGGGGGCTTTCAAGGCCTCATTAGCCTCCTTAATGAGGACAAGTGCTGCCTCCTCCACGTTCCTCCCCTTCCTGGGCCTTTTGGTTGGAAGGCGGAGGGGAGGGACCTGGGATTGGGTGAGGCTGGGCCCCGCCACCTCCTGGCTGACACTTACCCCCGCCTCCTCCTGTCTGCCACATTCCAGAGCCTCGTCCTGGCTGAGGTCTTCCTGTGTATGAAAAAGGGACATAGTTTTAGTTTTTGGTTCATCAATCACACATAATTTTCAGCTCATGATATATTGGGGATCCGCGCTTAGGAGAAAGAGAGTTGCAGCCCCCCTAGTTAGTTCCCAAAGGAACCTATAAAGATATATAAAAGGAGAATGGGGAAATGGCGCTACCCTATATGGCACAGTGTGTATAATTCTAATTAAATATAATTACTTCTAACACAACATGTAAAATAAATATATAAATCCCAGTGTGAGTATACATGAAAGATGTGTATAGATCTATAAAAAATATACAGGTCTATTATGAGTTATAAAAATATGATGGGTATGTGTGATTGTTCAGGGGTGCAATGCAGCTGCACCAGAAACTGAAAAGCACATCCACCCTAATCATAAACTCCCACAAAAATGTGAACCAGTCTAAGTATCAAAAAGCTGGCATTCCCACTGAGACAAAGCCTATGAATGCAAATATCTCCACATCTAAATACATGTGAACATGAGTGATAACTATCAAACCATATATGTGAAACCACAGTGATAAATTAGTATGTGAATGTTCAATCTTGTAGTCCAAGTCCCTAACAAGCGAGGTGGGCTTGTTGCAATAAAGTGTTTGTCTAAAGCAGAAAATATATTCCGTATATAAAACATTTTTTAAATCAGATAAAGTGTAGTCTCATATTCCAGACCGGGACCTCAGAAAACTCCTGTACCCAGCGGGTGTGTTCCAAACAGAAACTTCCAGTGACTTCTGTGCACAGTAGATATGGTGACTCAGGTGCTCCCCCAGTGTGTCCCCACTCCCCGAAAGTAGTCACCCCTGCAGGGGTAGTAGGCATAGAGTGGGTAGCTATAGGTGGATCTTCCCCTTGGATAGCCTTATTGGTCCTCTGCACCTCCGTCAGCCCGTTTCTTTAATCCAGAAACTTTCAGCACATGTTCTGAATCAGGGCACCTACGATTCTTTCACCGCAGCAATGAGTCCGCTCCTCCCAGGAAAACACAAGGGCTCCTATAGTGTAGTATACTCGGTTTATCTAAAAAGGTTTAAACATAAAAGCACTAGCAGTAAAATTCCAGTAAGGCAAGGACACATGCAGTGGTATGACCAGGTAGCTAGTCCGTAGCGTGCGTGCCAACTGCGTTCCAAGCCGAACCTTCCGGGTATGACGTAAGAGCGTGACTCAGTCTTACGCGTTTCGTCATAGGACATTCTCAAAGACGGTGCCAACGCTCCACGCTTCATATAGACCAGCGAACTCAGTGCTACCTCCCCTCCAATGACAATAGACAAATCAGCATTTTAGGGCGGTACCAGGTATGCCGACCAGGGGATGATGTCTAAATACATAGACGGAGCTTCTTGTGTATATGTGATGACAGACAGAGGCAATATCTCACACGGCAATTGTGAAACTTTAACGTATATGTATACACAACATAATGGCAGGTATATGCGATCATCCCTTAATACCAAACCATATGAGTAATCTTGCTAAAATTATAAATCATTACGGGTGCACATCTAGGGAATTAAATGCACTCAAAGTATATAAACCTATAACAAAGAAAAATATAAATATAAAAATATAGATAAAAATCTAGGAAGAGGCCAGCCATATGAATTATTATTTCATCACCAGTATAGGTATAGGTTAGCCATAAAGTTATGATAATCTATTAGAGTCTGGTCAGATAGGCTCCCTGACGTAGGGGATTGTAAGGCCCTTGATCAATTTAAAGGGCTAGCTACACGTCTCTGTCGCATGCCTTCTGAAAAGCATGGAGACCATATTATCATAGGTTAAACTAAGTGGAGCTTAGACTGGCCATATGGTTGGTATATAAGGATATATAAATGGTAATACAAAACAAGAAATAATCATATTTAAAGAGTGAACGGGAATGTCAATGAAGGGTTATTTATACATACATGTGTACATGCTAATATGCATAAGGACTAATTAGACAATCACACATACCCATAATATTTTTATAACTCATATTTTTATAACCCTGTATATTTTTTATAGATCTATACACATCTTTCATGTATATGCACACATGTATATGCACACTGGGATTTATATATTTATTTTACATGTTATGTTAGAAGTAATTATATTTAATTTTCAGCTCATGACTGTTGCAAATTGAATGTTAATAAATAGAAAAGACTATCATTCTGAGCCCAGCATTTTTCATTCTTGTCACAATAATTTTGGCCCCTACTGTCTATTGATATGTAAAACCCTTTTTTTAAATCATTCATTTGTTAGCAATAATAACTTCTAGTTGACAACAATAATTTTCCCACAAAAAATATGTTTAAAAATAATATACGGTACCTGTCTCCAGCTGGGCTCCTCAATTTCTTCCTGGATGGAAGACCCAGGTTGGTCCTCAGAAGCCTCAGCTGGGGTTGAGGGAAGAGTGGATGGAAGGAGGGCCCGGAAGAGTCGAAAGGGATTCCCTTCCATTTGGTCTTCCAGAAACCGCATCTTGTTGTAGTACCACAGACTGGGTACATACACATCTTCTGCTGCTGCTCCTGACCTAATGGACTTCTGGACCTTCTGAAGCTCCTTCCTATATGTGCTTCTCAAGCTACCAATTTTCCTCTCCACAAAGTCGATGTCTGCGTTGGGGACCTGCGTCTTCACAAACTCCAGCAGTTTCTCCAGTGATGCCTTCCTAGCTGGTTTATTTCTATATAAGGGGTTTTTCACCTTCCAAAAATTGCGCATATCCCTGTATTTATCTATGAACTGGCCCATGAATTCCGGGTCTTTAAATAGTTTCATTTGTGCTGCAAGACAAAACACAAGACAAAAACACTAATATCAGGCTAAACTCTCCTAATCTTATCCCAATATAGGCCTCAATCTCGAATCAGTATAGGCCACTTATGTCCCAAGATAAAATGTTACCTTCGTTATTACGTTCGTCGCTTCCGGCAATATCAACACATTTTAGACACTATAATTTCTGATATTGCCTTAAGTTTTTCAACGTTGAACTTTGTAAGTTCCTGAGTTGTGTATGTTATGTTCTGAAACATGCCTGTTTATGTACCCTAAAAAAAATTCAAGCTAAAACTTTAGGAAACCCAGATTTTTTTTGTAAAAAAAATGTTTTACATGTGCATGTGCACGGAGTAAAAAGGTTTTATACTCAACAATGTGTGGCTTCTTCTTTCAACGATCAATACCAGTTTTTGTATTAAGTTGGTGTTTACAGTGACAATGGATGTTATTTAATAATGGAAAAACCACTTGGCACTACAAGTGCACTAGGAGACAGCTAAAAGAAACACAAGCAGTAAATCAAAATCAAGATTTTATCTGATAAAATAGAAAGTTTATTCAAAATTGTCTGGCAAACCAATGGCCCCCCTACCCGTAAAATATTCCACATATTTTTCCCGCACTTCACGGGCGCTTTGGGGGGGCAAGCCAGGACGACCTGCTTCCAGGGCCGTCATTGTTTCCTTAAGTCTGGCCTCAGGCCCAACTGAGGCAACATAACTCGGATTATTTTGTTTTAAAAAGTTGTGCAGGATGCAGCAAGCTAACATAATGTGGTTTAGTTTGTACTCTGCCATATTTATGGCAGTTAAAAATAGGCAGAACCGGCTGGCCATTATCCCCAACGCATTCTTCACGACTCTTCTGGCTCTGGCCAGTCGGTAATTAAAAACCCTCTTCTCCGGGGTGAGGGTCCTCTGGGGGAATGGCCTCATCACATGATCACCCAGACCGAATGCCGACGAAACACAAATGGCAGTCCCTCAACTTTCTCTTCCGCAGGTGGCAATCCCAAGCCACCACTCTGGAGACGTCGATAGAACTTGGTCTGGTCAAAGACTCCACCATCTGACATCCGGCCATTCCTCCCCATGTCCACACACAGAAACTCATATGTTGCTGATACCACCGCCATCAACACGATACTATGAAACCCCTTATAGTTATAATAGTATGACCCCGAATGGGGTGGTGGGATGATGTGGACGTGTTTCCCATCAATTGCCACTCCACAGTTGGGAAAGTCCCAACGGTCGGCAAAGTGGGATGCCACAGTCTGCCATTCCTGTGGCGTTGAAGGAAATTATGGAGTCAAACAAAAACATAAAAATTAGTCATTTTGCACATAAACATTGCAAGCAGATTAGACACAAACATTCTTGGCCATCATCAGTATAACATTTTTTTTTTGAAGGAGTATTTAAATGCAAAAATCTTAAGGTCCGCGTATCAGATTCCTTCCCCCCTCTGATGGCCCATTGTAAAAAATTTAGGGTGGGGGGAGATGTTTTGGACAGGTAACCCTCTCAACTTCATTGAGAGCTGAATGCATAAATAATGTGTGTTACTTTGGCTAGCCCCTCCTTACTTACACTATTGGCAGCCCACTGGACAGGTAAAGAAGTGTCATAATACAAAAATATGAATACACACTGTACAAATTGAAGCACATTTTTACATTCTGCAATTAACTAGCAAGATAATAGGAAAACCAAACTTTAAACAACACCATTTGAAAGTATTCATGCAGGCCCTTTCACTACAAGCTTTGGGGAATTCATCCATAAATCTGAACACAAAAGAGGTAGGTATAGTGTGTATGAGTTGGGCAAAGTCAGCAGATAGAGGATTGGTATCGGTTGACTTAGCGGTTGGGGGGGGAGGGAGGGTTTCAAATGAGTTTGGGACCCCCCAAAAAAAGCCTCTGGCACTCTGCCTGAATTTAAGGACACAAATAACATTTGTACACATTTTACGGGGTGTTTAGGGTAAGCACTAAAATGGAGCTGACAAAATACATTGTTAAGTGACTAGGCTAGGTGTATATAGGCCCAGGATAGCATGCTGGGGAGGTTATTGAAGGCAAATATGCATGAAATATGACAAAAAAGGAAGTTTAAAAACTGCCAGCATGCATGAGGACAAAGGGGACAAACACAGCATATTACAGTCATGGTAATTAGGGAATGATGAAAGAAATACAATACATTAGCAAACATTAAATACATAGAATGTGATGTTAAAGGACAAAACTTACCCTAATATAGTTCTTCTGCAGGACCTAAATGATGGCAGAACAGGTCTCTGGGATAATGTTCCCCAAAACCTAGGGGGAGATGCCTGTCGAGAACTTGAGGTCCTGCAGCTTCTCCCAGTTGCCAAGTATGCAACGTGGCGACTAGCCTCTGTTTAGGAGTGATGGCTTGCCTCATGCAGGTATCCTGCCTGCTAATATAAGGGGTCAGCAAAGCCAACAAATGGTGAAAAACGGGGTCCATCATCCGGAGAAAATTCCTGAAATCAACAGAGTTATTCTCCTGGATCTCCCTCAACAAAGGCATATGAGAGAATTGGTCACGCTGGAGCAACTAATTCTTGGTCCATGAACTCCTCCCCACCCTGTTCATGGACTGGACTTGGGTCAAAGCAAGAACCCCAACACCAAGCCCCCGCACAGCACGAACTCTATGACGAGGACATACCGACAACATGGCTTCAAAACGTCGTCTGGTCAGAACTAACTAAACAGAAAGCACTGTAAAACAGCAAGGCCTGAAAGAACGAGCTGAAAATCAGATACGAGCGGACAAGAATGCACTGTTAGGCCTCTTCCACACGGACTGTCCATTCAGGTCCACCTGTCAGTTTTTTAGGCGGAGCTGAACGGACACTCCATGGAGGTCTATGGAGCGTCAGATGTCAACGGTGACATGTCCACTGACATCCGACCCGCTCCGATCCGAAAAAGTGTAACAGAGGAAAAACCTACTTTTCCATCTGTTTTCGGAACGGATCGGGTGACGACGGACTCTACGGTCCATCATCACCCGATCCCCCATAGGGGAGAGTGGCGCTCTGACAGGTCCATCGCTGCACAGTGTGCAGCGACGGACCTGTCATCTTCCTGCTCAGCGGGGATCGGCGGAGCGATCCTCGCTGAGCAAGCAGATGTTCACGGGGCAGATTATCACTGAGCACGAATCGTCTCTCACCAAACTTCTACTAACACGAGATAAACACGAGATTAGCAGAAGGAGCCCAAGGGGTGGCGCACTGGGTATTGATCTTCCCCTTTATAGTGCCGTTGTACGCGTTGTACGTCACCGCGTTCCTGGCGGTCGGAATTTGGTGTGACCGTGTGTATGCAAGACAAGCTTGAGCGGAATTCCGTCTGAAAAACCATCCAAGGCTTTTCCGATGAGAATTGCGGTCTTGTGTACGCGGCATAATTATAAGTATTGAGGCTATGCTACCCCGTTGGAATGGACTAGTTATGTCCATCCTTAGATATTTATTATTTTCTTGTTTTCTCCCTCCTTTTAGTCTTAGTTTGGTTCCTTATATGCCCCCTGCAACTGCCCTTCATTTTATCCCCTCTGTTGTCTTCGGACGGCTTGGGTGCGTGCTCTGTTCAGTGGGGGGCACTTGACGTATGTGGGGCATCGGACCAATTCGAGGATCCATGCCGTATGATCAATACAGTACTTAATATATGGTTATGTATACTTTTTCATTATTTGCTATATTAATTGTTTGTTTTTCTATATTCATTATTATTAGAGTCATTATTGCACTTGCCAATTACTTACTACCCGAAGAAGCCATTGTTTGGCGAAACATGTAGGGATCACTACTAGTAATTGCTGTTATATGGATATCTTGGCCAGTATTGACCATATGTATACTCTGTATTTTATGCACTTTTGATTGTTATGTTTGTTGGTTTTATATAATAAAAAGTATTTTATACTACACATAGATTGTTTACTATTATACGCTAAGCACCAGTATAATCCCTAGCTTCTACCCTACATTTATAAATCACATTCTATGTATTTAATATTTGCTAATGTATTGTATTAATTTCTTGATTCCATAATTAACATTATTGTAATATGCTGTGAATGTCCTCTTTGTCCTCATGCATGCTGTAAGCTTTTCCTGCTCCTTTTTTGGCCTACATGCATATTTTCCTTCACTTACCTCCCCAGCATGCTATTCTGGGCCCATACACACCTAGCCTAGTAACTTAACAATGTTTTTTGTCAGATATATTTTTGCGCTTACCCTAAACACCCCCTAAAATGTGTCCAAATGTTATTGTTGTCCTCTAATTCAGGCAGAGTGCAAGAGGCCATTTTTTGGGGCCCAAACTCATTTGTAACCCTCCCTCCCCCCCAAAATGCTAAGTCAACAGATACAAATACTCTATCTGCTGACTTTGCAAAACCCATACACACTATCCCTCTTTTGTGGTCATATTTCTGGATGAATTCACCAAAGCATGTAGTGCAAGGGCCTGCCTGATTACCTTCAAATTGTAGAGTAGAAAGTTTTTGTCTCCTATTATCTTAATGGTTATTTATGAATGTCAAAATGTGCTGTAATTTGGACAGTGTGTATCCATATTTTTTGATTATGAGACTTCTTACCTGTCCACTGGGCTCCCAATAGTGTATGTAAGGAGGGGCTGGCCAAAGTATCAAACATTATTTATGCAAACAGCTCTCATGGAAGTGGAGAGGGTTACCTGTCCAAAACATCTATCCATTACCTCCCCCACCATAACATTTTTAGAATGGGCCACCAGAGGGGGTGAGGAATCAGATAAGTTGACCTTACATTTTTGTCTTTAAATACTCATTTAAAAGTTTTAGACTTATGTTAGCCAAGAATGTTTGTGTCAAATCTGCTTGCAATCTTATGTTCAGAATTAGTCATTTCTTTTTCCTTTTTTTAATCCACAGTTTCCTTCCAACCCACAGCAATGGCTGGACGTTGCAGCCCAGTTCCATCATTAGTGGGATTTTCCCAACTGTGGTGGTGCTATTGATGGAAAACATGTCTGGATTGTCCCACCACCCAACTCTGGCTCATATTATTTCAATTATAAGGGCTTTTGCAGCATGCTAGCTGTAGTGTCTGCCACATATGATGAGTTCTTGTTTCTTGATGTTGGGAAGAACAGCCGTAACTCTGATGGAGGAGTCATTATGCAGACAGAGTTCTACAAGCGGCTCCAGAATGGCACCTTAAACTTGCCACCTGCTGAGGAGAATGTTGAGGGCCCCAATTTTGTTTTTGTTGCAGATGAGGCCTTTGCTCTGGGGGGAACAGCTTATGAAGCCATTTCCTATGAGGAACCTCACCCCAGAGCAGAGAATATTTAATTACAGGCTCTCTCGTGCCAGAAGGGTGGTTGAAAACGCCTTTGCCATCCTCTCCAGTTGGTTCAGGCTGTTTTAACACCAATTAACCTGGCACTATACAAAATCAACCATGTGGATTTATACTCCATAATTTTTTTACGGAGGAATGCTAGCAGCTACCTTGCCTCAGTGCAAATTGATGTGAACCCTGCCTCAGTGCCAACTGATGCGGATCCTGCAGTGTCAGGTCCAGCTGAAGAGGCTGCAGTTCGGCCATCTATGGGCATTAAAATGGTTCTAGAAACTGGCCGTGCTGGATTGCCCTCCCAAAATGCCAGAGATATATGTCAAAAATACCTTGATTTTTTTGTGGGTAGAGGGGCAGTGTCTTGGCAGCAAATTGGAGATGATGCTGGATAATATTTTTATTTGATCATAAACTCATATTTCATTTGAACTACTATTGTCTGTGATTCTTATCTGTATAATAGGTTCTCAAAAGGCCTTTATTTTGGCCACTTGGTACAACACGACACTCTCTTTATCAGCTAACTATTATGGTGTGCTGTGAGTCTGCTACAGACACACAATGTTTTTGTTCTTAATGGATCTAATGCATGAATTTCATAAACATTATGGCTTTTCAACTCATTTAATTTTTTGGAGGCCAAAAAATTGCCACATTTAAGAGCACATTGTCACTGTAACTACAACAACTTAACAAATACACTGGTATTGAGCATTGAAATAATAAGCCACACATTGTTTAGTCAAAAACATTTTACTCAAAGCACATTCACATGTGCATTTTAAGGTTTTAAAACAAACCAACATCTTGGTGTATAACATGTATGTTTGCCATTATTTTGCCTTTTTTGTGGCTAAACAGGCATGTCTGAAAACATAAGATACACAACCCCAACTCAGGAGCTTACAAAGTTTGATTTTGGTAAAGTGAAGGCCAAATGAGACATTAGTATCCCAAGATTGTGTGGATGTTGCCTTCCTCAGATGGGGTGATCTCACCCCTCCCAAAGCCAAAATTGAAGCCACGTACACGTAGAGGCCAAACTGTTAAATGTCCCTTATGATCCCCTGCCAAAAATGTGTGTAGTTCCAAACATGTTATTTTAGAAACCCCAAAAACACACAGTGTGTCAACATGTGCTATCTCCCATCACAGGGTATCATTGGACATGTTTTGGGGGTGCAACCCCTTCCTCATAACTAAAGTAGGTCAGAGGAAGGGTTTGCTTGCCCGAAACACGTCCATTGATACCCCATGATGGGAGCCAGCACATGTTGACACACGGTGTGCAAACAGGAGCCAACAAGTGGAACAAGAAACTTCCAAACAGGCAAGAGGAAATTAGAATTTGGCAAGCATGTCTACAAAATCACATATTCTTCGCTGTAAAGCAGTGGCAGCCTCCTTTATTTGCTCCAGATCCTTCAAACAATGCAACATATCTGCACTCATTTGGCCAATTGTGCATCTTGGAAGATCATGACCTAGTAAGAAGACAAAATAGTATTAAGGGAACGATGGTCAAGTGGCTGAGGCCCTACATAGTGAGTTACGGTTAAGTTACTAGTCAAATTCAGGAAATACTTACCTACCCAGTCTATTGTTGCTTGCAACCTGCTTTCCCTTCAGACACCTACACTACTAGGAATGTACACACTGCAACTACTCAGTAATCTTGGCCCTGGTGCCTGGGTCTTCAAAACTCAGGTACCTAGCAAAACTGACAGCTCCTTCCACCTCTTCCTTCTCCATCCCAATGTTAAGGCACTACATACTTTGCTAATGTGTGGAGTGGGTGTTTTGTTTTTTCAGCTAAACACTTGACATGTATACACATTTGAAGCCAGATTCCAAGAATACTTACTTGTGCAAACAGATACTTTCTTCCTCTTCGGGGTCGCTTTGGGCCCTCAGTGTGACTTGTGTCAGGGGATTTGACGTCCACAACAGACAGGTCTGTGCTGGGTCCAGGAGTCAGATCCCATGCCTCCAAACCAACATCCTGGGTGAGCTGACCACACTTACTTTCCTCTAAAAAGAAACAATACACCATTTATTAGGCCACCCCTAGTCCCATCTGTTTCTAGCATCCATTTTGCTACATTAGCTGACCAACCTTGCACTTGGTCTGATGACAATGTTTGCTCCTGACTAGTAGACTCCACAATGCTGCACTGTGGGTTTTTTTTACAGTGAAAAATGCATAGAAAAGGGGGTGATGTCATTTTACAGAGGGAAAACACTGGACAAGTGCCAACATTGAAAAAGTCCTGTAGTTGCCCACCACTCCTCTTGTCTCCTATGGGATAGGGGATATAGGATGATCATTCTAGCATTCTGACTCTGTGTGACTGGGATCCCTGGGGACATCTCCTCTAGCCATGTCTACACTGGCAATGCTGCAGTAATGAGCACTGATGAGCCAGGGAGCAATCAGAAAGTGTTCTTTACCCCTTAAGTTCTGCCCTAAGCCCATGCCCTTTGGCCCACCTAGAATTACCCCTGTTGGTGGCTAAATGAGTGTGTTTGAAGTTGTCACTTACGTTTTTGGTGGGAAGATGGCCTTGTTGCCTCCCCTGTTGGGGCCCGAGCGAGGGTAGCCTCCCTTCGTCCCTTCGGGTGGCTTGGCTGTTGCCTCATTTTTTTGGTGCCTCTCTGTTGAAAGAAGAGAAAAAAATTAGGTCCAAAAATAAAGAAATGTCAAAAAACAGAACCAAATAAGAATGTGCATATCTGCTATCTATTTTACTTCATCTGTAAAATAACAATTCAAACAAAGATTATAGAAAACATTACATATAATTCTCTCGAGCTACTTGGAGAAAGCACATATACATACAGCTAATTTACACATAAACATATTGGTTAGATACAAATATTGCTTACTTTTTTTGATGATCTTATGTATGGACTCCATCTGGTCTTGCTCACTTCACTGCGTTTGAGATCAGACCATCGTTTTCTGATTTGGTCCTTTGTTTGTTGCACCAAAAATTCGCCCTGCAAAACGCCGATGTCTTATCCAAAATGCTGTCCTTTCAGCTGTTGAGATTTTCGTAATTGAGCAGCTTGCAGTCATAGTCGTGCTTCTCTAGGATGCGCACCATCTCACCCTTGCTCATGGGGGCTGCTTTGTGCCGCCTCTGAGCTCCACGACCACAGGGATGCCTGTAATGCACCGATTCCGCCATGTCCCTCCTGAATGTTTTGCCATGTGTGTCGCATGCAGAAGAGAGATGCGTCATGACGCACTGAGAGCAGAGTTTGACGCATGCACAGTGTATATAAAGCCAGAAGGCACGGTCGATGGAATGGTCGTAGGAACAATCTTGGAGGGAAGGATGTTCGCTCACAAACACAAGGAGCCATAAAACTAAGGGACAATTTGAATTTGGGGCAAAGGTTGTTAGTGGCCTATACTGCTTAGACTGAGGCCTATATTGGGACCAGCTTATGAGTTAAGTCAGACATTATGGTTTGACTTGTGTTCTGTCTTGCATGCATCATATCATTTATCATGGTGGATAAATTTACAGCGCCTGATTTTTTACCACAATTCATTGACCTGTACCGGGAGCTGCCCTGTCTCTGGAAGGTCAAGAGTCGAGATTACTCCAATAAAATATTGAGGAAGGCAGCGTTGGAGAAACTGCTTGAGTTGGTGAAGCCTTTGTACCCCAGGGCAGACATCAACTATGTCAAGAACAAAATTTCCAACCTGAGGAGTAATTTTAAAAGGGAGCACAACAAGGTCATGGACTCCAAGAGATCTGGAGCAGCCGCGGATGACCGATATGTGCCCAGGCTGTGGTATTAGAAC
This sequence comes from Lithobates clamitans, assembly GCA_037952925.1. NCBI lineage: Eukaryota > Metazoa > Chordata > Amphibia > Anura > Ranidae > Lithobates > Lithobates clamitans. The sequence continues at coordinate 6,194,287 of JBBGZY010000187.1, read as the reverse complement.
AGCCTGCGGTTTTTGACCGACCAGACAGAACCCAGGCCATCGCTGTCTACACTCCCTTCAACATCTGCTGAGGCCACAGCTCCAGAGGTCCACACAGGTCCTGCTGCACAGGATGAAGATGTGGAGGATCCCAGCTTGACCCAGGTATAGCATTGTTGAACAGATTTGTATCAACGAATACAATGATAATAACTAGACTTTATTGTTCACATATTTCTTCCTTAACAAAGTGGTTTCCATATCAATAGATAGTAGTGCCCAAAAATGATTTGAACAAGAATGAAAAATGATGGGGTCAGAATGATAGTCTTTGCTATTTGTCCACATTCAATTTGCAACAGTGTGGAGATCAAAATTGTGTGTGATTGATGACCAAACCCTAAAAAAAAGCAAATTATGTCCCATTTTCATACACAGGAAAGTGTCAAGTTTTACTTCAAAAGACAGTACATTTTCAAAAATACAATGTAAATTAACAAGGCACACCAACATAGTTGTATCTTTCAGATTAAAAACGACAGGATAATAGTGTTGTGGTAACTTGGCCAAAAAACAAAAAAAATACAATCATAATAATATTATTCTTAATGTCACTAGAAAACAAAAGAATTTTCAAATACGTTTGCCATAACTTCATCAGTATCACCAGCAAAGCAGCTTAATTATTATCCCATTAAAGAAGAAGAGAACTGTGCGCTGCATTTCGACATTTCATAATTTGCCTCGTCACAAATGTTAAATCTCCATTACGAACGCAAGTTTACAAGACCGACCGCTTCCGGCTCGTTCTTGCTTCGAGCATGCGTGTTTGTACTTTGGACTTTTGTGTGACGGACTTGTGTACACACAATACGAAAATCTGACAACAGACCGTTGTCCGCCGAAAATTTACTAGCCTGCTATTCAACATTTGTTGGCGGAAAGTTGGACAACAATTGTCTGATGGAGAGTACTAACGGTCTGATTTTAGGCAAACAGTCTTTCATCACACAATTCCCTACCGAAAATCTGATCGTGTGTATGAGGCTTAAGAGTCGATAGGGACAAAATTATTTAACCACCTCAATACAGTGCATTTTCGCCCCCTTCCTGCCCAAGCCATTTTTCAGCTTTCAGCGCTGTCGCACTTTGAATGACATTTGCGCGGTCATACAACACTGTACCCAAATGAAATTGTTATAATTTTTTCCCCACAAATAGAGCTTTCTTTTGGTGGCATTTGATCACCTTTGCGGTTTTTATTTTTTGCGCTATAAACAAAAGAAGAGTGACAAGTTTTAAAAAAAACACAATAATTTTTACCTTTTGCGATAATAAATATCCAATTTTTTTTTCTTTAAAACAAATTTTTTCTCAGTTTAGGCCGATATGTATTCTTGTACATATTTTTGGTAAAAAAAATTGCAATAAGCGTATATAGATTGGTTTGCGCAAAAGTTATAGCGTCTACAAAATAGGGGATAGATTTATAACATTTTAATTTTTTTTTTTTTTTTTTTTTACTAGTAATGGCGGCGATCTGCGATTTTTATCGTGACTGCGATATTGCGGCGGACACATCGGACACTTTTGACACATATTTGGGACCATTCACATTTATACAGTGATCCGTGCTATAAAAATGCATTGATTACTTTATAAATGTGACAGGCAGGGAAGGGGTTAACACTAGGTGGTGATTGAGGGGTTAACTGTGTTGCTAGGGAATGATTCTAACTGTAAGGGGCGGGGACTCACTAGGGGAGGAGACCGATTGGTGTTCCTCAGTACTGGGAACACACCATTGGTCTCCTCTCCTCTGACAGGACCGTGGATCTGTGTGTTTACACACACAGATCCACGGTCCTGCTGTGTTACCGGCAATCGCGGGTGCCCGGCGGACATCGCAGCCGCCGGGCACGCGCACCGGGTGCCTAGTGACACAGCGGGCACGCGCGATCGCCGGCGGAGGCGCGCGCGCCCCCTGGTGGCCTAGGAAAGCGAGGCCGTCATATGACGCCCGCCTGCCACGAGAGCTGCGCCGTCTGGCCGTCAATTGACGGCCGGTGGTCGGTAAGCAGTTAAAGGCAAACAAACAACATAGTATGTGTAACATGATACTCCCCGTCGAAATCCATGATTTCAAATATCAAACAACTGGTTCTTGTCTGAAGCAAAGCAAAACTCCAATATAGTTGTTGTTCGTATTAGGCCCAGTGAGAAGAACATCATTGAGGGATACACCCTCACATTGAGCTTCATATTCACCCTCATATTGAACTTGAGTTGAAGACCACACTGATCTAATTTGGCTTCTGAGGATGGTACACACCAAAAGTGGTAGATACCACTATTCCTCTCCTTCCTTGAGAGGTGCTGCAGGCTCAGCGTGATCTCTCACAAACACTTTCTGCATAAAATCAACAAAGTGATTTTTCATATCAGGTTTTTTGTTCAGGGTGCATTGCAAATGACTAAACCATGCTTCTGCATATTTGGGGTATACACAAACTAAACATATTTTGGCACAGGAATTGACACAGAGTCCTTTTAACCACTTCCGGACCGCCCACCGTTGTTATACGTCGGTACTTTGAAGGAGGATATCGTTATGGTAGCAGCTAGCTGCCATAACCCCGGTATCCTCTTCTTCAGTGAGCGGTCCAGTTTAAGATAAAAGTGGTCTCTGCAGCGGATTCGCCTCGAGATCACTTTTATCGGCGGTGGGAGAGGGCCTCCCCGCCACGATCTGGTGCCCTCCGCCGCTTACCGGAGCCGTCGGCAGCGGCAGAGGAAATTGGATCCTTCCCATGGCCTGACATGGAGGGGAAGATGGCCCCCACCTGACTCCATATCATTGCAGGGCGGAAGTGGCGTCAAAACCTCACTTCTGCCCATAGCTCTTAAAGGGACTTTTTTTTTTCTTTTTTTTAAATGACAAAATTGTTTGTTTTTTTTGTTTTTTTTATTGCATTTTAGTGTAAGTATGAGATCTGAGGTCTTTTTGACCCCAGATCATATATTTAAGAGGTCCTGTCATGCTTTTTTTCTATTACAAGGGATGTTTACATTCCTTGTAATAGGGATAAAAGTGACACATTTTTTTTTAAAAAAACAGCGTAAAAATAAAAAATAAAAGGTAAAATAAATAAGAATAAAAATAAAAAAATTTAAACACACCCCGTCCCGACAAGCTCGCGTGCAGAAGCGAACGCATACGTGAGTAGCGCCCGCATATGAAAACTGTGTTCAAACCACACATGTGAGGTATCGCCGTGATCGGTAGAGCGAGAGCAATAATTCTAGTCTTAGACCTCCTATGTCTTAGTCTAGTCTTAGTCGCCTATGGAGATTTTTAAGGGTAAAAGTTTGTCGCCATTCTACGAGCGGGCACAATTTTGAAGCGTGACATGTTGGGTATCAGTTTACTCAGCATAACATTATCTTTCACAAAATAAAAAAAATTGGGCTAACTTTGCTGTTGTCTTATTTTTCAATTAAAAAAAATTTATTTTTTCCCAAAAAAGTGCTCTTGTAAGACCGCTGCGCAAATACGGTGCGACAGAAAGTATTGCAACGACCGCCATTTTATTCTCTAGGGTGTTCGAAAAAAAATGTATAATGTTAGGTGGTTCTAAGTAATTTTCTAGCAAAAAAGCCTGTTTTTAACTTGTAAACAACAAATCTCAGAAAGAAGCTTGGTCCTTAAGTGGTTAAACAGACGTCTGTACATTTAGAGAAAATTGGAATATAAGGCACTGTTTGGTATGTGCTCTCTCCACCATGCTTTGCCTCATTAGGATTACCTGCAGACAGAGTGGGACTGTCTTGAAGGCCTCTATAGTTTTCAGGTTTGTCATCGAACTTAGTGAGAACTATCTTGATGAGCTCTTTGTTGAGCATATTTTTAACAAACTGTGACATGTCTCTTTTTTTTTGGATTTTGTATGTACATCTGCATGCAGAACAAAGTTAGTTACATTGGCTGGTGTGCTGAGAACTGAGCAACTTTGGGAGAAATGGTGGTACAAAGGCATTTATACCTGGCACTGGCTCAGAGCTGATTGGATTGCAGCTGTGAAACAGAATACTGGATAGGGGGTACCTGACTAGCCCCATGGTAAGGTGTATTGTCTATGATCTGCTTACCGGTGTCCACAGTTTGCTGAGGTGCAAAAGCCTGGTATACTGAGGGATGAGAAATCTATCAGTTTGCTTGGCTGTGTGCTTGGAAGATGTTTGTGAAGCACAAACTGCTTTCTGCCTCACTTGCTTGAGAAGGTATTATAAGCAGAAATCAGAATGGTATGTAGTAATGCAGGCAGCTTCTAATGAATAAATGTATAGCACACAATTTGACTTGTATAACAGGCCCATTAGAAAAAAACACTGGAATATTATTGTCGTGTAGGTTATAGGATGCTGTGATTAGCTTGCAGGCATGTACAGGCTTGAATTACAATGGCTGTACTGACCTAAGCTGCTGTATATCTAGAGTCCATATCACATCTCACAGTATATTTCAGAGCTGTAGATGCTTTTTAGATTGGAGCCATAAATGAGTTTTTGACTGGAGCTATAGAAGATTTTTTGACTGTTGCCTCTCCAAACTAAGAACTGCAAGTATGATCTCTAAGTCTTCTAGTTGTGGCAAGATGGTTGTAACTTAAGGTCTTAGTAGAATTATCAGACAGTGTCCAAATGTCATCCTGCAGATGTAGAGAGCTTTTTAATCCAAAAACTTGCACAGATCATAACAGATAGATATCAGATAAAATAATCATGGTGGGTCTAGCTCCAGCAGAATACAGTACACGTGGTGAATGGAGGTTAAAGCATGAAGAAGAAGGGTGGGACTAACTACATAGAGCAACCCCTGGCTACAGAGTGAGGTAGGGACAAAATTATTTAAAGGCAAACAAACAACAATTGGTGTGTAACATGATAAAAGGCAAACTTCCAAATAATTTAAAAAAGAAATAACTGACACTGTGCACGCAAAATTCCGGACGAATATCTATTGTTTTTAAAATGCAGAAAAATGATTTTGGCTTAGTCACTTTTTCTGACTTTGACACTGTAGACTATCCCAGCCTACTAATGCTGAGCCGAATGCTAAAAGGGATGAGACTGACTGCTCCATGACAGCCAGTGCTCAACAGGCATTTTCACACAGAAAATAACAGCTCCCTCCAAAAGACATCATAAGCTGGGCTGGCCTCCTGTAGTTTTGCAATAAGCTCTGAGAACAACATGGGGCAGGCCTGGGCAAGCAGCACTGTGATTGTCAAAAGAAGTTATGTAATGAAACATTACGTATTTCACAGACATATCTGTGCAGCATTATTGCTGAAATTGCATAGAACTCTTTAATCCCATGCTACTATGATGTCAAGAATCTTGTATAATTGAGCCTTTTCAAGGGTTAAGGTAAGACAAGTATGCTTTGTGATACATATGACTCAACTGAAAATACAAGGTTTAAAGATGTCGCCATCTCGTGCATATTATAATATAACTAAAAGAAAATCTATCTTTTTAATTCCTTTTTTTTTAAGATTTGGATGGAGTGGGGAGGGCTTAGACTCTACATCAGGTCATCATTGCTGGCTTAGTCCCTGTTAGGGAGATTCACTTCTCCAACTGTACTGATCCCCAGTGTCACTGGAAGCAAAGGCAAGGGTAAATCCAAAATATTTGATATGCAACCAGAACAAGAGTAGAAGGGACACTTGTTCCCACGACAGCTGTCCCAGAGGAGATTCCCCTCACATTGGAAAGATATCCTCTCAGTTTCTGCTAAGGGTACACAAGTGAAGGGAAATCTACCTAATGAGACAACACAGTTGACAAAAAAATTACAGCGGTTTTAACTCCTCCTGGTCATCTCTCTATTTTCTTGAATACAATCTTATTGTTCCAGGTCAGTAACTGACAATACTAAAGACAGTGGGGATGATTTACTAAAGGCAAATAAGCTGTTTACTTTGCAAAGGGATTTTCCCTCCATTTAGTGAATAAGGGGAAAATTTACTTTGCAAAACAACACCCAATCATGTGCAAGGAAAATTAGAAAAAAAAACAGTATTTTTGCTTGCACATGATTGAATGATGGAAGTCAACAGAGGTTCACTTCATCCACTAACCTTAAGGTTATTTCCCATGGGGCTGAACAAGACAAATCTAAATGTGTGTACTAGCCTTAACCTTTAAAGTACAACTAAAGGCAAAACTTTTTTTCTAGTTTTCGATAGAATGGAGAGGGATTAGAATGCTTGTTAGTTTTTTTTGCTGTCTGTGCCCCCGTTAAGGAGATTTACCCTCTATATTTGTCCTCTTTACCATTATCATTAACAGTGAAAGTAAAGGAAAATCCCAAACTTCGGGTTGACCACAGATAAGCAATAGAGAAATCTTCCAATGGGGAACACTCGTTTTGGTGACCAAGGAATCCCACCTAATTTGTCCTCTCACTTCCTGTTTAGCTATGGGACAGGAAGTGAAGGGAAATCTCTGCAATGGGACACAGGTGGCAAAAAAATAAAAATCTGACAGGGGTTATAACCTTCCGGTGCTTTATCCAAAATTGAAAAAAAAAATTGCCTATAGTTCTACTTTAAGTGTATACCTAAACCATATTCATTACCCTATCCTTTACTTCAACTATCCCAAACCTGCAGTGATCAGTGTGAATTACATTACTTCTGCACAGATGCACATGCATTCATGGCACTTTCATGGTGCAAAATGCTGCAATGTCATTCAATCATTAGAAGGGCACCCCAACACATATCTATAGTAGAAAGTGACCTGTGCTGCAATACACTACGGTACAAGCTGTATTTTGTTCATTGCCATGCACTTGGCAGTCCATTAAAAATCAACAGGCTGCCTTAAATCATTGCACATTAAAACACCTCACATTAACAAGCACTGCAAAGGTCTGATAAGACCCTCAACCTTTTATCACCTTTCTAAGGCATTACTTTAACAATGCTAACCTATCGTCTAAATTTTAAAAAGTGATCTCTGTAGCAGTATATCTTGTTTCAGAGTTTGAACAAGGCTGCATAAAGATCCAGAAGCTGGTTTTGCCATTCTTTATTGTTGACATCCAGGCTCTGGTTATATGGAATTATGTTAGCAAAATGCCACCACAAGGTAATGTTACATTGTACTACCAGCATAGTACAAAATATATTCCTCTGATAGCATGGCACAGCCTTAGCAATTGTGTCCCTGCCCCCCCTCTTCAAACACCTAGGGCTTTGGTAGCATCATTCTTTTGGGATTTAAAAAAAAACACTTGTCAAGATAAAACTATGGGAGTTGCCATTTCTGAAGTGGTTCATAAAGGTCCAGGCTCTGATCCTGTCTTCTCTACAGGGTCGCCATCAGAAATTTTGGGACCCCTTACACAGTTTTGGGCCTGGGCCCCCCCTCATCCCCGGACCTGACCATCAACATTCCCCAGGGCCCGCCCACTGGCAGTCCCACCAAGTCTCATCCCATGTCCTCCTCTTTCAGTCTTATCTCCCCAATCCCATGTCGTTCTACTCTTCCAGTCCAATCTCCTCCATCCTAGGTCCTCCTCCTGCAGTCCCATCTCCTTCATCCCATGTCCTTATCTTGCTCCAGTCCCATCTCCTCCATTCTATGTCCTCCCCTATCCCATGTCCTCTTCCTCCTCCAGTCCTATCCCCCATCCCATGTCCTTTTCCAGGGGGTTAATTCAGCACAGACACAATGAACAAACACAATCAGCAGTGTATGAACACAGTGTCATATCCCTGATTCCCTAGAGCAGGAAAAGAGAGGAAATCTCCCAATGGGGAATCCGGGTCTGGTGGCAACTGTCTCCAAGGGCATTTCTCTCTCACTACCTGTTGTGTCTATGGGACCTCACAATGGGACACAGATGGTAAAAAAAAGAATGGGGTTTTTTCCCCTTCCATAATTTAGCCAAAATGGAAAAAAAAGGTGCTTGCTTTATATATAATTTGTATACATAACTAGAACATCTAACAGGGTTATATCATTGCATGAGAATTCCACTCACTTCCTTTCTTAGTGTCACCAGAACAGGGAGTGGGGGAATCTCACTTGTGGGGAAATAGCTTGCAATTGTTGCCTTATAATGTCATATATATATATATATATATATATATATATATATATATATATATATATATACACAGTATCTCGCAAAAGTGAGTACACCCCTCACATTTTTGTAAATAATTTATTATATCTTTTCATATGACAACACTGAAGAAATGACACTTTGCTACAATGTAAAGTAGTGAGTGTACAGCTTGTATAACAGTGTCAATTTGCTGTCCCCTCAAAATAACTCACACAGCCATTAATGTCTAAACCGCTGGCAACAAAAGTGAGTACACCCCTAAGTGAAAATGTCCGAATCGGGCCCAATTAGCCAATGTGTTGTGTGGCCACCATTATTTTCCAGCACTGCCTTAACCCTCCAGAGCTCATGCTCTGCTTCAGTATGTCACAGTACATGTTGGCATTCATGGTTCCCACAATGAACTGTAGCTCCCCAGTGCCGGCAGCACTTATGCAGCCCCAGACCATGACACTCCCACCACCATGCTTGACTGTAGGCAGGACACACTTGTCTTTGTACTCCTCACCTGGTTGCCGCCACACACGCTTGACACCATCTGAACCAAATAGGTTTATCTTGGTCTCATCAGACCACAGTATATGGTTCCAGTAATCCATGTCCTTAGTCTGTTTGTCTTCAGCAAACTGTTTGTGGGCTTTCTTGTGCATCATATTTAGAAGAGACTTCCTTCTGGGACAATAGCCATGCAGACCAATTTGATGCAGTGTGCGCCGTATGGTCTGAGCAATGACAGGCTGACCCCCCACCCCTTCATCCTCTGCAGCAATGCTGGCAGCACTCATTCATCTATTTCCCAAAGACAACCTCTGGATATGACGCGGAGCACGTGCACTCAACTTCTTTGGTCGACCATGGTGAGGCCTATTCTGAATTTAACCTGTCCTGTTAAACTGCTGTATGGTCAAGGCCACCGTGCTGCAGCTCGGTTTCAGGGTCTTGGCAATCTTCTTATAGCCTAGGCCATCTTTATGTGGAGCAACAATTCTTTTTTTTTAGATCCTCAGAGAGTTCTTTGCCATGAGGTGCCATGTTGAACTTCTAGTGACCAGTATGAAAGAGTGAGAGCGATAACACCAAATTTAACACCCCTGCTCCCCATTCACACCTGAGACCTTGTAGCACTAACGAGTCACATGACACCAGGGAGGGAAAATGGCTAATTGGGCCCAATTTGGACATTTTCACTTAGGGGTGTACTCACTTTTGTTGCCAGCGGTGTAGACATTAATGGCTGTGTGTTGAGTTATCTTGAGGGGGACAGCAAATTTACACTGTTATACAAGCTGTACACTCACTACTTTACATTGTAGCAAAGTGTAATTTCTTCAGTGTTGTCACGTGAAAAGAAAAATGTTTCCAAAAATGTGAGGTGTGTACTCACATTTGTGGGATACTGTATATATACACACACAATTGCTGGCTATATCCCCACAGGGAGATTCCCTCACTTCCTGTCCTGGTGACACCAAGACAGAAAGTGAGGGGAAATCTGCAATAACATAACCCTGTTAGATGTTCTTGTTATGTATAAAACTAAAGTATATATAAAGCAAGCACTTTTTTTCCCCATTTTGGCTAAATTATGAAAGAGTTAAAACCCCATTCATTTTTTTCCCCATCTGTGTCCAATGGGTTGCAGGAAAAAAAATGTATCTGCACTCTAGTTGCAATTTTCACAGGGGCCCCATCCAGTTTTTCTCAGCAGGGGATCTGTCCGTGGATCCCTTGCTGAGCTGAGCGGGCAACTGACAGGTCTGTGTCCGCTTGTGCTGTCCGTTTACACCCAAGTGCCCTCTGATCCGGCCAGACGAAGGGGAATGGAGGCCCATCCATCTTTTCTTTTTGCCAGACCAGATCGGAGGTAGGCGGGTGTAAACAAACAAATTTCCATTTAAATCTGCTGTTCCATAGAGAACAATGGGTGGTCGGATCAGGTTTGCCTGAAGAACAGACAGGAGGACCCAATCAGACAGCTCATGCGAAAAGGGCCTAAATACAATCTGCATGGATTGCTTTTTAGAGCATTGGCTAATTTAGTGAACCTGGAGTAATAACAGTCACTGTAATGCTACCCATATTGCTGTCCTTTTAACATGGTGACATAAGCTGACACCTATGCTGCACATGTGTAAAGTTACTTTCACCCTGCTAAAAGAACAGCAATAGGGCTAGCAATACAGTGATTGGAATTAACAGGGAGGGTGGTGCACAGGCTGTGCACTGTACAAGTCATCTAGCAGCTTCAGAGAAACACTTTTTTTTCACTTACCTCTATCTCTGCAGCAGCTTCTTTGCAGTGGAATAACTTCCCAACAACACAGGAAGCACGAGTGATGGACAGTGATGGACAATGCACCCTGTGTACCTATTGGCTAAGGAGGCAGAGCAGCCTGCCTCCTGCTGCCTTCTCAGCCAATGTGTAACTGAAGGGCTGTTAAGTCCCTCCCTCATGACATCTTCCGAGTCCCAGCCCTGCCAGCTTACTGTGCTTAGTATGTGCTTAGCCTACAGTGCCTCTCCTGCCCTATGTCTCCTCCGACTCCTGTACACACTTCCTGGTTTCCGAGCCCCAGGCCCCTCCAGACACTCAGGCCCAGTACATGTGTATCAGCTGTACCCCCCTGATGGCGGCCCTGCTTCTCTACCTAATAAATCAATAACCTGGAACAAACGTGCAAGTCAGCAGTTCTCAGACTTCACTTACTGAAGGCTTTTCTGTGTCAATGGCAAACTAAGAAGTTAAGCCATGAAGAGAATGATAACCTAGGAGCCAGCACCTTCAAAAACCTGAGTCAACAGTGGGATCCACCTCCCACCTTCAACTAATTGATGCAGCTGAAAAAAAAACAAATATGTGCTCATGTCATGTGCTGGGTTCAGGTTCTCCTCTCTTCCTCACTGCAGAGTACGAAGGTTCTTCTTTGGGTGCTCATGTTGCTACCTTGTTTACATGGATGTTTCCTTTTGGCTGCCCAGTGGTAGGATCCACTCAGGCTCCAGAAGACTGTAACAGCCTGATCCTCCCAACAAGGAGACTGGGCTTAAGGGGTTGTTAATGGGTAGGAGCAGGATGGTAATAAGAGATGGCTGTAGGGGTAGGGTGGTTATTTTTGTCCAGAGATGGCCTTTAAGGCAGAAGGGTGGAATGGTCCCTCCTTGTTGCTGGTAGAAACCCTGATGATGCTGACCTTTGTATTGCTAACTCTTTAATGAGTTAGCACATGCATCTAGTATAGCAGTAAAAGGGTGTGCCTCCCAGAGAGATTATCTCACCAGATACAGAAAGCTTTTCATCACTTCTGAGTTTGGTTGAAGATCAGTGAGACACACCTGCTTTTTTTTGCCAGGTAGGAACTGTCATAGCTCAGTAAATGCTGTCAGTCAATTTCAGAAGCTGTACAGACAGAAAAGAAAGAAAATCACAGGACTTCCCAAGCTTCAGATGTATATTTGCCAAACAACATGGCTCTGTTCCATATACTACAGTTTAGAATAGTTCATATCCCTTGGGCAGCTGAGAACAAATCCTTAAATTCCTCGGATCTTTGGAAAGGCTGTATGGAAAGAAAATGTTACAGGACTAAAGCCATCTTGCTGGAGACACACCCAAGAAAGCGTTCTTTTCTCTTTCATGTCCCAGATCTGCCAAATATTTAATTCGAAGCACAAGTTGGAGTAGATGAAAGACTGGAGTTGATGAAGACTTATCTTCACCGATGACAAATCACACACATGTAAAAAAAAGTTCTATCTTTTAAATCCAGGTTTAATAACACAAACTCTGTCAGTCTACACATAGTCCTGTGCATGTATTAGTCTTGTAATTCACTACTGCATGTTAAAAATACACTTAAAGGAATCCTGTGCAGAGAGAAATAAAGAGGCGAGTATTAGTTGTCATGCAAAAACAATGACTACGGTATTCCTTAAAGGGGTTGTAAAGTCAGAAGGTTTTTTTATCTTAATGCATTCTATGTATTAAGATAAAAAAAAACCTTCTGTGTGCAGAGGCCAACCTAATCCTTACCTGAGCCCCATCTCTGTCCAGCGATGTCAATGAGTGTCTTGGCTGTCCGAGACTCTCCCTTCTGATTGGCTGAGACACAGCAGCGGCGCCATTGGTGCCCGCTGCTGGCAATCAAAGTCAGTCAGCCAATCAGGAGAGAGAGGGAGTGGTGTGAGGCCAGGCTAGGGCTCTGTGTCGGAATGGACACTGGGAGCTGTGATTCGGCTCGAGTGCCCCCATAGCAAGCTGCTTGCAAGGCACTGCTTTACTTTAACTGATAATTGTGCGGTTGTGCAGCGCTGTTCCCAAATAAAATTGATGTCCTTTTTTTCCCACAAATAGAGTTTTCTTTTGGTGGTGTTTGATCAACTCTGCGGTTTTTATTTTTTGCGCTATAAACAAAAAAATACTGACAATTTTGAAAAAAAAACAATATTTTTTACTTTTTGCTATAATACATATCCAATAAAAAATTAAAAAAAACAAATTTATTCATCAGTTTAGGCCAAAATGTATTCTTCTACATATTTTTGGTAAAAAAAAATCACAATAAGCGTATATTATTGGTTTGTGCAAAAGTTATAGCGTCTACAAAACAGGAGCTAGATAAACCATTTTTATTATTTATTTATTTTTTTTACTAGCAATGGCGGTGATCAGCGATTTTTAGCAAGACTGCCACATTGCGGCGGACAGATCGGACACTTTTGACATTTTTTTGGGACCAGTGACATTATTACAGTGATCAGGGCTAAAAATATCCACTGATTACTGTATAAATTACACTGGCAGGGAAAGGGTTAACACTAATGCCCCTTACACACGGTCGGATTTTCCGATTGAAAATGTCCGATCGGAGCGTGTTGTCGGAAATTCCGACCGTGTGTGGGCTCCATCGGACATTTTCCATCGGATTTTCCGACACACAAAGTTGGACAGCAGGAGATAAAATTTTCCGACAACAAAATCTGTTGTCGGAAATTCCGATCGTGTGTACACAAATCCGACGGACAAAGTGCCACGCATCCTCAGAATAAATAAAGAGATGAAAGCTATTGGCCACTGCCCCGTTTATAGTCCCGACGTACGTGTTTTACGTCACCGCGTTTAGAACGATCGGATTTTCCGACAACTTTGTGTGATTGTGTGTATGCAAGACAAGTTTGAGCCAACATCCGATGGAAAAAATCCTAGGATTTTGTTGTCGGAATGTCCGAACAAAGTCCGACCGTGTGTACGGGGCATTAGGGCCGATCAAGGGGTTAAGTGTGTCCTAGGGAGATGTTTCTAACTGTGGGGGAAGTGGACTGACGGGGAATACAGAGAAATCGCTGCTCCTGATCACTGGGAACAGCCGATCTCACTGTACTCTCCTGTCAGAACAGGGATCTGCTTTGTTTACATTGACAGATCCCCGTTCTGCCTCTCTGTGGAGCGATCACCAGTGGCCAGTGGACATCACGGCCGCTGGACCTGCGCATCGGCTCCCCCGCCCATAACTTTACTTATTACTTAACATTACATAACATTATTTATTTTGTGATACTAAGACCCCATTCACACAGGGACAACTTGTCAGGCGACCTAGTTGCCTGACAAGCCGCCTCCCGTTCTGTGCTATGGAACCGTTCTAAGGGGAGCGACGCAAGTCGCTCTGACTTAGAAAAAGGTTCCTGTACGACTTCGGGGGCGACTTGGGGCGACTTGCATAGACTTCTATACAGAAGTCGTTTTGCAAGTCGCCCGGGCAGTCATTTGCAGGTCGCCTCGCTGAGGCGACCTGCAAGTCGTGTTGCCCCTGTGTGAATGGGGTCTCAGGCTAGCCAGGTGAGCAGCAGCACAGAATAATTGGCCTGGGAGGGGCGGGAAGTATAAATCTAGCATTGGATGTAGACCATGCAATATTCTGTATCCAGTCCAGAAGACACACTGGAGCACTTTCCTGCTGGCCCCCCATGCAGATTCTGCCTGATTTCTTGTAGTATTAGTTTACAGCAGGGGTGCCCAACCTTTTGAAGAGTGAGGGCCACTTAAGCGACTTGGTAACGTTCACAGACCACATGAGCGGAGTGGCCTATGACAGGTCTGCATTTGCATATGCAAAGCAGACATGGACACAGCCCACTCTACTCTATGGCCACTGGTTGGGCACCCCTGGACTACAGCATGTGTCATACAGACTCCATATTGGTGAAAGGGCACCACTGTACTGTTATATACATCCTCTTCCATCAAGAGCAAGCACTCGTATTGTGTTGTACTTGAGGGGCATTCATATACATTTTAAGTAATCTATTACATGTGTGCTGTCTGGTAAAGTTATAAAAGAACTGGGTTTTGGGAAAGGAGATTTAAGAAATAACAACTCAGTGTGGAAAAAGCAGCCAGATCTGAATTGAAGTACTATAGAGGAGTAGGTAAACCTGTGCAGTGCAAAGCTGCAAGAAGTAATATAAGATTGAATATACTGTCTGGCTATTCCAAGTATCTGGGTGGTAGTGAAGAGAAGAAGTGGGTAAACAGTGAATTACTGTCATGATATAAAGTTCATTAAGACTCTGAAATGGTTGTGTGAGTAATTTACTCACCCTTACCACCTGTGTCAACTGGCCTTTGTTCACTTTAAGCGGGCTCTGCATCCTCATACAAATGTATGCAAACCTTCTAGAAGCAGGTCAACTGCAAGTCTATTAACATGTTAGTTAATTCCGAAGAATCTCAAAAGCATCCATGTTGAACAGATGCCGCCAACACAAGACCAAAACCCACCAACACAGGCCCCCACAGTCCACATCGTGGAAAATGAAATCTGACAGAAGAATTATATTTGAATTATCAAAGAAAGAAAAATTCTTAACCTACAGATCCCATAATCTGATGTAATTGTCCCTGAGTGGCACTGCAGGTTTAAACTTGACCATGTGTATGTCAAAAGTTAAGTAGGTCTGAATAAAAGTCCTATTCCCTCCTCCCCTCACTGTCCCCTGGAACTCTTCAGTCACATGAGGACAAGGGTCCGCTACATTCCACACATAACTTTACCTCTTTATAAGGCGGATTAGCAGTGGGGTCTTACTGAATCACAAATAGCAATAATTTGTTCTGTGCTTTTTCTGTACATTATTATTATTATTATTATTATACAGGATTTATATAGCGCCGACAGTTTACGCATCGCTTTACAACATTAGGGCAGACAGTACAAGTACAATACAATTCAATACAGGAGGAATCAGAGGGCCCTGCTCGTTAGAGCTTACAATCTAGGAGGGAACATTATTAAGATTAATGAACAATGCCGTGCAAAAAGTAACATTACTTAGTAAAATGACTGCTCATGCCATCCAGGAAGAGTTAGTCCACTTGGTTTACAAAAATATTTTCAGGCTTACGGGGTTTCTGTTGTCATTGTAAAGTGGGGCTGTCAATTGGACAAAACCAATGCAGAAATAAAAATAATGGCCACTATTTGGAAAGGCTGCGACTCATGATAGTTTGAATGGGAAATGTTCATGTCTATCTCTGGAGCAGCTTTTCTCAACCAGGGTTCCTCCAGAGACTGCAAGAGGTTCCTTGAGCTGTTGTGGATATGATGATGCCTGCATAGTTCTGGCACCAATACTGTTTGGCAAAACCAGTGACATGGAACCAGAAGGGCTTCTCCTCTTTTTGCTCAGAAATCACTGACACCAATGATTATGTAAAGGGACATTCTTCCACTGACCACCATTGTAAGGATCATTATTCCCAAAAAACTAGTGTATCAGGCATTCTTTACACTGACCACCAGTATAAGGAGATCATCTCTCATTACATGTCTAATGTACAATGATTTGCAAATAATATAATTTTTAGCAGGGGTTCCCCAAGACCTGAGCATTATTTAACCACTTCAGCCCCGGAAGATTTGGCTGCTCAATGACCAGGCCATTTTTTGCGATACGGCACTGCGTCGCTCCGACAATTGCGCGGTCGTGTGACGTTGTACACAAACAAAATTGACGTCCTCTTTTCCCCACAAATAGAGCTTTGTTTTCGTGGGATTTGATCATCTCTGTGGTTTTTCTTTTTTTGCGCTATAAATAAAAAAAGAGCAACAATTTTGAAAAAAAAAACACAATATTTTGTACTTTTTCCTATAATAAATATCCCCAATTTTTTTTATTATGTATTATTATGTTAATATGTATTCTTCTACATATTTTTGGTAAATAAAAACCTCAATAAGCTTATATTGATTGGTTTGCGCAAAAGTTATAGTGTCTACAAAATAGGGGAAAGATTTATGGCATTTTCATTATTATCTTTTTTTTTTACTAGCATTGGCGGTGATCAGCAATTTTTATCGGGACTGCCACATTATGGCAGACAGATCGGACAATTTTGACACATTTTTGGGACCATTGGCATTTATACAGCAATCAGTACTATAAAAATGCACTGATTACTGTGTAAATGTCACTGGCAGGGAAGAGGTTAACAGTAGGGGCGATCAAGGTGTTAACTGTGTTACCTAGGGAGTGATTCTAACTGTGGGGGGATGGGACTGCCTGGGTGAGGAGAGCGATCGTTGTTCATACTTAGTATGAACAACAAATTGCTCTCCTCACCCCTGACAGCACGGAGATCTGTCTGTTTACATTGACAGATCTCCGTTCTGTCTCTGTGTGGAGCGATCGGGGTGCTCGGCGGTGGTCAAAAGGCGAGCCGACGTATAGCTACGACGGTTCGCCCAGGGGAGCCAACCTGCTGCAGTATAACTGTATGTAGGCATAGGACCTGCCCCCTGCCACACCCTCTTAAAGGAGAATTAACCAAAAAAATTTAATCCACAAGGACTTTTGTCTCCAAAAAATGGGAATGAGGGACACCTACTAACAAATGTATGTAGGTATAGGACACGGCCCCTGCCACACCCCCTTAAAGGAGAATTAACCAAAAAATATATATTTGTCTTCCTTATTCATGATTCCTTGCCACCTCCTCAACATGCTAATGTAGTTCTTAAAGTAGAACTAAGGTCAAAAATGTAAAATCAATATGTTATAAAAGTAAATAGGATGTAAAATATGTCTGCCTTTGTAATCTGTATGCAAGCAGATGGAGAAATGTACCTGCTCCCCCTCCAGCTAGTCAGTTTCCTTTATTGTAGAGACATGAAGCGTCCTCGTTTTCCAAATCTTTCCGTTGTCCCCTTTTGCCGTGGGAAGGAGACTACAGCGTGGTGGCGTGACATCCTTAGGGGGTGTTGCATCCTTTCCTTAGAAAGCACCAGTGTGCCAATCAACCTAGAAGACATGCCAAGATACACCCACTCTTTTCACATTGAGTCCGCCTAGGCCCTGCCCATGTCCCGCCTATGCCACTGTCCACTGCGATTGAATCATGGGAAATGTAGTTCCCTGTGGGAGACACAGAGTGGAAGGCAATGACGTGCTAACTCTGCAAGACTCCTCCTAGCATCACTATCTGAATCCAGGCTCAGAGGGCAGGTTACAGTAAGTAATTACAGGTGTATGCTGAAGTCATTATAATTGTATTTATTACATGTGTTAATTTGTTTCATTGTCATGAGCTTTGGTAACGATTCACTAAAAATTGATAGGCTACCTTTAGATGTACTTTAAATAAAACCTGTTTTGATCACATACCTTATTTTAGTTTCATTGATGTAATTTATAGGGTCTTTGTGCTTCTTTAATAAGTACAGGAAGATCGTGACTGGTGGGAGGGGCCAGCAGGGTGCCTTCTCTACTTCTCCTAAGAGCTTTCAGGCCTGAGACAAGCAGTGGGTTGGCTTTTGGGAGAAATTATGAAAATATCAAAATGTTTTAATGGGTGGATAGTAGTCTGGAGGAGTGGTTGGTCCTAGGTTTATGGCCCTAGATCAGTTGTGGTCAACCACAAAATAATAGAGGGCCACAAGTGTAGCCGCTAACACCTCCAGAGGGCCGCACAATAGAAGCATTTTTATATCTCAGCACCCAAAACTTTGCTCCTGATGGATTTGTTAAAGTGTATTGCAATGCACACTGAAGTTGGAGTACAACCCCCAGCATTGGTGTCAGTGAATGCAATAAAGGCCCCCAGCATTAGTGTCAGTGGGTGCAATAATAATACCCGTAGTGTCAGTACAATTAACTCCCCCCCACATTGAAGGTCAGTGGCAGTGCAATTTAACCCTCCCTTAATTGGTGTTCAGTTGCAATGATCTATAAACCCCCCAAATTGTGGATAGGCAGTAAAAGTTAATCCCGCTCCTCCCCCTGTATTGTGGACTGGCAGTGAAAGTTAAGCCCCATCACTTACCCATTACAAGCTCTTGCTATGCTCTTTCTCTCCCCAGGCCCCCGTCTCTCTCATTCAGTGCCGAGTGTTGGAACACCAAGCACTGTGCTGAGAACTCAGCCTGTCCAAGTGTCCATGTACATGAGGCCTAGTGCGGTGTGAGATGGAAAAGACAAGAGTGTGACTCCAATATATACTGTATATACACTATACAACCAAAAGTCTTTTGACACCTCCCTTGACACGCACATAAACTTTAATGGCATCTCAGTCTTAGTCCGTAGGGTTCAATATCGAGTTGGCCCACCCTTTTCATCTATAACAGCTTCAACTCTTCTGGGAAGGCTGTCCACAAGGTTTAAGTGTGTGTCTATGGGAATGTTTGATCATTCTTCCAGAAGCGCATTTGTGAGGTCAGGCACTGATAAGAACGAGAAGGCCTGGCTCGCACTCTCCGCTCAAATTCATCCTAAAAGTGTTCTATCAGGTTGAGGTCAATACTCTCTGCAGGCCAGTCAAGTTTCTCCACCCCAAACTCACTCATCCATGTCTTTATGCACCTTGATTTGTGCACTGGTGCACAGACATGTTGGAACAGGAAGGGGCCATCCCCAAACTGTTCCCACAAAGTTGGGAGCATGAAATTGTCCAAAATGTCTTGGTATGCTGACACCTTAACAGTTCCCTTCACTGGAACTAAGGGGCCAAGCCCAACCCCTGAAAGACAACCCTAATCCCCCCCACCACCACCACCAAATGATTTGGACCAGTGCACAAAGCAAGGTCCAAAAAGACATGAATGATTGAGTTTGGGATGGAGGAACTTGACTGGCCTGCACAGAGTCCTGACCTCAATCCAATAGAACACCTTTGGGATGAATTAGAGCAGTGACTGTGAGCCAGGCCCTCACATCCACATCAGTGCCTGACTTCATAAATGCACTCCCATAGACACACTCCTAATCCTTGTGGACAGCCTTCCCAGAAGAGGTGAAGCTGTTATAGCTGAAAAGGGTGGGCCAACTCAATATCGAATCCTACGGACTTATGTCCCGTACACACGGTCGGATTTTCAGACGGAAAATGTGTGATAGGACCTTGTTGTCGGAAATTCCAACTGTGTGTAGGCTCCATCACACATTTTCCATCAGATTTTCCGGCACACAAAGTTTGAGAGCAGGCTATAAAATTTTCCGACAACAAAATCCGTTGTCGGAATTTCCGATCGTGTGTACACAAATCCGACGCACAAAGTGCCACGCATGCTCAGAATAAATAAAGAGATGAAAGCTATTGGCTACTGCCCCGTTTATAGTCCCAACATACGTGTTTTATGTCACCGCGTTCAGAATGATCAGATTTTATGACAACTTTGTGTGACCGTGTGTATGCAAGACAAGTTTGAGCCAACATCCGTCGGAAAAAATCCTAGGATTTTGTTGTCGGAATGTCCGATCAATGTCCGACCGTGTGTACGGGGCATAAGACTGGGATGCCATTAAATTTCATGTGAGTGTAAATGTTTATGTGCAGGTGTCCCTCAATATATATATATATATATATATACAGTATCTCACAAAAGTGAGTACATCCCTCACATTTTTGTAAATATTTTATTATATCTTTTCATATGACAACACTGAAGAAATTACACTTTGCTACAATGTAAAGTAGTGAGTGTACAGCTTGTCGTCTCAAAATAACTCAACACACAGCCATTAATGTCTAAACCGCTGGCAACAAAAGTGAGTACACCCCTAAGTGAAAATGTCCAGAATGTGCGGGGTGTACTCACTTTTGTGAGATACTGTATATATATATATATATATATATATATATATATATATATATATATATAGCTGCTATTGACATAAGAGAATAGGTAGGGTTTTGGGGCTCAGGGGGCACCCTTCACATTTTATCCCTGAGGCAGGTTTGCTTTAGGTACACTACCTTAACTAGGAGTGGAAGTTCTGCTCTTCCTCCTCCCCTCCTCTTCTACTTTTGGAATATAATTTGTTTATTTGGGGAATGGGTACCAAGTTTTGACAGGTAGCTGCTTTCGCTTGAATTACCTAGGCGATGCCACTGAAAGCTTGCCCCCTCCCTCCCTGCCTGCAACCTTCTGGGACACATCACAGGTCCCAGTAGGCCGTGGGGCCATTCAATAGTGTGGCGCTGCTCACGCATTTGCAGTGGGGAGCCAAAAGGCTTCACAGCCAGCTTCTCACACTCAGCATGGCAGCTCCAGGCACCCGAAGATCGGTGAAGAAGCTGCCTGGGTGAGCACAGCGCTGGATCCCTGGACAGGTAAGTGTCATATTATTAAAAGTCAGCAGTCACAGTATATGTAGCTGCTGACTTTAAAGTGGTTGTAAACCCATTACAATCACTTCAACCTACAGGTAAGCCTAGATTAAAGGGGTTGTAAAGGTAAAATTTTTTTTTTTTAAAAATAACAAACATGTTATACTTAACTTCACTGTGCAGCTCGTTCTGCACAGAGTGGCCCCGAACCTGCTCTTCTGGGGTCCCTCAGCGGCTGTTTCAGCTCCTCCCCGCAAGCATTAACCACCTTAATGCGAGCTCCCTCGCATGGTGGTTAGTGCTTGCGGGCGCGCTCCTGTGATACAGCCAGCGGCTATAGCTGGCTGCGCTGCTTCCAATCCATCCACTGTAGCCAATCAGCGGCCAGGGTAAGCGGAGGAATAGATGTCGGGAACGAAAAGCTGACTTTCGAGGCGTCAGGTAAGTAAAACGGGGGGGCTGGGGGCGGCGGTATTGTCAGAAGTTTTTTCACCTTAATGCATAGAATCCATTAAGGTGAAAAAATTTTTACCTTTACAACCCCTTTAAGGCTTACCTGTAGGTGCAAGAAATATCTCCCAAACCTAAAAGGTTTAGGAGATATTGGCAGGAATAGCGACACCGATGTCTACGGTGCATGCGCCGTAGACATTGGGCACAGGCGCACTGAGCGTGCCGTTTCTAACGGCGATCATGCCGTTAGTGGCGGCACCAGCGTGCATGCGTGGGAGTGACATCATTGCGGCTCCGGCCAGTCACAACGCCGGAGCCGCAATACCCGGAAGTCACTCCGGGATAGATGGCAGCGTCAGAGGAGGCGAACGAGTACCGTTGTCGGGGCTTAGATCTCAGGTAAGTAATTCATAATGAGCTAGTATGCCTTGCTTA
The DNA here is from genome assembly GCA_037952925.1 of Lithobates clamitans. Taxonomy (NCBI): domain Eukaryota; kingdom Metazoa; phylum Chordata; class Amphibia; order Anura; family Ranidae; genus Lithobates; species Lithobates clamitans. The sequence continues at coordinate 6,172,670 of JBBGZY010000187.1, read as the reverse complement.
CTAGCTCATTATGCCTTTGCCTTGCAGGGTGTATTTTTTTTTTTTTTTAAGAGGCTTTACTTCCTCTTTAAATTTTTTGAATAGTGACTGGAGAACCGCTTTAACTACAACAAAGAAAAATATCCCTGGAATGTATTTTCCATTGCTATCATTTGTGTATTATTATAGGTAGTGTCACACTGAACAGCTTAGCCAATATGCTGAGTAAACCAAATTGCTGACAATCAAATTAAGGCACACTAGGCTCGAATCCCATGTTCTCTGTAGCAAGCTGAGCTATGTAACTATAGAAATGTATTATTCTTCTGATAATATGAGACTGTGATTCCCTAGTCATGTGCATAAGGAAACTAGGCTAAAGGTGACCCATATAGTACTGCTGACCTTGTCATGTCTTACTCTGTCTACACAAAAGAGGAATTTACTTCACTGCAAATACATATTTTCGAAATATTAACAGACTACATACAACTGGGTTTAAACAAGAACCTGACCATTGACTAGACCAGAAGGATTAAAGTTGAACACCTGGCACTTTTATTGAAAAGTATTCTATATAGTCACAAAGCATAGCTCCCAACTTTCCCTTATTGTGAGGGACTGTCCCTGATTTGGAGCAATGTCCCTCTGTCCCTCTTTCCCCCTCTTGTGTCCCTCATTATGGTCTGATCTATATAGTTGTATATAAAATGCACTTTTTATCTTTCAAAACATGTTTCCCAGTGCTAAACCTTTCATCCAATTTCTAAATTGCTGCATTTGTACATTTTAAAAGTCAATATAAAGGAATTGTAGTGGTAAAAAAGTCCTTGTGGATTTATTTAACCTTTTTTTTTTGTTAATTCTCCTTTAAGGGGGTGTGGCAGGGGGCGTGTCCTATGTCTACATACGTTTGTTAGTAGGTGTTCCTCATTCCCATCTCAAAATGTTGGGAGGTATGACAAAGGATATAAATCCATTTTATGTGCACCAAATGCCTTCCCAAACCCAGATATTACCTTATAGCAGTAATATTATCACTGTGTTGCACATGGCCTGTACAGAACTCTGAGATTGGCCCAGCAGACTCCACCCACTACAGGCTGTCTGCAGAAAACTACTGGAGGGGGCGGAGACAAAATCATTCACCCTGCAGAAGAAGAGAAAGCAGCAGTGGTCTGTCTTTATTACAGGAAGGATACAAATAATAAATCTCAGAAAGGCACTTTTGGGTTCACGCTCCCTTCTTTATTTATTCTGTAGCAAAAACAGCATGTTTTAAAAACAGTTAAAATCTATCTGGCCGGTTGGATTTTAGCTGTTGTAAAAGTTTGTGTTTTTGCTACAGATTTAATAAAGAATAGTTGGAGCCCCTGTGAGATTTTATTTTATATTTTATACATAAACAATAAATACAAGAGAGAACCAAGGCACTTTGCTACCTGGAAAGGATACAGAGATATGCATAGAGCTCTTCTATGGCAACTACTCTTAAGACACCAACCTCCTTCCCTCCGGATTTATATAATGGTAAGTGCCACACAGTGAACTTTTTTGTTGTTTTTTACAAGAAGTTCCTGTACAAAGGTAAAGTAACACATTGCAGAGATCTGGAAAAAATATATAAAGCATACCAAGATATACAGTTGTGCTCATAAGTTTACATACCCTGGCAGCATTTATGATTTCTTGGCCATTTTTCAAAGAATATGAATGATAACACAAAAACTTTTCTTTCACTCATGGTTAGTGTTTGGCTGAAGCCATTTATTATCAATCAACTGTGTTTACTCAGTTATGACTGAGTAATGACCCTAATGACCCTGATCAAAAGTTTACATACCCTGGTGATTTTGGCCTGATAACATGCACACAAGTTGACACAAAGGGGTTTGAATGGCTATTAAAGGTAACCATCCTCACCTGTGATCTATTTGCTTGTAATTAGTGTGTGTGTATAAAAGGTCAATGAGTTTCTGGACTCCTGACAGACCCTTGCATCTTTCATCCAGTGCTGCACTGACGTTTCTGGATTCTGAATCATGGGGAAAGCAAAAGAATTGTCAAAGTATCCACGGGAAAAGGTAGTTGAACTGTATAAAACAGGAAAGGGATATAAAAAGATATCCAAGGAATTGAGAATACCAATCAGCAGTATTCAAACTCTAATCAAGAAGTTGAAAATGAGGGGTTCTGTTGAAACCAAACCTTGGTCAGGTAGACCAACTAAAATTTCAGCCACAACTGCCAGGAAAATTGTTCGGGATGCAAAGAAAAACCCACGAATAACTTCAGGTGAAATACAGGACTCTCTGAAAACATGTGGTGTGGCTGTTTCAAGAAGCACAACAAGGAGGCACTTGAAGAAAGATGGGCTGCATGGTCAAGTCGCCAGAAGAAAGCCATTACTACGCAAATGCCACAATGTATCCCGCTTACAATATGCCAAAACAGCTCAGAGACAAGCCTCAAACCTTCTGGCACAAAGTCATTTGGAGTGATGAGACCAAAATTGAGCTTTTTGGCCACAACCATAAACGTTACATTTGGAGAGGAGTCAACAAGGCCTATGATGAAAGGTATACCATTCCTACTGTGAAACACGGAGGTGGATCGCTGATGTTTTGGGGATGTGTGAGCTACAAAGGCACAGGAATTTTGGTCAAAATTGATGGCAAGATGAATGCAGCATGTTATCAAAAAAACACTTCCAACATGACAATGATCCAAAACACAAAATCCCTGCCATTAGTTACAGCAGAATAAAGTGAAGGTTCTGGAGTGGCCATCTCAGTCTGCAGACCTCAATATCATTAAACCACTCTGGGAAGATCTCAAAACATGCAGTTCATGCAAGGCAGCCCGAGAATTTACAGGAACTGGAGGCTTTTTGTCAAGAGGAATGGGCAGCTTTACCATCTGAGAAGATAGAGTGCCTCATCCACAAATTCCACAAAAGACTTCAAGCTGTCATTGATGTTAAAGGAGGCAATACACAGTATTAAGAACTGGGGTATGTAAACTTTTGATCAGGGTCACTTGGCTAGTTTCTTTTGTCATTATGATTTAAAAAGAGTAAAACACAGTTGATGGTTAGTGTTTGGCTGAAGCCATTTATTATCAATGAGTGAAAGAAAAGTTTTTGTGTTATCATTTATATTCTCTGAAAAATGGGCAAGGGGGGGATGGGCGTGACCGGAGGTTGAGGGGAAGGGGAGGGCGTTGCTGACCCAGACCAAGCTGCTCCTCTCTATGTCCACGCTGAAAGCATGAACGCCGGAGCGACACTTCCATGCCTGTGACGGCCTGATCCTGAGGAGATAAGGAGTCTTTTGCGGAGCGGAGCGGCACATCGAAAGATCCGACCGGAGCCTCGGTGTTTGTTACATGTATGCCCTATAGGATCCCTTTTCAGAGCGCCGGCTTAAAACAACCAGGAAGCAGCTGGAGGACGCTGCCGAGCAGAACAGCTGACCGAGCGGTGGGGGTAAGGAAGACTGCACAGGTATGCTTTACGCTATGCTCTATGTGCCCTGGGAATGCTTGTTTGAATAGCCCCCTGGATGAGACTTTTTGGAAACTTCTCCTGAAGACACCCTTTGGTGAACTCCCAGTGGTGAAGAGTGGGGAGGAGTATATTGGGAGCTGGAAAAGGTGGCTGTAAGGAGGGGTGCAAATTTACTGGTTAAACGCTCCACTGCAGGCTACAGGTTTTTTTTTGTTTTTTTTTTGTTTGTTTTTTCTCTTGATTCTCTAAATCCCAAGGGAGGACAGGATGACAAAAAAAAAGGGGTCAGAGGAGACCGCAGCACAAGAAGGAGCTGGGGCACACAATTTGCGCGGCCCCAAGGATAAAGCCAGTCAGGGGGCGGCAGCAAAGCTGGAACGCTTTGCGCATACACCAAATTGTACACCTAAAAAAAGTGGCCAGATGGGGGGTGCGCAACATCAAGGTGCGCAGGCCAATCACTCTGTGGGAAGGAAAAGTCAAGGCCCGGCCCAAGTTTGCGCACCTACAGTCACCATACCAGCGTCGCAGATGCACTTAAGTAGGGAGAGCGGTCTGGGCAATGAAACAATAGAAGGCAAGGGGACACCAGAGCAGGAACCATCTCTAAAGGAAATTCTCCTAGCAACCAATGCCTGCAAGACCGCGCTGTCGGATTTAGCGGATCAGCTCAGAGACATTAGAGATGATTTAGCCACGCTTAAAAGGGATACGCAGGAGGTATGTGCTCGGACCACCGTTCTTGAGGAGAGACTCAGTCAGGTGGAAGATGACGTGAATCCACTGAGACAAGAGATTAAAAAGATGAAGGTACAACTAGATTCATGGCTAAGAAAAATGGATGAATATGAGAACAGGGCACGCAGGAAGAACGTGAGGGTTCTGGGTCTCCCCGAAAGAAGCGAGGGCAACAATCCGGCAGAATTCATGGAGGGATGGTTTAGGGATATGTTTGGCAAAGACGCTTTTTCCAACCTGTTCGCTGTGGAACGAGCGCATAGAATCGCACCTAGGATGCCATCTTTAGGGGGACAGCCAAGGCCTCTGATAGTCAAAATTCTGTTTTTTAGAGACAAAATTACCATTCTTCAGAAAGCAAGGGAGATGAAGAATATTCTGTATAATGGAGCAAGAATATCCCTGTATCCAGATTTCTCCCCTGAGCTCCAGAGACAGAGGGCAAAATTTGCGGAGTGCAAGCGGAGTCTACAACAGCATAAAATAGGCTATGCGCTGTTATATCCAGCCCGTTTACGGGTAACAACAAATGGGGAGGTACAGTTTTTTAATGCCCCCACAGAAGTGTTCTCATGGCTGGAGAAGAATGAGGGAAGATCTCGGTCAGGAGAAAGGCCTTAGAAGGAGAGAGAGGGGGAGGTGGAGGACAGAATCTGGGGCATTTTGCCCAGCGAGCGGATGCATATTTGGGGGACGAGACTTTTTTTTTTTTTTTTTTTTTTTGAACTTATTGACATTTTTCTCGGTTCTCCTCCCTCCCCCCTTTTTTCATGGTCACACTTGTAGAGGGGTGGGAATAGGGAGGTAGTGGACAAAAATCCTTTACACGTTGGTTATGTTGGGGGTAATCCCCCTCTTATATATATAGGTTCGGGTTGCAATGCAAAAGGGGGAAGAAGGTGTATCCACGGTTTGTGGGTCAATACGGTCACTTTAGAAGCTCAGAGGGATGGGCCCAAGGTTGGGCTGGTGGGGGAGGGAGGAAGGGGGGGATGGGATGGGGGAGGGAGGGGGGTTGGGGGGGATGGGGGAGGGAGATGGGTATATGGGGGCATGGGGGGAGGGAAGGGAGTAAGAGGGTAGAGTGGTGTGAAATAGGAAGTGTGGTAGAAGCACAAAAAGTGAAAACACTGAGATTTCAATCATTAATTTCGAAAGTTTTGGGAATAGAATACTATGTTGAGTTAAGACACAGAAATAGGTGCGAAGAAACACAAAAAATAAAAGCACTAAGATCTCAATTATTAATCACAAAAAAAATTTTTGACAATAGAATATTATGTTGAGTCAAGACACAGGAATAGGTGAATGGTAGGCACTAAAATAGATAAGAAGGTGAACTTAGGTAAATCTAAATATATGAAGATATGTTCTTGGAATGTAAGGGGGGTGAAAGATGTATGTAAGAAACAAGCTATTTTTTCTATGGCCAGAACAAGGGATGTCAGGATACTCTGTCTCCAGGAGACCCACCTAGACATAATACAGTGAATACTCTGAGGAACAGGAACTATCAAGAGCAGTATCACTCAACTCATACCTCGTATTCAAGGGGAGTGAGTGTGCTGATAAATACTGGGTTGGTTTTCTCCTGCAGACAGAGTAAACTGGATAAGTACGGTCGATATGTTTTTCTCTACTGTAATATTGAGGGGCGGGATTGTGTTCTTGCAAGTGTGTATATTCCTCCACCATTCAAAAGAGAAATACTTAGCAAACTGATAAGCTTCATAGCGGACAAACCTGGGGTACCGGTTATAGTGACGGGGGACTTTAATACGGTTATGGACAACTGCGTAGACAGATTCCCGACAAAGGGGACCCCTGGAGGATTATCTAAGGGCCCACTTTCCCAATTCTGTGAGGAAGTGGGATGGGCGGATACCTGGAGAAGGTGGCATCCGAGCGAGAGGCAATATTCATGCCACTCGAAGACACATGCAACTTTATCCAGGATTGATTTAGTGCTCTGTAATGAGGAAGCCCTGAGGACAATGGGTGGAATAGATTACGAACCAAGGGGGCTCTCAGACCACTCTCCACTGGTTTTTTCAGTCAGAATGGGGCTGAGCGCTGGAGGGGGGGAGTGGAGACTGAACCCCTTTTGGCTTGAAATAATTGAGGATGATGAGGCGATAGCCGGTTGTTTGGAAGAATTTATAACTATGAATTCAGGATCTACCTCGCTAGGTATAACCTGGGATGCCTTGAAGGCGTTCCTTAGAGGGGTCTTTATTCAGAAAATCTCCTATGTCAAAAAGAAAATACGGGCCAAGGAACATGGAATAAGAGAAAAGGTGAGGGTGGAGGAAGGGAGGTATCTAGAGGAGCCAACTACAGTTAGGTATGAGGCTTGGGTAGAAAGCCAGGAATAATACAAGAAATTAGTACTAGAGAAAGAAGAAAGGAGCAGAATGTTTCAGAAACAGAAATTCTTTTGTGAAGGGGAATTAGTGGGTAGTACTTTGGCATTGATAGCTAGGGCAAATGGCCCCTCATCCACTATAGCAGAAATATGGGATAAGGACGGGAACACCATTAGAACTACCCCTGGTATAGTGGAAGTGTTTAAATATTACTATGAGGGTCTGTATGGGGCCCCACAGTCGGATGTAGAGGGGGAGATGTGGGAGTTCTTTGAGAAATTGAAAATAACCCCGTTATCCAGTGAGGAAAGAGAGGCTCTGGAAGCACCATTGACGCTGGTGGAGTTGCAGGAGGGGTAAAGGAAATGGCGAATCAAAAATCGCCAGGACCGGACGGTTTGCCCATAGAAACTTATAAGAGATACGGGGATGTCTTGCTGCCAAAATTACTGGAAGTTTTGAACGGAGCCGTTGTGGAGGGTGGACTGCCTATGTCTATGACAGAAGCCACTATTATAATTTTGTTAAAGGAAGGGAAGAACCCGTTAGATGTAGCCTCATATAGACCTATCTCACTTCTATGCACAGACATTAAGATTCTGGCAAAAACCTTGGCAAATAGGTTTAAAAAGATAATTGCAAAAGTAATCCACCCAGACCAAACCGGCTTCATACCGGACAGATCGGTGAATATGAATATTAGAAGATTGTACAGTAATATACAAGTACCTACGGAGAAAGATGGGAATAGAGCTATACTATCACTAGATGCGGTCAAGGCATTTGATTGCCTTGAGTGGCATTATCTGTGGAAAGTACTGGCAGAGTTCAAATTTGGTCCCAATTTTGTGAAATGGTTGAGTCTCTTATATGACAAACCAAGAGCTAGGGTTAGGGTTAACGGTGAGTGCTCCGGGTGGTTTCAGCTTGGGAGGGGGACGAGACAGGGGTGCTCACTGTCGCCCCTGCTCTTCGCCCTTGCATTGGAACCTCTGGCGGTCTCCCTAAGAATGTCGCAAGAAGTGCAGGGTTTTAAAAGAAAGGGCACAGAGGAGAAAGTCGCAATGTATGCGGATGATATTCTGCTGTTCCTGGAAGATACACAAGCTTCCCTGCTAGGGGCTATGAAATTGATTAAAGAATTCGGGCGCTTTTCGGGTTTAAGAATTAACTGGGAATAATCGGCTCTCTTACCGATAGACCCCCTGGTTAACCCGCTCCCAGGACAGGTGAATACCCTAAAAATCGTAAATCAAATGAGATACTTGGGGGTAAACATAACCAAAGACCCAGGGCAGTATATAGCTGGTGTCAGGGGCATGTCAGCAGTCGTCGGGTGAATCTGCGTGCACGTAGGTCCTCAAGGATCATTTCCAAGCATATTCAGCCAAAATCCCCACCAGGGGGCGCCGGGGCGCTCCCACGAATGCCCGTACGCGCGTTCGCGGGTGCGCGCGCGCGCCCGTGCGCGCGCCCGTTCGCGCTAGCGCCGTTTGGCGCCAAGGGGCCTTTAAAAGGGTGACAGGTGCTCATGTTAGCTGCTGTTCGTCTGCAGCTCTGCACCTGAAAGTTCCTGTATCTGCCTGCTTGTTGTTGTTTGATATTGACCCGGCTACGTCTGACCATTCTCCAGTCTCCTATCCGACCCGGCTTGTCTGACCTTGTTTCTTCTGCTACCCGTTGCTGAACTCCTGCCTGCCTGACTACCCTTGGATCATCCCTCCTGTTGATATCCTGCCTGATCTCCTGCCAAATACGGACCGTCTGACCTTGCTTGCCTGTGTCCTGTTACGCTGCTCCAGCCTGCCTGTTGCATCCAGCTGCTGTCTCCGCATCCGGCTACCAGCCTACCTACCGGCCTGCACCCGTTACCTGCATCCACAGCTCAGCCATCCCTGAGGGACTTCATCCCAGTTCCGGTGTCTGCTTCTGCTGGAACCCGCATCAGGCCCTCCTACCCACTGTGCTCAGGAGACCACTGTTCCCACTTCCAGCGGCTCCTGAACCAGCGCTTAAGAGAGGTCTCCTTCTACCAGTCAGGCTCAACTACCAGGTACATTACAGTACGAACAGCCATGACTGAGCCTGCAGGAGAGACCTCTCCCATTCAGGAGATCTGTACACACTTGGCGGCCCTCACCCAAGCAGTAAAGACTCTACAAGACAGTTATAACAGACTGGAAGGGCAAGTGTTAAACCTCAGTGGTTCCGGTGGTGTGGCCGCTGCACCCGCAGCTGCTCCAGTACAGGCTGCTGCACCACCCTCAGTGGTCATGCTCCCACCAGAACCAAGAGTACCTGTTCCTGACAAGTTTTCCGGTGACCGAACTAAGTTTGTGGCCTTCCGCAGCGCTTGTCAACTTTACTTTGGACTACAGCCACGGACTTTTTCTTTGGAAGCCACCAAAGTGGGGTTTGTTGTATCCCTCCTGCAGGGGGAACCCCAGACCTGGGCCCATTGCTTGCTTGAATCCAACGCCATACAGGTTCAGACCCTACCTGCCCTTTTTGAAGCCATGGCCCAGCTTTATGAGGATCCTCAGCGGGCTGCCACCGCTGAGGCAGCTTTGATCGCGCTCCAGCAAGGCCGTAGACCGGCCGAGGACTATGTCATGGACTTTCGACGCTGGAGCGCGGATACTCAATGGAATAATGCAGCCCTACGCCACCAGTTCCGCATGGGGTTATCTGAGGGTCTTAAGGATGAGCTTGCCCGAGTAGGAATGCCTGACACCTTAGAGGAGCTCATTGCCATCACTATCCAGATTGACCGACGCCTTCGTGAGCGCCGGTCTGAACGATCTGCCCAAACTCGGCCTATGTGGATGACTGCCAGAGCCCCGCTGCCTGCCTCTCGGTATCTACCTTCTGCCGGGCCAAGTCCAGTCAACCAGGCAACTGATGCCCCTGAACCCATGCAACTTGGACTTATGCGTACCACTCTGACCCCTGAAGAACGGGCACGCAGGCGCCAACTGAACCTTTGCCTCTATTGTGGCGGAACGGGCCACTACGTGAACAACTGCCCAGTGAAGATCCGTAAGTGTTTTTCTTCAGCTCCAACCAGTTTGTCTGCTTTAACAGCCAATGCCACTCAACTTGTTCTCCCTCTCTCATTACAGCTCCAGGGAAGAACAATTCAAGTCAACGCCATTGTTGATTCCGGGGCATGTAGCTGTTTTGTTGACTCCACTTTTGCCACACAGCAAAAACTTCCTCTAAAAGACAAGACACATAGACTCTCAATTTTTCTGGCCGATGGGTCCCGTATAAAGTCCGGGCAGGTCTCTCAAGAAACCCTTCCACTATCTGCTATCTGTTCATCCCAGCATCAAGAGATCTTAATCTTGGACGTCATCTCATCACCTCTTTTCCCAATCATTTTGGGTATGCCCTGGCTTCAAGCCCATAATCCTCTTGTTAATTGGGCCACGGGCGAGATCAAGTTTCAGTCACCCTATTGTCAAAGACATTGCCTACCTGAACCTGTTAATCCTGCTACTACCCTACTATGTATGGACACTGACCCAGATCTGCTTCAAAACGTACCAGAGGTCTATCAGGACTTTGCAGATGTATTCAGCAAGAAGGGAGCAGATTCTCTGCCACCCCATCGCCCCTATGACTGTCCAATTGAATTGCTTCCTGGAGCTGAGATCCCTTTTGGGCGCATCTTTCCGCTGTCCGAAAAGGAACAAGAGGCGCTTAAGGTTTACATCGATGAAAATCTAGAGAAAGGCTTCATTCGACAGTCCACTTCACCAGCAGGAGCGGGAATATTTTTTGTCTCTAAGAAAGATCTTACGCTCCGCCCTTGCGTGGATTATCAGGAATTAAACAAGGTTACGGTCAAGAACCGTTATCCGTTGCCCCTAATACCAGAACTGTTTCAAAAATTACGGACCGCCATTATCTTCACCAAATTAGACCTGAGAGGGGCCTATAATCTGGTCCGCATTCGGGCCGGGGATGAATGGAAGACGGCTTTCCGGACCCGTTTCGGGCACTACGAATATTTGGTCATGCCCTTCGGCCTTTGCAATGCTCCTGCCACATTTCAGCATCTGGTCAACGATGTGTTTAAAGACTTCCTGGACATCTTCTTAATTGTTTACCTGGACGATATCCTTATCTTCTCCAGTTCACTTGAGCAACACAGGGAACATGTCCGTAAAGTCCTAGCACGACTCCGCTTGCACAGATTGTACGCCAAAGCGGAGAAGTGCGAATTTGAACAAAAAGAGATTCAGTTTCTGGGGTTGGTCATCTCCCCAACCGGTATTAAAATGGATCCCCAGAAAGTGTCTGCTGTGTTAGAATGGCCAGCACCCATGGACAAGAAAGGCGTACAACGCTTTGTTGGCTTTGCGAACTTTTACAGGAAGTTTATCAGGGGGTTCTCTGCCATCATCTCCCCCATTACACAGCTAACCAAGCAGAATCTTCGTTTCCACTGGAACCAGGAGGCCCAGGAGGCCTTTGAAGAATTAAAAAGGCGTTTCACGTCAGCTCCGATTCTTAGCCATCCAGACCCATCTTTGCCTTTTATTCTAGAGGTTGATGCCTCCGAAGTAGCTGTGGGTGCTATTATTTCCCAACGTCAGGGCAACAAAGATCTGATGCATCCTGTTGGGTACTTCTCTAGAAAACTTTCGCCAGCTGAGCGGAACTACGATGTGGGGGATCGGGAGTTACTTGCCATCAAGACTGCCTTGGAAGAATGGAGATACTTGCTTGAAGGTGCAGTCCATCCAGTACTGATTTATACAGATCACAAAAATCTGGAGTATCTAAGATCTGCTAAAAGACTGAAACCCAGACAGGCCCGTTGGGCCCTATTTTTCACACGATTTTGCTTCCACATCACCTACCGGCCGGGATCCAAGAATACAAAACCAGACGCATTGTCACGCATGTTTGATAATCCTAAGGACTCTTCTGTCCCTGACACTATTTTGCCGGCAAACAGTTTTCTTCTCCTTCAGACAGATTTGCTATCCATGATTAGAGAAGCATCCCCAGAACCTTCAAGTCTTCAGGAGTCTTCCTTAACACCTCGAGATGGACTATTATGGAGGGGAAGTCAAATCTTCGTGCCAGAGAACGTTAGAGTCAAGGTGCTGACGCTTTTGCATGACCACCCACTTGCAGGACATTTTGGGGTCCGTAAGACCCTTGAGCTGGTGCAGCGCACCTTTTGGTGGCCTAACTTAAAGGAATTTTGCAAGAAATATGTCAACTCCTGCTCTGTCTGCATCCAGAACAAAACCCCCAGGAACAGAGCGTGGGGTCTACTAAGACCATTGCCTATACCAGATAGGCCCTGGAGGATGATAGCAATGGACTTTATAGTCGAACTGCCACATTCGGAGGGGTGTTCGGCGATCTTTGTGGTCGTCGACCGGCTATCCAAAATGGCCCACTTTGTGCCTCTAAAAGGAACACCTTCTGCTGTAGAGACAGCTCGTGTGTTCATTAAGGAAATCGTTAGGTTACACGGGATTCCCGCAAATATAGTGTCTGATAGGGGGGTGCAGTTTACTTCACGTTTTTGGAGAGCCCTTTGTGAAAACTTGAAGATTGAACTAGCCCTGTCCTCAGCATACCACCCCCAAACTAATGGGCAAACTGAAAGGACAAATCAAACTCTGGAGCAATACATTAGGTGTTTTACATCTTTTGTGCAAGATGATTGGGTATCCTTGCTGCCACTTGCAGAATTTGCGTACAATAACGCCAGTCACTCTGCCACAGGTCAATCTCCTTTCTTTGCCAATTATGGGTTTCATGCATCTTTTTTACCAGATTGTCTTTCAGAATCTTCAGTTCCAGCGGTCCAGGACACAGTGCAGTTCTTCAGTCGTAATAATCGGATCTTGCAGGAGGCGGTATCCAAAGCGCAAGCGGATAATAAGAGGTTCTTTGATGAGAAAAGAAGGGGAGATCTAAACCTCCAACCTGGCGACAAGGTATGGCTGTCCACTAATAATATCAGATTGTCATGTCCTTCCAAGAAACTTGCCCCAAAATTTATTGGACCTTTCCCTGTGAAAAGGAAAATTAACGAAGTATCGTATGAATTATGCTTACCTGATTCACTTAAGATACATCCTGTATTTCACGTATCACTCTTAAAGCCTGCCGTAGATGATCCTTTTCCTGATAGGGGCACCAGGGTCCCTGAACCAGTTCTGGTGGACGGCAATGAAGAATATGAAGTGGAATCCATCCTTGACTGCAGAAAGAGGTCTGGGCAAGTACAGTTTTTAATTAAGTGGAAAGGGTATGGTCCGGAGAACAACTCATGGGAACCTGACTGTAATATTCATGCCAAACGTTTAATTCATGCATACTTCTCTACCCATCCTGAAAAAAAGGCGCATCTGGGCATCCGGAGGCTGCCCGTTGGGGGGGGGGCAATGTCAGGGGCATGTCAGCAGTCGTCGGGTGAATCTGCGTGCACGTAGGTCCTCAAGGATCATTTCCAAGCATATTCAGCCAAAATCCCCACCAGGGGGCGCCGGAGCGCTCCCGCGAATGCCCGTACGCGCGTTCGCGGGTGCGCGCGCGCGCCCGTTCGCGCTAGCGCCGTTTGACGCCAAGGGGCCTTTAAAAGGGTGACAGGTGCTCATGTTAGCTGCTGTTCGTCTGCAGCTCTGCACCTGAAAGTTCCTGTATCTGCCTGCTTGTTGTTGTTTGATATTGACCCGGCTACGTCTGACCATTCTCCAGTCTCCTATCCGACCCGGCTTGTCTGACCTTGTTTCTTCTGCTACCCGTTGCTGAACTCCTGCCTGCCTGACTACCCTTGGATCATCCCTCCTGTTGATATCCTGCCTGATCTCCTGCCAAATACGGACCGTCTGACCTTGCTTGCCTGTGTCCTGTTACGCTGCTCCAGCCTGCCTGTTGCATCCAGCTGCTGTCTCCGCATCCGGCTACCAGCCTACCTACCGGCCTGCACCCGTTACCTGCATCCACAGCTCAGCCATCCCTGAGGGACTTCATCCCAGTTCCGGTGTCTGCTTCTGCTGGAACCCGCATCAGGCCCTCCTACCCACTGTGCTCAGGAGACCACTGTTCCCACTTCCAGCGGCTCCTGAACCAGCGCTTAAGAGAGGTCTCCTTCTACCAGTCAGGCTCAACTACCAGGTACATTACAGCTGGTAATGTGGTACCATTAATGGCAAAGTTAAAACAAAAGAGCCAGGTGTGGGGCGGCCTTCCTCTCTCGGTCGCCGGCAGATGCAATCTTATCAAAATGATATGGATGCCGCAAATTCTGTTTGTGTTACAAAACTCTCCTGTCTGGATCCCGAGGCATTGGTTTGGGAGGCTGGATAGTTTGTTTAGGGAATTAATTTGGAAGAATGGAGTGGCAAGAATTGGTTTGAGAGCGCTGCGGCGGTCGAGAGAGGAGGGAGGCCTGGCGCTACCGGACCCCTGGAGCTACTTTCTGGCAGCCCAAATCCAGTTTATGAGAGGCAGCAATTTGGCGGAAGAAAGGGTAGGAAGAAAGAGTGTATGGTTGTACAATAGCAGTCATGATACAGAGGTGGAGGCAGTGGAGGCTGAACTTTTTGGATATAGCTGCCCAACAACTCAGTTAATGATTAAATGCTGGAAGTCGGTAAAGGCGGTATTGGGATATACAGGGTACTCCGAGTTTTCCCCGATATGGAATAATAAAAATCTGAAAGAGTTCAGGGCGATGGGGAGAATAGAAGAATGGGAGAGGAGGGGTATCCATTGTTTGATGCAACTGTACAGGGCAGGAAGGTTAAAAACGTTTCAAGAGATAAAAGAGGAATTTGCAGTGCCCAACAGATTATTTTTTAGTTACTTGCAAGTAAGGCACGCCCTTGAGGTACAATTCAGTGGCAAGATGATAGAGTGGAGCGAAATGCCCTTGCTAAGGAATCTGGTAAATACTAATGCCGCGTACACACGAGCGGACTTTACGGCGGACTTTGCCCGGCGGACTGGATTTCGTCGGACAATTCGATGTGTGTGGGCTCCAGCGGACTATGTTTTCTCAAAAGTTGGACGGACTTAGATTTGAAACTTGTTTAAAATTTATCCGTTGAAATCGAGTCCGGTCGAAAAGTCCGCCATCTGTATGCTAGTTCGACGGACAAAAAGCCACGCTAGGGCAGCTATTGGCTACTTGCTATGAACTTCCTTGTTTTAGTCCGGTCGTACGTCATCACGTACGAATTCGACGGACTTTGGTGGATTGTGTGTAGGCAAGTCCGTTCATTCACAAAGTCCGTCGGAAAGTACGTCGAAAAGTCCGCCGGGCAAAGTCCGCCGTAAAGTCCGCTCGTGTGTACGCGGCATAAGGGGTCTAAAGGGCTGATCTCACAAATGTACAAAAGTATAAACAAGGCGGGGCGAGAAGGGGGGGTGGAACCCAGGAAGAGAGCTAAATGGGAGGAAGAGGTTGGCAAAATAACGGAGGAACAATGGAAATTTATTTTAGCACTGGGGCCAAGGATATCTCTATCACCGTCACAGGGAGTCTCTTATTTATTTTTGATCTACAGACTCTATTATACTCCAGAGAAATTATTTAGGTTTGGTAAGAGGCAGGATGCGAAATGTCAGCGGTGTGGAGAGGAAAAAGGAAACCTCGTGCATATGTTTTGGCGATGTCCCAAGTTCTACAGATATTGGGAAAAGCTAGTGGAGGAAATCAATGAAATATTTGGGTCCTCATTAGAAATGGAGGGCAGAATCTGTCTGTTGAGTTTGCTGGAGGAAAATGATATGCCGAGGGACACTCAGACCGCCATTATAAGATGCCTGTTTCAGGCAAGGAAAATTATAGCACGAAAGTGGCAGGCAAAAGAACCCCCAACAGTAGGAGAATGGAGAAAGGAGGTCAAGGACTTGGTTATGAAAGAGAAATATTGGTATAGAAAAAGAGGCACTTTAATGAAATATAAAAACATATGGAAGTTATGGCTCGAGCATGAATGGGTTGGATAGATGGAAGAATATGAGGCGGAATGGGTGGTGTGCGTATGGGATAAGAGGAGGGTGGAGGGGAATGGAGGGAGGGGGGGGGGGGGTAGGAGGGGAAAATGGAGGTTTAAAAGGCTTGGGGATATTACTAAAAGATTGTATATTTATATATGGTCCTTATATGATCTGCTCGCTTGGAAGAAAATCGTGCTTTACTTCCAACCTTTAACTATGAAGTTTAGGCTTAAATAAAAATTAAACAATATATTAGCCACAATGATGTGAAAAAAATAGAGACGGGAAAAATTTTGACTTTCAAAGTTGATACGACTTCTCTTAAAATAAATTTCGCTGATGTGGCAAAAAAAAAAAAAAAAGAAAAATGGGCAAGAAATCATAAATTCTGCCAGGGTATGTAAACTTATGAGCACAACTGTAAGTAAGAATACAAGGCTTCACGGAAGATACAAAATATGGTGATTTATTGATTTCTTTCCCCTTTGCACTACTCTAATAGCACTTTCACACTGAGCAGCGCCGGGCGTTGTATCCATGTGGATTATACCTTTTATTTGGTGGTAAATGATAATAGATATCTCCTGTTTTTTTTTAATTATCAAAGGAAAACTGGAACAAAATAGTAAAAAATGTTTTTTTTTTAAATGTAGCTGTATATTTCCAAAGAACAACCAAAAAAATATTCTCCTGCTTCTGATGATCACAGTGATACCACGTATGTTATTTGTTGTATGTAGCCATTGTAGGGCCCAGAAACAATAGTGCACATTTTGCTTTTTTTTATCCTACCTAAATAATACTGACACTAACTGACACTAATTAAAAAATTGCTTTTCTTTATAATTCTACCTAAAATACCCTGGCACCGACCTTTGATCCTGACCTAGAACCTAACCCTGACACTGACCTGGATCAAACCCTGAACTATTTTTTTTTTTTTTGTTTACTTTTATTTTTATTTTATTTTTTTTGCACACAGTTCTTTTTTTACAGTTTTCTCTTCTAGTAGGATAAAAAGATGCAATGTTCTTAAAAGGAAAAAAAAAAAAAACAGAGGTGGGCTGCACAGTGACTCAATGGGGAGCCGCAGGAAGTCATAGCCAACTTCCCACATCCAAGATGATGGTGGTGCTGTTGACCCGAAGACCGGTGAAGAATTGGCCCAGGTGAGGACAGCACTGGATCCCTGGACTGATAAGTATCTGTTTATTTAAAGCATTTGTAGCTGCTGACTTTTCATTTTATTTTATTTTATTTTATTTTTATTGAAGGTCCTCTTTAAGGCCAACAGGCCTACTGGCGCTAGCATGTACCCGGGACTTAAACTACTTGTAAAGGCTATTTTTATATATATATAAAGTACGTATACGTACCTGCTCTGTGCAATGTTATTGCACAGAGCTAACCTTTACCTCTCCTTCGGCTATCCTTTACCTCTCCTTTTTCCTCCTTTCTCTTTTCTGAATGCCCCCATAACAAGCTGTATGCTATTGGGCACCTGTGAAGGCACTGTGTGCATTCATATATGCTCTCGCTGCTCTCAGTGTAGTCTGTGAATCTAGGAAGAGGTGAGAGATGAGCTGCAGCTGGGCACAGTGCTGGATTGATTGAGTCAGGTAAGTAGGGGCATGGAGGGCTAGGACGGGTAGGGAGGCATTTTTTACCCTTTATCTAGTAGGGGCGAGGCCGGAGAACCACTGGCTGAGACCACGTACTGCGATATCACTGGGTCAGTGTGAATGGCGTCTTACTCTTGGTAGCCTCAGAAGGAGAAAGTTCATATACAGTGTTAGGTACAAGGCAGTTATAATGTGCAGACGCGACCAGGGGTAAGAACCACCATTTGATATTACCATTAGAGATGAGTCTGGTTTGGACCAAGCCCATGTTTGGTCTGAATTTTGCCCATTCAGTGTTCAAACTAACAGATGAACTAGTGAGGTGCTCAGTCATTTGCCGAGTTCCAAACCTCTGGCCTCATTGGAAAAACATAATTGGTAGTTGTATTACTACAGCCAGGGCCGCTGATAGGGGGGACCACCAGTCCTCCTGTAGGGGGGCCGGGCACACATGGGGGCCCAGACAGGCGGACTGGTGTGGTAATTACAGAAACCATGCTGTGTGTCTCTCCCTCCAGCAGCTGAAAGCCGGTTTGTGTCTCAGCATACACAAAGACTGCAAATGGCCAGAATCCTCCACCCTGCACATCCCCCACTGCTGATCCCTGTGATAGACAATCAAAGGCTTTCACAACGATCAGGTGATTGGGAACTGGCCTTTGGTTTCTGGTGGTTATTATGGGACCCAACGCTCTCGGTCAGAGCCCGGTTCCTGTGCTGGCAGGGCTTTCTAAAAATATCTCTTCAGTCATGGAGGGTAAAAAACAAAACTAAGGAGGTATGCAGAGGCAGTGTCTTACCAAGATCTATGTTTAAGTATAACTAAAGGCAAACCTTTTTTTCTAGTTTTGGATAAAGGGAAGAATAATTAGAATGCCTGTCATTTTTTATTGCTAGCTGTGACCCCGTTAAGGAGATTCACCCTCTCTATTTGTCCTGTTTACCATTATCATTGAAAGTGAAAAAAAAACAAAAATCCTAAATTGGGTTGTCCCCAGAAAAGTAATAGAAGGGAAATCTTTCCCTTAGTTCTGATGACCTGGAATGCCCTTAATTTGCAGGTATTTCCTCTCACTTCCTGTTTGGCTATGAGACAGGAAATCTCTGCAATGGGACATAGATGGCGGGGAAAAAAAATGACAGGGGTTATAACCCTCCCTTGCTCTATCCAAAATGAAAAAAAGTTTTGCCTATAGTTCTACTTTCAGTAGTAAGAAAAAAGAAGGGGAAACAAGAACATACCAAATACATAAACCATTAAATAATAAACAGGCTGCTGTGGTAGCATGAACCATGGAGGCTGTATTGTTAGGTTATATCAATAATTAAAGGTGTACACCACAGTATGTACAATGATAGCAGCAATCAAAGTGTAGTGAAAAATGTACCAAAACTCCAACAGTATAAGTAGAAAAATATTAATAAAAATTGTAACAAGTTACATCCAAAATATCTCATAATCAATCTAATTAAAATTGTTCTTCCTGTTTTAACAATCTTGCTGGAAGTGCATTGAACAATGGCCAACTTCCCAACATGACTCCCTGAGGAAGAATTCACCCCAGATTCACAGGGTTTAATGAGCTCAAATGATGATGGGAAAGTATGGCTGTACAGTGTACAGATCTATATATAGTAAGAAATACAAAATGATTTAGTTTTTACCCTCTGGCACTGTATCAATGATCCACTCATCCAACTCATCCAATGCATGCAGTGCACAAACATTTTAAGTGTTTGGTTGTTCAAGTCCTTATGTGAAACGTAAAAAAAAAAAAAGCAAAACAAAATAACAAAATAATATTCCATGCTACCCATCCACAAGCCGCGCAACTCACCCTCAACTTCTGGAAATTGTCCTTACTGTTTTATTTACCCTCATTTCTAAATATACCTTCACTTCCCAGTTTAGGCCAAAGATTTTAAAGCACAATTTTATGTATGATTTTACATATGGGTAGCCCCTAGTACCCTTCACCCTTAAAAAAAAATGGTTTTGTTTGAGATACGTATCCCAAACTATTTCATTTTGAAAAGAGTGTAGAAGGATTTTTATTCCATTTAGGCCTCATACTTACATTAATAAAAAAATTTTGTTATATCTGTTTGATAAGTGTAAAAAAAATATCCTTGGGTGTCTGTAAATTGTTTTCTTCTTTTGCTACACTGTTATCAGTTACCTTGTTCCCAGCTGTCCTTGTGGACTCAAAACTCCCCCCCTCCCCCTCAATGTTTTTCGAATAAAAGGAAAGGGGGAGGTATTCTATAGTCTTGTGTTAGCGTGACAACCCTGATCCTCCATAGATACAGTACGTAAGGTGAGCATTTTCACCCTAGGACAATAAGTGTGTTGCTGGCAGGTTTACTAGGTTCTTGGGTTTAGATATGCATAAAGTGGTTTTAAAGTCTAAACATTTTTTAGCTTAAAGCACTCCTTGCAAAGGGGTAAAAATGAAACTTTTTTAGCCATCAGCATCCCCCCTCAAACACCCACCCCATTTACTTACCTGAGCTATCATTCAGTCCAGCACTGTGCACATTTGCAGCTCTTCTCTCCCCTCACTTCCGGGCTTGCTGGCTTTGATGGGGCATCGGGAGCCATAGGCTCCCAGTGCTGTCAATCAAAGCCAGTGACGAGGGAGCAGGGATTGGCCCCAGTCCCGCTGTCTGCGTCAATGGATGCAGCAGCGGGGCTCAGGAGCGAGCACGCATGAATGCCCTAATGGGAATCGGCTTCCTATGGGGGCACTGGACAGAGAGGAGGGGCCAGGAGTGCTGGCAGGGGACCCCAGTAAAGGAGGTTCACGGCCGCTCTGTGCGAGTCCATTACACAGAGCAGGTAAGTATAGACATGTATGTTATAAAAAAAATAATAACTTTACAATCTCTGTAAGGCCTCGTGCACCTTGGGAGTTTAGCCCTGGTGCATGAGATCCAGGCATTTATGTGTGGGTGGAAGGCACAGGTGCACCATCCAGCCACACTGCTGGTAGCTTGCAAAACTCTATTAGGGGCCGAAAGTTGTTGGGACTGAATGGGACAGATGGTTGCACCAAGCGCTACTAACATTTAGGGCAGTATGTGTCCAGGGACCAAAGCTCACAATGCAGACTGCTTGCATTCCAGGCATTCATCACTGGGTGCATACTGCCCTAAAAGTTAATGGCACTCATCCAGCCTCAACAGCTTTCAGCCCTTTCATAGAGTTTAACATGCTGCAAGCAGTGGGACTGGAAGGTGCGACTCTGCCTTTCACCGGCACCTTAAAGTGATAGTAAAGGTTTGTGGGGTTTCTTTTTTTTCTCTTTAAATAACAAACATGTCATACTTACCTTCTCTGTGCGGTGGTGTTGGCGCTCCTGGCTCCTCCCGCTTGACCAGTGCCCCCAATAGCAACCCGCTTGCTATGGGGGCACTGGTGTGTGCTCGCTCCCAAGCTGCACTCTTTGAGTCCATAAGATACATAGAGTCATTGGCTCACTGGCTGTGATTGACAGCAATGGGAACCAATGGCTCCCGCTGCTGTGTCTCAGTCAATGAGGAGAGACCTGGGACAGCCAAGGTTTTTTGTGCACATTGCTAGATCGAGAGGGGGCTCAGGGGAGTTTTACGGGGGGCTGTAGTGGGAGCGCTACACAGAAGGTTTTTTGCCTTCAGCATTTACAACCACTTTAACGCCTGAGTCTCAAGCACCAGTCCTGAAAGCTCAGTGTGCATGAGGCATAAAGGAAGCCCGGGTAATTTGAACAGAGCATATAATGAAAACCCTCAGAGCTTATCTTCAATTACACACCAATGCTGATGAAATCAGTATATGCATAAAACATCTGGTTATATGCTAATTTTGACTTTCTCTGTAAAAGTCAACCTTGTCCCTTAACATAGTTAGCCCATCACATTAAACAGCTAATAGGATGGATGGAAGGAGCAGGGACAAGACTGACTATATCCCTGGATTTACCGAGTGTTCTGACATGAAATTAATTTCTATTTTTTTTTTAAATATGGTTTAAACAAGCTAAATCTACAGTATTTTAAAATTGTACCTTTATGCTCTACAGAACTATGCTTTGCATGCTAATATACCTGATGTGTTTTGCTGCTTGAGAAGTGTCCATTGTTTGGGTTTGTCCCAGCCCCGCTTAGACTCTATCCTGGCTCAGTATGTTGTATAACAATTTCAAGATAAATGATACCTCAGGGGATAGGCCATTATCCAGTGCTTATTTTGGACACACTAATGATGTTACTGGAACACTTACTTTTCCATCTGGAATGAACTGGATGGTGGCCAGGCTGTTTTCTGTATTACAAAAGGGCGGATATGTGAAATAAATATGTCATGTAAACATTGAAAGGTCGAGTAAGGTGCTCCATGTGGTTTGTGATGTATGTTCTCACCCTAAAGCCTAGGTT
Source organism: Lithobates clamitans (assembly GCA_037952925.1). Classification (NCBI taxonomy): domain Eukaryota; kingdom Metazoa; phylum Chordata; class Amphibia; order Anura; family Ranidae; genus Lithobates; species Lithobates clamitans. The sequence continues at coordinate 6,151,059 of JBBGZY010000187.1, read as the reverse complement.
ATTCTTATAAAAAATAAAGTCAAGTCAATATCTTTCTATCTATTATACTGATTTTAGATCTGCAAAACAAAACTTGGAGGCTTGCTCAGTTTATTGTATAAAGATGCAGAACTCTAAACTGACCAGGCCTAACCGAAATTATGTCAATCAAAAGCAGCATGGCATTCACACAACTGATATCATTTTAGACCTGAAAGTGATCCTCTTATAGCTGACCAGTTTTGGATCTGCTGTGGATTTGATTTATTTTAGGTGTTTTGGCAGCAACTTGCAGAGAACTCTTCAGGGTTGGGTGGTCAAAAAAAATAGATGGGTTCATGTAAACTGGGTCTTATGCTTACATTATTAATGCTACACTGCACTATGCACTCATAATCATGCTCCCATGACATGAGGTACCCAGAACTGCTCTGTGTGGCTCAACAGGCTACAGGAAATTCAAGCTACAGGAGTACACCCCTCACGATGTTGTAAATATTTTATTATATCTTTTCATGTGACAACACTGAAGAAAGGACACTTTTCTACAATGTAAAGTAGTGAGTGTACGGCTTGTATAACAGTGTATATTTGATGTCCCCCTCAAAATAACTCAACACACAGAGATTAATGTCTAAACCACTGGCAACAAAAGTGAGTACAACCCTAAGTGAAAATGTCCAAATTGGGCCCAAAGTGTCAATATTTTGTGTGGCCACCATTATTTTCCAGCACTGCCTTAACCTTCTTGGACATGGAGTTCACCAGAGCTTTACAGGTTGTCACTGGAGTCCTCTTCCACTCCTCCATGACGACATCAAGGAGCTGGTGAATGTTAGAGACCTTGCTCACCTTGCTCTCCTCCACCTTCCGTTTAAGGGTACCCCACAGATGCTCAATAGGGTTTAGGTCTGGAGACATGCTTGGCCAGTCCATCATCTTTACCATCAGCTTCTTTAGCAAGGCAGTGGTTGTCTTGGAGGTGTGTTTGGGGTCTTTATCATGTTAGAATACTGCCCTGCGGCCCAGTCTCCGAAGGAAGAGGATCATGCTCTGCTTCATTATGTCACAGTACATGTTGGCATTCAGGGTTCCCTCAATGAACTGTAGCTCCCCAGTGCTGTTATACAAGCTGTACATTCACTACTTTACATTATAGCAAAGTGTAATTTCTTCAGTGTTATCACATGAAAAGATAGAATAAAATATTTACAAAAATGTGAGCGGTGTACTCATTTTTGTGGGATGCTGTGTATATATATATATATATATATATATATATATATATATATATATATATAGATCTAGATATAGATATAGATCTATATATAGATATATACATACATATATCTATATATACATAAAAAAACAATAAAACCATTAAAAGTCTAATAAAAAAAAACAATAAAACCATTAAAAGTCTAATAAAAAAAACAATAAAACCATTCAGCAGCCTTTGAAACATCATAAATCCACAAAAACATGCTGGAACCAAAGGTACTAGTTACAGTGTACATCAAAAAGCTCCAAAGCAAATTTATAAAGTACCGTATATACTCGAGTATAAGTCGTTCCGAGTATAAGTCGAGGCCCTAATTTACTACAAAAAAAATGGGAAAAACGTATTGACCCGAGTATAAGACGAGGGTGAGAAATGCACAGCTACTGTAAGTGGAAAAGAGGGTCAACAATGCCCGTTTGCAGCATCACTGTGCCCATTTGCATGCCTCACTGTGCCCATTTTCAGCCATAGGTCCCCTGAACTTCAAACTCGGTAGTTAAGGGTTTCTAGATGCCCCCTAGCTGCAGCCAAAATTTGGGGTCTCTGAACCCAAAGGGTCCTGAAATGACATTGCTGCAGATGGACACAGTTGACCAAATTTGGGGCCCTGTATCTCGGGGCCACTTAGTGCTAGGAACCCCGAATTTGGTGTGCAAACCCAGTGGAACTAGCACAATAAAATATCCAAAGCTGGGATTTCCAGAACCAAGTGGCCCCGAGATACAGGACCCCAAAAATCGGTTCAGAAAATGTCAAGCACTTTTCTGCAGCAGAAAATGACAATTTCTGAATCGGTTTTGAGGCCCTGTATCTCAGGGCCACTTAGTGCTAGGAACCCCAGCTTTGGATATGTTATGGTACCAGTTCCAATGGGTTTTCACACCAAATGTAGGGTTCCTAGCACCAAGTGGCCCTGAGATATGGGGCCCCAAAGTCGGTTCAGAAAATGTCAAGCACTTTTCTTCAGCAGAGAATGACATTTTCTGAACCGATTTTGGGGCCCCGTATCTCGGGGCCACTTAGTGCTAGGAACTTCATCTTTGGATATGTTGTGGTACCAGTTCCACTGTGTTTGCATACCAAATGTGGGGTTCCTAGCACCAAGTGGCCCTGAGCTATGGGGCCCCAAAGTCGGTTCAGAAAATGTCAAGCACTATTCTTCAGCAGAGAATGACATTTTCCGAACCGATTTTGGGGGCCCCGTATCTCGGGGCCACTTAGGGCTAGGAACTTCATCTTAGGATATGTTGTGGTACCAGTTCCACTGTGTTTGCATACCAAATTTGGGGTTCCTAGCACCAAGTGGCCCTGAGATATGGGGCCCCAAAGTCGGTTCGGAAAATGAAATTTTTTGCTGCAGAAAAGTGCTTGACTCGAGTATAAGTCGAGGGGGGCACTTTCAGCACAAAAAAATGTGCTGAAAAATTCGACTTATACTCGAGTATATACGGTAATTGTAATCTGAATTGCTGGACATCTTAATACAGGTTATTCCAGTTCATCCAGTCTCCACCAGGGGAGCTCAGTGTTATGGTGACTGAAGAGTTCTCACTGTAAGGGAAATGGAGTGTGTAAGAAAAAATCTGTGTTGTTTGGCAGCTCACACTCAACTTGGCCGGAGTGACCATCAACCTTATCAAAAGGAGCTGCTCCTGTCCGGTTCTTGATAAAGAAAAATGCTCAGGGGACCAATTAGAAACATCCTGGAAAAGATCACTATGTACTATATCTACAATCACACAGGAAAGTAAATACAAACTGAAGCAAGATATTTTATCTTGGATATTTATAGGTGTTTTTTTCTGAATTCCACCCAGAACATGGTATACTCTATTGATGGGTAGTATCTGCTTGAGTGCACAAGTATTTCATTGTACTAAGCAGTTGCAGGAATAAAACACTAAGGGCCCAATTACACTGTTTTAATTTAATGCATGCATTCCAATTTGTTAAAATGCATGTTTTGAGGTTCCCTATACAGTGCCTTGAAAAAGTATTCATACCCCTTGAAATTTTCCACATTTTGTCATGTTACACCCAAAAACGTAAATGTATTTTATTGGGATTTTATGTGATAGACCAACACAAATTGGCACATGATTGTGAAGTGGGAGAAAGATGATAAATGGTTTTCAACATTTTTTACAAATAAATATGTGAAATGTGTGGCATGCATTTGTATTCAGTCCCCCTTAGTCAATACTTTGTAGAAGCTCCTTTCGCTGCAATTACAGCTGCGAGTCTTTTTGGGGATGTCTCTACCAGCTTTGCACATCTAGAGAGTGACATTTTTGCCCATTCTTTTTGCAAAATAACTCAGTTCAGATTGGATGGAGAGTGTCTGTGAACAGCAATTTTCAAGTCTTGCCACTGATTCTCAATTGGATTTAGGTCTGGACTTTGACTGGGCCATTCTAACACATGAATATGCTTTGATCTAAACAATTTCATTGTAGCTCTGGCTGTGTGTTTAGGGTTGTTGTCCTGCTGGAAGGTGAACCTCTACCCCAGTCTCAAGTCTTTTGAAGACTCTAACAGACTTCTAAGATTGCCCTGTATTTGGCTCCACCCATCTTTACATCAACTCTGACCAGTTTCCCTGTCCCTGCTGAAGATAAGCATTCCCACAACATGATGCTGCCACCACCATGTTTCATGGTGTGGATGGTGTGTTCAGGGTGATGTGCAGTGTTAGTTTTCCACCACGCATAGCATTTTACTTTTAGGCCAAAAAGTTAAATTTTGGTTTCATCTGACCAGAGTACCTTCCTTCACATGTTTGCTGTGTCCTCCACATGGGTTCTCGCAAACTGCAAACCGGACTTCTTATAGTCTTCTTTCAACAATGGCTTTCTTCTTGCCACTCTTCCATAAAGGTCAGATTTGTGGAGTACACGACTAATAGTTGTCCTGTGGACAGATTTTCCCACCTGAGCTGTGGATCTCTGCAGCTCCTCCGTAGTTACCATGGGCCTCTTGGCTGCTTCTCTGATTAATGCTCTCCTTGCCCGGCCTGTCAGCTTGGATGGATAGTCATGTCTTGGTAGGTTTTCAGTTGTGCCATAGTCTTTCCATTGTCTGATGATGGATTGAACAGGGCTCTGTGAGATATTCAAAGCTTGGGAAATTTTTTTATAACCTGACCCTGCTTTAACCACTTAAGGACCGCCCCCACTGCATATATACTGTGGCAGGACAGCTCTATTGCGCGAAACAACGTACCTGTACATTGTTTCATGCAATAGATAGTGTGATCAGTGCATTTTTTAGCATTGGTGTCATTAGTCCCCAAAAAGTGTCACTTAGGGTCAAATTTGTCTGCCGCAATGTCGCAGTCCCACTAACAATTGCTGATCGCCGCCATTACCAGTAAAAACAATAAATAATATTGAGAGTCTATAAATCAATCCCGTAGTATGTAGATGCTATAACTTTTGCTCAAACCAAACAATATAGGCTTATTGGGATTTTTTGACCAAAAATATGTAGCAGAATACATATTGGCCTAAATTAATGCAGAAATACATTTTTTATTTTTTTTTTTGGATATGTATTATAGCAGAAAGTAAAACATATTGTTTTTTTTTTTTTTCAAAATTGTCGGTCTTCTTTTGTTTATAGTGCAAAAAATAAAAACCGCAGAGATGATCAAATACCACCAAAAGAAAGCTCTATTTGTGGGAAAAAAAGGACATCAATTTTATTTAGGTATAGCTTCGCACACCCACGCAATTGTCAGCTTAATAACTCAGTCCCATATCGCAAAAAATGGCCTGCTCATTAAGGGAGTAAATCCTTCAGGGACTGAAGTGCTTAAACTTCTCCACAACTTTATGCCTGACCTGTCTGGTGTGTTCCTTGGCCTTCTTGATGCGGTTTGTTCACTAAGGTTCTCTAACAAACATCTGAGGGCTTCACAGAACAGCTGTATTTATACTGAGATTAAATTACACACAGGTGGACTCTATTTACTAATTAGGTGACTTCTGAAGGCAAATGATTCCACTGGATGTTATTTAGGGGTATCAGAGAAAAGGGGGCTGAATACAAATGCACGCCACACTTTCAGATATTTTTTTTTTTTTTTAAATAAAAACTATTTATCATTTTCTTTCCACTTCACAATTATGTGCTACGTTGTGTTGGCCTATCACATAAAATCCCATGACCACATGACAAAATGTGGAAAATTTCAAGGGGTATGAATACGTTTTCAAGGCACTGTAAATAAAGATAGTGTCTCTCCCCAACTTAGTGCTGTAGTACAGTGTGTTTTTACCAATATAACATGTCTGATTTTGTCTTTGTTTTAATCCATTGAGAAGCCCGTAGAAGTCAGTGGCAGCAAATCTAAACGAATATGCATAACCCTATCCACTCCAAATTGAACATTCAAAAATGCATTGAAAATGCACGTCAATGCACAAAAATAACACAGACAAGGAAGTGTCAGAGCACTTGCATAACAGTAAAAAAAAACACTTCTATGCCTAAGCATAGATCTACATAAGTCTTAAATGTCTGTAAAGGTTGTCACTGGATCCATTTGAATAAATACTACTAGCTATCATTTGTATTGATCCTTATACGTTGAAGGCATACTTTTGAAACTGCAAATTAAATTGCATAATTCAACACACTCAGTAGTATAAATGAAACCTGTTATATTGTTTTGTCTATAAGTTACTAAGTATTCAAAATGATTTTTCTGACATGCTCCTACAAAGTTACTTTGCCTTGTGGAAAATGGGACTGTTCCCCATTATCCCCATATTCCCTAAAACAAACTGCCTTCCAGGATCTAAACTTGTCTGCTAAAAAATGGACATTGGGGTTTAATTACTAAAGGTGAATTAGCTGTTCACTTTGCAAGGAAATTTGCACTTTGTAAGGACATTTTGTCCTAGCTTAGTGAATGAGCTGAAGCTTTACTGACATTCATCATCCAATTATGTGCAAGCAAAAACACTTTTTTTTCCATTTAATTTTCTTTGCACATGATTGGGTATTCACCACCTTCAGTAATCCAGCCATACTAGGATCAAAATATGGCCAGTTCAGCAGGGACCAGACGAATTTCAAGCCATCAACCAAACAATAATTAAAAGTGCGCTATCCTTGTGTTAGGTATAAGTTAAACGAGAAGTATGGGGTTTTCTTTTTTTGATAATCATACTTACCTAGTTGGATGCAGCATCGGTCCCCTGGTGCCTCTAAAGGCCCGTACACACAATCTGACTTTTTGACAACAAACATGCAAATTAGCTGTTTTAAGGCAACATCCGACTGTGTGCACGCTCCATCGGACAAACGTTTTCGGTTTTCATCGGACAAATGTTGGCTGTGCGAACAGACAAACTTGGCGGCAACAAAATATAAAGGAAAAAAAAACGCACTAGATCTGTATAACAATCTTGATTTAAATATTCAAAAACATATTGAAAATTTCAAAGTCCAAAGAGCAGCAGCATATAGCAAAATGCACAAATTAGAATGGAAAAGAGAAGCTGCGCTATATAGAAGTGCAGGCCAACAATGGCTTGTGTATTCCAGGGTAATAAATCGCAGTTCAAACAAATCCACACAAAACACCCAGGTGAGCTAAATCCTTATTCAGTGCCACCACCTAATGAAAAACTCGCTTACCAGATGGCAAGCGGAAGCAAGCGGATGGCTATAGCCCAATCAAGGCCTTTGCTTGAACGAAAGGAACGTCCAGACAGGTGCGATAAAATGGATTAACTGTATGCTCCAATCCCTTGATGCTGTGAATCTCCCATGGGCCTCAGTAACTCAGCAGGGTATAAGAGAAAGACCAACCATAGCGTGATATCGCTTAAACAAGGTGTATTAAAACAGTATTGCACTTACATTGAGTTGAAGATAAAAATCGCGCTAGCTGTTGGCGGCAACAAAAGTCCGACGTCGGCAAGTCCGATCGTGTGTACACAAAACCATCGGACTTTAGTACAAAGTACAAACACGCATGCTCAGAACCAATGAAAAAGATCAGACAACAATACAGAAGTTGACCAAAGGGTGGCGCAGGAGAATTGAATGTCCTCTTTTGAAGTGTCGTCAGTACGTTGAACTACGTTCGCGTTTGTTGCCTAAAAAGTCCTGCCGTGTGTATGCTTAATAAGTTCACGGCCAAAGCCCTTTGTACAAAAATCCACGGGAAAGTTTGTATAAAGTCCCATCGCGTGTATGAGGCTTAAGTCTGAGAGCCGAGCGATCTAACAACGCTGATCGCTCGGTTCTCACAGCTCCCCAAGCAGAGATCTGGTGACTGACAGTCACCGGCTCTCTGCTCTGCACTCCCCCGCACTCTCTGGAGTGCTGGGCTGTGGAAAGGGTGGGAGCTCAGGCTTTCAGCAGCTCGCTGAGAGGCTAAGCCGGGTGCCGGTGCGGGAATGTGGGTGGATCCTGACTCCATTGTCTCAGGCTTTCAGCAGCTCGCTGAGAGGCTAAGCCGGGTGCCGGTGCGGGAATGTGGGTGGATCCTGACTCCATTGTCATGATCTTGCCCGAACCTGGACCGGCTCTGTGACATCAGCAGATAGTGGAATTCAGCTAGCTGTCTGCTAAAAATGGGCCACAGGAGTGCAAAACAAACTGCACTCCTGTGATCCACAAGAGAAGTAAAGCCAACCGAGCTTTGGCTGTACTTCTCAGATGATGTCTCTTTAGATTAAACGCTTCGGGATGAGCCCTGCTGATGTCATTGCGTTATCCATAACCATATATTCTCAAAGCGCTTGATCCACTTTCGAAATATGAGTGTTTCGAATTTTTAATAAATTTATATGTTTATACGGATTCACACTATGTGGAGTAGTTTTTTTTGTTGGTCATGCTACTATGAACACTTGAGAGGATTTGGTCTGACAAGTTGCCCGTTTCTGAGGACTGCTTCTCTGTGATATCTTTTGACCAATTGGACCATCTTCCATCCTGATTTGGAACTCAGATGTGGAGGTCCCATATATTGGTGTTTACACCACATGCCTTGTTGACTCATTGAGCATATGCCAATTTGAGTCTTCTTACTCCGGTAAGCCTCCTTACTAACCGGTGGTGGTTTCATTGTCTGTGTCTTCACTTCAACACTGATAGCATGTGGAATCCCTTTTATGGCTGTATAGTTTTTCTCACTGGACTGTTGTATTCATGGTTTAAAAACCTCTATATGATGGAACATGGACTTTAGTTTGGGTGTGAATTTCACATCACTTCTTTACTGTTTTATTTTGTGTTTTTTTCACATTATATATTAGATTGTATATATATGAATTTGCATGAATTTTTAAATGCTGTACAAAATTTTACTTTTCACATATTCGTTGGTTTACACTTGTCTTAGTGTTGTGCTGGCTGCTATTTGCTGTACGTTTTGCATGTCAACTCAATATACACCAATTTTTCTATTTGAACTTCTCCTTTAATAAAATCACATAAGAGACACAATAAAAGTGCATTAAACATATGATGAACTCATCCTACATTAACATATCAGTGCAAAAAAAGTCCTTATAAATTGTGCAAACCAATGTGCAAAAAATGTTATAAATATATATATAAAGTGCAAAAAGGTGTTCAGATTTTCTAAACATCAATAGTTCCCCTTTGCCGTGAAGCAATGATGATAACGTGCACCACCGAAGAAAAAGTGTTCCCAAAAAGAAATCACCCACTAGCAATTAAATGAGTTCCCTACCAGCTGCTCTGATCCCACAAGGAGATCATTAGACATCTTGCTGTATAGCAACCATATACATCATGATCTTGCATGCAAAGTTTCCATGATCTCCTAAGCCAAGATAGACTCCATGCAGGAAGTTAAAGTACAGAGGAAAATCCGCATTGTAGTATTTCACCAAGATTTTAAAAGAGCAATAAAATCACACCTACAATTTTTAAGGAATTACATAGCATGTGTTACAAATAACCAGCAGGTCTAAGTGCTCAGGCTGACTTGTGGAATAATATCACGTGCAAGGCATCTAATGATGTCCTTGTGGGATCAGAGCAGCTGGTAAGGAGCTCATTTAATCGCTTGTGGCGATTCCTTTTGGGAGCACTTTTTCTTCGATGGTGAATGTTATCATCATTGCTTCATGGCAAAGAAAGAGGAATTATTGGTGTTTAGAAAAAATGAACACCTTTTTTTGCGATGTGAACCACATAAACACCTCACAAGACTAACAACATAAAGTAGACCTGAAGTTTGCCCTGGTCTGCAGGACGGTATACCAAGAGAAGGGGGCATACCCAAGATAAGTCAGTGCATGATTTTGTAGAGAAAGATTTTTAAAAGAAGAGCCCTAAGAGGGTGAAAAGGTGGGTGGGTACCGTGCACTGGAACTGACAAAGACCAGTGTGGGCGGTCTGCTTAAATACCCCCCGGGCTCCTCCCATAATTTCAGGCCACTATACTGGCCTTCCTATTTATGGGCGGAGCCCTATGTCCGGGAGAGATGTGAACCACATAAACACGTCACAAGCCTAACAACATAAAGTAGACCTGAAGTGTGCCCTGGTCTGCAGGACGGTATGCCAAGAGAAGGGGGCAAAAGACTCAGTGAGGAAAGCAATTATTTATTTGAGCTCATAACATCCTACAGGGCTAGCTTGCTGAAGGCTTGTGACATTTCTGCTTGCGGATTGGGGATGCATCGAGCTAAGCAAGAGGATTTCCACCTGCCCATCTTCTTGATGACATGGTGTGGGACCCCGTTTCATGACGCTGCTGACGCCCCTCCAATGCAGAAGGAATTCCAGAATATCGTCCGGGGTCAAGGCCTAAATTAAGCAAGAGGATCCTAACATGTCTGGTGAACTGGTTACCACTTAAAGGGTTAGTAGGGAAAGGTAGCAATGGGCTGGACTCCGAGAGGTCGGACAGATGAGCTAACAACTGATCTAGAATGCCCACTGGGCACTAGGCATTGTGAGTCTGGAAAAAGTTTGAAATCTACCCCGGGACTGGGTACCACGAGGTGCAGGTTGAAGTAACTCTTGTGGCGTGTCAGGTGGCGTCTGCTTAGTACCTGGCAACTGGGGCCAGTGATAGTGAACTGGCTCTGGCGTAAGAAGCCATAGAAGGCCAAGTAGATGGCTGCTTGAATGATCAGGCTGGACAGTAACCTGAAAGGGGAACGAGACAGGATGGTAGACATGTTTCTGAAAATAAAGCTAGTGACGGATAGGCGCTTACTACTGGTCTGGGGTTGTTGCCCGTAGGATGGTTTTGACTGCATGGGCGGCAAACAAGGATGGTTTGGTAGGATCTTGTAAAGAGATGAAATGCTGGATGCTAAGTAGAGTCTGATGGTATTGTGTGACAACGCCAACTGTGTGTGGCAATATAATATAAAAGCCAAGATGTGCTTGAGATCTCCTGATACTGCCCCGGGGTTTGAAGCTAGGAACCTGTCGTAGGACTTCCAGGCAGTACAATAGGCCTTCAGGGTGTTGCCAGATAATTACTGATTAATAAGGCGGGTCGCATCGTAAAGGTGTTGCTTTAATCCAACGTTAGCTGCGACCAAGGTGGGATAAGAGATGTGGCCGGGTCGGCTGCAGGTTCCTGCGAAAAGAATGATGCAAAGTTAAAACAGGATAGTTTGTCGGCCGAGGTATTGTACTTGCCCAGGATATAGATGCAGTGCACATTGAATTGGTGCTGCAGGGACAGTTGCACCAGCCTGCGCAGGAAGGACATGATGGCTAGCGATTTGAACCTGCCTTTATTTATGATATTGGTCGTGGCCTGATTGTCTGTGGCAAACGTCACTGTTTGCCCTGCCCAGGTGCTGCCCCAGACTTGAGCTGCTGCCGCAATGGGGTATAATTAGAATAATGAGGACTGACTGAACCCGGGAATCAGGAGGATTTCTGGTGACCCTGCAAACCAATGGCCAAAAATTGCCGCCAAACCTGTAGAGGCTGCGGTGTCCGTGACTACCTGAGGTGAAGAAGAGGATGCTGATGGAATGACCATTGATATGCTATTCCAGTTCATGAGAAATTCCTCCCACATTGTCAAATCTGCTATTGCTGCTGTGTCTAGTTCAAGAATTTGGTCGGAATCTTGCACCTGCGAGAGGAAAACTAGGAGGCGCTAGATGAAGGAGCGCCCTTGAGGAATGATCCTCATGGTGAAGTTAGGCATGCCAAGCAAAGATTGTAGCTGCCTCTCGGTGCACCCTCCAGTAAGGGTAAAGGTATGAATGACCGACCTGATGCGGGTCAACTTGTCGGGAGGCAGGCTGGCCTGCATGGAGCGTGTGTCGAGTGTGACACCCAAGAAGGTGATGGACTGTACCGGGCCTTTCACTTTCTTTTCTGCTATGGGCATATTAAGATTATTAAATACCTCTCTTAAGCTGTTTAAATCTACTGGGAGCTCACCGGGTTTTTCAATGAGAAGGAAGTCATCGAGATAGTGGATCACTTTCCGACAACGTGCGTGATGTGACAGTATCCAGGAATGGGGCTGGGCAAATGTATCGAACAGCTATGGGCTGCTTTTAGAGCCAAATGTCAACTTGGTGGCGAAATAGTAAAAGCTTTTCCACTTGATCCCGTACCATCGCCAGAGGTATGGCGCGATTGGCAGTAACTTAGGTATTCGAGATGTCCGGTTTGGACAGCCAAGCGCCTGCTCCTATTCAAATGATAGCTTGAATAGCTAGGTCGACTGATGAGTACATAAGGGAAAACTCCTCTGAGGGTATCAGGGCCGATCATGTACCCCCGGCCCGGTTTGCAACAAGGTGCTGATGGCTGACTCATCGGTGGCGGTTGAGAGTAGGTTCTTGCATTCATGTGTCGTGTAGGGAAGCGTGATGAGTGTGGTGTTGAGTCCTGCAGTGAACCCCTGCACGGGGAAGGTTGCCAGGTAGTGAGTCGGGTGCGAGGATAGGTAGAACCCGAGCCACGTGCACGCAGCTCAGTCATGAGGAATTAAGCTGCTTGATACCGCATGCGACTTTGGGATGTGCCTTATGGCATAAGAGGCAAATATGAAGAAGCTTACAGTGAAAGTAGCTGCAAGTCCCGAAATTGAAATGATTGCAGATAGATGCGCCCCCCCAGTGCGCGGATTGGTCGCCCTAACCTGTCCGCCTGGGAGGTGGAGGGATAGCTGGAGAGGCGTCTGCCACCTAGCTCGGAGCACCAGCTTGCCGTATGGGTGAAAGACTGGCAGTTAGCGCAGAGTGGGGAGCGTAGGCCGGCGAAGTGGCAGCAGAATAGTTCAGTGTCGATGGTGCTCCAGTTGGTAGTAATCTGGAACTGAGAGAGTATAGCTGCTGCCTTGAATGACTGGTGGTAGTCATAGAATAAAAACTCCTCGTACTTGTGTCCCAAATCCACTACTGCATGCAGATACAGGTCCAGTTCTTCCCTCCTGTTGGGGTTGGCCGTGCAAAGAACATCTCTGACCATCCCAAAGGCTAGCACAAACTCTGTGACAGTGAGCTTGCAGTTAGGCCTAGGGTCCTTAGCCTTCAGGACAACTGAGATGTCCACCCAGGAATATGACTTGTTGTCAGCCATGTCGTGAACTGATATGAGGAGAGATGCTAGGGTAACGTCCTTGTTATCAAAGATGTCCTTCCTGATGCCAGCTGGGACGAGGTGCACAGGGAAGACAGTCATGCAGATGTCGGGCATACCTGTAGGTGAAGGCACAGGGACGGCGATGGTGACCGGGTCTGGTAGGGGCGCAGCTGGGCGTACCTCCCAGGCTTCCACTCTGGCCTGGACGTCGGTGACTCCTGTTGACAGTGTGGGCACCCAGGAGTGAAGCTGAGTAATAGCTGAGGATATACAGTGGGGCAAAAAAGTATTTAGTCAGCAACCAAATGTGGAAGTTCTCCCACTTAAAAAGATGAGAGAGGCCTGTAATTGTCATCATAGGTATAGCTCAACTATGAGAGATAAAATGTGGAAACAAATCTAGACAATCACATTGTCTGATTTTTGAAAAAATTTATTTGCAAATTATGGTGGAAAATAAGTATTTGGTCAATATCAAAAGTTCATCTCAATACTTTGTTATATATCCTTTGTTGGCAATGACAGAGGTCAAACGTTTTCTGTAAATCTTCACAAGGTTGTCACACACTGTTGCTGGTATGTTGGCCCATTCCTCCATGCAGATCTCCTCTAGAGTGATGTTTTGGGGCTGTCGCTGGGCAACACGGACTTTCAACTCCCTCCAAAGGTTTTCTATGGGGTTGAGATCTGGAGACTGGCTAGGCCACTCCAGGACCTTGAAATGCTTCTTACGAAGCCACTCCTTCTTTGCCCGGGCAGTGTGTTTGGGATCATTGTCATGCTAAAAGACCCAGCCACATATCTTCAATGCACTTGCTGATGGGAGGAGGTTTGCACTCAAAATCTCACGATACATGGCCCCATTCATTCTTTCATGTACACGGATCAGTCGTCCTGTTCTCTTTGCAGGGAAACAGCCCTAAAGCATGATGTTGCCACCCCCATGCTTCACAGTAGGTATGGTGTTCTTTGGTTGCAACTCAGTATTCTCTCTCCTCCAAACATGAGGAGTTGTGTTTCTACCAAACAGTTCTACTTTGGTTTCATCTGACCATATGACATTCTCCCAAACCTCTTCTGGATCATCCAAAGGCTCTCTAGCAAACCTCAGACGGGCCCGGACATGTACTGGCACTGCAAGATCTGAGTCCCTGGCGGCGTAGTGTGTTACTGATGGTAGCCTTTGCTACGTTGGTCCCAGTTCTCTGCAGGTCATTCTCTAGGTCCCCCCATGTGGTTCTGGGATTTTTGCTCACCGTTCTTGTGATTATTTTGACCCCACGGGGTGAGATATTGCATGGAGCCCCAGATCGAGGGAAATTATCAGTGGTCTTGTATGTCTTCCATTTTCTAATTATTGCTCCCACAGTTGATTTCTTCACACCAAGCTACTTGCCTATTGCGGATTCAGTCTTCCCAGCCTGGTGCAGGTCTACAATTTTGTTTCTGGTGTCCTTCAAAAGCTCTTTGGTGTTCACCATAGTGGAGTTTGGAGTGTGACTGTTTAAGGTTGTGGACAGGTGTCTTTTATACTGATAACAAGTTCAAACAGGTGCCATTAATACGGGTAATGAGTGGAGGACAGAGGAACCTCTTAAAGAGGAAGATACAGGTCTGTGAGAGCCAGAAATCTTGCTTGTTTGTAGGTGACCAAATACTAATTTCCCACCATAATTTGCAAATAAATTCTTTCAAAAATCAGACAATGTGATTGTCTGGATTTGTTTCCACATTTTGTCTCTCATAGTTGAGGTATACCTATGATGACAATTACAGACCTCTCTCATCTTTTTAATTGGGAGAACTTGCACAATTGGTGGCTGACTAAATACTTTTTTGTACCACTGTAGACTGCAGTGATGCCTGGGTGCCTGGTAGGGCTGCCGCTGGTGGTGGGAATAGCAGCCTAAAAAGCTTGGCTTTCCTAGCCATGGCAGGGTAGGAAATACCCCTGCGCCGCAGTTCTGCTGTGAGCTTGGGAATGCCACCGCTTCCTGAACCCACAGAGGGTGACGGTGGGGCGGAGGCAAAGTCTTCGCTGTGGGCCTGCGACATGGCTTCAGCTAAAAGACAAGGAGGGGAGAATGCATATGTTTAAGATAATTTGCAAAGGTAAGAGGGGACAGATGAGATGCGTTGGGTAGGTAAGATAGAAAAGAAGGAGGAAAACAAGGAGGACAGGAAAGGGAACGACAGGCGTAGTGAAGAAGCCGGTTTGTGAACGAGCTCTGTTGAGTGGAAATTTAGACAACTCAAAAGAATGCATTGCAACCGAGGTGAGCCAGGAGGTGACTGGCCAGGAAACTGATATCTCAGGTGCCCGCCTGTACTCGGCACAAACTAGTGAACCAGAGCCCCCAGGGCGTACTGGGGAAGGGAGCTGCAGTCTGGTATTCTAAGTAGGAATGTTGTGATCTGTAGCTTATTGACGTATGTTCGGCCTGCTAACGCTTGCCCTGCCAGCAAGCTTGACGTTGAGTGACCTTGTCTGCGTTGGGAAAGAATCTCGCTTCGAAAACAGAGTGAAGTGCACAGAAGTATGTGACAGTTACTAATGCCTCAGGAGCAACTCAAATCATGTATGTGAAGTAAAATATGTCGTGAAAGAGTGCGTAAGATAAATGCAAGGGAGGATGCCTTGAACTACGCACCTGACTCAATGCCCTAGCTTATAAAGTCTTGGGGTTGAGAACTGGGTCGACTGAGAACCTGTAGTAAGGTGACATAGGAAATTGACTTAATAAGGGGGGATTATAAACAGCTGTTTGGGGCATGGCTGGCCCCACTGGTGCGAGCCCTGTCGTCAGTGTGTGTTTTTTTTCTTTTTTAACCTGAGGGAATATTGTCCAAACCTGGTGTAGGATGGACCAACTGGAACACTACTGACCTAAAGGGGGAAGCGACACAGAATAGGAGGGTGGCCGATTTGCCACTGGAGACGAAGAGTGGCTGATTTGAGCCACTTGCAGAGATGCTTGCAACGATTGCAAGTGGGCAGCCTTATCAGGAAGGCGAAGACAGAAGACAGCAGAATTTGAGCATGTAGGAATGACCGACTGCAACAACCTACAAATAGATGGAGTGAGGTGTGTATGTTTATGCTTGATAAGAGTAATGTAAGCCGGATCCCAATCGTTGTGCCGCCGCGATGTCACGCCGAAGCAACTAGATTAAGAATGTGCTGCAGAGTGAATAAATGGTGTTGAGTGTAGAGCTGAGGATCCGAATCGTTGTGCCGCTGCGTTAGTACCGCCGATGCGACTAGATTTGGATCCGGGTGTGAGTAATGGTGAGGTTTGTAGCACCAAGGATCCGAATCGTTGTGCCGATGATGCGTCTAGACTTGGATCGGGCTGTTGGTGTGAGTAACGGTGGGGTTTGTAATGCCAAGGATCTGAATCGTTGTGCCGATGATGTGACTATACTCGGATCAGGCTGTTGGTGTGAGTAACAGTGAGGTTTGTAGGAGGTGTGGTATGTAGGGCAGAGGATTTGGGACATACGCCGCTGATGTGACTTGATTCAGAAGTGGCTGTGGTGTGAGTGAGTTATGTGGATTCGTAATGTTCATGCTGCCTAGGCGACTAGATGCGAATGGTCCAGAGCAGTGGGCTGCCACGAGTCGTTACATCGCTGATGCGACTGGGCTTGAATGAGGTACAAATCTTAATGAATGAGTACAAATACATACGAATGATATGGTGAAATTTCTACGAAGCAGTGAGAATGAGGCAAGGCAACACAGACTCACGAACACGCAGTGAGCTGGCAGAGTCGGCCTGGTGACGTAATACCGCGCACTGGAACCGACAAAGACCCGTGTGGGCATCTGCTTAAATACCCCCCGGGCTCCTCCCATAATTTCAGGCCACCGTACTGGCCTTCCTATATACTGTATATATATATTTTTTTTTTTTATATAATTTTTTGCACATTGTTTTGCACAATTTACAGTATATGGACTTTATTTGCAAAGATATGTGAATTTAAGATGAGTTGATCATATATTTAATCCATTTTTATTGTATTTTATGTGATTTATTAACTTACATCTAGCACAAGGATAGCGCACTTTTAATTATTGTTTGGCTGGAGCTGGTTACACATCCTACTCAGATTGGTGATTTAGATGCTTTTGTCTGTTTAATTGAGTTTTTATTGTATTTGTTTTATTTAGTTTGTCACTAAGGTTTAGGCTTAATGTATACGGGACGTTTTTACAACCTCTCCTGAACGATTTAACTTGACAGATAAAAACCCACGTTCACAACGTCAGTTTTGCCGCGTTTACATGCTGCGTTTTGCCGCTTTTTGCTGCATTTGCGCTTAGAAGAGTTTGAAAAAAAAAATGAAAAACGCCTATAAACGAAGCTCGGCTAAACGCCGGTACCGGCGTTTGGCATCTGAAACGTCAGAAACTTTGGCATCTGAACTCATCTTTTTGCCTTCAAAGAAAAGCCTCTAAAGGCAACTGCCTAAAAATGACATTAAACCGGAGCTCCACTGGGTTTTTTTTTTTTTTGCAAACATTGACACAGCCTATTTAACTTTATAAAATCAACCCCATTGGTCATATATTATCAGTTAAAGGCCATATTTTTAAAGGACTTTGTAGGCAGAAGACTCCTGTAGCTTCCCATGTGAACAAATAGGATTTACATTGTCTGCCTCAAGTACCTTTTCCTCAGCCATAAAGTGAGGATATTGTTACAATTGTCCTGCCAGGAAATGCATGAGAAAGAAAAATGACAGGTGGAATCTACACATTGTATATGTACAAAACACTTTACAGTTACTATAATGTATATTCTGCTATGTATATTTTGTATTGGTGTAGTTACCACACAGATGCAGCCACTAATCTAGGGTCTGAGCTAAAACGTACTCTATCCTGAGTAGATTATCTACTACACAGTGTAGCAAAGATGCCTCTGTTGTATATAATCATGAATGGCTATGTTAATTCAGTGCACTGAGTTCATGACACCCAAGGCTAGCAGTTTTACAGAGATGCAACAATTGCTGTCAGTGATAGCTTGTAGCTGTCCAGAGACACTAAAAACAAGACCAAAAGCAAATAGTATTACTCTCAATGAGATTGCAGTCTTTTTTTCACTTGAATTCTGCCAATCATTATTTGCATCTAAATTGAATTGGTCACATGGAATATTACCAGAGGCACTACACAAAATCAACAGCTCTTTCTGTGCAGGAAGAAAGAGGACATTTATGAAGTTACTTCTCTTCTATAATGTAGCCCTTAAGCCATACTCTGAGAGCCATTCTCAGCCAGAGTTCCATAGAACCATAGAGTTCCTTCAAAGGATGTTAGCGGGTTTTTTGAGCTGTGGCTGATTAACCAACCCTCTTGATATAAAAGGTGTTTAATAAGGTTGACATCTCTGGAGGTGTCTGTAACGTGGAACATGATTTGGCATTGCTGGAAGATTGATCAAAGAAGTGGAAAATGCAGTTCAATACTTCTAAATGTAAAAATAGTGCACCTAGGGAAAGTTTATCCCCTGAAAGAGTACACCATTGGGGGTAAAATGGTGGCCAGCACTACAGAAGAAAAAGATTTGAGGGTACTTATTTCACATGATTGCAATATGAGTAGGGTGAGCAGGCAGTGGGAAAAGCAAATAGAATTCTAGGATGCATTACCAGCAGGAGGAAGGAGGTTCTGCTTCCCCTATATAGATCTTAAGTGAGACCTCATTTAGAATGCTGTGTCCAGTTCTGGAGACCTCACTTACAAAAAGATATTGATAAGGCAGAACGAGTTTAGAGACGGGCAACAAAAATGGTGAAAGGTTTGGGGGATGAAATATATTGAGATCGACTTCAGAAACTTAATATTTACAGTCTGGAGGAAAGAAGGGAAAGGGGAGACATGACTGAAACCTTACGTACAAGGGGGTGAATAAGTTTCAGGAGGTAGTTTTGTCAATATGAAACCAAAATCAAGAACAAGGGGACATGACCTCAAACTAACTGGAGGGAAGTTTAAAACTAATTTTAGAAAGTATTATTTTACGGAAAGGGTAGTTGATGCTTGGAATAAGTTACCAGCAGAGGTAGTGAAACAATCAACAGTACATGGCTTTAAACATTCTTGGAATAAACATAGATCTATAGTGAGACACCAAAGTTAACGAAAAAAAATAATAAAAATAATAAAGTTGGCAGACTCGAATGACTGCTCTGTCTTTTTCTGCTGTCACTTATCTATGTTGATAGGGCTTTTATAGTTCTAGGGCCATTGTTAGTAAAACCAGCAGATTGACCCAATTATCTTTAGCGGTTTGTAAGTTTGGCATTCTGACCATAACTGTATTCTTCCTACTGAACACCAATGTTTCACCATTGCCCCCCCCCCAACAAATTGGTTTTAGTAGGGGTTCCCAAAGACATTAAAATTATTTTAGCGAATCCTCTGAGATAAAATGGTTGAGTAAGGCTCCTCTATGATATAGCAGAACCTGCAACCTCTACATTCCATGGTCAAAATCTTCCTTCTTCTGGGAGAGGATACCATAGAATGCTTTACTGTGCAGTGTTTTGGTGGAAAAAAGATTTTGGTAGGCTGTGGCCCTTAAGATCTAGTTAAACAAAGTCTGAGCTAAACAAAAAATCGTGAAAAAAAAAAAAAAAAAAATTATATATATATATACGTGGAGAGGTTGAGTCATGTTCAGAGGTCGCTCAATTATATGTTTTTCTAATGTGTTTGTATACAATGGTTTTAACTTTATCCTATTAAAAACTTTCAGTTTTTTTTACCTAATATACACGTGTGCCTATAAAGTCCATTTTTCTGGCAAGGCTGTCCAAGGTATATAGTGAGGTCACTGACAAATTTTAATTTAGTGCATTTAATGACACCCAAGACTATCAGTTTCCTAGAGATGTATTAAGTGTTGTCAGTGATAGCTTGTAACTGTTCAGAGAGACAAAATATATATATGAGACTCAAGCAGGCCCAAAGCAAATATATTATTTTCTAGATCGAAGGCTCTTATCACTTGAGCTCTGGGAATCAATTGAATCTGAATTGGTCACATAGAATACAGGAACCCAACAACCCATTCTGTGCAGTTAGAAACAGGACTTCCATGCAGTCACTCCCACCTCAATGTGTTTAAAGCCATACTCTATGATGTAGTAGGAAGGATAATTACACAAAATGCACTTATCCTTCCTCCCTAGCTCTCATGACAAAGTAAACCACCCTCCTTTACAACCGCTACATCCTGTGGCCAAAATCTTATGAATGGGAGATGGCCACAGAATACTTCTAATCTATGGGGAGTACCTGTGCAGGAGCAGCCAGTGGAAGGATGGCTGTGGGGTTGGAATGTAGGTAGTACTAATCTAGAGTGGTGGATTATGGGGCATTTTAGGTCAGAGGCGCCACAGAGAAAATACAAGTACGCTTGTTCTGAAAGTTCCCTTCTTCTTCAACTGTACTTGGAGGAGGCATTATTTTTTATTAGCGCAGATATTGGCCAGTTTACTTTCAATTACAACAAAAGGAATATTTAAAACATTTCAAAGTACCAAGGTTTACCATGCTACTTCTAAATGGGTGTTATTTAATCAGTTAATACCATTTGGTTAGATTGGCTATTTGGGTTATTAACCCATTTCAACTATTTACTACAATATTCTTCTGATAACTAATATGGCTTTATGAAGGCTGCAATGTGTGATATACTGCACATATGTTATGGCCATTTTGAAACTTGTGGAAGTGGTATATACACATCTTGAGGTCCCATTAACATGTGTGTGGTATGTTAATGCACCCACATTAGCTCACCCCCACAGTGTGCAGTTTATTCATTTTGAATGAGCTGCCAATGCACCAAATTCAGACATGACCATTTTTTGTAACCCAGCGCTACTGTGAGTAGTCATGAGTAACACTGCACTACAAATGCATGTGTATTGGGGAAGGCGCTGCAATGCACATTACTGTGCATTAAGCTAATGTGCAATACTACATGTGGAAGTGTGATTTGGCCCCAACTGTTTGACATGTGACAAAATTTTGTGGTCTGTGTATTACTTACCTTTATTTGTAATACAGGATTATGGATCACTTTTGCACCATATACTGTATACACACACACACACACTTAATATTAGGAAAGATGTTTTAAAATTGTGAACATAAAACAAGGCATAGCTTTGTAATGACTTATTAAAGTGCAACTAAAAAGGCATTCTTTTTTGTGGAGAGGGAGAACACCTGTTTAATTTGCCTTGCTGTCTATATCCCTTTAAAGTGATTGAACCTCATTAGTCCTGTTTATTGTGATCACAGAGTGAAAGTAAATCCAAAAGTTTTGGGTTGTCACCAGAACAGGAATAGCAAGGATATCTTCCACTGGGGACACCATTTCTGGTGACAGCCAGGGGTTTCCTCACTTTGGAGGGATTTCCTCTCAAATCCTGCTTTGGCTATGGGACATGAAGTAAAAGGTAAATCCCCCCCCCCCAAAAAGAAAATAAACCTGATAGGGGTTATAACTAACTATAATATGTTTTGCAGGGATACAAAATATATAGTAATTTGTCAACAATTGCATTATCTTTTGCATCTACGATAGCATCGGGTTGAATCTTTTTTAAACTTTTTTATATTTACCCCAAGTATGATATTTAATGTATTCTTCAGATCGAAGACCTGTTAATTAGAGTAACTATCCCTGAGCTAGAATTGTTGTTAATCTGACTGATAATGTACAGTACATCTTTGCTACGCAGACTGAAAAGGACAGTGCCAGAGTGCATTGTTCTCAACTGGTGGTATGTACACCCCAATAAGTACTTCCAGGGTTTTTTGTTTTGTTTTTTTAACACAATGGGATGTGCTGTGTCAAACAATTCTGCAGATCGGTTATCACTGTTTTGGTGTGTTGTGTAGTGACTAACACAGCTTACTGTGGTGCATCGGAGTGAATGGGTCCTTAGAATATACCTGGCAACAGCATGATGCATACACACCTGTCAATTGTGTTGTCCTGTGAAATAAACATTTCCTAAAGCTGTGTGTGTGTGTATGTGTGTGTATGTGTGTATGTGTGTGTGTGTGTGTGTGTGTGTGTGTACCTTTTATGGAGTAAAGGCTTTTTTTTGTCAAAGTCAGACCACCCCAAAAATGAAATTAGATGTGCCCATGGCAAAGTCTGCCTACAGGACATCGGGAACCAAAAGAAATAATGCAATTCCAGATGTAAAAGGACATGACTGTGAACCACTACGAATCACACTACAAGCATAAACATTTCTTATTGGGTTCTTTAGCAGACACTTGAAGATGAGCCATACCTTGCACCCACATTTCACATCTCTAAATTCTCAATGCACTTTAGAGACTAAAACGTGCAAGATTCAGTGGCAGACTGAAAAATATTTTAGTACAAAAATTGCCCTTATGTTACTGCAGGAGATTGTTGGATAATTGCTAGGGAATTATTCTTATGAGAATAACCTCAAAGCGTATACTTGAAGGGGAGACATTTACCCAAGAATCTCTTAAGGCGTGATTAATCTTCTGCCCATTCAAGTCTATTTAGAAGATAAGGAAATAAACCACTAAGGGCCCATTTACTTTAATACACATTGGGGGAAGATTTGCCAAACTGGTGTACACAATCTGGTGCAGCTGTACATAGTAACCAATCGGCTTCCAGGTTTTATTGTCAAAGCTTAAACAAGCTGAAGTTAGAGGTTAAGAAATTCTTGGGTAAATGTCTCCCTTCAAATATACTTTGAGGTTAATCATCTGCCCATTTAAGTCTATGGAGGAGAGAGAAGAGAGGAGATAAATCACTAAGGGCTCATTAACATTAATACACATTGGGGGGGAAGATTTACTAAAACTGGAGCATGCAAAATCTGGTGCAGCTGTGCATAGTAACCAATCAGCTTCAAGGTTTTATTGTCAAAGCTTTATTGAACAAGCTGAAGTTAGAAGCTGATTGGTTACTATGCACGGCTGTACAAGATTCAATGTACAACAGTTTTAGTAAATCTCCTCGTTATGTAGCTAGTTAACATGCCAACACAAAAATAAAAAAATAAATTAAAAAAGGGGGCATCATTTTTTTTTTACCCACACCACAACACACTATCATGAATTACTTTAGCATCTTGAGGTACTATTTAAAATGAATGGAACCACAATGTGGCAATGAATGCAATATGCATTGCTGCTTATTCCCACATTGCATAGATGTAATTCAGCCCTAAAAGATTCAATCAAAAACCAGTTTGATGCAAACAAAGATGGATTGCAAGATATTGTAGTAGCAATATTAAAGCAGACCTTCACCCATTATATGAGCCTATTCTTTTTTGGTTCTTTCACCCCTCCCTATTACTGGAAAATATTATTATTGGTAACCAAAGTATTGTACAGTTTGTGTGTGACAAGTAGGCAATGCCTGCTTTCTCACCTTGGAATAAACTTACATGGGCACCCCCGCTGCCTCTTTTTTGCCACCTCATACACTACCAGGAGGCAGTTTCACAGAGGATGCATGCGTGCCATGAGATTGTCAATGCACAGAAATGGCACTGTGCTCTGCCAGGATTTTTGGGACCTGACCGAGACCCACAGCGTATCTGTGACCTTTCTGAGAATCCCCATGTGTGCGTACAGATGTTGTGGGTCTCTACCATGTTCCAGATACTGAAATTAGCAGCATCTGTCTGCAGGTGTGGGAATCCACGAAGTGTGTGCAAACATGCTGTGGGTCTTCCATAGATCCCAAATGCCTGGGATGCACAGCGCAGAGGGAGAAGTTCTGCTTTAAGTTACCAAAAAGAAAAAAAAATGTTCAAATAGCCCTAGCCCTAAACCGCAGGATGTGGACAAATGCTTGCATTTGAGATTTTTTTCATAGCTTGTTTAAGAGTCATATGTAAATTGATCAGTTATAACAGTTTAAAAATTTTAAAAAAAATACACAATTTAAACCTTTGGTTCACAAATCATGCTACACTTAATTCAGGGTGTGAGGACTTTATTTGGGAGTCACAGCAGGTTCAGATTGGGTACACTACAGCCTTCATGTAGAATTTCACAGTTCGCCTGATTAATAAGTAAAAAGATTCACAGGCAGAGTAGTGTAGCTGAGCGAGGCTCATTGAACTGAGCAGTGTTCCTGTTTCAGTCTAATTCATAAACTGAAATTTAGGACTTCACCTTGTCATACAAGCGGACACATTTCACTTCATCCAACGTGCAGGTCTGAAATTAACAGTAAAACAAGATAATTGTTAGACTGGTATGCTACACATCTGTCAACTGCATACGCTTGTCTATGTGCAGTGGGCTTTATTTACCAAGTGTTATGCTGGCCTTACATGAAGACTAGTTATGATTTTTTTATGGCTAGGAGTGAATTCAATTATTAGAAATGCATTCTCTGTAGACTCCACTAAATTTTCCATCTATGTCCTTCAATTTTCTTTACACTCTGGTCAAACCAATTGTCAAATTAGGAGTTAATCAAGCCAACAGTCTTCTAATGCATTTTTATAGGTGTAAGGCCAGCTTTAAGTTCACCATAGATGAACATATTTTCATCTAGTCCACAAAGACCCAACTGAAAAGTTGTCAACATTAAAAACTACAGTAGTATTAAGCCAAGCACTATTCAAGATTTTTTGGACTCTCAAAAGGTATGTTGGTAATATAGATGTCGTAATGTAGATTCTACAGCCCTCCACAGTGATATTGTCAGGGACTTCAAAAAATGTTTTACCATCCTGTTGAAAAACCAGTTCATCCCTTCTTCCCCACCCTTAGCCCCCTCATGCGACACAGTTTGAAACTGACTGTTCGTTATTCTGGTAACCTTATGTCCCCCTTCCTTTCTGCTCCGCCCCCTTTTGAATAACCCTCTAATTTTGCCAGGCTTTGACCAACCAGGATCTTTCTCCTGGTAGTCAACCCATGGGTTCACTGAGGTCCACCCCTTCTTTTCATTCTGCACTCTAACTCTCCCCTTCTGGCTCTTTCCAGGAAGCCCATGAGGCGCCGCCCACAGAATTTTTTCGCTATGCCCATTTGCAGTTTTTGAGCACATCTGCCTCCATTCTCCCGGCTCCCCAGGCACCATCTTGAGGATCTATCCTTCTCTTAACACTATAGTCACCCCTGTGGCAGTGTCTTATAAATTGTGGTTGGAGCGCGATCTCTATTGACCCAGAGGAGTGGAGCAAAGCCTGGTCCTCCTTTGTCAAGTGATCCTTCAAACACTTGGTGGTATTGCCCCCATCTAATAGGATTCTGGTCCAGGGTGTTTGTTTCTTTTTTTTCTGCTGAGATCGGGCATATGATTGCCCTCAGCCTCACCTTTCCATGGTATGACCCCAAGTCCCCAGACCTAGGGCATTTTTGTTGACATGGGATCCCTTTGTAGGCTCTTGGGCCTAGGCGACATATGTGGACCTTCGGCTTGTACCCCAAGGTCGCTTTCTGGGGACACTTTGTATTTCCAAAATAATTAGCTAATCATATTTTTGCCCATGCCTTTATATGTTTGATGTGCTGTACCAATGCATGGGTGACCGGTTATTCTGTTGTGCTTACTACAAGAAAAAACTATTGTACCAGAAAAACAGGTTTGTCCAAAATTTAAGATTGTGAAAATGAGGATCGGCATAGCAAAAAAAAAAAAACACAGAAGACCCACTGCTTGTCCATGGCCATCTTACAAAAAATAAAAACTTTTCACTAAGCCATCTTTAGTATATTTTTAATCTATATAATTGGGGTTTTAGTCTACACTCTTCAGGCCTTTTTTCCCCCATCATCATTTCACCATTTATAAAAGCCAGACTTCTGCAGACAAAACATTTTGTTACCAACAAATTCTAAGCTGTCCATAATATCTTGGACATTTCAGGAAATGCTGCTGAAAAATAAGCATGATATCAGTTACTTAGATTACTCAGCCATAACAAGTTAAATTAGACTAGCAACCCTGGCAACTAATTTACTGTTTAGCCATTGATGGTCAAAATAATTTTTATTTTCAAGTATGTTCATTCGATTTTCCAATCATTAGTGGGGCCAAATTGATGTTCATTTTCGGTCACAGTGACAAGAAAATTTAAAAGGAGCAGGATGGTAAATTTTTTTCTCGAATGACCGCATTTCTAACAGTGTATGTAGTTTTTATTCTGGAAATTTGCATTCATTCCAAAAACCAAAACGTTAAAAGCAAACAAAATGTTGTACTTTCAAAACGGCATTTGTCCAGTCATTAAATGTACAAATATGTAAATGTACAGATGGTTAAAGGCGTCCATGCCTTGATTGGTCAGGGCTGTTTTGCAAAAAAGGGGACCTACTTAATATTAGGTGGGTGGTCATAAAGTAAGAGATTTTTGTGCTTATATATTTTCAACATATTTAGGGGTGGTTTTTTTCCCCCTTTCAAATTTCAGGGCGGTTGGCAAACCTGGCCTTGACAATAGAGAACTTCTGTTTGCTTTGTGAACGTCAGCTCATGACTTACTTTACCCATTTTTTAAAATTTTAATGAATATTTGGTGACCTGGCTTTTCTCTGCTGCAGTGAAAAAGGTTATCTAGGCCACCTCCCTGCCCCATCTACTTTAAAATATACATGATTTACTATAACAATGCAAATTATATCCAATTTTTTTTTTGGTGGAATTGGGAGAACATTTCTTGCAGGTTTGTATTACTTGTCTGTGTCCCCTTTGGAGCAAATTTCCTTCACTTCACCTCCTGTGACACCTGAACAAGAAGCGAAGGGGAAGCGATGGATGGTTACTGTCACAGGAAGGCAAAAAACAACAGTAGACCTGGACTCAGAGGTTTTAACCCTTTCCCACACTAAAAAATTGTCTTTTCCCGGTTACCCTTGCCTGCTCTATTTAGAATTAAATTTGGCTGGACATAGGCTGTGATAACCAGTGCACATACTATACTGAAGTGTAAAGAGCATAGTTACTATAAATTGGACATTTGGAAATGTAAAAGTGAACTAACCACCACCATCTGTCCATTCTTCAGTTCCCTTGTGATAATTGTCTCTTTTCCATCCCATTTCTGCACCTGCGTTAGCACTCCATCATTGCAGGTAATAAGAGTCTGAAATACAAATATGGTGAACGAGTGTGTACAGTAGAGAAGGGAACACATCCAAACCACCAGCTATCTGCTGACTATAGAGAATGCATGACATAGGCAAATTCAAAAAGCCAAGTAATCACTCTTCAACCTTTTCTGATTTGTATAAACAAAACCTTAAAGAGCAGACAGACGAGCATAAAAACAAAAAAGGAAATTAACTGAAAATAAATAGTGTTAACTAAACCCAAAAATCTGACAATTAAAATATTGCAGCCTACTAGTCCTTGCTGTAGATGTGTTGGCTGCATTTGTTTACCCCCCCCCCCCCCCCCATTTTAAAATACATTTTCAGCAAGTACAAAAAAAAATACATGATGCAGTGGCCTTGTCACGTCCTGTAAGCTTAGCAAAAACCACCATTTTCTGCCTTCTGTAAACTACTAAGCCCATCAGCCACTATGTGATTGAGAGGAACAAAAAGGCAGACCTACTTTAAGCCCAGTCTAGGTGGCAAACATGGTTCCCTTCATAGATACAGGGGTGTGAGGGTCATCACCCAGGGACAGGAAATTTATTATGCACATATTATATAAAGAGAACACCAAAAAGAAAATCTAATGCAGCCACCACATCTAAGAACTGGTAAGTTTAAAAAGTTGTAAAGTTTTTTTTCCCCTCTAAAATAAAAAACATGTTCTACTTACCTGCTAAATTGCACAGAGCAGCCTGGAACCTGCTCTTCTGGGGTCCCCCACCGGCACTCTAGGCCCCTCCTTTTCTGTGTGCCACCATAGCAAGCCACTTGGGCTTGATCCCAAGGCGTGTATATTATATCTATCTATATACACACACACACCCCATGGTCCGGCCCCACCCTTCACTCACTGGATTTGACTGACAGCAGCAGGAGCCAAAAGCCTCCACTGCTCTCAGCCAAGCCTGTGAGAGAAGACAGAAAACCTGCAGATGAGCACAGCACTGGATAGATACAGAACTCAGGTAAGTATTTGTAGGGGAGGGAGAGAAACAGGCACTGAAAGGTTTACCCTAATGTGTAAAATGCATTAAAGAAGAAGTACAGCCAAACCTTGTTTGGCTGTACTTCTCTTGTGGCTCACAAGAGTGCAGTACATTTTGCACTCCTGTGACCCTTTTTCAGCAGACAGCGGGCTGAAGTCTGCTGACATCACAGAGCTGGTCTGGGCTTGGGCAAGATCACGATACTGGGGTCAGGATCCATCCACAAGCCTGGACTGGCACCCAGCTCAAACTTTCAGTGAGCTGCCAAGAGCTCGAGCTGGCTGCTCCCACCCCCTCCACAGCACAGCGCTCCAGTGAGCAAAGAGGACAGTCACCAGCTCCCTGCTTGGGGAGCTGTGAGAACCAAGCGTTCGATGGTGTTTGATTGCTGAGTTCTTAGTGTTAGAGCCGGCAGGGGACAGATGCATCATCAGACCAATGCTGCGTCCACCCAAGTAGGATTCTCCAAAAAACAAAAATCCCATAGTTCTTAAAGTGGAGTTCCGCCGAAAAAAATTAATCAAATAAGTCAGCAGCTACAAAAAGTGTAGCTGCTGACTTTTGATATTCAGACACTCACCTGTCCCATGGTCCAGCGATGCGGGCGTACGAAGCCCCTCTCCTCTCCCCGGCATTCTTACTGTGGGCGCCCGGCTGTGGCTTCACAAAAAAAAAAACACTTTTAACCACTTTAAAGCTGCAAAAGATTTTTTATTTTGCTCTCAACTCAGCATATTGTTGTGTAGTCGCCCATCAGGAATAGGAAAGGGTGTCCCCTGCTACCCATAAACGTAGACAATGGTCACCTCATTCAGCTAAGGTCTACCAGCTGGTGATGATCATCATACTGTATGGTTAGGAGTACCTTTAGGCCAAGCAGGGATTGAAGAAATTAAAGAAATCCTTAATCTCTGAAGAGTATGAATTAGCTCCAAGACCAGAATAGTGGTTTGGATGTCATGCAAAAACTTCATATCGAATTCTGCCCGACTCCTAGATTACAGCCTAAATCAGGCCGCATTCCTCACCCCTGGCCATAGGTGGCACCACATCCCCCAACCTTGGCCATAGGTGGCTATTTCCTAGCAGAAGTGTAACATGATGCCATAATCCTGGCTTCTTGTCATCCTTTGCTTCCATATACATAAAGCAGCACGTAAAAATTAAGCCTGGAGATTCACACAATGAGTAGAACCTACTAGCTCAGTAGGTTTATCCAGACATAGTTGTTGCACCAGTCCACCCAACTTTTTGATCTACAAACCCCTCTAACTTGTTTGTAATACAAAGATCAACAAAGCTGAAACAGACATCAAATCATATCCAAATCTCTCTTGGATGTTTCATTTATCACTGGAAAGCAAGCAAACATAGGGATTGATTTACTAAAACTGGAGAGTGCAAAATCTGGTGCAGCTTTGCACGGTAGCCAATCAGCTTCTAGCTTTAGCTTGCTCAATTAGGCTTTGACAATAAAACCTGGAAGCCGATTGGTTTCTATGCAGAGCTGTACCTGATTTTGCACTCTCCAGTTTATTTCCCCCATAGGCTACATCAAGAAAACAAACACACATTCTACACATGAGCTCTGCACTACATAGAACTTGTCTCTCTTTACAAATGCTGTAGATGCCGATTTTTAATCAGCAGCCCAGGAGTTCAATGCTGCCTTCACCCAAGCCAGTTCTTCAGTGGTCTTATGATCCCAGATGCCACCATCTTTGCTGTGGGCACCAGCTGTGACTTCCTGCCGTTTCACAGCCGGGTCCCCACTGATCATGCATGAGATTGCGCTGTGCTGTCAGATTTGTCCCATAGCCTCCTGGGATGCGCATGTGTCCCATGGGGTTATGGGTCAGGTGGGAGGCAAACTTATTTATTTCTCACCTAGGCAAGAACTGCAGAAAGAGGTGTGAGTACCCATTAGAAAAAAGGCACCAGTTCCCCAAAAAAACAAACAAAAAAAAAAAAAAACCACCACACACACTTTATGTTAGGGGAGAGGTGAAGAAGTGGTACTCTTAAGAGAAGGTCCTCTAACTTTGGGGATGAGGAGTAAGGTTACCATACTTGCCTTATTTCTCCATCTAGCTTGTGGGTAGTCTTTACCATTCTCATATACAATGCAGGGCTATTGACATCATTCAGGGGACTGGAACATCTTATTAAAGTGTTATGGGGACTGGTCAAAGATGGAGGGACCCTGCCAGCGCAAGGACTAAGGTATATATTACACCTTGTTCCTCATCCCCTAGAGCTAATGAAAATATTGTAAACCTTGCAGCGTGGGGCCAGCGGTAGGGCAATTTTTTAAAAAAGTGTTTAGGCATTTCCAGAATTGAACTTTGATTCTGCACTATATATTTTTTTTTAATAGCAGGCAATAACTCTGCTTTAGAGGGATATGCAATAAGTCTCACACATTACCAGGACTGTGCATGACCGCTTCAGGTTTCCAGAGATTCATCTTGCAGGTTGCTTGACCTTCCAAGCAAAGATCTCATTCTTCAAAGAGATAAGCATTAGCCATGTTTGCAGCTATAGTAGTTCTCTAGAGAATGGTCTACGTAGCATATAAAAAGAGTTGTGTCATGTAGTGCTTACCCTTGTTTTCCTGCTATCTGCGGTTGTTTCATCGAACTCCTCTCCAAGTCTAAACTTCATCTCTGTGTTTTTTAGTGTGCTCTCTGTTCTTAGGCAGATCTCATCACCATTTTTAGAAATGATCACGTTTGGCTTTGCCACGGCACCTGCTTTCCTTGTGGCAAAGCCAACCCCTGCAAAGTAAAGAACATTATACTGACACGGTACGGTTTAGAGGTATAGGACATCTTATTTCTACAGACTGTGCTAGGTGCATGTCAAATATACGGTGAGAAAATACCAAGGGAAACTTTTTTTTTTTGAGTAATATTTGTGATCAGAATTCACACTAGTCCATCTAAAGGGTCCTATTTCTGAGAGCCAGAAAAGGACTTCTCAGGCCTCATAGTAGACACTTATCCGTGATCCCAGCGTATCCTATCATCAGAATCCCAGGTCTGGACTGCACAGGCAGTACAATGTTCTGTTCCTCATCCTAACTGTGCTGTCTCACATATTAGAATCATTTATATATCCTGAACCCTCTTGTGATATAATAAAACACAAATTGGGTAATCAGTTCTAATGTAAGTGTTGGTTACTTCAAGCCTTGCAAACCAAAAGTCCCAGAAAGACCCACTGCAAGCTAGAGCTCCAACTACAACCCTGTACAAGTATACCAAATGTTAAAAATGCCCACTAAAAGAATATTCATTGTTAATATGTTTAATTCAGTTTATTTTTTTTATTATCTGAAAACATTAAATAGGATTTATTAAAGTGACACTAAACTTTATTCAAGTATGTATCCTTTAAGCATGGTATACTGTACACACACTTAACATTTCTCTCAAAACTCTGGTCAACAGAAGTCAGTCTAACAACCAGCTTCTGTTGAATGGTTTTGTTGGAAGACCAGCATTTGATCAGTTGATGCAGCACTGATCGATGTATTCTCATGGGGGTGGGAAGTGAGCCCCCACGGTCAGAATACAATAGCGCCGTGGGAGAGATCCCTGTATCCACACAAGCCGAGTTTCAACCCACTGGCTGAACGAAATGTGTATACCCTGCTTAACTCAAAAAAACAAAAAAAAAACAACAAAAAAATCCACACCACTATTGTCCTTGGCCTCCCCCAAATCTTTTTTTTGCTGTTGTGATCTGACTTGTTATGAGTGTGCCTATGTTCTTTTTCCATGATCCCACTGTATGTAGCAACATAGCCATAGCTCCCAACTTTCCCTGATTTCGAGGGACTGTCCCTCATTCCTCCTCATTTGTCCCTCATTTTGGTCTGATCTATATAGATTTATATAAAATGTACTTTTTATCTATCAAAAGGTGTTTTCCAGCACTAAACCTTTCATCTGATTTCTAAATTGCTGCATTTGTAAATTCTAAAAGCCAATATAAAGGAATAGTAGTGGTAAAAAAACTTGTGGGTTTTACCAATCTTGTTTTTTTTGTACAATTCTCCTTTAAGGGGGCATGGCGGGGGGGGGGGTGTCTGCCTGCATACGTTTGCTGTTAGGTGTGCCTCATTCCCATCTCAAAAAGTTGGGAGTTATGACAGCCACTCTCTCCCGAGATGAACTAGGGATTATGGGATTTGTAGCATGCATAAAGCAGTGCACATGACTGCAACTAATGTGCACTGCTCATTCCAAACAAAGAAGGGAGGGGAGGACAGAAGAGGTTTGGGAGCTCACTAAGGGTGCTGCAAGGAGGCAGATAAACACAGTAAGGCATGGATTCATGAAAAATAGATTCCAGGGGCATTAAAAGGGAAGTATGGGAATCCGTTTTTTCCCCATAATCATACTTACCTAGGTGGATGCTGCATCTGTCCCCCGGAGTTTCTGCACTGAGAACTGGTGATCGAACATCACCGATGGCTCGGTTCTCTCACCTGCCCAAGTGGAGAACTGCTGTCTGTCAATCAGCATCTCTCCTCTCTGCTTCTCCACACTCATTGGAGCGCTGAGCTGTGGAGGGACGGGGAGCGGCCGTCTCAGTGGCTCGCAGTCCAGGCACCTGGCGGATCCAGACTTCTGAAGTTGGGATGACGTGGTGCCTGGACTGATCCTGGTGACGTCAGCAGAGAACAGACTTTAGACCGCTCTCTGCTGAAAACAGGTCACAGAAGTGCAAAACGAATTGTACGCATGTGACCCATAGGAGAAGCTCAGCCGAATGAGCTCAGGCTGGACTTCTCCTTTAAGTAGTAAATGTGTGTGAATTGTTGAGAATAAAAATATAATTTAGTGTCACTTTAATAATTATTTAACTTAATAATATACAACACATTGGGTATTGTACAGTATTTATACCAATGCTCTACAATGGCATTCGAGTGCCATGTATCACTTTTCTAATAAAGTGGCACTGCAATTCCCAGTATTCACTCAGACTGTGGAGCACAGCACTGCTCAGTATGTGTTCAGTCTAATTTTGCATTTATTGTTTGATAACAGAATTTTAAGCATATGGAAAAAAAAAAAATCTCTTGATTGGATTTTGTTATGAAGATGCTAGTTCCTCTGTGGCTCACCATACATGTTACAATCTGACCATACATTGCTATACACGCAACTTAAAACCATATAACATGAGGACCTACCTAAACTATTCAATCAATTTGTATCCAATCAGGCATATCCTTATACTACAAACTTCTTGGCAGATCCAAAGTTAATTTGTGTGAGTTCAAGGCCAGCCATAGACAGGAGCGGCCGAGATCCAAACAGTGTGTGGGCAGGCTGAATGTACCAAGTCAATCGATTAAGCTATGAGTAAGCATCGTTGTATGTGAAACGCGTTAGCTATAGCAATCTTTTGATCGTATCTGATGACTTTTGTTGGATTTTAACCTATTTTTGAAATAAAGATGATTGTTTTCAGAGTGCAGCAGTCTGGGATTTTCTTCCTACCAAGTCAATCGATCAACTTGGGTACAACCAGCCTGCTGGATTTACTTGAGAATATCGCTAGCGGATCTTATAGCCACTAGCAATAATCACGGTCTTCTCTCGGCAGGTACAGCTTCCCCCACCGGGAGAAGACAATGTCTCGGCAGGAGGGTTTCCCCTGTCAGCACTGTGTGTTTATGGGGGAGTCGTGTAAATTTCTTTCCTGCAACCTGTGGTTGCAGGAAATAAATTTGCATCATCTATAGAGCTTCAGTGAGTTCAATTGTTAATAGAACTTCAATCATGTCTTGGTGACCTACATTAGAAAGCCTGACTCATCGAATAAGCTGTAGATCGATGCACAAAATACATCCAAAAACATCCATTAATGTGCGTTGGGGGCCATTACACACCGTGAAAAGCAAAGGAATACCCAGTGCATTTCACATGCAGTTCTGTGTGGTGCAATTTCAGTCCATTCATTTTGAATGGGCTGAAATTGCAGTGCACCAAAAAGTAGCGCATGCACTACTTTTGGAAACTCGCTGCAAATGGATCACATGGTACTTTTGTACCATGCAATTCGGTGCGGGCAAATGCACTGCATCATTAACTTAATATTGACACCCACTGCAGTGTTTTTTAACGCAGTGCGAGAAATGCGGGTTCCCTGCACCTCATTGTAGTGTGAACTGGCCCTTAATGCACAATAATGCATGCGTTTTTCAATGTAATGGGCTTAGGCTTCATTCAGATGGGAACCAGCACCTGCCTTGGCGTCTGCGTGTCTCTACCCCCCCCCCCCCTCCCGATCTGTGTGCAGGCAGTCTATGAAGGTGGATGCAGAGGCTGCAGAGACTCAGACGCAAGTCATAATTTTTGGCAGTCTCGCAGGATCGGCTGCACTGTCCCAAATGCAGACAGTGTTCCAGCTCCCATGACCACCTCTGTAATGGAACTTTTCTCCACTACAACTCCACAGTGTTTAGGTTCATGATTAATATTGATGTATAGAGCAAGGGAGTGTTGTAAAATAATATAGGCTTAGCACCAAATATTCGAAGTATGCTGTATTCTATTTTAAATGTTCCACAGCTGTTTACCATAAAATCTACATGAACTTTTAGCAGGGATTTATTTTGAGGATTCCTCCAGGGTAAAAATTTTAATGAGAAAGGCTGGTCTAAAGCTGGATACACACTATACAACTTTTGTTTGATTTCCTTTAGATTTACCTTCAACTATGTAGCCTAAGGGCCTGCCTAATTGCATACAAATTGAAAGTGTTTAGGTTTGGTCTAATATTATATGGTTTTGGTAAATCTAAGACACCTTTCACACTGGGGCGGTTTTCCGTTGCTTTAGCGCTGGAACTATCCTCTGCTAAGCACCTAAAAAACGCCTCCCCATTCATTCAAGTATGACTTTTCACACTGGGGCGGTGCGCTTGTGGGACGTTCAGAAAAGTCCTGCAAGCAGCATCTTTGGGGCGGTTTGGGAGTGCAGTATTTAGCGCTCCCAAAATGCCCTGCCCATTGGAATGAATGGGCAGGGCTTCTGAAGCACCTGAAAAGAGCTTTGGAAGCACCGCAATACAGGAGATTTTAACCCCTTCTTTGGGGTTAAAAGCGCCTTGCTAGCAGCCGAAAGCGCTGCTAAAACGAGTGTTGCTTTAGCGCCAACGTGGCTGCGGCCCCGGCGTGAAAGGGGTCTAAAGGAAAAAAAAAAATAAAGAAAATTGTATAGTGTGTATTCAGCTTAAAAGGTCACTGCAATTGATAAAAATTAGGGTCGCTTTTTCGGATTATAAAAAAATAACTTTGCATTGAACATTCATAAGGGGTTTTTTTTTTTGTTTTTTTTTAATCCTATGTATTAATCTCAGTGAAACAGATGGGTGATATTAGCGGCACTATCCACACCTAATTTAGCTGGAAACAAAAATAGCATTTATCACTTCAAAACCGATACAAGGATAATATCCAATTCCTGATTTTAGGAGAGCATGGGGGGGGGGGGGGGCACACATTTAGAGTGATCTACAGTTCTATCCACGTCTAAACAGAATGTATTGTACAATTGGAATGTGTGCTTACACTAAAGGCTTGCTCACACCAAAAGGCAAATCCACTCTGCACTACAAGTGCACTTTTAAGAGCAGTCGCTTTAAATCTGAGGGGTAGATCTGAAATGAGGGGAAGCTCTGCTGATTTTATCATCCAATCATGTGCAAGCTAAAATGCTGTTTTATTTTCCTTGCATGCCCCCCCTCTGATCTACAGAGACTGCACTTCCAAGTGCACTTGTAGTGCAAAGTGGACTTAATTTTTGTAAATAACCCCCCATGGCTCTATGTGACCTGTTCACACCATACCGGTGCATTGCATTTTTACAGAACCACATCAACACCCTGCAATGCACCTATCCAAATTTAAATTAAAAAAGTGTAAAACATTTTGACCCTTGATGTAGCCTGTATAGATAACAATGCACTTTGAGCATTTTGGTGTGAATGAAAATATGCAGCTAGATCTTTGGAACAATAATGGTATTCTGCTTCTGGCAGCTTTGAACACCACCCATACTGTACACACTATGCAGCTGGTTTTAATTAGTTCTACCCCCCCCCCCCTCCCCCAAATAAAAAAATAAAATAAAACAAGTGAAGATCAAGGCAAACTACTGTACTACCTGGTCATTTCCCAGCTCCCTAAAAATCTTTGGAGGCAGTCAGGTAGGTTACACTGATTCATTCTGTAATATTTGCAACTAAAAGTTAAAAGAACAATTGGATAGATCAGATAGATCTATATATTATACAGTTATGGTAAATCTAAAGTTGATGGTACGGTTAGATTGTAACATGCATGGGTACCAAGCCTCAGCCAATTTGCAATTTAAAACATTTTCAACTTTCAGTGGTGAAATCAGAGGGATCAAGAAGAGAACATCTGACAGTTTCAGTGGGTTGAGATCTGCTCAAAAGTTTGTCATGGTACAGGTGGCATTGAGAAACTAGCAAGTGATCAGACAAGATCTATGGAAGTGAAATTAAAGGATAGAGGGAAGAAGAAGGGGGGGAGGGGGAAAGAGGGGCTGAAAATGTAACTATGTTAAAAGTATGAGAATAAAGGAAGGGGGGAGAGAGAAAAGAAAGCTTTTCTGGAATGTTTAAACGTTTTTTTGTTTTTTTGAGGAGGAAGGGGGGGGGGTAGTTGTAATTTTACATTTGTGTAATAAGAATTAACAAAATATAAAAAAGGGAATTCAGAATTATAACAAGGAAAGAGTATTCTTTTAAAAATTGATGCTGTCCATGGAAGAGAATATCAGCTGATATCACACATACTCTGGTCCTGTTCTCCTCTCCGCAGCCAGAAGCGCTCACTGTCGCATATATAGCGCAGAATGTGTACAGAGCATAGACTCCAGCTTACCTAGCTTCTGCATGTACTCATCGAAGCCCTGGCTGTCACACAGCTTCCATGTGCCAATGAACTGATCCACCATGATGATGCTGGTTATAGGAGATGCAGAGAGATCTGGGGACAGCGGAGGATGCTGCACCGCTTTATAAAGTGGCCGCGGTCTCCGCAGGGTGACCGGCTGCTGGGGAGGGGAGTTGGGAACGTCAGAGAGCGGTCACGCCCGCTGCCTATTGCTCATTGTCAGGAGCTGACCAGCTCAGCTCTTTCATCCACAGTCAGATGGAAAGGGATGCTTCCCGAGGAGCACATGGCTGCAATTAGTGATTAGCTCAGCCTGGGCGGATTGGGGTACCTGGCTGAAATCTGACGAATATTCCACTCTATTCTAAATCTATTCCAATCTGACCACACTGGTTTTCCTAACTGATCACTATATTAAAAAAATGCTTATAGGGGTTGTTGAGAATTTTCCCGACATTTAAAAAGTCTCTGTAGTGAAGTTTATTTATAACTAATCGGACAGTTGTTTTTATTATGTTTCCTTATTTTACAATACTTTTTTTATTTAGCTTTTAATATTTTTTGATAAATAATATTTATTTTTTTCCAGTTTTCTTATGCTTATTTGGGATTTTTAAGCTATATTATGTATCTTTATAACTGATAATTCAATTGTTTTATGTATCTTTTTTTTTACATTTAGGTTTATGTTCCTTTAAACTAAAAACATAAATATTTTTTAATTATACGTCTTTATTTTAGAATTTTGTTTATTTACTTTTATCATGTTTATAATGTAATATGTTTTGCTTTCTATTCCAGTTTTATTATGTTTCTTTATTTGCAAAAAAAAGATTTTTAAATGTGTTTATTTTTTGTAAAGATTCATGGAGAGTTAGTTGTACTTTGTTCTTGCACATGTTATTTATTTAAAAATAATGAGTTTACCTTTAGCCCTGGTTCACATTGATGTGGTGCGGGATTCACAGTGATTTCTGTTCTTTTTCTGCATCACAACCGCACTCCGTTCAGGCGAACCTCTGCGGGTGTCAATATTAATGTAACAACACCCCCAAAACGGTTTGCAAAACGCAGCGCACCCATGCGATTCAATTGCAGTGCGGAAAAAAGGTGCATGCACCTTTTTCATGCAGGTGTGGTGCAATTTGAGCCATAGCAAATGAATGAGCTCAAATTTCACTGCAAAGAATCCCATGTGATTTGAACAGGAATACTGTGAAATTCCTGTCTAGATCTTATGCAGTTCCCTGCACCCCACAAGTGTGAACCTAGGCTAAATTTAAAAAAACATATTTTTTCCCCCTGCCTGTAAAGCATTGCGCACACAATCAATGAAACATGGGTGCAATGTCAGGTTCCTGCAGACATGTCCTCCAGCTTTCATGCCTTTACCTCTGTATGGGCTTTCTGTTGGAAAGCCCTCATCAGAGCCCTCACAGTCCATTGAGTACTACAAGCCATGCACCAAGTGACAAATGAGACTTGTAGTTTCTTCATTCACAGATTGCTGTTAATGAATGATGCAGCTGTGCGGATGGAGCCCTGCATGGCCATGCTGATGTAGAATGTGACAGTGGCTGCTGGGGAGAGGGACCCCTTGCCCACTGTCACGGGGGAGGTGATGGAGCATATTATATGGGTCTAACATGCTTCAAAATTGGACTAAGTTTTTTGTATGACAGTATATAATAAGCTGGGTTTACACTTGGGCTTTCTCAAGCATTTTTGGAGAGTTTTTTATTCACATTTGTATATGCATTTTCAGGCTTGCATATCTTTGTAACAGCCATTTGAAAGCTAGTCACTAGGGGAAGGAGAGGCTAAAAATGACTACAAAACATGCAATTTCAGACATTTTAAGGGGCTTCCATTGAAGGTTATAGGGAACAAAAAGTGTGACTGTGCCCCAAAGAATTTCAAATGAAATAATGGGCATGGGCAGGGCCGTCTTTAATATTGAATGGACCCTGGGCAAAACTTTTCTTGGGGCCCCCCATGCAGTTTCGCTCTCCACCTGCTCTGAGACATACAATAAGCAGGTGCAAAACAGACACCCTGTACAAGGAGAGAGAGCAGCTGCAAAATAAATACAGCTATAAATCAGTTTACTGAATCAGATAAGGCAGCTATTGGTTGCCAGAGGTTACAGTGTATCATTACCGCTCACTGACTGGTTGCTAGAGGTTATAACACACATTACGGGCTCACTGATTAGTTGCGAGAGGTTACAGCATATGATTTCTGCTTGTTGATTGGCTGCTAGGAGATTACTGTGGATATGACCTCAGGGGGGCATGATATACATATCAATGCCACCGGCCGCTGCTATTCACATATGAATGCCGCCGCTATTTACATATGAATGCTGGTAATTTACATGTAAACACAGGGTCTGCAGGTGAGTCATCTGTACACAACAAAAGGGCAGAGCTGGGCAGCATTAGTAGCAGCACTTCACACTGAGATATCGGGACACAGCACAGGACTAAAACTTCAAGGGACAAGGGAATTTAAACTGGGATATTTGGCAAGTATGTGGCAGCTGCTTTGGGCCCCACAACAATGATAGGGCCCAGGGCAGCTGCCCCTTTTACCCTGCCTTAAAAACGGCCCTGGGCATGGGCACCATTGGATAGAATTGAAATCCTTGAACCACTTTTAGAAAACAATAGTGGTCAGATAAGAAAATCCAAACCACCATTTGATGTCCCCCCTCCCCCCACAAATGAAGAGGCGGTTGCTTAAAGCGGAACACCAACCAAAAGGGGATGTTCCACTCTGAGGCCCCCCTCCTCCTCCTCTTTCAAGCGTGGCACTTTTGAGAAGGGGGGGGGGGCAGGTACCTGATTTTGACAGGTACCCAGTCCCACCACTTCCGCTCCAACTGCTTAGGTGTGTTCGGAGTGGAAATTCTCCTCCCTGCATTCTCCTGGGACACGTCACATATCTTAGAAGACTGCAGGACCATTCACAATGCACAGTGTGGCTCACGCATGCGCAGTGGGCACCCAGCTGTGAAGCTGCCAGCTGTCACAGCCGGGTGCCCACTGTTAAAATGCCAGCGTTGGGAACCAGAAGACAAGTGAGGAACTAGCCTGGGTGAGGAGGGTGCTGGATTGTGGGACAGGTGAGTGTCTGTTTATTAAAAGTCACAGGAGACTGGAGCTCCTCTTTAAATTGTAGGAAGCTCAAAATGAATGTGATTACCATCCATTCCACGTTTTCTGGATTCTGCAATGACCGCCTGCTGTTTATACCTATGTATGATTGGATTGTCTCACATAGCTTCTGCCATGAACAGGAATGCTCAGGCTTCTAAGAGGAAGGTATGGGGCTCATTACTTTACAAATATTACACATTTTAGACTGTTCTTACTGGGTTTAGGTAATGTTTTTGTTTAGCCTGACTGATTTTATGGTTTTATTTCCCAAGATCATTTGTGGCAGACTGGTATCCCAATGATATTAAAAGTTTCCCCTAGTCAAGTTGAAAACAGTTGGATTGGGGGACTATCATCTATACTATGAACACATTAAAGTCCAACTGTAGCCCAAATGTTCTATTTCATTTTTGATAGAGCAGAGAAGGTATATAGCCTGTCATGGGTTTTTATTTCTAAATGTGTTCCTATTTGGGAGCTTTTCCCTTATTTTATGTCATGACAAGGAGTGATGTAAAATCTCTTCCAGCAGAGACTACACAATCAGTAGTGTGGAGAATGGTTAGAACATCTCACAATTGTATATTTGTTGTCTGTGCCTTTCCTGTCTTGGTGACAACTGCTCAATTTATTTCTTATGTAGGCATCACAGGGACAGGTATCTAGAGAAAAGTTTCCAAGTTGCGTCACCGACAGAAATAAAACCTCAACAGAAATTTTAATTCTTCCTCCCTCTAATCAAAACTTAAAAAATAACTTTGGCTGGAGTTTAAAGGAGAACTCCAGCTTAAAATAAGATAAAAAAGAATA
Source organism: Lithobates clamitans (assembly GCA_037952925.1). Taxonomy (NCBI): domain Eukaryota; kingdom Metazoa; phylum Chordata; class Amphibia; order Anura; family Ranidae; genus Lithobates; species Lithobates clamitans. The sequence goes on along the minus strand of JBBGZY010000187.1, from coordinate 6,110,174 downwards.
GCCCATTAAAAAAAAAAAATCTTGTTGCAAAGTTCTGCTTCAATCCCGAGCAGTGGCGGATCTAGAGTCTAGTCTCGGGAGGGGCACTGCCAGAAAATACGTTTTTTTTGCAGACAATTTATCGGGGAAATGGCTGTTGTTGGTGCTTTAATCATCCTGGCACCATGGTTGTTATGGTGTCAGGATGATTGAAGCGCATTATTTCTATTAATACATTGTAATATAAAATGAAATCATTCAACTCACCATAATGCAGAATCTGTGGGAACCCCGAGCGTGTCACTTGCCACCGTCGCCTGCCACAATTTGTGGATTGTCACTGGCCTGCCACCAGATGCAGATTGACACCTGCCACATGTTGCGGATTGTCACTTGCCACGTCAGCTGCCACTAGATGCAGATTGTCACTTGCCACACCTTGTGGCTTGTCACTTGCCACGTCATTTGCCACTAGATGCGGATTGTCACTTGCCACGTCATCTGCCACTAGATGCTGATTGTCACTTGCCACGTCACCTGCCACTAGATGCGGATTGTCATCTGCCACCAGATGTGGATTGTAACGTGCCAGCTAAGGTGGTGTTTTGCTTGTCTCTTGTTTCTTTGCTGCCCACGCTACCTGCACAGTGAGGGCCGAAGTTACTGCAGAGATGCGGGGGCGGTGAGAGATGATGTCATCTCTCTGCTCCCCTGCCCCTCGGCTCGCTGATTGGCCAGCCGCCCCCACACACACACCTAGCCTGCTCAGTCACACCCGCCCATCCACACACGGAACCGCCTGGCCAATCCGCTCTCTCACCCGCCTGCCTACACGCCCTCAAACGGAGCTGCCCGTCGCTCCTGTGGAGCCGCCCGCTCTTGGAGCCACCCGCAGAGCTCACCCGCCCGGGCCCGGCCTGCAACAGATTTCTCGGGGGTGGCAATAGCCCCGTTGCCCCCCCCCCTGGATCCGCCCCTGATCCCGAGATTCCCCTTGCAGCATTTTTTTTCTGCCATTAGATGTTCTGATTCTGATGGCCAGCATCATTTAGGCTATGTTCACACTGTTCCGACACGGAAGTTACACAATCTGACTTTGCCCTGCCACTTCATGTCTGACTTCCATGTGACTTCAATGAATGGGATCTGACTTTGAGTCTGGTATACACCTAGTGGGGGAACCCTATGCCAAAATAAAAAACAAACAGCATGGGGACCCCGCCGAAATCCATACCAGACCCTTATCCGAGCATGCAGTCCAGGGGGTCATGAAAGGGGGGAGATGAGGGGGCACCCCCCATTGGACCATACTAGGCCACATGCCTCTAACATGGGGGGTGGGTGCTTTGGGGCAGGGGGGCTCTGCGCCTTCCACCCCAAAGCACCTTGTCCCCATGTTGATGGGGAGAAGGGCCTCTACCCGACAACCCTGGTCGGTAGTTGTGGGGGTCTGCGGACAGGGGGCTTTTCGGAATCTATAAGCCCCCTTTTAACAACGGAGCCCCCGGGAGAAGACAGGGAGCTATGGTGGGGTACATTCTTCATTTTTAATAAAGGACTTTTCAAAAATCGTCTCTTGTTTTTTGTAACACTACACTTTTTTTGGGTGAATGGGGGCTTCCAGATTCCGAAAGCCACCCTCACCTGCAGACCCTCCTAACCACTGGCCAGGGTTGTCAGTAAGAGGCCCTTTATCCCCATCAACAAAGCACCCACCCCCCCATGTTGAGGGCTTATGGCCTGGTATGGTCCAGGAAGGGGGGAGCAGCTTGCTTGCCCCCCGCCCCCCCATTTCCTGACCTACATGCTCGGATAAGGGTCTAGTATGGATTTTAGGGGGGCTGCACGCCATTTTTTAAAAATAATTGGTGTGGGGTTCCCCTTAAAATCTAGTCGTATACCATAAGTCGGATCAGTTAAGATGATGATCCCAACCCGACTGACACCAGCTGGACCAGTTATAATGGCATTCATAGGGAACCATTGATTTTGACATGTCATGCGACTTGTGCTCTGGACACTCTTGGACCAGTGAGAACCGGCCCTTAACCTACTTCCTCTAACCCCAGGTTGTACTTGACCCTCCCCAGCCTAAGTGCAGTGGTTAAATAATTTATTACAGGCACAATGGGATTAAAAACACTTACAAGTTAGTAAGAGGTCATAGGCATATAATGATTTGTCCTTATGCAGATTGCTGTAATCCTTGTCTGTCTGGAGAAGAGAGCCCTCCTGCAGCTGTCAGAGTCTCTGGTGACGTTGTTTGGCGATGGGGTGAGGATGCGATGGAACCAGGTTCTGGAACCAAGCTGGAATGCATGTGGCTGATGTGACTTTAGGTGAAGGTGGTGGGCGGTAACGCGTTTCAGTGCATGCACAGCTCCTTCGTTAGACCTACGCCCATGCTTGCTCAACGAGTTTATGAAAGGTGAGGGGGAGAGGGAGGAGAGAGGGGAGGGGTTGGTGTCTGCTGATAGGCTGGGGAAAATGAGGGGCAGAGTGCAGACCTGTTGATGGATGTTGGTTTCTTAAAGGGCCAGAGTCATGTGACTGGACATGTGACATATTAAGCACATTAGATTTAGTGTGCGCCTGGTCCTAATGGTCCCGGAAGGAACAGACAGGGTTATCGCAGGATTAGCACAATGTGACAGCATAATGAGGTGGAGGTGTGTGCGTATATATATATATATATATATATATATATATATATATATATATATATATATGGGCAAAAAAGTACTTAGTCAGCCACCAATTGTGCAAGTTCTCCCACTTAAAAAGATGAGAGAGGCCTGTAATTGTCATATTAGCTATACCTCAACTATGAGAGACAAAATGTGGAAACAAATCCAGACAATCACATTGTCTGATTTTTTAAAGAATTTATTTGCAATTTATGGTGGAAAATAATTATTTGGTCACCTACAAACAAGCAATATTTCTGGCTCTCACAGATCTGTATCTTCTTCTTTAAGAGGCTCCTCTGTCCTCCACTCATTACCTGTATTAATGGCACTTGTTTGAACTTGTTATCAGTATAAAAGACACCTGTTCACAACCTCAAACAGTCACACTCCAAACTCCACTATGGTGAAGACCAAAGAGCTGTCGAAGGACACCAGAAACAAAATTGTAGACCTGCACCAGGCTGGGAAGACTGAATCTGCAATAGGCAAGCAACTTGGTGTGAAGAAATCAACTGTGGAAACAATAATTAGAAAATGGAAGACATACAAGACCACTGATAATCTCCCTCGATCTGGGGCTCCACGCAAGATCTCACCCCGTGGGGTCAAAATGATCACGAGAACGGTGAGCAAAAATCCCAGAACCACACCGGGGGACCTAGTGAATGACCTGCGGAGAGCTGGGACCAACGTAACAAAGGCTACCATCAGTAACACACTAGGCCGCCAGGGACTCAGATCCTGCAGTGCCAGACGTGTCCCCCTGCTTAAGCCAGTACATGTTCGGGCCCGTCTGAGGTTTGCTAGAGTGCATTTGGATGATCCAGAAGAGGATTGGGAGAATGTCATATGGTCAGATGAAACCAAAGTAGAACTAGTAGAAATACAATTCGTCGTGTTTGGACGAGAGAGAATGCTGAGTTGCAACCAAAGAACACCATACCTACTGTGAAGCATGGGGGTGGCAACATCATGCTTTGGGGCTGTTTCTCTGCAAAGGGAACAGGACGACTGATTCATGTACATGAAAGAATGAATGGGGCCATGTATCATGAGATTTTGAGTGCAAACCTCCTCCCATCGGCAAGGGCATTGAAGATGAAACATGGCTGGGTCTTTCAGCATGACAATGATCCCAAACACACCGCCCAGGCAACGAAGGAGTGGCTTCGTAAGAAGCATTTCAAGGTCCTGCAGTGGCCTAGCCAGTCTCCAGATCTCAACCTCATAGAAAACCTTTGGAGGGAGTTGAAAGTCCGTGTTGCCCAGTGGCAGCCCCAAAACATCACTGCTCTAGAGGAGATCTGCATGGAGGAATGGGCCAACATACCAGCAACAGTGTGTGACAACCTTGTGAAGACTTACAGAAAACATTTGACCTCTGTCATTGCCAACAAAGGATATATAACAAAGTGAGATGAACTTTTGATATTGACCAAATACTTATTTTCCACCACAATTTGCAAATAAATTCTTTCAAAAATTAGACAATGTGATTTTCTGGATTTGTTTCCACATGTTGTCTCTCATAGTTGAGGTATACCTATGATGACAATTACAGGCCTCTCTCATCTTTTTAAGTGGGAGAACTTGCACAATTGGTGGCTGACTAAATACTTTTTTGCCCCACTGTATATGTGCCTGTCCGTACATACATATAGGGGGGGGGGGTGGATTAAAACCAAAGTTACTACATTGGGTGATGAAGAAAGTCGAGTACATTTGATGTTGAATGGCAAATGTAAAGTACATTTGATGCTGAATGTTACATACAATCGATGTTGAATGGGAAGAGTTTGATACATTCTATGTTCAGTGGGAAAAAAGCAGGTACAAGTATAAGTACCTATGCATACATATATATAGGGGGATAGATTATAACCAATGGTGCTTCGATGGGCCATGATGTGGGATAGGGACACAAACGGCATAGAGAAGTTTGTCTCCCACTGCAATAACAACAATTTGAGCTTAGCCTTCACCTCAGTATACAAAACAACACACACCCCTAGCATTCCTGGACCTAGACCTATACCACGAAAATGGCCACATCTATGCCAAGAATTACAGCAAACCAACCGTGGGAAATTCCTTCTTACACTATAACAACTGCCACCATCCTCGTTGGCTCAATAATATTCCTAAGAGCCAATTTTGTCGTCTCAGACACAACTGCACGAAACAATCCGACTACCAGAGTCAGAGCCGAACCCTCAAACAAAAATTCCTAGAAAAAGGGTACCCACCCCCACTCAGCGAAAAAGCATATACCACATATATAAACCCAGACACCCCAGCTGACAGAAATGAAAATGCATCAAAAGTAATCCGCTTCACCACCCAATTCCACAACAAACAAAGAAACATGGAACACATAGTAAACAAGAACTGGCCTATACTACTGCAAGAGCCTCACCTGAAAGATGGCATACCAACAAAACCTAAAATCTCCTACAGAAAAGCCCCCAACATAAAAGGGAAAATAGCATGAGTAAACTCAAAACCATTAAACGTATATCTCCCCATCACTCAAATTCTTTTCCATCATCGGGGTGTACCAGTGCTGAAAACCTCTATGCCTCACAAGCAGTTTTGTCCACCATGGACAAAAATAATTCACTGTAAAAGGGAAAGCATACTACCTTTCGGTCCTTGTCCAACTTTTTTTTTTTACCACTTCAGCTAATACTGTGGAGAGACTTATTCAACTTTACGTTCATTAACTGTCTCCTTCTCGGTTTCACATCATTGTGGTATTTTTACAGCAGTTTATTTTTAATTTCTTCTAATATCAGGTTTTCAAAAATTTAAATATTAAAAATCTTATTCACTGACGACATTACTTTTTATCTGTCTTCCAAAAAATATTCTTCTTTCACTACTCATATACCCCATGCTCCTGCCTATTTCTATCCCGTCCACCCACCATCCCCCCTCCCCCCTCCCCCCTCCCCCCCTCTCATTTGGTCTGCTCTCGGTCCTCTTTCTTATTTCTATTTCTATTCCTACTCAGACCCTACTACACTCTGTCATTTTTTCTAAGTATTTCTCCGTAGTTTTAAAAATGTTCCATTTTCCCCAGGTACTATTGTACCTATCTTCCTGGTTGCCCTTTTTCTGTGCTGCATATGTATTCCATTCGCTCAAACCATTCCCTTACATCTGGTTTTTCTGTATTTAACCACTTCTTTGGAATTAATCCTTTTGCAGCGTTCAGCAATATTGGGGTCAATGTTTTTCCATTTCCATGTTTATTTGAAGTTTTTGATTCATGAAATAGACACGTCTTCAAGGTGTTGATTATCTTTTCTCCAGTTATCTCTTTTATATATTCCAAGATTTCCTGCCAATATTGCTTGATTTTCGGGCATTCCCACCAGATGTGTGTCATCGTGGCCCTCTGTCCACATTCCCTCCAACACTGTGGAGATTTGTCTGGTTGATATTTATGAATTTTGTCCAGGGTCAGATACCATCTTGCCAATAGTTTATAGTTCATTCCTATTGTGTTTATATTTGTTGCGTAACTATGTACTTCTCCTATCATTCTCTCAACTTGTTGGTCCTCTAATTTCGTACCTATTTCTTTTTCCCATTTCCCTATATAGGGAGGTATCTCTTGTCCCTCCAGTTCTGTCAATATTCCATATACTTTGGATATACGATGTTTCAGTGGAGTTTGTACACCACAGAGTTTTTCCAGTGGGTCTAAATTCTTTCCATCTCTGATTGGTTGAGGTAGTGTATTTACCAAGTGTTTTAATTGAAAATATTCCCAATCGCTTATCTTCCATTTATTTATTTCCTTTAATCCTGATAGTGTTCTCATCTTCCCATATCTCTTATTTGTGCGTTCCCCATTTTAACGCCTTAAAGTGTCCCCTTTCCTGGGCTAAAAAAAATTTGTTCCGGTGAGTGCGATTAGTGGTGAGTTATATGTCCAGTTTTTTTGTCTGTATAATGTATCCCAAATTTTGAATACATTTGTAGTCAAATCATGTGCCGCTGAATCTAATGTTCTGTGCTTTCATGGTACCCAAATATACAGTGTTGTTCTGCTTAATGTATTTTCAATCTCAATCCACTCTTTTTCACTTTTTTCATTAACCCATTCTACTATCCATGAAATGATTACAGACTTGTAATATCTAGTTATGTCTGGTGTTGTTAAGCCTCTGTGTTTTTTTTCCTAGTGATTAGTGCAAATTTTAGGCCTCATGCCCACGGACATTTTTACAGCCACTTTTTTGAGCGTTTTTTGCAGCTTAAAAACGCCTCTACATGTTAGCCTATGGCCTCATGCCCACCATGGCGTTTTTGAGCTGCAAGTGGCATAGGCGTTTTTAAGCTCCAAAAAAAACCCAGGACCAGTGCATTCTGAGGCTCCACGCTAGAGCTGTTAAAATGCTAGACGCCGGTAAAAGGTCAGGAAAAGGGGAGGGTGAGCGAGCGCCCCCCTCCTGGACCATACCAGGCCAAATGCCTGCAACATGGAGGCAACATGGGGGGGTTGGTGCTTTGGGGCAGAGGGGGCTCCTGCTCCCCCCCACCCCAAAGCACCTTGTCCCCATGTTGATGAGGACAAGGGCCTCTTCCTGACAACCCTTGCCCGGTGGTTGTCGGGGTCTGCGGGCGGGGACTTATCGTGATCTGGAAGCCCCCTTTAACAAGATCACCCAGATCACGGCCCTCCACCCTAGTTGAATGAGTATGGGGTACATGGTACCCCTATCCATTCACCTAAATAAAAAAAGTGTCAAAAATAAACACACTACACAGGTTTTTAAAGTATTTTATTAAAGCAGTTGCAGCTCCTCTCCCTCTTCTGGTGACATGTTCTCCCCTCTCTGGGTCTTCTCTGCTATCTTCTGCTCTTTTGCTGGTTCTTCTCCTCTCTCCGGGTCTTCTCCAGTATCTTCTGCTCTTTTTCTGGGTCTTCTCCCCTCTCCGGGTCTTCTCCACCATCTTCTGCTCTTTTGCTGGGTCTTCTCCGCTATCTTCTGCTCTTTTGCTGAATCTTCTCCCACTGCTCTTCTTCCGATGTTGACTCAATGCGATCTCCCGGTGTAATGCTGGGTCCGCTGGGTGGCCCTTTGTTAAAGGGGGCTTCCAGATCACGATAAGTCCCTGCCCGCAGACCCCGACAACCACCAGGCAAGGGTTGTCGGGAAGAGGCCCTTGTCCTCATCAACATGGAGAAAAGGTGCTTTGGGGTGGGGGGGGAGCTCCCTCTGCCCCAAAGCACCAACCCCCCATGTTGAGGGCATGTGGCCTAGTATGGTCCAGGAGGGGGGGGGCTCGCTCGTCCATCCCTCCCTTTCCTGACCTGCCGGGCTGCATGCTCGGATAAGGGTCTGGTATGGATCTTGGGGGGAACCTCACGCAAAATTTTGTCGGGGTACCCTTCAAGATTCTCAGCACACAAGTCGCAACGCAAGTTGGATCATCTTGATCCGACTTCCGCGACTTCTATTAAAATCAATGGGCTCACATAGGGAACCATTGATTTTGAATAGAGACAGAGAAACGTGGCTGAAAGCTAGCGTGGCTAAACGGGCATTGACGCCAATGCAAAACTCAAAAAATAAGGCGTTTTTAATGCCACTTTTTTCCTGGCGTCAGTACTAGCTTTGCAGCTCGCTTTTTAAAACGTACGTGGACATGTAGCCTTAGTCTCGTTTTTTTGTTTTGCCATATGTATTTTATCATCATTGTTTTTATTGTTTTGAAGAAACTCTGTGGTATAGCTATTGGTAGCATTTGGAATTTATATATTATTTTGGGGAGGATCACCATTTTATACATATTCATCCTTCTTATCCATGATATAGATTGCAGTGAGCCCCTCTTTAATTCCACTTTGCCAGATATAACTTCTCGGCGGTTGATGTCAATTTAATTCCTAAATATGGTAGTTCTCTTTTCACCCATGTGAATGGAAATTCCCTTTGTAATGCAAGTTCTTCTTTTTTCCCTGCTCCTATGGTTAATATTTCTGTTTTGATGGGGTTTATTTTAAAGTTTTGGGAGTTCACCATATTTTTTCTCTCTTTGATTATGTTTGGAAGCATCACCCTTGGGTTTGTTACGTACATCAGGACATCGTTCTTGTATGCCGCGATTTTATATTCCTCTTCACCCACTCTCGCCCCTCCTATATCCTGGTTATTTCATAAGGTCACTAGCAATGGTTCCATCGACAATACATATAGGAGTGGCGAGAGTGGGCACCCCTGTCTCGTTCCATTATACATTTCAAAAGAAGGTGACAACTTCCCACTGACTTTGACCATCGCCGTCAGCCGATTGTACAGATTTTTAATCCACTGCATAATTTTAGGTCCAAATCCCAGCTGTTGGAGAGTATCCATCATGAATCCCAGTCTACCCTGTCAAATGCTTTTTCCTGCATCGATTGACAGGAGTAGCACTGTGGAGCCCTTATTTTTCCCCTTTCGCAACATTAACACTGTTTTTATGCTATTGTCTTTACCCTCTCTACCAGGTACGAACCCTGTTTGGTCTGGGTCCACCCACATTGGTATATGTTTTTTCAATCTCGTTGACAGGATTTTTGCATAGATCCTAGTGTTGGCATTCAGTAAGGCTATAGGCCTATAGTTGGAGCAGATGGTTTTCTCTTTTCCCTCTTTGGGTATAATTGTAATATGAGCTAGTAATGACTCTCGCCTTGTTTCTTCGTCTTCCCCTAGCTTATTCAAATAGTCGCATAGCTTTGGGATCAGTTGGTTTTGATTCTGTTTATAGTATTTAATCCTAAACCCATCTGGGCCTGGGCTTTTGCCTGTAGGGGTTTCTTTCAGTGACCGTTTAATTTCCTCTTGTGTAATTGGTTTTTCCAACTCTGTCAATTGTTCGACTTGTAATTTTGGCAATTTGGCCTTTGTTAAATAGTCTTGCGTGTTTCTTTTTCTTCTTGTGTCTCTTGTTTTCTTATTGCATAGAGTGCACTATAATATGGAAAAACAGAAAAAGAAACTGCGCTAGTGATATGACTGATTTCTGATTGGGACTCTAAAACAAAGTTAATACTGCAGCTGCAGGAACAGATTCACAGGACTCAATCACTGTGTTTAAAATGTCCGTTCAGTCAAAAATGTATTATTACATGTTATTTTATACATAGATAAGAAAGGGGTGGTGTGAGACGTTATTAAAAGCTAACAAATAGAAATATGTTATTAAAAGCTAACAAATAGAAATATATTATTAAAAACTAGCGAATAGAACAATTGCCAAAGTAAAACCTTGAGAAGGGAGGGGGAGTAGAGAGCGTTTAGTAGGAGAAGTGTCTGTGTGTTAGGTGAAGGTTACAGAACACATTTCAACAGTGAGAACAAAATGGATTCTCTTGTGCTTAAATGAACAGTACAATGAATGTCCATGTCATTTCCCCCCTTTTGTTTATTTGACACCATTCTTCTCCGCGTTACGTTCAGCCGATTGCTGGTAACTCCTGTTACATTGGCGCAGAGAGACGGCGTCCTGTTCAGCTCTCTCCTAGCTTTCTCACAATAATGGGTTCATCAGGGCTGGTGGTACATTTGTTGGTACAGCGGGTAGTCACACAGAGGCATAGCCTGATGAGGAAATAATTAACAAAGATGAGAAATAGGAACATCACAATGTAAGCGCCTAGTTTCTGTAACCATGTTGCTATGCCATATAAAAAATCACCAAAACCTCCTAAACCCTGAAAGGGGTTCCATCCATCTTTAGCAATATCTCTGGCCTTATTCTGTAGTTCTCTTATCTTAGCAAGATGCCCTTTAATAATGTCCTCATTATCAGAAATGTATATACAACAGTCAGTGTGAAATACCTAACACATCCCACCTTGAGCTGCAGTGAGATCATTTAGCGTTAATCTGTGCTCTAATACTACTTTTTTAAGCTGAGCCATTTCTTCATTTAATACACCTATATCAGTGGTAGTAAGGTTAATAATCTCATCTACAATTCTAGTGTAATTATTTAGTCTTTTCATTGCTTCAATTCGACATCCTGTCCAGGAAGGGAACCAAGTCCGTGCCATGTCACCTTCAGTGAACAGCTCTCTTTTGAACACTAAAGGGTATTCTGGACTTTGATCTGGTCGCACTGTATCTTTGTGAACAGCCAAAGCAGGTACTAACTTCCCAATATAACATGTACCTGTAACATTTGTAGGAAGCCAGGCGTAAGCTTTATTTCCACATATATAATATAACCCTCTACGTATGGACGGTATGCCTGCTCCTAAAAAACTGGAAGCAATAACATGGAATCTCAGGAAACTGATATTTTCACATATTGGGAACTGTAAGCAATTTGTACTGTAAAGGATTCTATTTAGTTCTGGATCTGGGATATAATAATATTGACCATAGTCTCCTCCATAAACTGTAATTTTTGCTCCGCTGCAATCTGAATTGCCCAACCGTGTACATTTAGTGTTAAAGGGGCATGTAATGTTTAAACAAATCTGTGGAGTGTTTATCTGTTTCGAAACCATCAAAGTTACTGATCTGTGCTCATTATCTGTGGAGACTATGTATGAGCCATTTATTCTGGTCCTGTTTAGATCAGTGAAATTGAGAGGCATTGCTATCATGGGTATTGTTCCTGTATGAGATGTAAGTGAGAACACACCCAGCAGTTACTAGCGTTGCTATGGGTTGCATACAATTTTAACATTTGTATGAAAGGGTTATTTTTCCATGTCTCAGTTCTCACAAACAACAAAAAGAAAAGAAACATTATCATCTTTTTTTCAAAGGATATCATCACTTCAGGATTTTCTTGCAGTGACTGGCGTGAATCCAGGTGGGCTTTCCTTCCAACTTGACAGCAGAACCGGTTGTCAAAAGCACCAAATGTGGTCCGTCAAATTTTGGTTCTAGTGGCTTTCTGACGTGTCGCTTGACCACCACCCAGTCACCTGGTTGGATTCTGTGAATACCTGAAACAGAATCTGGGTCGGGGATAGATTTATAAACACCTTCATGTATTTTATTCAATGTTCTTTGCAAAATCTGAACATATTCTAACAGATTAGAGTGAAAAGCCTGCAACTGTTGGGGAAAATATAGCCCTGTTTTGGGTGGCCCTCCAAATAAAATCTCATAGGGGGACAGCCCATGTGGTTGTTTAGGGGTAGTTCGTACAGAATATAGGGCTAATGGCAAAGCTTCCACCCATCCTTTTCCTGTATCTGCTTTAATTTTTGCACATCTGTTTTTCAAAATTCCATTAAGTCTCTCAACTTTACCACTACTTTGTGGATGATAAGGTGTATGGAAAGCTTGCTGTATGTGAAGTGCTTCCATTACCTCTTTCATTACTTCCCCAGTAAAATGGGTTCCTCTGTCACTCTCAATAGTTTCAGGAACTCCATATCTACAAACTATTTCATTCAAAATTTTCTTTGCTGTTGTTTTTGCATTTGCTTTGGCTACTGGCCAGCTCTCGGGCCAACCTGAGAACATGTCAACACACACTAAAGCAAACTCATAGGTACCTATTCTGGGCATCTGAATGTAGTCTATTTGAATTCTTTGGAAAGGGAAATCTGGCTTTGGAGAAATGCCTTTGGGGAACATGAACAGGCCTCCCCGCATTGTACAGAGCACAAGTGAGACATAAAGCACAAAACCTGGCTGCAAATGCACTAAATCCAGGTGCTATCCAATAGCAGTCAGTAAGTGCCACCATCGCGCCCTTAGCAAGATGACTGACGCCATGTGCCAGCTGTGCTAAAACTGGGTACAAACTCCTGGGTAGACACCACCTGTTGTCAGCTCTCCACAGGCCCTGCTGATTTTGGGTAGCATTACATTTGATCCACTTATCCTTCTCTTCATCAGGGGCCTGGTTCTGCAACTGAATTATACTTTCTACATCCCACTGCTCTTGATGAGGGGAATCTGTCCCCGCTACCTGGGCGACCCCTACAGTGGGTGTGACTCCAGATGCCATAAGGGCAGCATCCTTTGCCACTTGGTCCGCTAAAGCATTTCCTCTGGCTGTCATGTAATTTCCCCTTGCATGCCCTTTTACCTTCAAGATGGCAACTTCTGCTGGTTTCTGAAAGGCCTCAAATAGCCGCTCTATGAGTTTTGCATGTCTCACTGGCTTCCCTGCACTAGTCAGAAAGTTCTGTGCTTTCCAGATAGGCCCAAAATTGTGAGCTATTCCAAATGCATATCTGCTGTCAGTGTAAACATTTCCCCTTTGATTCTCTAGGAGATGACATGCTTTGACTACAGCATACAACTCCGCTTCCTGTGCTGACATCTGGGGTTTCAATGCTTCCTGATGTAAAATGGTGTCTGTAGTGGTTACAGCAAACCCTGTGTGTGGCTGACCATCATCAGTGTTAAATCTGGAACCATCTACGAATAAGTGTGTGTCACAATCTGATAAGGGCTCATCTTTTGCTGGTGCGACAGAGGCTCTTTCTACCTCCATAAGAGCCATACAATCATGAGAAAAACCTTTAGGTTCTACATCAGTACTATTTGTTGCATCTTCCTCATCAATTATAGGAAGAAGAGTAGCCGGATTTAAAGTAACACATCGTTTGATTGTTAAATTCGATGGAGCAAAAAGAGCAGACTGGTACTTGTCAAATCTACTGGCAGACACATGTCTGGTATTTACTTGATTCATGATTTCCTGTACTGCATGTGGCACATACAGGATCAGAGCAGAATCTAGTACAAGCTCCGTTACTTTGTCTAGCAGCAAAATACAGGCTGCTATGGCTCGCATACAACTGGGGGAGCCTTTGATGACAGGGTCTAATGAGGCTGATACATACATCACAGACCTCTGTTTGTCTCCATGTAGCTGGGTGAGTACACCTGCAGCAAATCCATTGACTTCATGACAGAACAACGAGAAAGTCTTAGTATAGTCAGGAAGTCCAATGGTGGGAGCTTCAGACAAAATTTTAATAAGCTCCTTCATCTGCAATTCATTGTTCCATGTGAGTTTGAAAAGGTTTCTAGTGGTAGCCTCATATAGGAGGAGCCATAAGTTCTGATGCATTTGGAATCCAGTCCCTACAATATCCCACTAACTCCAGGAAGGCACGTAGTTGCCGGACATTTCTTGGCTTTTCAAAGTTTTGTAGAGTTTTAACTCGATCTGGGGTTAGGTGATGGATTCCATGTGAAATGCAGTGACCCAGGAAGATCACTTTCTCTTGGCAGTATTGTAGCTTATCTTTGCTAACTTTGTTGTTACTGTTATAGAGAAACAGGAGAAGGCTTACTGTTTCTCTGCTACAAATGTCCTTTGTATCAGAACAAATAAGCAAATCGTCTATGTACTGAAGCAAAACAGTGTTTGGGGGTGAGGGGGACCATTGGTCCAATACTTGCTTTAACGCAGTATTATATTCAGAGGGGCTACTCACACAGCCTTGGGGCAATCTTGTCCATGCTAACTTTTGGGCATCATGGGTAAATGAAAAAAGGTGCCAGCAATCTGGATGCAGGGGCACCGAAAAGAAAGCATTTGCAAGATCAATCACTGTAAAGCAGGTGCTGGAGGCAGGTATTCCACTTAGTAAAGTGCGGGGGTTGGGCACGATCGGGGTATCTGCCTCTATTATATTGTTAATGGCTCTCAAATCATGCACCATGCGATATGTCACCTGCCCACCCTTCTTGTCTGGCTTCTTTGCAATTGGGAACAGGGGTGTATTGACCTGGGACTTAATTGGTACAACAACCCCTGCTGCTTTCAGTTGAGTGATTTGATCCTTTATCCCCTCAGTCTGAGCAATACTCAATGGGTACTGTTTAATCTGTGGGAGATGGGCTCCTGGTTTAATTTTTATCATGACTGGGGTGCAATCCAGCAGACCTACATCATATTTGCTGGTGGCCCATAATTCAGTGGGAATCACTTTCAATTCTGGTGGAAATGGCAGAGTGGAGTCTTGGATTAAAAATACTCCACAGGCAGAATTTAAAACTTCTCCTGATAGACTACTGACCACTTGGACTCCTGTAGGAGTGTAGTCTATGTTTGCTAAAATTTGGTTCAAAATGTCAGCTCCCAAAAGATTGGTAGGAACTGTGTCTGAAACTAACACATTAGTGACAATTTCTGTTTGCTGTCCTAGCCTGAGTTTAAGTGGCTTGGACTCAACCAAATCAGTAGAGGTCCCGGTTAGGCCAACACCAGAGATAACATTTGTAGATAATAATCCTGGAGGTAAGTCCTCTATATTAAAAACACTTCGGCTTGCACCAGTATCAATTAAACAGGTTAATTCTGTTTCTCCTCCAGGATAGGGGAGTTCTTGTAAAAATACTTTTACTCTGGCCTCGGGACCATTGTCTCCCCTATTTAACATGATTGATACTGGCATGCCATTTTCCTATGCCTGATCCACTGCTTTTGGCAGAGAACTGGGATCAGCATGAGGTGCCTCTAAGCTCTTTTCTAGTCTACGGTCAGGAAGATGGCAGAATTTGGCTCTGTGTCCTTCCCCATCACAATTGTAGCATATAATTGGTCCCCGTTTGCCATGATTTCTGAAATTGCCTTTGCCTCTTCCTCTTCCTTTTCCTCTCTGCTTCCCCATGTACATTACCTTGGGTTTGCTGTCTTTTTGGTTAATCCTGTTTGCTATGGATAACAGATTAGGCAGGACGTCTCGAATAGACATATTGCCTGCCTCAGGCCTTGCTGTGAACAACTTTTCTTTCAACTGGGGTATTAAACCATCAAGAAACCTTTGTTTCACCAGTTGTGTAGATGGACTTGCAGTTTCTCCCGCCTTCTCTTCCTCTTCTTGCTGCCACAATTTGGAAATGATGGTTTGCGCTGGAAGTTCAGACTCTATCTCTCTTTCTCTGGCCAAAGCCTTAAGTTCAGATATCTAGGTTTTCATATGTGCCTTTTGATTTATGCCAATCATCTGTTTGTAGCATACGAGCCAAATCCCTCTTTGTAGGTTGATATGGGGCTGTTAAACCTCTGCTCTCTACTATATTGCATAGCTCATCTTTTGTGTGTTCCATGTAATCTAATTATTTTGCTTGTGTGTGGACCACTTAAAGCCAAACTGGCAGCCACATAAGATGGGGGGTCCTCCTCTACAGAGTCTTCTGGCCAAACGTAGTAAATTTGGGCAGTACTTTTAATAAATATCTCCGTCAAGCCAGTTTGATTTGCTACTTTAGCTTCTGTCTCCCATGTGCAAGCTATTCTCCACGTTCCTTCACTGCACAGTAGTGGGCCATAATCGTGCAGAAAAGTTTGCCATACTTTTAAATCAAAAGTCCCTTCAGATTTTAAAGGTTTAGCTGTTTCCTTTGTCCATTCTATCCATTTATCTAGGGGCTCAGTATAGGCAGAACTGTACCTTCGGTTCATATATTCTCTAGCGCTCATCTTGCGCTGGGCATTTTCTGAAGGCCTCTCTCCCTTCATTCCCTTAATTAATTTAATGCCCATAATGACTGGCCAGTCTTCTCCACTTGTGCCTATACCCTCTTGCCTCTAAAACAAATAGTACAGCAAATCTGCAGATTTACAAGAATAGTCTCCACTTATCTACGTGGATAGAAGGGGTTTATGACAATAGACAAAACACTCATTAAGAGACCCTCCTCGTCTCTTCTCTTCTCTGTGAGTTTTATCTGACCCTACCGTGCGCCTCTGACCCAGGTCACCCACAAGGAGTCAACGCAAGGAACTGCAGAGGATTTTCCCTATCCACACACAGTCCAACCCGTGAAGGGGGACACAAACACATTCACACACACACACGTTACCCAACCAGAAAGGTCCGAGAGTGGTCTGGTTTCCTTGAGAACCGACAGATAGGATACATAGGAAAAGGCAGAAATATAGCAAGCTTAAGGGCAGCTTACCTAGCCGGCATTTGAGGTCTGCGTTTCCCGATGATCCCGATCGAAGCGCAGTTCCTTCTGGAGACTCTGCCAAACTCCTGGCTGGCTCGCCAAGACTGATATGACTGATTTCTGATTGGGACTCTAAAACAAAGTTAATACTGCAGCTGCAGGAACAGATTCACAGGACTCAATCACTGTGTTTAAAATGTCCGTTCAGTCAAAAATGTATTATTACATGTTATTTTATACATAGATAAGAAAGAGGTGGTGTGAGATGTTATTAAAAGCTAACAAATAGAAATATGTTATTAAAAGCTAACAAATAGAAATATATTATTAAAAACTAGCGAATAGAACAATTGCCAAAGTAAAACCTTGAGAAGGGAGGGGGAGTAGAGAGCGTTTAGTAGGAGAAGTGTCTGTGTGTTAGGTGAAGGTTACAGAACACATTTCAACAGTGAGAACAAAATGGATTCTCTTGTGCTTAAATGAACAGTACAATGAATGTCCATGTCACTAGGATGAATGGAAACAACTAAACGTATAAACTTAAATCATATAAGGTATCTGTGAAATTACGTGTGGGACATGTTAGAGCAGCGATTCTCTTGCATAGCATCAATACAGTAAATAAAATGAAAAAAACTAGAATCGTGCTAAACCTGTGCACTCAAATGAACAAAAAGTGCAAACTGATACACTAACCCACTGATTAGAGGGTGAATATATAACATATAAATGCATAATGTCCAATCATATAGCTAAAATATATGCAACATCCACCCATGAAATATACAGTGGAACCTCGGATTACGAGCATAATCCGTTCCAGGAGTATTGAGTTTTCCCATTGAAGTCAATGGAAACAAAAATAATTTGTTCCGCATTGACTTCAATGGGATGCAATACCGCATGGGGCCAGAGGCGGGGGGCGCCGGAGAGCCTCGGAAACGGCCGAAAAGGCCAGAGGGACACTTCGGCAGACCTCAGCAAACCTTGGAAAGACTCCATTCATGAGCCTTTCCGAGGTTTGCTGAGGTCAGCCGAATTGTCTTCGGGTCTTTCCGTGCATTTCCGAACAGCGTCGATCGGCGACTTTCGGCTCTGCTTGGCTCCGGCGCCCCCTACCTCAGGCCAAAAGCGGTACTGCACACCGCTTTTGGCCTGAATCCTGCTCATTTTGCGAGACAACACTCGCAAACCGAGTTAGGATTTTCAGAAATATAGTGCTCGGTTTGCGAAATGCTTGTTAACCACGTTACTCACAAACTAAGGTTCCACTGTGTTATAAAAAAATATTTAAAAAGTCCATCACTGAAGAATCTTCAGTGTTAAATGGAGAAATTGTGCAAAATCCACCACCGTTGTGTAGAGAATTACTTCTTACCGGAAGCCCGTGATCCCCCGTTACAGAGGATCAAGGTAAGCCTGCAATGATGGATACCCTTCAGGGTGTATCAGATGGAACCAATACCCTTCAAATCGCCTGTTGTAATAATACAATCTCCAAAAATGCAATCTCCAAAAGCACCCAGCAGAACCATAATATGCAATATAATATGATTGGAAGGCCAAAGCGATATCTGTTGTCTTATTTACCATTTCTCCTCTCTTTTTTTAACTTTTCGATATAATTCAGTCTTCTTTTTTCTTAAGATTTTTGCAAGGTGCTTCCCTGGCTTATTACCCCATTTGTATCTCTCCTGTGACACTCTATTGAACTCCTTCCTAGTTTCCTGTTCCATCAGATCTTTTAGTGGGTCTCTTTTTATAATTAGGGTCCTATGGGTTTCTACTTCCACTTGCTTTTTATGTCTTTGTTCCAGATCGTATATTTCTTTTACAATTTTCTCCATGATATTTTCTCTTTCCTTTTTTTTTCTTGCCCCAATGGAAATCAGTTTTCCCCTTATGACCGTTTTGTGTGCTTTCCTTATTGTTGCTTTTGTTATTTCTGGCGTCTCATTCTTCAGGAAATATTGATCGATCTCTTCTATTACAATATTTTCTTTTTCCTTGTCTATTAGATCCTCATTTAGTCTCCATGGGACTTTCCCATAGGTTTCCCCTTGTAATTTCATCTTCATTGCCATTGGGGCGTGGTCCGACACTGTTATTCCTATTGTTGATTCCGTCACATCCTCCAGTGCTCTATGCTCAACCAGGATGTAGTCCAGCCTAGAATATGTACCGTGTACGGCCGAGTGGGATGTATAGTCTTTCATACTTGGATGTTGGATTCTCCAGATTTCCACTAATTGATGTTCATATATTTTTTTTTTTAATCCTTCTTAGTTGTTTATATTCTCTATCCGGTGCAACTGACGTGCTATCTAGTTTATGGTCCATAGAGAGATTAAAGTCTCCAGCTAGTATTAGTTTACCTTGTTTAAATTCCATCAGATCATTTAATATTCCTGCCAAGTATTTGTTTGGGTTCTAATTAGGGCAGTATACATTTGCAAGCGTATATTTCATGCCCAGTAAGGTCCCTCTCAGAAAAAGGAAGTGATCCTCTGGGTCAACTTTTCTCTTTTCTTTTATAAAACAATTTTTTTTCCCAAAGCCTATTGCTACTCCTTTTGCCCTCCTAATTGGGGAATCTCCATAGTACCATATTGGGATGTTCTTCAAGTATAACTTGACGTTTGTATCCTGTGCAATATGTGTCTCTTATAAAAATATTATTTCTGCTGCACTTCTTTCTATTTCTCGTAATACCATATGTCTTTTCTCTGGGGAGTTTAATCCTCAAACATTGTATGTCAAGAATTGTATACTAATGTTTCTCTACTTCTCTCCAGTCCCTCCACACACCCCCCCCCCCCAAGAAAAGGGGGGTGACGCCCCAAGCAGGTAGACATGGGGGGCCCTTCTTATCAGAGCCCCGAGGGCTGCAGCAGACCCCCTCCCTCCCCCCCTCCCCCCTTGTTGTTGGTGTTTTGACCTCATGGTCTATAGCATATAGTTAATTTTTAGGTACTCTCTTACCCCTCTGCTCTTTTGGGCGGAGGTGGAATTCTATTTGGTGCACTAGGTCCGCCCCTCCTGTATTGAAGAGGTGACCTCAGAGCGCCCCACATGTCTGGGTTTCCATCCCCTCCATATTTATCTCTTCCTCTTCTCTTCCATTCTCCCTCTCCCGCCTCCCCCCCTCCTCTCCCCTCCTCCTGTCCAGACCTCTACTTTTTTACTTGGTTTTAAATTCAGGTCATTTTGTTATAGTTGTCCTAGTAATCTGTTTCCTTGGGATCAACTGCCATTGTGCTTCATCTTGTGGCATTTTTTCTTGTCTGGAAGTTGAATCTCTGATATTTTCTGGTGTTGGATTTTCCAGTGTTTTTACAGAAAATCAGGAATTTCTTCTATAAACCTAAGTTTAGCAATACGTCCATATCTCCTAGCAATCAAACATGCGGGGAAACTCCAATTATTTTGGATTTCTTGTTCCTGTAAATTTTTCAGTAAAGGTTTTAATGTCCTCCTCCTTCTTCTTGTGAAAGAATTTGTATGGTCTTTTCCTCATATTTAATTGGTGGCTTCCCCCTCAGGTTTCTCTAAATTTGTTTTTTTTCCTCCCAGTTTATAAATCTGACAATAATGTCTCTTAGACTTTTGGGGAGGGAAGAGTCTAGCAATGGCGCCGACCAGGAGCACACCGTAGGAGCGCCCGGTGTCGTCTCCAGTTCCCTGTAATGGAATATTATTAAGTCCCCCTAGCCCCCTTACCCCCTTGTCCCCCTGACTCATAAGACCTGGCTCGAACCCCCCGCCCCGCAGAAAACTGTCTCATCGGGCCGCCTTAGGGATTACCATGCTGGGAGAGGTTGTGGCTCCATCTGCTGCGCCGTCTACTGTGCCGCTGTTGAGGGGTCATCTCTTTGCCTCTGCACCTCCCCGCTTCCTATCAGGTTGTTGCTGCGGGAGGACGGGAGATGGACGGGGAATATGGGAGTGGTTTACCTCCCCCCTCTCCTCTTACATCCCGGTTGGTCCAGAGCGGAGGACAAGCAGCGTCTGATGGGATCCGGAGACAGGTAGGGAGGAGGAGACGCTCGACCATCGGCTTTCGGCGGTTGGTGTTCGGCCACTTGCAGGAGGTCGGGGGTGGCCGAGGAAGAGAGAACAATGGGCAGAGGGCTGCCGAGGATTACCGAGAAGAGCAGAGTGGAGCCAAGCAGAGTGAGGCTGATCGGAGAGAGCCCGCCGAAGAGATTCTGTGGGACAGGGAAGAGTCCCCCTTCCTCTTCCAGATATGTAAAAGAATACTGTGGAACTATATGTGAATATCTTACAACATGCCTGTGTGATGTAAATGAATGGAGTAGGAAGAGAGGAAAATGGGGAGAATATATTTGATACCCGGTACAGAAATAGTTCTCACATATAGAATACTTGAAGTGGAAGTACTATGTGAGTGTATGTTAGGATACACGCTAAGAGACCTTTGCAATTTGAGTCCACTATTGTCAAGATGGGAGAAACTGCACTTATATGAGGCACTTTATTATCTTGAAATTAGGGATCCTTAAACTGATCAGGAGGGCCGATTCATAATCCTCCTACTAGAGATCAGAGCGGTGGTCTGCTCTAGTAAATGTGTATGTTCCTCCTCCCTTTAACCAATGGGTTCTCTACAAGTTATATGAGCATTTAGCTACTTTACAATTCTTCAGATTAAACATAGCTGGAGATTTTAATTCTACTTTGGATCCATCCCTGGACTCGTCCAATCCAAATAGGGTGTATTCACCAGACCTACTTCAATGGGCACAATCATTTAATTATACTGAGATCTGGAGATGGAAGCATCAAACCACTAGGGCTTACTCCTTTCACTCCACCACTCATAAATCAGGCTCCAGGATTGACCTGGTCTTTGGAAATACCTGTGCCCTGGCAGCAGTGAGGGGGGTCTCATACTTACCTGCAGGCCTCTCTGACCATGCACTCCTAGAGGTCACCTTGGAGTTGTCGGCCACCAGGAGTCGAGACTGTTGGCATTTAGCACCTAAATGGTTGCAGGACTCGAAGGTGGGAGGGGTTTCTCCTAAATTACTACAATACTGGGAGATCAATGAGGATTCAGCCTCATCGCAGGTAGTCTGGGACGCCTTTAAGGCTAACACCAGGGGAGAATACATTTCACCTATCAAATCGGTCCATTCTGAGATGTCCTTTCAGGTCCAGGCACTTGAGGAGGGAGAGGCTAGGGCAGCGGAGGCTTTTTCTGGCTCCCCCACTTTAGATCACTTCAGCCGGCTAGCTGAGGCAAGAAGAGCATTGTCTCTACATCTCGCCACGGCCACACATTTGGATTTAAATTCTCTGGCAGGGAGGATCTTTGAGTCCGGAGACAAAAATAGCAAACTCCTAGCGAATTTAGTTGCGGACTCTAAAATGAAGACAGTGGTGTCAGAGATCTGTGGTTTGGAGGGTCAGCTGATCTCTACTGCCGAGCTAATTCTAGATGAATTCAGATCCTTCTATGAAAACTTATATAAGGCAGTACCTGGCTGGCCTGAAGACCGGCAAAGGAAATTTTTACATTCCCTACATCTACCCACTATTTCACAGGAGGATCTTGAATTTTTAGACAAAGATTTTACCACCGAGGAGATAGAGGAAGCTATTTGCTCATTCCCCAGTGGTAAAACACTGGGACCAGATGGCCTACCCGGTGAATGGTACAGAATGTATGCCTCATTAATTGCACCAAAACTGTTAAAAGTCTTTTCCGAAAGTAAAAAACAAATGTCCTTACTCCCTTCTATGTATCAGGCACACATAGTCCTAATCCCTAAGCCTGGCAAAGACATATCCCTTTGTACTTTCTATAGGCCGATCTCCTTGCTAAACTTTGACCTCAAGATCTCAACAAAAATATTAGCGACCAGGCTGCGGATCATTTTAACATCAGTGATTAACATAGACCAGACTGGTTTCATGCCAGGGAAATCAACAGATATAAATTTACGTAGAGTGTTTACACATCTTCAGCTACCTTCAACTGAGTCCTCCACGAGGGTAATGGTTACACTAGACATTGAAAAGGCGTTTGATTCAGTGGCATGGCCTTTTATGTTCTCGGTTCTAGAGGTTATGGGTTTTGGAGAAGTATTCCGGAAGTGGATTGATATTTTATATAAGGACCTGAAAGCGCAGATAAAACTCAATGGTGTCTGTCAGCACCCTTTTCTGTTGGAAGAGGTACGAGGCAAGGTTTTCCACTGTCACGGCTCTCTTTGCCTTGGTGATGGAGCCACTTGCCTCGGCCCTCAGACAGGCGGACGGGATCAGGGGCACAGGTGGGATCCATACATGAGAAAGTTGCTTTATACGCAGATGATCTCATTATTTTCTTGAGTGACCCTGCCCAATCCCTGGAGACGCTGACCATTCTTTCCAATTTCACTAGCTGTTCGGGACTCAAGGTAAACTGGGATAAATCCCAAATTTTACCGATAGATAAAGCCGCAAAAGACATAGCAGATCCCAACCTCCCCCTACTTTGGTCAGACAAAATAAAATACCTAGGTATTCACATCACCACATTTACCTCTGACTATTATACCCTTAACTTGGAACCACTGATACAAATGATGAGGACAAGACTGAAGGCTTGGGCACATCTCCCCCTCTCTTTATTCGGGAGGATTAATTTATTTAAGATGAAGCTTCTGCCTGCCTTTCTCTATGCTCTCAGACATGCACCTGTCTGGATCCCCAAAAAAGTATTTCACCTGATAAACACCATGTTATTATCTTTTCTCTGGGGAACCGGTCAGCCGAGATGTAGGCTGACGGTGCTACAGAGACCTTGGGGGAGGGAGGCTTGGCTTGCCCTGACCTCCATTCCTATTTTGTGGCAGCTATGTTATCCCATGCCCACAACTGGCTGGTCTCTGATGAGTCCAATGCAGCAGTGGTCCTGGAAGCAGCATGTCTGGGGTCTTATGAGGCGCTACGGAACCTACTTTACCGGGGTCCCAGAGCTCCCTTCCCTCCCACGACAGCAATGAAAGCGGTCATACGGCCGTGGTCGGTGGAAAATTCAATAAGTCCCATAACCTCTGGACACATTTCCCCACATAGCCCTCTTTGGTTTAACCCACAATTATCAGAATTTGGGTCCATTACCGACCCTAGTATATGGGCAGGCAAGGGAATCAAATATATAAATCAGATCTGTTTTGAAGGCAGACTACAGACTTTTGACAGGTTGAAACAACAATATAACTTAACTAACTCACACTTGTTTAGATTCCTGCAGCTTAGGCATGCTTTTAACACTCAGTTTGAAAATGCTCACGTGGCCTTTTACACCTCCAATCTGGAGACTTTGCTCAGAGATGAAGCTCTGCCTAAGCCCTTATCCACCATATATAAAGCGTTATACCGCGTACACACGGTCGGATTTTTCTTCTACAAAAGTCAGACGGACGCCGACTGACAAAATACGGCTGACAATCCGATCGTGTGTGGGCTTCCCCGGACTTTCAGCGGACTTTTCCAGCCGCAAATCTGACGGACTTTAGATTTGAAACATGCTTTAAATCTTTACGTCGTAACTACGCCGGACCCAGAAATCCGCTCGTCTGTATGCTAGTCCGACGGACAAAAACCCACTCTAGGGCAGCTATTGTCTACTGGCTATCAACTTCCTTATTTTAGTCCGGTGTACGTCATCACGTACGAATCCGTCGGACTTTTGTGTGATCGTATGTAGGCAAGTCTGTTCGTTATAAAGTCTGCCGCAAGTCCGCAAAAAGTCAGTCAAAAGTCTGTCGGACAGGCTGTCGGACATTTGTAGCCGAAAAGTCAGACCGTGTGTATGCGGCATAACTCCCTAAAATCCACACGAGACTAGAAAACCTTAAGGCAAAGTGGGTGGTTGATTTCCCTACATTAGACACAGAAGATTGGGAGGAAATGTGGGAGTGCCCCTTTTCACAGCTAGTATCAGCTAGAGATAAATTAGTGCAATTTAAAATAGTACATAAGGTGTATTACACACCCGTACGCCTACACAAAATCTACCCATCTATTTCTGCTTCTTGTTGGAGATGCAACTCACCCTTAGCGGACTTAATTCATATTTTTTGAAGTTGTCCTCAGATTTAAATTTTTTGGGTTGAGGTAACCAATTTTATCTTGACTGTCACCACTGTCCCTGTGCCACTGTCTGTAGAGGTATTTCCACTGGGACTTGTAGAACCACTGGCCCCACGCGGGCAATCAGAACCCTACTAGGATTATTACTATACTATGCCCGTAAATCGGAAGTACTCAGATGGAAAGCCTCATCCGCACCCTCAATACATTTCTGGAAGAGGTGAGTGAATGCGGCTCTGCTGCTGTTCAAGGCTACTTACCTGTCGTGCGGCTGTGGCAAAAAATTCCATGAAATATGGGATATTAGGACTGAATCCCCTTCCACTAATGCAGACTCGATGGACGATTAGTAATGTTCTATTAAGTACTGAGAATGGCTCAAGTTGAATTCCTGATCTCATAAACGTCCCTGGGTTGCTAAATTGATAACTACACTTCATTTCATGGATAACTAAAGTTTTGTAGGGTATATGTGAAATTGGAGGATTGCTTTAAATATTTTGCACAGGTGGTTGAGCGTACAGTGGTTTAGCTAGTTTTTATATATCTTTTTATATGTATGTTTTTTTTTGTTTTTTTTCTCTCTTAGTCTGTTAGTTTTAGTGACTGAGCCTGGGTATGCCCAATAGGCTCTATATTGTTTTATATTTACCTTGAAATTACAATAAAAACAGCTTTTTTGTTGGGAGTAAGTTGGTAAAATGAGGGGTAAGTCGGCAAGAGGTGGCGGGGTGGTGGTCAAATCACCCTGTGCTAGTCTAAGCCAGAGCTCTGGTCCTATGCACAAATATATAACCCAAGGAGGGGATTTGGAAGCAGAAAGCCAAACAACAGAAAAACAACAAAGTACTAAGGGACGTCAAATAGAAACCAAAAAAAAAAAAAAGGAGGAAAAGGGCCAGAATAAAACCCTGTTAGAAATTAGTACACTCTCAGATGCCAGAATAGATCAGTAACTCGAGTTAGACCCACGTGCAAGAAGAGAGGAAGAACAACAGAAGACAGCTCAACTCCCAACAAAAATAGATATGGAAATAATGTTTGCGGCCCTGGAAAACCCCTTAAAAACAAAAATGGCAACAATACATAAAGATCTGGGCCACACGCTTTCAAGAGTAGAGGAAGTTGATACAAGTATGATAAAAGGGCTACAAGGAGAAATAAAAATATTAAAAAAAGATCAACAAGAACAAGCGTACAGATTAGAAGACTAAGAAAATAGGGATCGAAGGAAAAACCTAAGATCACAAGATCCTCCCTGAACTCACTCAGACAGAAAATTTAACAGAAATAATAAGGAAGATCTTTAATCCAATTCTTGGAAAAGAAAAAACTAACCTAATAAAAATTAAAAGAGTACATAGAATAAGAAGACCATAAGGGTTACCAACTGGCTTATAATACTGCACACGTCCAGTCACATGACTCTGGCCCTTTATGAAAACAACATCCATCAACAGGTCTACACTCCGCCCCTCTTTTCCCCCAGCCTATCAGCAGACACCAACCCCTCCCCTCTCTCCCCCCCACCCCTCACCTCTCATAAGCTTGTTGAGCAAGCATAGGCGTAGGTCTGACAAAGAAGCTGTGCATGCTCCGAAACGCGTTACTGCCCACCACCTTCAGCTGATGTCACATCGGCCATGTGTGTTCCAGCTTGGTTCCGCTCCACCTCATCGCATCTTCACCACCTCGCCAATCCATGTCACCAGGGACTCTGACAGCTGCAGGACGCCTCTCTCTCCCCCAGACAGATGAGGATTACAGCGATTTGCATGAGGACATATCATTATATGCCTATGACCTCTTACTATCTTGTAAGTGTTTTTAATCCCATTGTGCCTGTAATAAATCTTTTAACTACTGCACTTAGAGGCGCCTCTTTCCTTTATGACCCTCCAGAGCTGCTTTTTCTCTACAAAGTGCTGCCTTCAGTGCCATCTCTCCACTGCTACTAAGACTGGATACCCAGCCTCACCAGAGCGCCCTCATCTCTCTTTCCTTTCTGTATGGGGCCCCATGGTTCCTAATTTAAAGATAAAAAGAGAGAGCGCACAGGCTCCTAGTATAACACGGTTTATTGAATGAAGATTAAAAATAACAAAGTATCACTACACACTCACATTCAGGTGCACAAGGCCTTAATACCAATCAGAATCCATCTTCTGATCAGACTTCAGCAGAGTGAATTATGATTGATTGCTATGGATTACTGGCCAGAGTTCCTCTTTAACCTGGAGCTGAATGTCCTGCAGACAATTTCAGGATGTTGAAACAGAGGTCCTTTCAGTTTGCGAAATGCCTCATGCCTTATAGCTGTGACTTTATTAAGGCGGAAGGTAATCCACACTTCTGCTTACACAAAAAGTTGCTAAATTCATCAGCATAATACTTAGTATTCGGACATGTCAGATGGGACAGGGTCAGAATGTGTGTGAAAGGCCAGGCTGACAAAATGCTTCTTGGTAATGAAACTGCAAGTAATGATCCCAATACTGGAACTCTTAAAGCAAACTGGAGGAAAGGAGAGAGAACAGTCATAGACTGACCATAGACAAGCCCATAGATCCCCAGAACATAGGCTGAGATGCTAAAAATTACACACATGTTCCATCACCATAGAAGAGTGAAGCATATTGGTCCGCTTAGGGCAAGAATATATTCTTATGTGTGATTACAGGAGCCTACAACATGCAATTTACAAATGATCTATAAGGCTACATGCACAGAGGAGCTTTGGCCAGTGAGCCTCAAATCCCATTGTTTTTAGGAGCTCCAGGAAGCACAGGTGCAGCAACCAGCCCCACTACCAGCAGCCTGTCAAAAAAACAGGTTGAAATATGTGGCAGCTGGACACTACCAAGCGGTACTCATGTTTAAAGCTGTATGCAATCTGGGACGTATGCCACAAATACAGTAATTCTGTGTAGGGTGTGATCCATGATAAATGCTTAACCACTTGCTTACTGGGCACTTATACTCCCTTCCTGCCCAGGCCAATTTTCAGCTTTCAGCGCTGTCGCACTTTGAATGACAATTGCGCAGTCATGCAACACTGTACCCAAACAAAATGTTTATCATTCTTTTTTACACAAATATAGCTTTTTGTTTGTGGTATTTAATCACCACTGGGTTTTTTATTTTTGCTAAAGAAACAAAAAAAGACAGAGAAGTAAAAAAAAAAAAAAGGTTTTCCTTCTTTCCTTCACTGATGGGCACTGATGAGGCAGCACTGGTGGGCACTGATAAGGTGGTACTGAAGGGCACTGAGAGGTGGCACTGGTGGGCGCTGATTAGCAGTACTGATGGGCAATGATAGGTGGCACTGGCGGGCACTAACTATCAGCAATGGTGGGCAGATGTTGGGATCGATGTCCCTGTAACAGAAGTCGTTTACCAGCTTTCTTCTTTTCACCTCACGCCATCAGCATGAGGAGAAAAAAAGCAGATAACCGGCTTCTGTTTACTTCCGTAATCAGCTGTCATTGGATGACAGCTAATCACGTGGTAGAGGGCGGCTATAATTGGCCCTTTACCATGATCTGTGATCAGCAGAGTCTGAAGGACTCAACGATGACAGAGCATGCCACCCCCTGGGTGCACGAGCAGCGTGATCACGGGAGCACGTCTATCGACACCCTCCCAGCACTGGAAGCCCCCGCTGTGGCTTTCAGCTATAGCGTGGGCGGAAAGTGGTTAAGGGTCCCTGCTGTCCGGTGAGTTGGATGGCGCTGGTGTTAGACTGGTGAGGGCAGGCCCGGATTTACTCCCTTTGCCGCCCCAAGGCCGGGTCCTTCAATGCCGCCCCCCCCCCCCACACACACACACACACACACACACACACACACACACCACCATCATTCTCGTCCTTTATCGATGACTGCAACAATAGATCAATTAAGAACATATCTCCACTATATACTCCCCCCTCTATCATCTCTATATACTCCCCTCTATCGTCTCTATATACACCCCCCTCTATATACAGGTATACAGACAGGCTAGGACAGTATATAGGCAGGCTAGGACGGTATACAGGCAGGCTAGGACGATATACAGGCAGGCCAGGATGATATACAGGCAGGCCAGGACGATATACAGGCAGGCCAGGACGATATACAGGCAGGCCAGGACAATATACAGGCA
Organism: Lithobates clamitans; assembly: GCA_037952925.1. Classification (NCBI taxonomy): domain Eukaryota; kingdom Metazoa; phylum Chordata; class Amphibia; order Anura; family Ranidae; genus Lithobates; species Lithobates clamitans. The sequence goes on along the minus strand of JBBGZY010000187.1, from coordinate 6,081,367 downwards.
GGCTAGGACGGTATACAGGCAGGCTAGGACGGTATACAGGCAGGCCAGGACAATATACAGGCAGGCTAGGATGGTATACAGGCAGGCTAGGATGGTATACAGGCAGGCTAGGACGATATAAAGGCAGGCTAGGACGGTATACAGGCAGGCTAGGACGGTATACAGGCAGGCCGGGACAATATACAGGCAGGCTGGGACAATATACAGGCAGACTAGAACGGTATACAGGCAGGCTAGGACGGTATACAGGCAGGCTAGGACGGTATACAGGCAGGCCAGGACGGTATACAGGCAGGCCAGGACGGTATACAGGCAGGCCAGGACGGTATACAGGCAGGCCAGGACGGTATACAGGCAGGCCAGGACGGTATACAGGCAGGCCAGGACAATATACAGGCAGGCCAGGACAATATACAGGCAGGCTAGGACGGTATACAGGCAGGCCAGGACGGTATACAGGCAGGCTAGGTCGGTATACAGGCAGGCTAGGACGGTATACAGGCAGGCTAGGACGATATACAGGCAGGCTAGAATGGTATACAGGCAGGCTAGGACGGTATACAGGCAGGCTAGGACGATATACAGGCAGGCTAGGCTCTAGCCTAGGGGAGAGAGAGAGAGAGAGAAGGTGATGATCATGAGGAAGAGAGGGGGGAGGAAGAAGGTGCATAGCACAAAGGGGTGGGAACAGAGAGGGGGGTTATTCTGGGGGTCTCACTCACCAATTATGCTCTCCCATGCAGGCTGGTCTCCCCCAGGGCTGTGGCAGCCATTGTTTGATAACAGAACTCCTCTCACAGCACAGTACAGTGCATTGCATTGCATGCATGTGGCTGGAGTGTGGGCGGGCACAAATGGGAGGCGGAGTATTGGATTGGACAAGCAGTGCAGTGAGGGAGGGGTTAGGAAGACAGTGGAGACCGAACACAGCCTGACTCCTGCACAAGCTAGCTGGCTTTCCACCCTCTCACTGTGTCACTGTGACAGGATGCCAGAGGCTGTGGAGCGCGGAGTTAGAGGGGAATAGTTATCCTTAATCTCCACTCCATACAAGTCTTGCTGCCTGGGAGAGAAGACGCTCCTCCTGCAGCTGCCCACAGACTCCGCCCCCTGCTCTCCTTTCTAGTCAGAACAGATTGTTTGTCCTCATCCCCGCCCTGCTCATACAGAGCTCCGAATGATGTTAGTGCAGCGGCGCCGCCCCTGCACTACTGCCGCCCCGAGGCCTGGCCTCGGTGGCCTTGTGGGAAATCCGGCCCTGGGTGAGGGTGCAGGCTGATGAGAGGTCTGTCCAAACCCAAAGCAAATTGCAGAAATAGGAAGAGATAGCCCAGCCACGAGTGGTTAGCAGGTAAAAGCAGCCTCAGCTCGATTCCATATCTTTATGGACCTTGCTTTATGCACTGGTGCGCAGTCATGTTGGAACAGGAAGGGGCCCCATCCCCAAATTGTTCCCACAAAGTTGGGAGCATGAAATTGTCTAAAATGTCTTAGCATGCTGATGCCTTAAGAGTTCCCGTCACTGGAACTAAGGGGCCAAACCCAACCACTGAAAAACAACTCCACACCATAATCCCCCTTCCACCAAATGATTTAGACCAGTGCACAAAGCAAGGCCCATAAAGACATGGATGAGTGAGTTTGGGGTGGAGGAACTTGATTGGCCTGCACAGAGTCCTGACCTCAACCCGATGGAACACCTTTAGGATGAATTAGAGCGGAGACTGTTGGCCTTCTCGTCCAACATCAGTGCCTGACCTCACAAATGCGTGTAAAGGCAGGTGTCCCAATACTTTTGGTAATATAGTGTATTCTGGCTGTATTATTTTCAGTGGACTTGATAGTTCATTTACAAGCGATTACACACTTTAAGGGATAAGAACTTTATTTATGGAATTGTGGTCACTAAAAGTGTATGTTATTTTTATGAAAATATTACTGATTTAGCAATTTCAAAGGATTGCACACCTATTTTTGGTTTATTTCTTTTTTGGCATACTCAAGAAGAGGATTGCTTGGGATAAAAGATCACTGTTTATATTTGTATAAGCTTTATTGCCATCTTGTGGCCAGAGGAGAATTCCCAGATGACCATTGTGACCAATGTGTAATAATAGTCATGACAAATTTGACCGCTGTCACCAAGACAGAACATTACTATACATTACTCTTTTTTTTAACTGTGTGCTGTAAAAGATGTCTTTGAACAATACAGTATGTTAAAGGTAAATAAAAACTTTTTTTTTTTTTTTTTTTTTTTTTTTTTTACAAATAGCATCACCGTTGTAATTTTGCCATAAAACAATTTACCAGAATTGATAATCCTACAACATGCAGAACTATATGCATCAGATTAGACTCAAATTTAATTATTCATAGCATTACAGGTAATAACTCATGACTCATAACTCACTGATAATGATACCAATTTAATTAGTACTTCAATTATTTAGAAGACGCCAGCAGGTGTCAGAAACACGTGCTATTTCAATTTAAACCAGTGTTTTTCTAGTATTTTCTTAAATGCTTAAAGAGGAAGAAAACCCTAATGGCTTTACTTCCTCTTTGTTTCCCATCGCATAGTAGCCCATTATGTGTCACTTACCTGCCACAGGAGCCTGCGATGTCACCGCTGTCCCCTCTGCTACAGAGCGTCCATCTTCTTTCCGGGTATCGTGGTTCCGGCGCTGTGATTGGCCGGCGCCGCGATGAAATCACTCCCGCGCATGCGCACGGGAGCCGCCACTAACGGCATATTGCCATTAGCAGTGGCACGCTCAGTGCGCCTACGCGCCGCTGTCTACGGCGCATGTGCCATAGACAGCGGTGCCTGTCTTTTTGCAGATATCTCCTAAACCATGTAGGTTTAGGAGATACTTCTTGGACCTACAGATAAGCCTTAATCTAAGCCTTTGATTTGTTTTAATCCTATCTAAAACACACTGACACTAACTGATACTGATACTAATTTAAAAAAAAAAAATCCTGTCCAAAAAATACTGACCCTGACCTTGACCCAAACACTAACCCTGGCACTGACCTAAATTAAACCTTGATCTACATATTTTTTTTTTATTTTTTTTTTCTACCTTGGCATCTTTACAATGTATCTCTCCCATCCATTCCTTGAGACAGAAAACATGGGGGCAGGCTTCACAGCAACCGATCACTGTGATAGCCAATCAGAGGCCATCACAGCAATCAGGTGACCCGGAATCCGACGGTCCAGGTCCCGCTCATTAGAACAGGGCCTGGGGCTCTCTGTGAGACCACGGTCTCTGTGCTAGGAGCAAGCCACGGCAGAATTAAAAATCCTTTGACAGGTACAACAGTTCATATGCAAATACATATACAAAATGTATAACGAAAGCAGTTCATATAGGAAAACATGTAACATCAACACAATCAAAATATGATAGTCAGACAGGTCTGATCAGGAATAAAACAAGATTTTTGGAAACCAATATACAAGGAAGCTCCAGCGGCAGCATGTGTCATCACGCTACATAGCCATTAAATGCAAAGTTTAGAAGCACATTTAAAACTAATTGACAGGCAGCAAGATGCTACATAAAAGCCAAGCATTCCCTACAATAAAACATGAAGAGAGCAGTGCTATGCTAGTATTATTAGTGTCAGATTTATTATACGCTGTATCTGAAGTCATCAGAAAAAAGTACAAGTAATGCTTTGATCATACATCTGATATCATTTACTGGGTTACTGCTATTTTTAGACAAAAGGATTTTTTTTTCTCTATCAGGAGGAATGCACATATTCTGGGTTAAAGGGTTAGTCCATTTATACCTAGGAATTCACTTTTAGGTGTTGCTATCTGTAGACCAGAGCTCTCCAAACTTCCAAAACAAAGAGCAAATTTACTGTTGTTCAGACAGGAGGGTTGGACTGTGGTCAGTGGGAGTAAACAATGCTCCATCTTTGGTGTTAGGAGGTAAAATATTGCCCCATCGTTGGTTGCAGGGTGAGAAATAGTGCTCAGTCATTGGTGCAAGGGTGAGAAATAGTGCCCCATCATTGGTGACAGTGGGAGGAATAGTGCCTGATTGTTAGTGTCAGTGGGAGGAATAGTGACCCATCTTTGGTGTCAGCGGGAGGAATAATGACCCATCTTTGGTGTCAGCGGGAGGAATAGGGCCCCACCCATCATTGGAAGCTCTCAGCCATCTCCTGGGCCATCAGGTAACATGCCTGCCCCTGTACAAGCCATGGCTGGGGATCTCTCTACCCCTGGTGATGATGAAGGTTCCGAGGCCATTCGGGAGCGAGTGGTGGCCGGGATTAAGGTCCTGAATAAGGAGAGAGACAAGCTGTACAAGCTCAGAGCGGAGCTGAAGCGCTTGAGAAGGCAGCGTGAGGGCTTACACAGCCAGAAACGTGGGTCCATGGATCCGGAGATCCAACTGGCCAAGGTCCAGGTTGAACACCAGGAAACCATTGTGTCCATGATGGAAGGCAAAGATGGGCCCTTTAAGGAAAAATTCTGCAATGACAGAAGGTTTGCCAGGATGACAAAAATGGAGGTGGAGGAGGAGACCCCCAGTTCAGACCCCCTGCCCCCTCAGGGAGAGGTAAGCAGCCCGATGCCTTCCCAGGACTCAGGAGGCATGCTCAGGGCCATCCAGGCAATGGAGTCTCCTTTGCGGGAGGATCAGTTGGTGTTTCATGAGGAGGACATTACTGATAATATGCCTGACAAGGTAAAGCCTGTCAAGCCCCATGTGGTGCATAAAACTGTTTTTGTGAACACTGTGACTGATACAGACAATGTGCCCAGTGACTATCGGGCTGCTAATCCCATGTGTAGCAATGCTGTACCTGCTGATGCTGCAGTACAGCAAAATATGCATTTAAAAAATGACATTCCTGCAGAGGAACTGCAAGATTCAGCAGAACCAACTAACCCCCCTTTAGCTGAGTCTAAAGCTGTTTGCCCAACAGCTGCTGAGGACTCTACAGCACAGCTTCAGGAGACAGCTGGTATTGCATCAGAAACTGTGACTATTCCTGATAGGAATGTGAATGTGTGCGTGACTGATAAAAATCAACCCAGTACCAGTGTGATGGACAGTCCTACCAACTCTGTTCAAGCAGATAATAATAATAATTGTAATGTACAGACTAATGTGACATAAGTGTGGGGCCTTGGCTCTGATAAACCTACATTTGCTCAGGTGGTACGCTCTGCTCCTGGTGGCTCTGCCCCCAAGCGGGTTTTCCCCCTGCGGCCTACCACCTTGAGAACCCCGGGATCTGGTCTTGGGTCTCTGGCTTCTGCTGGGGGTCAGAGACGAAATGTAGTGATTCTTAAATGGGAAGATGGTGCAATCCCTCCAGCACGGCGTGCAGTGGTGGACATGATTTTGGAGATGAGTTTTGGGGCAAACGATCTGTATGCCCTAATACATGTTGCTGGGAGCCGGGAATATACTATTAGTTTCACCAGGCCAGAGGGTCTTGACCTGTACTGGGAGCGATATGAGGCTCGGTGCAGGTCAAGACCCGAATGGGAAGGTCTGGCCCCAGTTGCGGTTTCACAAAGGTCTACAGTGAAAAAAAAAAAAAAAAAAATCACAATTATCCTCACTAATGAGAGTGTTCCTGCTCGAGATTTAGAGGTCTGGTTAAAGAATTATGGTGAGGTATTGACTAAGCCCGATAAAATACTTGATGAATGTAACATCTGGACTGGGGGTTTGTCGGTTACAGTCAGGTTGGCCAGGGATGAGAATGTTGTCTGTCACCTGCCCTCCTCAGCTTTTATAGGGAGGGAAAGGATGACTATTTTCTACCCTGGTCAGCCGAAGCTGTGTCACCGCTGTGGAGAAAAGGGACATTTGAGCTCCTCCTGTTTCCTGTTCAGCCTTGATATGTTCAGTGTGTCGGGGTCAGGGTCATATGGCCAAGGACTGCACAGAGATGATCAGGTGCAACCTGTGCCTGCGCCTTGGCCACCCCTATAGCAGATGTCCTGAAGCCTGGAACAATATGGCGAAGGAGGTACTAGATGACTTGTCAAGGCTGGACAGGATGGAGGGTGAGGGCCCTGGTGTACCATCCTCCTTTGCGGTGACTGACTCCCCTGGTCCTGTTCAGGATTCCTCTCCAGTTCCTGTGGCCACCCCTACTGTGTCTGTAAGTATTCCTTCTGTATCTGTCTCTGTGTCCCCCCCCCCCCGCCTACTGTACCCTCTCCTCTTGTGTCAGAACCTTCCAAGTCTGTGCCCCCTGAGTCAGTTCCCCCCCAGGAGTCTACCCCTCCTAAGTCTGACTCAAAGGGAGCACCCCCCCCACCAGGAGTGGTAGCATGTACTAAAAAGGTTGCTTCTTCCTCTGTAAAGAAGTCTTCTGTAAAGACATCAAAGACAAAAATAAAAGATGAGGGCATCTATGAAGCTGACCTGCAGTACCTGGAGGAGAGAAGGAAGGTTGGGAAGCGGAAGAAGCAGGCGGTGAGGATGGAACAGGCTCCAGTGCCTGTCCCCAACCGTCATAGGTCCTCTACGTGGGATATTTCCTCATCTGGAGCTTCTTCGGAGCGAAGTTCCGATTCTGAAATGGAATTTGAGGCAGCCTCAAGAAAGAGAGAGGCTTCTGGTGATGAGCAGCAGAGGGGAGCTAAGAAGCAATCCACCCAATAACCCAAATGGCGGTTCCCCCTCCGTTAAAAGTGGTGACAATAAATGTCGCCAGCATTAAGTCAGTAAGAGCTCGTTCTATGGCCTTCTTTTTGTTCAGCCAATTAGATGCGGACATTTTATTTTTACAAGAGACTAGGCTCACCTCCTTGGCAGATATTCACATGTCCAAGAGAGAGTGAAGGTATGGTCCATCTTACTGGTCTCTTGTGGCCGAGCCTTACGGCGGTGTGGCGGTGTTGTTTAAAACCGGCATGGTAACTGTCCGGCGGGTTATTGAGGTGGAGATTGGGAGATGTAGGGTCTTAGACGTCCTTGTGGGAGGGCAGGACCTGCGCCTAATTAATGTTTATGGGCCGCACACAAAGTGGGACAGGAAATGCCTTTTTACAAGGATCAAGCCATTTCTTTTTACATCCCGGCAAGTGGTCTTTGGAGGTGACTTTAATACAGTAACTAGGCCCAAGGACAGGAAGGACTTCAAGGACAGGCTGGGATATGATAGCGTTTTTTTAAATAGTATGGTTAGGGATGCTGGTCTTGTGGATGTGCACAATAAGCACCTCCCGGATGACACCGAGTTCACCTTTCATCGAGGTAATAGTCAGAGTAGAATAGATAGGTTTTTTTTGAAGGAGACCTCTGCTTTCTCGCCCCCAGTGGTGCAGGCAGTAGAGTTCTCTGATCACTGTATGCTATCTGTGGTCCTGAATGCTTCAGACGCCCCTCAGAGGGGCAAGGGCATCTGGAGATTGAATTTGACTGTACTCAAAGAAGAACATGTTAGACAATCCTTTGAGGAATTCTTTCAGGCACAGGTGACCATCCTGGACTTTTGTAGCAGCAAGGCTGAGTGGTGGGAGCTGACCAAAAAGAGGATTGCTGGATTCTTCAGGGGCCTAGCCAATAGAAAGCAGTTTAATAAATACATGACCTACCAACGTTTATGGAGGAAGCTGGATATTCTTGTCTCGAGAGGAGGAGATCCTGGGGCAATCTCCGAAGTGAAACTCCTACTCAGGAAGTGTCAATATGACCGGTATGCCTCTTTGGTTCTGGAGAGGGACTATGGGAAGTACCACTCGCCTGACCCTTACCAGAACAGCAAACAAGGTGTAGCAGTTAAAACGGTCGTTGGCCCTAAGGACAGTACAGGTTCCTTGACAAAGTCCAGGTCAGGGATTCTGGAGGTCGTGAGGTCCTTTTATGCTGACCTTCTTGGGAGCTTGACCGTGACAAGATGCAAAGCTTTTTGGACTCTACTCCAGGTCTAAATGATGAAGATGTCCCATTGATGAATTTGACAGAGGAGATCACAGTTGAAGAGGTGTTGAGGGCAATTGAACAGCTTGCCATCAAAAAGTCACCTGGACCGGATGGCTTGACGGCTGAGTTTTACAAAGCTTTTAAGTCTATTCTGGCCCCACATTTGGTAGAGGTTTTTAACAGTTGCCTTGCTGAGGGGGTACTTCCCCCTTCCATGAGGCACTCAGCTGTGATTCTTCTTTTAAAGGGTAAAGATCCTTCGATGATTGAGAATTGGCGCCCCATCAGCCTTCTTAATGTCGATAGAAAGATACTGGCAAAGATCATTTTCTGGCGCCTATCGTCAGTAGCAGAGTCTTTGCTTTCTCGCCATCAGCACTGTTCGGTCCAGGGTAGGTGCACCTTCACAGCAGTTTTGGCTGTCCGGGAGGCCTTGGAGCGGTGCAGGGCTGCAGGCTGGGGAAAGTATTTGCTGACATTGGATCAGGCAAAAGCTTTTGATCGTGTTAACCATGAGTACCTGTGGTTGCTCCTTAGTAAGTACGGTCTGCCGGGTGGTTTTGTCAATTGGTTAAAAATCTTGTATAGGGGGGCAGAAAGCTTTCCTCTTGTTAATGGTTGGGTTGGGCAGTCCTTTGAGGTTGGCTCCGGGGTGCGCCAGGGTTGTCCCCTGTTCTATGTGTTTGCAATCGACCCCTTCATCAGGAGCCTAGAGAGCAGCATGTTGTGTGGGGTGCCAGTGGGGCTCCCGGGTGAGACGCCTTTGAGGGTTGTTGCCTATGCGGACGATGTGTCGGTGATTGTCACTGGGGAGAATGAAGCAGAGGAGGTGGTCTCTCTGACATCACGGTATTCTGAAGCATCAGGCTCCAAGATTAATCAGGAAAAGACTGAAGTTTTCTGGATGGGAAAGGAAGATGAGGGTTTTGATCTCCCGGACACCTTTCCAGTGCCCCAGGAAAGAATTAAGATTCTAGGCATTGAATTTGGACCCGGCGATTATAGCCTCTAAAACTGGGAAGGCAGACTGGAAATTGCCAATACTAAAGGTGGTCAGCTGGAAGAGATGGAAGTTATCTATAAGGGAAAGGGTTGATCCGATTAGGACTTACCTGATTACGATCTTCTTGTAGGTCAGCTTTGTCTGCATCTTGCCAGTGTCTCTCTATGCTAGGGTCAGTAGCGTGTTCTTCCAGATGTTGTGTGGGAACAGACTGAACCCCATCAAGAGGAATGTCACCTATCTATCCAGGAGGGAGGGTGGCTTAGGTATGGTCAACCCAGTTCTTTTCTTTTCACTGCTTTTTCTCAAGTTTAACATTGGTAATATGCTTGCCGTGGAACCTCCTGGATGGGTAGGCATATTTAGATCTTGGTTTAGGCCTTTTCTACGACTTTGGGAAGAAGGTGGCCAAGTGAAGAATCTCAGGGGTCATCGTGGTCAGCTACCAGCCTATGTCGCTCCGTGCCTGAAGTTACTACGGCAGTGGCGATTGTCGGCTGAAGATCTCAGATCGGTTCCGAGGAAAGTCCTTATGAGTCGAGTCTTGAGCGAAGTCTTTCATGACCCACTGGCCTTAAGGGATTGCCCAGGCCCAGTTTTGAGGGCAGGGTTAAGATTTATTTGGACAGAGTACCCCCTAAATTTAGGGATCTGGCCTGGTTGTGCTTCCATGGGAGACTCTATGTTCGGGGCAATTTGAAATTCCGCAGTGGGATGGATCGTAGCTGTCCTCGGGAGGAGTGTGCAGGTGAGGAGGAGACTATGGACCATTTTCTGCTTCATTGTCCTTTTAACATAGAGGTGTACAAACAGGTGGGGCGGGCCCTCGGTGTTCCTTTCCTCTCCAGGCTGGGTTATGCTAAGTGGGTGTATGGAGCATTCAATACTGGTGGGGTTTTTTGTTTGGATACACTTTTTTTAGTTAGCCTAGTAGTTCGTTATTTCATCTGGAACGCACGGTGTCAGGTCTGCATTCGGCATAAAATCCTTCCTGTTCAGGTGGTGGTGTATGACATTTTGCATGAGGTGGAGAAGATTCGGGTGCTCGAGAGAGACACGCGGAGTCAGGGGGCTTGGTTGAAGGCGTGGAGGGGTTTCAAGCCTCCCTGACCGTCAGGAGTCTCTTTCCCGGGTGTGGCTGTCTGTCGCTTATCACCCTAGATTATTATTTTTTGGATTCATTTTTGATAAATGGCTGCATACATAGGTGATGGGTTGTGCCTCTTAGGCCCTCTCTGCTGCTTTATGTAAATAGTTTTCTAAAAATGTGTTCGTAGTGGACTATGTATATATTGTAAATATTCTGAACATGGATGTGTATTCCTTGGATTTCTGTTGAAGTTTTGTACTATGGTTTTGTTTTTTACTTTTGTATAAAATTGGTTGCTTGATTCTTTTCAATAAAAGATCAATAGTGACCCATCTTTGGTGTCAGTGGGAGGAATAGTGACCCAACTTTGGTGTCAGCGGGAGGAATAGTGACCCATCTTTGGTGTCAGCGGGAGGAATAGTGACCCATCTTTGGTGTCAGCGGGAGGAATAGTGACCCATCTTTGGTGTCAGCGGGAGGAATAGTGACCCATCTTTGGTGTCAGCGGGAGGAATAGTGACCCATCTTTGGTGTCAGCGGGAGGAATAGTGACCCATCTTTGGTGTCAGCGGGAGGAATAGTGACCCATCTTTGGTGTCAGCGGGAGGAATAGTGACCCATCTTTGGTGTCAGCGGGAGGAATAGTGACCCATCTTTGGTGTTGGTAAGAGGAATAATGCCCAATTGTTTCAGTGGCTGGAATTGTGCCCCATTGTTGGTGTCAGTAAAAATGCCCCAAGGGCCAGATAAAGGTAAGCAAAGGGCTGCATCAATTTCCCCGGGGCCGCAGTTTGGAGACAATTGACAGAGGCAAATGTTTTTTATTGATTGAGGAGCGTGGATGCATACAAGTCTGGTGAATCACCCACTAGTATTAGCATATCCTCCCCACCAAAGGTCCTACATGTTGCCTTTTTAAGCTCAAGTTCATTCCTCCTGCAATTTTGTATAGTAAAATACGTAAATAATCCAATACAAAACATGAACGATTTTGGTAAATGCTGCAGCATAGAAACTAAAGAATATCTATAGCTAAAACTGTATTTCCAAGTTTTGGAAAAAAATAGGGTTAGAGTTTGATACATATTACTGCCCATGGGACTTTCATGATGTATGCCATGCAAACCAAAAATAATGACATTTTATTAAGTATCTATCAAAATGTTTTTAAAAACGCATTTAAAGTAATACATACAAATACGAATCGTACATCAATAAAAACAATTGGCTTACTTTCGTCAGTTACTTGCATGTGGAAGAATTTTGAAATGTGATGTAGAACAAGACAGATGAATATCATAAATCAGGTTCTTCTCCAAGGTAAACTCTATGTTTATATTTTATGTGCAGAATTGCATGTATAATGGAGGAGTTTAATTTTTGAAATCCAATCCTTTGTCCTGAGGTTTGTATCTATGAGACTCTCACTTGTAATTTGGGAGTAATTTGTAAATAAAAGAACTGCAGCATATATTGTATGTGCAGTGTGTTTACTGCAAGTAGGCTCAAACTAAACAGGACTCTTTAACCACTTCTGGACTAGCCGCCGCAGTTTTACTGCAGCAGGTTGGTTCGGCAGGGCAAATCGACGATACCTTACATCGCTTTTCCTTTTGGCCACTAGGGGCATTTGAGTGATATCAAATTCTTATTTATGCATCATTTAACATGCTTTGCTATGAACATGAAAACATTGATAGGGGCCACCTAATGTCTCTAAGTGACATTGGTGGGGAGATCCCCATGCCTGAGTTCAAAGGTCCACATTAGAGATGCTCAATAGGGTTTAGGTCTGGAGACATGCTTGGCCAGTCCATCACCTTTACCCTCAGCTTCTTTAGCAAGGCAGTCTGGAGGTGTGTTTGGGGTTGTTATGTTGGAATACTGTCCTGCGGCCCAGTCTCCGAAGGGAGGGGATCATGTTCTGCTTCAGTATGCCACAGTACATGTTGGCATTCATGGTTCCCTTAATGAACTGTAGCTCCCCAGTGCCGGCAGCACTCATGCAGCCCCAGACCATGACACTCCCACCACCATGCTTGACTGTAGGCAAGACACACTTGTCTTTGTACTCCTCACCTGGTTGCCACCCCACACGCTTGACACCATCCGAACCAAATAAGTTTATCTTGGTCTCATCAGACCACCGGACATGGTTCCAGTAATCGATGTCTTTAGTCTGCTTGTCTTCAGCAAACTGTGGGCTTTCTTGTGCATCATCTTTAGAAGAGGCTTCCTTCTGGGGCAATGCAGACCAATTTGATGCATTGTGTGGCGTATGTTCCGAGCACTGACAGGCTTAACCCCCCACCCCTTGCTAGCAGCACTCATATGTCTATTTCCCGAAGACCACCTCTGGATATGAGCAGGTGCACTCAACTTCTTTGGTCGACCATGGTGAGACCGTTCTGAGTGGAACCTGTCCTGTTAAATCGCTGTATGGTCTTGGCCCCCATGCTGCAGCTCAGTTTCAGGGTCTTGGCAATCTTCTTATAGCCTAGGCCATTTTTATGTAGAGCAACAATTCTTTTTTTCAGATCCTCAGAGAGTTCTTTGCCATGAGGTGCCATGTTGAATTTCCAGTGACCAGTATGAGAGAGTGAGAGCAATAACAGCAAATTTAACACACCTGCTCCCCATTCACACCTGAGGAAAAATGGCTAATTGGGCCCAATTTGGACATTTTTACTTAGGGGTGTACTCACTTTTGTTGCCAGCGGTTTAGACATTAATGGCTATGTGTTGAGTTATTTTGAGAGGACAGCAAATTTACACTGTTATACAAGCTGTACACTCACTACTCTACATTGTAGCAAAGTGTAATTTCTTCAGTGTTGTCACATGAAAAGATATATTAAAATATTTACAAAAATGTGAGGGGTGTACTTACTTTTGTGAGATACTGTATGTAAACAAAAAAGCTTGCCATAAAACATTTTTTAAGGGAGTATAGAATCAACAAACAGACCAGCTGGTGGCTTAGTTCAAAAGTATAAACTAATAACTCATGATTTCATTTTGGTTGGGGTGGAGGCTTATCAGGGATATGCTACACATAGCATCACCTGTACACAGGTACAACCAATGTTAAATTCCACTATGGTGTATTCAGACAGCTTGCTGTGGCAAATATAAGAGTTATTTTATGCAGTCTAGGACTAAAGTCTTGTAATCCATATAAAGAGCTATTTCTTTGTGCTTTCTGGAACAATGCATGTGTTTTTTAACCACTTCCCGCCAACGTGCCACATATATGAGGCCTCTCGGTGGGTGAGCCCTAACGCCAAGACGCTGCATATATGTGTGGCCTTATATATATTTAGGGTTGCCACCTGTCCGGGATTCACCCGGACAGTACGGGTTTTGAAACATGTGCCAGGGTCTCTGGCCGCCTGAGACCCGGGCACATTATTCATTTCAGACCTGTGGCTCCCTGTGCCGAAGCTGTGTCATCAGTGCGGCCGTGGAGTTCGGGTCCGTAGCACCGCCTTAGCGCTGCTGCTCCCGCTCAGCTATCTGAGTGCAGGACGGAGTCGGGACACAGAGGCGGAGCCTCCATGTTACCGGCCGGGTGCTCTCCTCCAATCCTCTGGCTGCCAGCAGAAGGGACAAGGAGGTGGGCGGAGCCTCCCCATTCCCTGCTGGAATGTGTGCACAGATCGCGCTGGGACTGGAGCCCAGCTTGTAAGGTAGGTTTTTACCATCCATGTCAGGATTTCAATTACTCTCACCTCTCCCCCCACCATACTTTACATACATATATACATACACCCCCCTCCCCCCACCATACACTATACATACATACATACATACACCCCCCCTCCCCCCACCATACATACATACACCCCCCTCCCCCCACCATACATACATACACCCCCCTCCCCCCACCATACACTATACATACATACATACACCCCCCCTCCCCCCACCATACACTATACATACATGCATACACCCCCCTCCCCCCACCATACACTATACATACATACACCCCCCCTCCCCCCACCATACACACATACATACATACACCCCCCCTCCCCCCACCATACACTATACATACATACATACACCCCCCCTCCCCCCACCATACACTATACATACATACACCCCCCCTCCCCCCACCATACACTATACATACATACATACACCCCCCCTCCCCCCACAATACACTATACATACATACATACACCCCCCTCCCCCACCATACACTATACATACATACATACACCCCCCCTCCCCCCACCATACACTATACATACATACATACATACACCCCCCTCCCCTCACCATACACTATACATACATACATACACCCCCCCTCCCCCCACCATACACTATACATACACCCCCTCCCCCCACCATACACTATACATACATACATACATACACCCCCCCTCCCCCCACCATACACTATACATACACCCCACCCCATCATACACTATACATACACCCCCCCCCTCCCCCACCATACATACACCCCCCCTCCCCCCACCATACACTATACATACACCCCCCCTCCCCCACCATACACTATACATACATACACCCCCCCTCCCCCACCATACACTATACATACACCCCCCCACCATACATACATACACCCCCCTCCCCCCACTATACACTATACATACACCACCCCTCCCCCACCATACACTATACATACACCCCCATCCCCCCACCATACACAATACATACATACATACACACACCCCCCTCCCCCCACCATACACTATATATACAGTTCTGCCGGCCCCCTCCCATATACCATCCATCCATATAGTTCTCTCTCTCCTCCTCATACACCATCCATATATACAGTCCCCCCCATATATACAGTTCTCCCCCCATACGCCATCCATATATACAGTCCCCCTAATATATATAGTCCTCCCCCCATACACCATCCATATATACAGTCCCCCCCATATACACAGTCCCCCCAATATAGAAAGTCCCCCCCCATATATACAGTCCTCTCCCCATACACCATCTATAGATACAGTTCTCCACCCCCTATATACCATCTATAGATACTGTTCTCCACCCCCCCATACACCATCCATATATACAGTTCTCACCGGGTGACACAGCCCACTGCCCTGACACCGTCCACTGCCCTACTGACACCGTCCACTGCCCTACTGACACCGTCCACTGCCCTACTGACACCTTCCACTGCCCTACTGACACCTTCCACTGCCCTACTGACACCGTCCACTGCCCTACTGACACCGTCCACTGCCCTACTGACACCGTCCACTGCCCTACTGACACCGTCCACTGCCCTACTGACACCATCCACTGCCCTACTGACACCATCCACTGCCCTACTGACACCATCCACTGCCCTACTGACACCATCCACTGCCCTACTGGCTGACTGTGTCCGCTTTTAAGGTAGACTATTTTCATATTTTAACTGACATTTCTTTTATTAATCGAATCATATTTTATGGGTACACTAATGCTTTTGTTTTATTTAACCATGCCCCTTTAAGTCCCCCCCCATTGTTAATGCAATTGGGCCACAGCCACTGTTCACTGTAACACACCTCATTACTACTCTCTTTGGGTAACCCAAGGTATTTTACAATCCTATAGCATGTACTACAAAAAAAATGCTGTGCGCCTCAAAAGTGTTCAGGTTTGGCTTGAAGAAAAGGTGGCAACCCTATATATATTGTGACATTGGGGGATGTCTAGCTCAGTGGTAGATGCCTTTTCAGTAAGTTCACAGTGAACAGGAACTTTAGTTTAAGGGCATGGTAGCCCACTTTTTTTAAAAGGAACAAAAAAAAGGAAAGATCATACATGCACTTGGATGCCCACACAGGGGTTATTCTCCCAAAAACAATAACAAATGAAAAATGCCAAGCCACCTGGCTCTCTTCAACAGTACTGCCACTTAGGCTTTACACTTCAGCCCTCTTGACCATATAACAGGGTTCCCGTACAACTACTGTACCTCTTTTCAGCTTCCTTGCTGCTCAGGCCTTCCACTTCAGGCTCTTATCTGTCTCTTTGGATGCACACAGCTTCAACGCACACAGCGTCTATCTAGAAAGCAGCCCCTCACTGCTCTGATCCTCAGACTTGGTTCTCTGTCTTTCACTAGTGCACACCTACACTCTCTGGACTCCTGGAGACCTCCTGTGTCTCTGGGTGGAGCCCAGAACCCTAATCCAGACTCTGTTATAAGCCCAGGACCCACCTGCTCAATCATCCAGCCAGATTCCTGGTTGTTCCCAAAACCCGGTCCCAGGATTGGAGATTCCGTCCCACCCATAACGCTATGAAATCTCCGGGCTCCAGGTTCCCAAATGGATTTTACAAACTTTGGAGCAAACTGATAAAACTGATTTCTCCACATTAAATACCCCTGGAGCCCCTCAACCTGCCTATTTGAGAACCCTGGGCGACAATTACTAGATCAGGGAACTGTACTGTCACATATCTCTCCCCCTTGTTTCGAACCAGAGGGCGAAACACATAGTTTCCTTTTGGCACCTATGTGCCAACTACAGCTTACGGAAGTCAAACCCTGTTTGACCTCACTTCTCCTAAAGGGGAACTCAACCCATCACTTCCATTGGTGTCTCTCTCTTTGCCCCCCTGTCACTCTGCTATGGGTTGAGACCTTCCCAACTCTTCTTCCTCCACGCTTCAGGTTTCCTGGTTTCCCAAAACCTCTCTCAGCATTACTGTTCTGAGACCGTAGGGGGCCTATTTCTATGGTGTTTATAATGGGACCCCCTCTTATTTCTGGTACCTGACTCAGCATTCACTAATTGTTTACCTGTACCTTTGGACACCACATCATCATGTACCATTAACACATTACTTGGTTCATCATTGACAGACATATTCAAGCCAACATTAGACCTCTCAATGTTGCACATGTCACCTATGCCTTTTTTCCCAGCATTTGCTAGGGCAGAGTCTGCAAAAGGCACACATACTGGAGGGCCGCCATTACCCACGGGAACCTCACAGGAGGTCACCTCCCCTGGGATCACCCACTCTGCAGGCAGCTGTCCTACCACTTGACCTGTTCTGATGCCATCTGTATTTTTATCCACCTGAACAGGCAAGCTCTCGTCTGATCCACATACAATTCTTACCACACTCCTTATCCGTTCCCCTATCTTGAGGACCTTATTAGGTTTGTCACCTAAACCAAACATTGGACTGGGGACCCCAGTCTCTTTAACCATTTCTGTGTCCACTGGTACCTCAACCAATACTTCTGAGCTGTCCGACAGTGCTCTACAGTGCTTCTCATACACTTTTTCATTACAGTTACCAACACTGTTATTTCCTGTCAGAGTGTCTCCGGGTACCTCAAACTGCACCTTCCTGCGAGTGATGAAAAGAATTCCCACTACTGCCGCGTCTTTTCCGGGCCCTTCCTTTACATGAGGTCTAGCGGATGAGACAGCACACGCGCCATGTACCAACCACTGCTCAGCTGCACCAGCAGGAATGCACCCCATCACACCAGCATACAGAAAGACTTCTACTATGTCTATTATTTCTGTTTCCTTTAGCAGTTCCCCTGAACGCCTTCAGCAAATAACTGTCGCAGAGAATTGTGACACCACTTTCCACAAAAGTAACCAACATTGCAGTAACCAATTTTTATCAACATTGCTTAACATCGCCTGTACCACGTGTCTCCACTGATTGGTATTACGCAGTACCAGGTCGCTCATCTGCGGTGGATACATGCAGGTGTACAGCGGAAAGATTTTCACCATTTCCAACAACATCTCAGTTATTTCTAGACATGTCACATCTAAACACAGAACTCTAGGTACTTTTCCCTTACTAACGATGTGGAGGGGCTCATTTGTTAAGGCTTGAGAGGCTGAGACACTCAAAGATACCTCCACCTCAGAGGCAACTGACAAAACTTGCTGCTCCCCATGAGCACTGCTAATCGCATGTGTCACAATCATCCTCTCATTTTCAGCAACACTGAGCCCTTCCAAGTCTTTATCCATTATCCCATCATCCTGACGCTCAACATTACTCATCTCTTTTGCTGTGGACAAAACTTCTGCTATATATACGCCCTTTTCCGGTCCTTCTGCCTGGAGGGGGTTAAGTTCTGCAACAGCCAACGCATCAATGTCTACTGGCTTTGCAGCCTCTCCATTTGTCACAGCAGGAATAGTGTCCAGCTTACTATTACCTTCAGAAATTTCTTTCCACCACGCTAACACCTTTATGGCGAGACTATCCCAGTCTATCCTGTCTGTGCTTCAGTCACCAGCACTCCGTAGTACTGCTCCCTCTGCCCATGGAGACACAGGTGGACAGAGTGGTTTTGCAGCAGACAATCTGCACCAGTCACTGTCAGCCACATCAGATTGTGATAATTCATGCTCCATCATTTGAGCGGTTTTCCCATTGTGTTCCACCTGAGCAGTATCAGAGCTGTCCTGGACCCCCCGCCGACTCCAACACAGGGAGTCCTTGTGAGATTTCCTGGGACAACTCTGCAGCACTGCCTGAGGTTACCATGGGAGACACCAAACCATCAACATTGTCAGTAATACACTTTTCAACATCATCATTATTCACCTTCCTGCCTTGTATAGGCTGCGTTAGTACATTAGCAGTTTGAGATTATAGAATACTTAGTACATCGCTTTTCACCTCATGTGAAACACACTTGCCAGTTGGGGCAGCGACACAGTTGTCCTGGGAAACCCTGAGCCTAGACACCATGAGCTCCTGGGCGGTCTCCAGGGACACCTCTGCTACACCTGCCATGGTTGTCAGGGGCAGCGGCACACATTTCTCAGTGGTCACCCTTGACATTTCTGGATGTAATATCACATTTTTAATCGCATTAGCGAGCAACACATTATATTCATTTTTACCACTTGCCTTCCTGCTACACAGTACACTGCCTGAAGACAAGTCCTTACCAGTCCTCAAACTTGCTGCAGGTTCAGCTTCAAACTGGGCTTTGCTACTACACAAGGTATTCACTTGCAGCAAGTCTCTGAAAGCAATTTTTTCCACTGGACTTATTCCCACTTCACAGGGAATAGTCCCATAACCAGTCTCTCTTACATTTGTAACTGCAAGAGTCTAAAGCCCGGTTCACACAGGGGCGGCACGACTTGCAGGTCGCCTCAGCGAGGCGACCTGCAAACGACTGCCCGGGCGACTTGCAAAACGACTTCTGTATAGAAGTCTATGCAAGTCGCCCCAAGTCGCCCCCAAAGTAATACAGGAACCTTTTTCTAAGTCGGAGCGACTTGCGTCGCTCCGATTAGAACGGTTCCATAGCACAGAACGGGAGGCGACTTGTCAGGCGACTAGGTCGCCTGACAAGTCGCCCCAGTGTGAACCGAGCCTTACCATTTCATTTGACAGGTGTTGAAAGCTTCAATCAGGGGCTTTGTCCCTTCTTTGCTGAGCTCTCACAAGCTAATGCCCCCACATGGACACAGGGCAACATTGCATCCTTCTTGGATTTTCCAACATCCCCTTTAGGCCAGACAGATTTCCTATTGCCAGGGGTAACAGCAGACCCACACACATGGTCATACCCCATGCAGGATGCTGGATACTGTGCCTTCTTCTCTAGGCTGACCACTTCACACAAGCAGCCATAACTTGAAACCACTGGTTTCTTGTGCTCTCCATCACCCCCTGCAGGCTGAACAAAATTTCCTTCACGGTTGCCAGGGGTGACAACAGACACTTTTGCACAAACCTCTTCACTCAGAATTTGAGCCACATCTCTGCTGTAGCTCCTCCTTTCTGCAAACAAACTTTCTCCGGTTGCTAAGGGAGACCACATTCTCCCCACTGATTTTTTCCAGCGCTCTCTGGATTGGGTTGCTCCTAGGAAATTGTTGTAGTCATCTCGGTTATGATACATCCCTCCATCAGAAAAGGTTGCACCAACTCAACCCAGCGACTTTTGGACCATCCTCTGTAGGAAGCAATCATCGCAAAATCATCCAAAAAGTCTTCAAACATGTTTAGAAGGCAGCATAGGCCGTATGAAGCCAGCTGTACGGATTTCTGCTTTGTTGCCACAGGCAACCGCACCCATCTGCTCACTCTTTGCACAGTGATGGCTTGCTTTCTTTTCCGTTGCTCAAGTGTGGCCAAGTGCGTCTTGCACCAGTCTGGGGCTTGTTCTGTCGATAACAACCCCTACAGTCACAAGGTTCTGTCTCTTATCTCAGCAAACATTGCTTCCTTTTTGCGTTTTGACTGCCCCATCTCAGCAGTCAGGCACACAACGCTTTTTAACACAGTTCCTTTTAACACAGGAAAATTTAGCGTACTGTCTCTTTAAGACTTGCAAACAGCACACTTTCACATGCAGACTCCACTGGTTCACATTAGCTGATCCTCAAGGCATTGCTGTAAAACACAGTTTCTTGCTACTTACTGTTTTTGGTATGTGAGGATCTGGAACTCATGCCCGCATTCGAACACCACTTGTGACATTGGGGGATGTCTAGCTCAGTGGTAGATGCCTTTTCAGTAAGTTCACAGCGAACAGGAACTTTAGTTTAATGGCATGGTAGCCCACTTTTTTTAAAAGGAACAAAATAAAGGAAAGTTCATACATGCACTTGGATGCCCACACAGGGGTTCTTCTCCCAAAAACAATAACAAATGAAAAATGCCAAGCCACCTGGCTCTCTTCAGCAGTACTGCCACTTAGGCTTTACACTTCAGCCCTCTTGACCATATAACAGGGTTCCCGTACAACTACTGTACCTCTTTTCAGCTTCCTTGCTGCTCAGGCCTTCCACTTCAGGTTCTCATCTGTCTCTTTGGACGCACACAGCGTCTATCTAGAAAGCAGCCCCGCACTGCTCTGATCCTCAGACTTGGTTCTCTGGCTTTCACTAGTGCACATCTGGACTCCTGGAGACCTCCTGTCTCTCTGGGTGGAGCCCAGAACCCTAATCCTGACTCTGCTATAAGCCCAGGACCCACCTGCTCAATCAACCAGCCAGACTCCTGGCTGTTCCCAAAACCCAGTCCCAGGATTGGAGATTCCGTCCCACCCATAATGCTATGGAATCTCCCCAAATGGATTTTACAAACTTTGGAGGAAACTGATAAAACAGATTCCTCCACATTAAATACCCCTGGAGCCCCTCAACCTGCCTATTTGAGAACCCTGGGCGACAATTACTAGGACAGGGAACTGTACTGTCACAATATATATAAATATATATATATATATATATATATATATATATATATATATATATATATATATATATATATATATATATAAGCGCAAACCCTGTGTGCTGTCAGCACAGTCACCGGCGGGAACCAGAAATCTCCCAATGCATACTTACGATCCTGAGCTTTCCAATCATGTGACTGCTGTGACAGCCAATCACAGTGGTCAAATGACCCAAATGGCCCCTCCACCTCCCAGAATTTAGAAGCTCTTAACCACTTACTGACCACATCACTTAGATATATGGCAGCAGAGCGGCTCTTCTGTGACTGATCACGTACCTAGTACGTAATCTTGCACTTCCGGGTAGGGGGCAATGGCTCTGCTGTGATTAGACACAGCTCCAGCCGATTAGCACATGTCGGCCAATGGATGTCCACCGGCACCCGCTGATCAGTGAGGAGAGAGACAGGACAGAGCACTGCCTATGTAAACAAGCGGAAAAGTGATAGATTTTGATTGCCTGCAAATCAGGGAATACAATCCATTATTTCCCTATGCAGCATACAATAAACACATAAACACATGTTAGGCACACAGTTAACCCTTTGATTTCCCTAGATGTTAACCCCTTCCCAGCCAGTGTCATTAGTAAAGTGACAGTGCATATGTTTAGCACTGATCACTGTATTAGTGTCACTGGTCCTCAAAATGTGTCAAAAGTGTCAGTGTCCACCTGTCTGCTGCAGTATTGCAGTCCCACTATAAGTCACTGATCGCAGCCATTACCAGTATAAAAAAGTAAATAAAAATTCCAGCATTTATACCATAGTTTTTAGACGCTATAACTTTTGTGCAAACCAAGCAACATATGCTTAGTGGGATTTTTTTTATCAAAATCATGTACAGTAGCAGAATACACATTGGCCTAAATCTATGGAGAAATTTGATTTTTTTAAAAAATGTTATTGGATATGTTTTATAGCAGAAAGTAAAAAATATTGTTATTTTTTTTAAATTGACGGTCTTTTTTTGTTTATAGCGCAAAAAATAAAAAAGCAGTGGTGATCAAATACCCCCAAAGAAAGCTCTATTTGTGGGGAAAAAAGTACATACATTTTATTTGGGTACAGCATTGCATGTCCACGCAATTGTCAGTTAACCACTTCAGCCCCGGAAGATTTGGCTGCTCAATGACCAGGCCATTTTTTGCGATACGGAACTGCGTTGTTTAACTGACAATTGTGCGGTTGTGCGGTTGTGCGACGCTGTACCCAAACAAAATCGATGTCTTTTTCTCCCACAAATAGAGCTTTCTTTTGGTGGTATTTGATCACCTCTGCAGTTTTTATTTTTTGCGCTATAAACAAAAGAAGAATGACAATTTTGAAAAAAAACACAATATCTTTTACTTTTTGCTATAATAAATTTCCCACATTTTTTTTCAAAAAAACAAATCTTTTCCTCAGTTTAGGCCGATATGTATTCTTCTACATATTTTTGGTAAAAAAAAATGCAATAAGCGTATATTGATTGGTTTGCTCAAAAGTTATAGCGTCTACAAAATAGGGGATAGATTTATGGCATTTTTATTATTATTATTTTTTTTACTAGTAATGGCGGCAATCTGCGATTTTTATCGGGGCTACGATATTGTGGCGGACAAATTGGACACTTTTGACACATTTTTGGGACCATTGGCAATTATACAGCGAACAGTGCTATAAAAATGCACTGATTACTGTATAAATGTCACTGGCAGGGAAAGGGTTAACACTAGGGGGCAATCAAGGGGTTAACTGTGTTCCCTAGGTGTGTTCTAACTGTAGGGAGGATGGCACTGTCTAGGCGGAGAGAGAGATCGGTGTTCATACTTAGTATGAACACACGATCTCTCTCTACTGCCCTGAAAGAGCCGAGATTTGTGTGTTTAAACACACAGATCCTGGTTCTCGCTCTGTCATGAGCGATTGCGGGTGCCCAGCGGTCACTGCGCCCACCGGGCACTCGCATCGGCTCCAGGGCACACTCTGCAGGTGCGCACCCCTAGTGGCCGTAAGGTAACGTCGATTTGCCCAGCTGAGCCAACCTGCTGCATTAAAACTGCAGCGGCTGGTCCGGAAGTGGTTAAAGTAGTGCAGTACCATATTGCAAAAAATGGCCTGGTCATGAAGGGGGGGGGTAAATCTTCCAGAGTTCAAGTGGTTAAAGAGCTGGGAGGCAGCGGGAAGGGGCTAAGTTCATGCTATAATAGTTTGTGCTATATTTTTATGATTGTGTCTAGGCCAAATTTTTGTTGATCTACAAAGTCTTGGCTTTGTACCTGCTCTGGCAATTAATCTATCGTTTAACTGTTACAAAAGTGGTAAATGTTTCCTAGATGAAAATATATTGCTTTTTGACCATTCGACTGTAATTTGTAACAGGAATGGGAACTTCAGAACAAAGGAGGTCATGTAATTATTGCACCTTATTATGGCTAGCGCAAGGCCATCTTAAAGGAGAAGTACAGCCAAAGCTTGATTGCTGTACTTCCCCTGTGGATTTGTTCTGCACTCCTGTAACCCATTTTCAGCAGACAGCAGGCTGAAGTCCACTGTCTGCTGACCTCACAGAGCCAGTCCAGGCTCAGGAAAGATTGCTACAATGGAGTCAGGATCTGCCCACAAGCCTGGACTGGCACCCGGCTCAACCTGTCAACGAGCCACTGAGGTACTGAGCCAGCTGCTCTCACCCCCTCCACAGCCCAGAGCTCCATTGAGCGAGGAGGGGGCAGAGCAGAGAGCCAGTGGCTGACAGTCACTGTCTCTCTGTTCAGGGAGCTCTGAGAACCAAGCGATCTGCAGTGTTTGATTGCTCGGTTCTCAGTCTTAGAGGCTCCGAGGACAGATGCAACATTGGACCGATGCTGCATCCACCTAGGTAAGTATGAATCTGCAAAAACCCCAAACCCCATACTTCTCTTTTAGTTTTAAAAGGAAAGTGAGCTGTATTTTAGTAAGTATATATTTTATATTTTATTATATTATTTTGATTTGCACACCACAGGTCTTTCTAGGTGTGTGAGGTTTCTAGATATTCTAGCTGTAGATTTCTAGGAGATTCCCATGTCATTATATCATATTCCACTGAAAATTCCTTTAACATAAAACAACTGGTCAATTGTCAAACCAGGTATGTTCTATATGTTATAACATGCATTTCCCTTCAAAGTTTTATATGTGGGTAGTACCACCAGACGTCTCTGAGACAGAATACAGGATCATATCTCCAATATTAAAATGTCTAAAGATACAAATGTAGCCACACACTTTGTATAAGCACACAACTCCAGTTGATTAGGTCTTTAGAGTCCACATTATTGAAAAGGTCAATAGAGGTCCAATAGAGGATCACTTCTCTCTTGTATGTAAGAGAGAAGTGTATTGGATATTCAAATTGGATACCCGCATTCCTGAGTGTCTCAATTATGATTGGGACATCACTTATTACTATGAGTGATGACCCCTCTCCTCCCCCCCTCCTTTTTTTTATAATTAATGTATACATTTAGAGATTCATTTATTATTTTACAACATTTTCAATAATGATTTTATCGGTTTTTGGCATGATAATGAAGTTTGTTTGTTCTTTTGGGTCCAGGCTTTCAGGGTTTACATGATCTACTAGTAGTTTTTCAAAATAACTTAAATTAGATTTTTTTGTATTATTTTTAGCTGGGCTGGCAATTAATCAATCACTAGTGGTATTTGTTCCATCACTACATATACTCAGCATTTTAGCACTTTATCATCCAAATTATTTTCATTTGTTTTTGAGTGTAGTTTCTTCATTTTTTGTTTTAGGGCTAAGCTTTCCCTGTAACATTAATTCCATTCTTTGATTTGCCTCCAGCCCAGCTATTTCTATTTGTATGTCTGTGTGATTATTTGTTCATGTGGATGTTGATGTATAAGGCCTCATGCACACAGGGCGTTTTTACAGCCGCTTTTAGCAGCATCGGGTGTTTTTTTTTTTTTTTTACAGGTTAAAAATGCCTTTCTATGTTATTCTATGTGTCCATGCACACATAAGCTTTTAGGAGCTGTAAGTGGCATAGGAGTTTTCTAGCTGCAAAAAAACCCAGGGCCAGCAGGTTCTGAAGACCAGTGTTACAGCTGTAAAAAACGCCCGACGCTGCTAAACGTGCATAAACTCTGTATACGGCATCAATCATTTTTAAGCTGTAGTTATGTGATTGGTCACTGTAATATCAGCAAAACCAGGAAATTCCTGTCTGTACATTACCCAAGAGTCCTTTGCTCAGCCGTGTGGTTGTGTGGGGAGAGGAAGAGGAGAGGGAAGATGGCTGCCATCTTGCCCAGAGATTCTACATGACTAATGTTTATTCCATGTGATTACTTTATGACATGGTTGTGTTTTTTTTTTTTGCTCACTTTGGAATATTTTATTACGCCTTTGGCTTGGCCCAACTTTTTCCACGATTGCCTTTGACTGTTATTTTCATTGGACATGCTGGATAATGTACATGTTCTTTTTCATGTACTCGTATCTTATTATTCTTTAGGCTCCATTCACACTTGTACGACTCCAAAGTTGTACTTTGGAGTGCAACTTTGATGCAACGTTGGCGCAACTTTGACGCAGTGAAGGAAACTCTTAAGGCATCAGCATACCAAGACCTTTTGGACAATTTCATGCTGCCAACTTTGTGGGAACAGTTTGGGGATGGCCCCTTCCTGTTCCAACAAGACTGCACACCTGTGCACAAAGCAAGGTCCATAAAAAAATGGATGAGCGAGTTTGGGGTGGAGGAACTTGATTGGCCTGCACAGAGTCCTGACCTCAACCTGATAGAACACCTTTGGAATGAATTAGAGCGGAGACTGCGAGCCAGGCCTTCTAGTCCAACATCAGTACCTGACCTCACAAAAGTGCTTCTGGAAGAATGGTAACACATTCCTAAACCTGGTGGACAGTCTTCCCAGAAGAGTTGAAGCTTTTATAGCTGCAAAGGATGGGCCAACTCAATATTGAACCCTACGGACTAAGACTGGGATGCTTTTCAAGTTCATGTGTGTGTAAAGACAGGGGTCTCAATACTTTTGGTAATACAAGGTGTGTCTATCAAATAACGAGACTGTGATCCCACCTAGTAAACAAAGCAGTCAGAACCGGTTATAACTGCATACGTGGTGACCTTAAACATGTTTGAACCTGCATGACAAGCAGCAACACTCTATGACGTTCAATTGATTGTGAGTCTCCATTTAGTTTGGTTGTGTTTTCTGTAGTGTGCCGAAAAAATGCTAAGTTTAAAAGTTGAACAACGAGTGAATTTGAAATTTTTAGTAAAATTGCACAAAACTCCAACAGAATTTTCAAATGCTTACCACAGCTTATGGGAATGACGGCCTGTCTCGTGTGTGTGTCTTTGAGTGGCACAAAAGATTCAACGAGGGACATGAGAATGAATTCCCAAAAGTTAAATCAATGCTTAAAGGGACACGTTTTGAGTTAGTTGATGCTGTAAAGAAGATGTGTTGAAACAGCTGACAGAAATTTGATTTTCTCCATGCCTTCGACCAGTGGAAAACAAGACTGCAGCAATGTATTAGTGCAAATGGGGAATATATTGAAGGGAACAAGCATTACATTTGTAATACATATAAATAAAGGTGAGTTATTTAATCAGCCTGTTAATAGACACCTCATATAGTGTATATGAATGGTTATCATTGGAAAACATGGGGTACAACTTGTCATGCAACTTTGATGTCCAAGTGTGAATGGAGCCTTAATAAAACTCTTTACGGAAAAAAAAAGCCTGCCATCTTGGTTACCCTCTCATCTCTATGATTATGCCCTGTAGGCAGGGTGAAACATGTCAGAGGAGCATGGCCAGGAGGAGTTCAGACTGAAGCCATATCTTTACCTCTCTAAATGATGGCTGTCTTCCTGTGTATGGTGTTCCCACCTTCTGTTTTCAAATCTGTTTTTGCTAGACTGGATGAGCTTGTTTGAACGTTGGCACCTGATCTGTGCTTTGGACTTCCGGGGGAAGTCTTGCAGTGCTTTGAGTAGTGCTCTACGTTTTTTGTATATGGGTCACAGAGACTAAAGTTTTGCTGATCTACAAAGTCTTGGCTTTGTATCTGCTCTGGCAATGAATCTATCATTTACTCATCACAAATATTTCCTAGAGGAAATTAGGCTTGGACCATTCCACTGTAATTTATAACAGGAATGGGAACTGTAGAACAATGGAGGCCATATAATTATTGCACCTTATTATGGCTAGTACAAGGCTATCTTTGTTTTAAAGGGAAGGTGTGTTGCATTTTTAGTAAGTATATATTTTGATTTATTAATAAATACATTTTTATATAACATTCACATTTTACAAACCTGCTCTTCATATTTTTGCTATTGTAATAAATATGGAAATTTGTAGACTAGCCACTATTTGGAGTTTTCATTGACATAGTGTATTTACTTTGTCCTAACAACTGCTAAGTTAAGATTTCAGCCCCACAGAAAGTACATTGCTTTTTCTGGCTGACTAATGAATTAAATTGTAAATGAGAGCACTGAAGCACAACCATTGGGTAGCACTACAGGAGCAGGAACCAGAGGCTGTGTATACGATGAGCATATATGGCTACATCTATGTACATACTGAATATAATTATACATGGTACATAGACACTATTTTAAAAAACATTTATGCTCATTGATGATTATTTACTTCAAACTAATATTATTAGAAATACTTTTTTTTTAATTTAAATACTGGACTAAATTCACAAAGCGTTATTTTCCTCTTTACGATCTGAGATAAAAGTAGCTCATAGCATTCTTTCAAAAAAATTTTGCAACTCCCCAAAAAACAATAATAAAATAAGGCATAAGGCAGAGATATTTCATTGAAATGTGAGGTATTTATCTCATGAAACTATTCAGTGTTTCATCTAATGATGAGAGATCCAGTGGGATGGATACAGTGGAGAGGGATAAACAAAACCCTGTCAGTTTTTATTGATTATTAATTGATTATTAATTATCCTTGCATGTGATTAGGTATTCTTTGGAAAGTGAAATTTTACCTAATTTCCTAAGCTCTGCAGCAACTTGCAAAGTGCACAGTCTATTTGCCTCTAGTAAATCAGTCCCAGCGTTTCTGTGTTTTTGCATATTTACAGTGCCTTGAAAAAGTATTCATACCCCTGGAAATTTTCCACATTTTGTCATGTTACAACCAAATACGTAAGTGTATTTTATTGGGATTTTATGTGATAGACCAACACAAAGTTTTGATAAATGGTTTTCAAATTTTTTTACAAATAAATATGTGAAAAGTGTGGCGTACATTTGTATTCAGCCCCCCCTGAGTCAATACTTTGTAGAACCACCATTCTATTGTAGCTCTGGCTGTATGTTTAGGGTTGTTGTCCTGCTGGATGGTGAACCTCTGCCCCAGTCTTAAGTCTTTTGCAAACTCTAATGCCCCGTACACACGGTCAGACTTTGTTCGGACATTCCGACAACAAAATCCTAGGATTTTTTCCGACGGATGTTGGCTCAAACTTGTCTTGCATACACACGGTCACACAAAGTTGTCGGAAAATCCGATCGTTCTAAACACGGTGACGTAAAACACGTACGTCGGGACTATAAACGGGGCAGTGGCCAATAGCTTTCATCTCTTTATTTATTCTGAGCATGCGTGGCACTTTGTCCGTCGGATTTGTGTACACACGATCAGAATTTCCGACAATGGATTTTGTTGTCGGAAAATTTTATATCCTACTCTCAAACTTTGTGTGTCGGAAAATCCGATGGAAAATGTGTGATGGAGCCTACACACGGTCGGAATTTCCGACAACAAGGTCCTATCACACATTTTCCGTCGGAAAATCCGACCGTGTGTACGGGGCATAACAGGTTTTCTTCTAAGATTGCCCTGTATTTGGCTCCATCCATGTTCCCATCAACTCTGACCAGCTTCCATATCCCTGCTGAAGAAAAGCATCCCCACAACATGATACTCCCACCATCACGTTTCACAGTGGGTATGATGTGTTCAGAGTGATGTGCAGTGTTAGTTTTCTGCCACACATAGGGTTTTGCTTTTAGGCTAAAAAGTTCAATTTTGGTCTCATCTGACCAGATCACTTTCTTCCACATGTTTGCTGTGTCTCCACATGGCTTCTCACAATCTGCAAACAGGACTTCTTATGACTTCTTATGGCTTTTTTTCAACAATGGCTTTCTTCTTGCTACTCTTCCATAAAGGCCAGATTTGTGGAGAGCACGACTAATATTTGTCCTGTGGACAGATTCTCCCACCTGAGCTGTGGATCTCTGCAGCTCCTCCAGAGTTACCATGGGCCTCTTGGCTGCTTCTCTGATGAATGCTATCCTTGCCCGATCAGTCAGTTTAGGTGGACGGCCATGTCTTGGATGATGGATTGAACAGTGCTCTGTGAAATGTTCAAAGCTTGGGATATTTTTTTTATACCCTAACCCTGCTTTAGACTTCTCCACATCTTTAACCCTAAACTGTCTGGTGTCTTCCTTGGCCTTCATTATGCTGTTTGTTCACTAAGGTTCTCTAACAAACCTCTGAGGGCTTCACAGAACAGCTGTATTTATACTGAGATTAAAATACACACATGTGGACTCTATTTACTAATTAGGTGACTTCTGAAGGCAATTGGTTCAGCTAGATTATAGTTAGGGGTATCAGAGTAAAAGGGGCTGAATAAAAATGCTCGCCACGCTTTTTACATATTTATTTGTAAAACATTTTGAAAACCATTTATCATTTTCCTTCCACTTCACAATTATGTGGCACTTTGTGTTGGTCTATCACATAAAATACATTTACATTTTTGGTTGTAACATGGCAAAATGTGGAAAATGTCAAGGGGTATGAATACTTTTTCAAGGCACTGTAGGTTTCTATGCATTGCTGTTTAGAGAACTGATCCAAAAAGGCAAAGATTACTTCAAATTGGCTATTATATTTTTACATTCTTTAAATACAGAATACCTGGACCACTACTTATTTAACTCATGTATTTATTTATTTTTTTATTTTCTTTAGTGAATTGACTTTAACAACATTTTATGAGGTATTTACCGTTTGTTTTTGTTTTTTGAAGTAAATAGCTCATAAAGGGATAGTGAATTGACATTTTCATTATCTCATGATATATTTAGTAAAAATGTATCAGATCACCTAAATACCTCATGAGATATGCTTTACTGAATGGACCCCACTGTCATTAAGAAATGTGGCGGATTAGCATGATGGGTGAAGTTGAATGGTATTTTTTTATGCTATTATTGAAGCATATTTTACCCCACTGACACAGGATCAGTTTTATGTAGATTTGAATGGACATATGTTCTTTTGGTAAAATAAGGAAGCTGGATTTCATGGAACAAGTATTTGACTTATCCGATGGTCGAGTAATTGCAGTGGTTATGGAGCAAATATGTGGCTGCCACTGGAAAGGTAAGAACTTCTTTCTTTTGTGACTTATTTTGTAAAAGTTACGCTGCAATCACAGGTCCCTTTAACACATACAAATGCACACAAATGCAGCTTTTGGTAATCTTTGAAGAGTATCTCTACTTTTGTTGGGAAAAAAAAATCCCCTCTGCAGGAATTTTAACAAACTGTGTTTGTTTGCATTACTACCTTTTTGTTATTCTGAAGAAATAGCTGTTTGTTTCATCTGTGTCCATGTGCAGAAGTGAATGTGAATTAGAGTGACTTTATAATTATCAATCAGATGCTGCACTTACAGGTTTCTAATGAGGAATGTGGCAGGGTCTGAATCCTTTTAGACGTGATTTCTGTTTGGAAGTATCTCACCAAAAATGACATTTTTTGCCGCAGGGGATGCCCAAAATCTGACCTGTATCTTAGTGCAGACTTCTGGGAAAATCAGTGGGCCAATCATACGACATTTCTAGTGGGCGTTTTGTGTACAGAATTACTCCAGGTTGCCATATTGCATTCAATTTTACAGAAAATTACAGCTGCAGATTGAAAATTAAAGGTAATTTTAATAACATTCAATTACAATATGACTTGTGTAGCAATTGTATATGATATTATTATTTTTTCCTTTATTTGCTTTTTTTTCCCCCACAAAAGTGGAGTTACCCTTTAAAGACACAACTAAGCTGGCTTCACACTGCAGAGTGAACACAAAAATTAACAGATTACTCTATCTACACTCTATAGCAGGGGCGTCGTCAACCTCCGGTCCCTGGCCCACTACCGGGCCGTGGCCCTTCTGCAGCCGGGCCGCAGGTGCGGGCGGCCAGCAAGAGACATGCTGGGCTGCAGGCATGAGAGCGCTGGGCGGATGGAAGAAGCGAGCGGGCGGGCAAGCAGAGATGATGTCATCTCTCTCCGCCCCCCGCATCACCGCTCTTCTGCCCTCAAAGCCAGTGCTCTGTCCCAGTGTCGGAGGTGCGGCAGGGAGCAGAGAGATGACATCATCTCATACTGCCCGCCCCGCATCACCGCTCTCTTGCTGCTCCTCGCTGTGTGAAAAGTTAGATTTCTTGTTCAGCGGCGCAGATTGCCGCCCTCCCCCCACCCGGACAGCTTATTAGGAATGGCAGAAGGGTGGAGCCAGAGAGTGACAGCCGAAGGAGTCCCGGACCCTCCCTCTGCCAAGTAAGACCGGCTGCAGCATGAAGAGGGAGACACCCTGCAACATCCAGAGGGGCGATCCCACAGAGATATGACGTCATCAGTGACAGGTGAGCTGTGTGTGGGAGTACAGGTGGGGTGTGCTGGGACTTATAGTTCACCCCCTCAGCTGTCTGCCTGACATACCACAAGGGGCGCTCCACTCACTCCGCATCTGGTGACAGGCAACGTGGCAAGTGACAATCCACATTTTGTGGCAGGCGACAGTGGCAAGTGACACACTCTGGGCTCCCACTGATTCTACATTATGGTGAGTTGAACTATTTCATTTATAGAAATAATGCGCTTCAATCACCCTGACACCACATCAAGCATGGTGCCGTGATGATTGAAGCGCCAACACCAGCCATAGCCTGCAAAAAAACATGACCCCCCCCCCCCTCCTCAGTCCCTGCAACAATTTTCTTCCAAGCAGCCGGTCCCCGGTGCCAAAAAGGTTGGGGGCCACTGCTCTACATGACGGATGGACAGATCTTCCACTGTGTCGCATACTAGCACATTATGAAATACTTGGCTTAGAACGAAGCCTTCCAGCACAGCGCTGTCACAGCTCAGAAGGCTTCCATCTTTACCCGGTCTGCCTTTACTGGTTCGCGGCAGCCGCCGTGTGATTAGCCTGTCCATGATGGCGTCACTCCCGTGCATGCGCGCGGGAGTCATGGACAGCAGCACGGGGCTCTGAAGGGACAGCACGGGTATGCAGTGTGAATAACTCCTAAACAGTGCAGCTTTAGGAGATATTCATGGTACCTACAGGTAAGCCTTATTATAGGCATACTTGTAGGTACAAGTGCAAAAATAGACTTTACTTCTACTTTAAGCTGTGGCCTATATACACTCACCGGCCACTTTATTAGGTACACCTGTTCAATTGCTTGGTAACACTAATTGTTAATCAGCCGAACACATGGCAGCAACTCAATGCATTTAGGCATCTAGACATGGTGAAGACGACTTGCTGAAGTTCAAACCGAGCATCAGAATGTGGAAGAAAGAGGATTTAAGTGACTGAACGTGGCGTGGTTGTTGGTGCCAGATTGGCTGGTTTAAGCATTTCAAAAACTGCTGATCTACTGGGGTTTTCATGTACAACCATCTCTCGGGTTTTTCAAAGAATGGTCAGAAAAAGAGAAAATATCCAGTGAGCTGCAGATGTGTGGTTGAAAATGCCTTGTTGATGTCAGAGGAGAATGGGCAGACTGGTTCAAGATTCTAGAAAGGCAACAACAACTCAAATAACCACTTGTTACATTCAAGGTTTGTAGAATATCATCTCTGAATGCACAACACATCGAACCTTGAAGCAGATGAGCTACAGCAGCAGAAGACCACACCGGGTGCCACTCCTGTCAGCTAAGAACAGGAATTGGACAATAGAAGATTGGAAAAATGTTGCCTGGTCTGATGAGTCTCAATTTCAGCTGTAACATTCAGATGGTCGGGTCAGAATTTGGTGTAAACAACATGAAAGCATGGATCCATCCTACCAAGGGTTCAGGCTGGTAGTGGTGTAATAGTGAGGGGGGGATATTTTCTTGGCACACTTTGGGCCCCTTAGTACCAATTGAGCATCATTTAAATGCCACGGCCTACCTGAGAATTGTTGCTGACCATGTCCATCCCTTTATGACTACAGTGTACCCATCTTCTTCTGATGGCTCCTTCCAGCAGGATAATGCACCATGTCACAAAGCTCAAATCATCTCACCACTGGTTTCTTGGACATGACAATGAGGTCCCTGTACTCCAATGGCCTCCACAGTCAACAGATTTCAATCCAATTGAGCACCTCTGGAATGTGGTGGAATGGGAGATTCGCATCATCGATGGGCAGCCAACAAATCTGCAGCGACTGCGTGATGCTATCATGTCACTATGGACCAAAATCTTTGAGGAATGTTTCCAACACCTTGATGAATCTATGGAATGAAGAATTAATGCAGTTCTGAAGGCAAAAGGGGGTCCAACCCGGTACTAGCAAGGTGTACCTAATAAAGTGGCCGGTAAGTGTATGTAAACTAGCTGTAGTACTAAAAAGGATTTCAAATTGAACCAAATGCTGACAGGCCCTTAGTGCAACCTCAGCCAGCCAGTCAGCCGTGAACAAGATTTTGGAGTCATGCATGTTTAAAATGCTAATATACCTACTGAAGATTGCTGTAACTCTGTATCACATAGCTGAAGCCAAATTCTTATCATGTTTGAAAGAATGTTTAAAGTAAACAGAAAGTGATTCCGAGTAATTCATTCTGATTAGTTCCTTGGTTGTTGAAAGTAAGAAAGAAAAGTAAAAGATTTCTGAAAACCTCTTTTATTTGCACAGATTTATTAAAGGTGTTTTAAAAATCACTTCTCCTTTAAGACACTGAACTTATGCTGTATAAAGCATATTGATGTCTGAAGCTTCATTTTTTCTCATAGACCCGATGACACTTCACTTTATTACATATGCAATCCTTTAAAAAAAAAAAAAAAAAATATTAGTCACATTCAGGGGCGTCACTAGGGGGTGGCTTTTGGGGCTATAGCCCCGAATCTGGAGCCAATAGCCCCGAGTCTCTGCAGGGGTCCCCAAGGGGAGGAGAGGCTCTCTGGGGACCATTATGTAAGTGGGGGGCTCTCTGGGGACCCTGATGCAAGGGAGAGGCTCTCTGGAGACCCTGATTTTAAGGCAGAGGCTCTCTGGGGACCCAGATTTAAGGGGGAGGCTCTCTGGGGACCCTAATGTAAGGGGGGCTCTCTGGAAACCATGATGTAAGTGGGGGGGCCCTCTGGGTACCCTGATGAAAGGGGGGGCTCTCTGAGGACTCTGATGTAAGGAGGAGGCTCTCTGGGGACCCTGATGTAAGGGGGGGGGCTCTCTGGGGACCCTGATGTAAGGGGGGCTCTCTGGGGACCCTGATGTAAGTGGGGGGCTCTCTGGAGATATATATACACACACACACACGTATATTACTGTATATACATGTGTATGCCCACCCAAGCGTATGACTTTCTTTACTACGCTGCTATAGGCTCTAGCCCCAGATCTTTTGTAGACCTAGCAACGCCCCTGGTCACATTTAAAGTAAAAGAAAAAAGAATTAAAGTGAACTCATGCTTTGCTCATGCCAACACCATAAACGTACCTTTCCTTCCCTCCCCCATTGCTCTATTCCAATGCTGGGAGTGAGAAGAAATACCCAGTACTTCCAGGTATGATGAGCCTTCCTTTCCTCTATAGTGACAGTGCTGGTGCTTTTTAATTGGCCACTTAGCAAACTAGCGCTGTCACATAAGGGTGGGAAGAACTCCTGGGGGGCCAAAGGCAAAACAGTGTGGCTTTATTACTGGGGACAAGGTTCTATAGAAGAAGTAGAAGGGTCTTAAAGACCAGGATCTGCACTCAGAGTGGTCTGAGAAAAGCAATACCAGAAATTATTCATTAAAGTGATTGTAAACAATCACCTTGTAAAACAACTCATTTAGTTTAAAATAGAAATAAAAGGCAAAAAGTTTTGTATAGATATAAAAAAATATAAAAATACTGTACCTTTTTTTTTCTTTTTTATAAGTGATCACATTCCCTCTGTTCTCAGCTGCATAAGAGCTGGGGGGAGGAGAAGCAGCAGTATACTGAGCTTCCCAGTGAATGGCTGTGCAGGGGAGGGAGGGGCATGTCAGACAAGTCTGATCATTGGAAGAGAGTACACTGAGTTTACAGCGTAACTGGAGAACTGACCACGGTGTGCTCTTCTGCGTAGTGTGGTCAAATTTTAATAAAAAGCAGAGGGACTTACAGGAACACTGGGGATTTCACATAAAGGAAGCAATACAAAGAGACCAGGATGTAATAGAATTGTAGGGAGAAAAATCCAGGCATAACAAGGGTCTTGTAAATGCATGCTTGTAGACATGCAGCTAAAGTCTACTGTAGGCAAGAGACATTGACTTTGGACAATAACACCAGAGGGACAGAGGAGCATTTGTAAAACCACTCTCATCAATTATAAAGTGATGGCATAGTGCTGAACTATAAGGATATACATGCCCCCTGCATGTATCCTTACCTTTCAAATATCTCCCCCTTCTCTATTTGGAGCCCCGAAAAACACTGCATTCAGTGGGCGGTTCTGTTGTGCGGCGCTCGATGGGCGGGGTCGTGACATCAGCAGACGCAACGCCTACCTCTACATTCCCCTTGGCCAGAGCACACACGGGAGAGGCAGAATGCGTTCTGGGCAAAAGCAGAGCACGCTCACGGCCCCCTGTCAGATTTGCACACATACACATGAATGTCCAGTGACAGTGCAGTGCAGCGGGGGACAGCTGTGAGCACCGATCTCCTGCATGGCTTTTTAGCTGACAGCCGCAGGAGGGAGAGAAGGAAAAGCGGCTGATGAAAGCCATGCAGGGAGATCAGTGCTCAAAGGTGTCCTCCGCGGCACCCATCATCCCCAACTGTCCCCCGTGTCTTCCTCCTCCAGCGCCCGTGTTCTCCTCCAACACCCCTCCAACACCCCCCAACACCTTCATCTCTTGGTGGGAGCAGTCAGGTGACATGAGTAGGGACTTGGTAGGAGTAGTTAGGTGACACAAGTAGGGACTTGGTGGGAGCAGTCAGGTGACACGAGTAGGGACTTGGTAGGAGCAGTTAGGTGACACGAGTAGGGACTTGGTAGGAGCAATTACGTGACACGAGTAGGGACTTGGTGGGAGCAGTAGGGTGACACGAGTAGGGACTTGGTAGGAGCAGTTAGGTGACACGAGTAGGGACTTGGTAGGAGCAGTTAGGTGACACGAGAAGGGACTTGGTGGGAGCAGTCAAGTGACACGAGTAGGGACTTGGTAGAAGCAGTTAGGTGACACGAGTAGGGACTTGGTAGGAGCAGTTAGGTGACACGAGTAGGGACTTGGTAGGAGCAGTTAGGTGATATGAGTAGGGACTTGGTAAGAGCAGTTAGGTGACACGAGTAGGGACTTGGTGGGAGCAGCCAGGTGACACGGATAGGGACCTGGTGGGAGCAGTCAGATGACATGGTAAGGGACCTGGTGAGAGCAGTCAGGTGACACAGGTAGGGACTTGTTAGGAGCAGTCAGGTGACTTGTGTAGGGACTTGGTGGGAGCAGTCAGGTGACACGGGAAGGGACCTGGTGGGAGCAGTCAGGTGACACGGGTAGGGACCTGGTGGGAGCAGTCAGGTGACACAGGTAGGGACTTGTTAGGAGTAGTCAGGTGACTTGTGTAGGGACTTGGTGGGAGCAGTCAGGTGACACGAGTAGGGACTTGGTGGGAGCAGCCTGGTGACACGGATAGGGACCTGGTGGGAGCAGTCAGATGACATGGTAAGGGACCTGGTGAGAGCAGTCAGGTGACACAGGTAGGGACTTGTTAGGAGCAGTCAGGTGACTCATGTAGGGACTTGGTGGGAGCAGTCAGGTGACACGGGAAGGGACCTGGTGGGAGCAGTCAGATGACACGGGTAGGGACCTGGTGGGAGCAGTCAGGTGACACAGGTAGGGACCTGGTGAGAGCAGTCAGGTGACACAGGTAGGGACTTGTTAGGAGTAGTCAGGTGACTTGTGTAGGGACTTGGTGGGAGAAGTCAGGTGACACGAGTAGGGAATTTGGTGGGAGCATTCAGGTGACTCGTGTAGGGACTTGGTAGGAGCAGTCAGGTGACACGAGTAGGGAATTTGGTGGGAGCATTCAGGTGACACAGGTAGGGACTTGTTAGGAGCATTCAGGTGACACAGGTAGGGACTTGTTAGGAGCAGTCAGGTGAAACGGTAGGGATTTGGTAGGAGCAGTCAGGTGACACAGGTAGGGATTTGGTAGGAGCAGTCAAGCGACACGAGTAGAGCAGTAAGGTGACACAGGTAGGGAATTGGTAGGAGCAGTCAGGTGATACGGATAGGGACTTGGTGGGAGCAGTTAGGTGACATGGGTAGGGATTTGCTAGGAGCAGTCAGGTAACACAGGTAGGGACTTGTTAGGAGTAGTCAGGTGACTTGTGTAGGGACTTGGTGGGAGCAGTCAGGTGACACGAGTAGGGAATTTGGTGGGAGCATTCAGGTGACTCGTGTAGGGACTTGGTAGGAGCAGTCAGGTGACACGAGTAGGGAATTTGGTGGGAGCATTCAGGTGACACGGGTAGGGACTTGTTAGGAGCATTCAGGTGACACAGGTAGGGACTTGTTAGGAGCAGTCAGGTGAAACGGTAGGGATTTGGTAGGAGCAGTCAAGCGACACGAGTAGAGCAGTAAGGCGACACGGGTAGGGAATTGGTAGGAACAGTCAGGTGATACGGATAGGGACTTGGTAGGAGCAGTTAGGTGACATGGGTAGGGATTTGGTAGGAGCAGTCAGGTAACACAAGTAGGCTGTAAGCTTTGAGCTCATTCAGCATTACTGGGTGTAATTATGAAAAGTGAGATGCAGTGCTGTATCGCAAAAAATGGCTTGGTCATTGAGCAGCCAAATCTTCCGGGGCCGAAATGGTTGATTAAATTTTTTTTTTTTTCGGGTTTACATCCACTTATGTATTGCAGCTTTTCTGCAATAAAAAAACTTGAATGGCAGTTGGCAGCAGTGGCGTACCAACGGGGGGGCAGTCAGCCCCAGGTGCCACACATTGGGGTGGGGGATGTCAGGCCAAGCAGGGTGACAACCAGGGGCGACTGCTGGATTGCCTCCGCCGCTCACTAACACAGGAGAGCGGAGCAGGGAGCAGGAGGCAGAATAGGACAGAGAAACAGCAGCGCTGAATAGACAGCGAGAGCTGCCAGAGTTAACTTTCCAAGTTAACCAGCAGGTAATTGGTTGTTAGGATCACCCCGTTCTGCCTCCTGCTCCCTGCTCTCCTGTGTCTCCCACTCTGCATGCCCGAATAAGGTAGGAAGGGACAGGGCTGCGGGGGGGGGAGTAGGGGCTGTGTAATGCACACAGGTCCAGAGGTGTGGGGGGCTGAGTAATGTAATGGGGTGCGGAGGTGTGTGTGGTGGGGCTGTGTAATTTAAAGGGGTCCAGAGGTGTGTGTGTGGGGGGGCTGTGTAATGTAAAGGGGTCCAGAGGTGTGGGGGCTGTGTAATGTAATGGAGTCCAGAGGTGTGTGTGTGTGGGGGAGCTGTGTAATGTAAAGGGGTCCAGAGGTTTGGGGGGGCGGTGTAATGTAAACGGGTCCAGAGGTGCGAGGGCTGTGTAATGTAAAGGGGGACAGAGGTGCGGGGGCTGTGTAATGTAAAGGAGTCCAGAGGTATGGGGGCTGTGTAATGTAAAGGGGGACAGAGGTGCGGGGGCTCTGCAATGTAAAGGAGTCCAGAGGTATGGGGGCTGTGTAATGTAAAGGGGTCCATAGGTACGGGGCTGTGTAATATAAAGGGGGTCTTCCTACATTTTACCTGCAGTTATAACTTCAGTCCTATAGATTCCTATTAGGTTGCACATTTTTTTCTGCATTTTCTGAAAGCGCCCTGCCTGCCTGCCTGGGAGGGGTGCCGGATATAGGATCCGCCTCGTGTGCCAAATGCTCGAGGTATGCCCCTGGTTGGCAGTAAATAAAATGTGTTTAAATGTGTAAAAATATAAGTTGATAATGGTTAGTTTTTTGCAGCCTTATATCAGTGGAACATATTTTTTTCTTTTTTGTTGATATTATTAGTTATTCCAATTTTAGGATCTGGGCATTGGATTTTTGTGTGTTTAGAGGTCTTCTGTTAACAGTATTGGATGTAGTAAAAACATATTTTTATAGGCTGTTTCAGTGATTTTCTATGCACTGAAAAAATGTCCATAAGGTAAAGCCATGGTGCTTACTTACCGTTATCATTTGACCGTTTTGCACTTGTCGTGTTATAATGGATTCCTTGCCATCCCACTTTTGGGTTTGTATCAATTTCCCATCGCTCAGTATAAAGATAGTCTGTAACATACAATAAAAAGCATTCTACTGCTATGATCAAAGGCTTTTATCAAAGGATTGCTTTACAAATAATACAATAAGATATGAGCTTCAATTGAGGTTAGTCCAAATTATGCAAATATTTATTTAACACAAAAACTGGTACATTTTGTGTATTTGATTAATGCCACTTTTTCCTTCTTAGGCTGCATTCACACCTGAGCGTAGCATCTTTGAGAATTTTTCTGGCTTTTTTTTTTTGCATGTTTTTATGCGCGATTTTGCCGCGTTTTTATGCGCGACTTGCGCGTTTTTATTCAGCGCTTTTGAGCTTTGGCATTTTTTTTATTAGTCAATAGAAAGGACAATCATCTGTTGCATCATTTGTTGCTAGGCATTTCAGATTTTTTAGCTTTTCCATAAGCTTTTTTTTTTCCTTTTTTTAATTATTATTATTATTCATTTATTATTATTTTTTTCGCTAGGGTAAGGGGTTAGAATTAAGGTTAGGTTGGGGTTAGGATTAGAAGTTGGGGTTAGAGTTAGGATTAGGGGTTAGGGTTATATATATATATTGGGTGTTAATAATACTACTACTACTAATAATATTAATAATAACAATAATAATAAATGAATAAATAAATGTAAAATAAATACACAAATAAATAAAAATATTCATAAATAATTTATAAAAATTCAATAAATGAATACTAAGCAATAATAAATACATAAATAATTACCCCCTAACTTAAGCCTCTAACCCTTAAAAAAATAAAATAATAATAAATAGCTAAACACCCTAACACAGAATGAATAAATAAATACATTATTATTAATTATTATTATTATAGTAATTTATTTATTTTTTAGGGGTTGGGTGTTTATGTATTATTATTTATGATTATTATTATTAATAATAATAATAATTATTATTATTATTAAGATTTTTTTTAAGAGTAGGGGTTAATTATTATTTATGTATTATTACATATTATTCATTGATTTTATTTATTTATTATTTATGATTAACTTTGTTACTTCTGTATTTATTTAAAATGTATTTATTCATACATTATTACTATTTTATTTCTTAAAATTTTTCATTTAAGCAGAAAATTGCGCAAATACGCAGCACAAAACACGCAATTGCACACAAAAACACGCAAATGTTGCGTTTCTGTTTATTTCTATATGGGAATACAAATGTGCCAAAAACGCCGAAATCTGCCTGCTTCAGGCAGTTTGGGGTGGGGATGTGAACCATCTCCATGGAGAATATTTGATTTTTTCTCCTCCAGCGTTTTTGAGCTTCAAGCACATAATTGCTCAGGTGTGAATGCAGCTTAAGGCAGGCCATAGACAGTCAACGGAGTGTGACAGTATGTGATGGTTAGTTTATTTTTACATCAAAAAAGCAAATATAAACAGTTATTAGTGCTCCTCGGAGTTATGAAAGAATTGTATTGAAAGTGTAATTTGATGTTCTCCCTGTGCCTGAGCGGGTTTCCTCCAGGGTAATCTGGTCTCCTCCTACATGACAAAAACATGCTGGTAGGTTAATTGACTCCTGTCCTAATTGCCTCTGTTATGTATATGTATCAATGTGAGTTTATAATTTCTTGTCTTTATGATTTTTGGCTTCTCCAGTACCTATACAATGTGTGCACTATTTTTCTACATATTTTTATATACTTCTGTTGCTTATCACATGCATTTTGAATGTATGTATGTATGTATGTATTGGTTATTTACTGTTGTTTTTGCATTATAGAATACATTTATACCTACCATATGAGCATCCCCGAAGAAGATTGCAAATCCTAATTTTTGAAACGCGTCGGTGTCTCATTTTATTATGTTTTGGTTAATGTATTGGTAATCATAATGTTGAACTGCTATTACACATATGTTCACAAGCCATATAATTTTTAATCTGAATGTGATACATTTATATTGTTTTATAATCCATATTTTTGGAATTTTATATATCTGATTTGCCCATAATAGTCCTTACTCCATTGGAGGGAATTTTTTGATGTTATGATCAGGATGATAGCTTTCTCACAGCTTTCCACCATTTACATTTAAGAATGTAAGTTAGGGAACTTATTTTGTAAGCTCCTTGGGGGCAGGAACTGATGTGAATGTACAATATATATGTAAAAGCACTGCGTAAATTGATGGTGTTATATAAGTACCTGTAATAAATTACTGTACTTATGTTTAATTTGTATACTGTCTTATTTCTTTAGTCTTCAATTACACATGTACATATCCACTTAACATCTGAGTGCATTGTAATGCAGACGGGCGGCAGCTATAGGCAAAGCGAGGTACTTGTATGTTGCTGCCTACTTCCCGGTTTAGGGGGTGCACATGTTCACCCCCCCAGCCAGCTGTGTACAATTACAGGGAGAGCCTGTCTGCAGGTCCTGACCAATGATTCACGGCCTGGACCTGCTGATCGGCAGTGTACATTTACAGCCGAGAGCTCTATGTTGACATTCAACACAGAGCTCTGTACAAAGGGAGCGATCTGTCAGTTTCTCATCCCTGCAAAGCAGGGATGAGAAACTCAGAGATCATTAGCAATAAGCGGCACACATTACACACATAGGCACATATTTAACTCCTTGATTGCCCTAGATGTTAACCCCTTCCCAGACAGTGTCATTAATACAGTGACAGTGGATATTTTTACCACTGATCACTGTA
Source organism: Lithobates clamitans (assembly GCA_037952925.1). Lineage (NCBI taxonomy): Eukaryota > Metazoa > Chordata > Amphibia > Anura > Ranidae > Lithobates > Lithobates clamitans. Next base: position 6,038,840 of record JBBGZY010000187.1, on the reverse strand, counting down.
TTAATGGCACTGGTGATGTCAGTGGCACTTAGTCAGTTAATGTCAGATTGCCCGCTGCACAGTCCCATTATAGGTTGTTGATTGCCGCCATTAGCAGTATAAAAAAAATGTAAAAACAAAAATTCCAATATATATATATATATACCATAGTTTGTAGATGCTAGAACTATCAAACCAATCAATTTACACTTATTGGGATTATTTTTTCAAAAACATGTAGCAGAATACATTTTGGCCAACATTTTTGAAGATTTTTTTTTTTCTTCTGTATATGTTCTATATCGGAAAGTACAAAACTATTTAAAAAAAATAAATCTGTCCTTTTTATTTATATCACAATAAAAAAAAACAGTGGTGATCAAATAACACCAAAAGCAAGCTCTATCTGTTTGAAAAAAAAAACCTACAAATTTTGTTTGGGTACAGTGTTGCATGTCCACACAAGCGCCAGTTAAAGTAGCGCAGTGCCAAATAGCAAAAAAATGGCCTGGCCATGAAGGGGGTAAAAACTTCCGGAGTTGAAGTGGATATAAAAGACATGCATGTTTTTGCCATCCTGAACTTTTTATTGCATCAAACTTTGTATCTGTTTAGAAACAATACAACTTACAGTTACTCCCTGTCTTATCATTCGGTCAATTCCCCATTCTGTTAAAGAAATACTGTTAATATTCTCACCTTGCATTTCCTTTTGTCTGCTGTGTCTTCATCAAATTCTTTATTTAGTTTAAAGCAGAGATCTGTAGTCTTAAAACTGCTCACTGTTTTTATACTCCAATCATCCCCATTTTTACTGATAATCACATCTGGTTTCAAAGGACTCACAAGCATTCTGGTACCCATATCCACACCTTCAAAAGAGTAAAACATTAAAAGCTTCACTAAACGTAAAATGACGTTACATTATATGAAAGGACAAAAGGCAAAAATAATGACCTCATTATGTATGTAGGTTGTACACCATTAAACACAATATTCATCCTATTCTTTATGTCAGCAGCATCTCTAGCCCCCGGCATGTAGGACATGTCCCGAGGTCTTCTACTGAGAGCCCTGAACCTTCTTTGGAGTAACTGTTGGTATAATCTTAAATATGCCTTCAATTTCTGCTGAACGTTGGTTGTCAGATGTTTTGTATATTGTAGAGAGATTTTTACAGCACCAAAAAAAGTAACTGATCTACCCCAAAAGTTCTACAGAATTACATTAGATAGATCATGTAGTGAATTTGAGAATCTGGAATTTTTTATCCACAAAAGTGAATACTTACCAAAGACCACCTCCCACAAATACTTAAAATGCCTCCCTCCACAACCTTTCAGATGCATCAAATATTTCATTTTTTTAAAAAAGAGGACAATGATGATTTTGAAAATGGATATATAAACACTGTCAAACAAAACGTATGTACGAGGCCTGTACCACAGTAATGCAAAAGTGGTCCTAATTATTTTATTAGCTCACATAGGTCGTTCACATTTTTAAAATTTGGTAGAATAACTCTTCCTCTATTGTAAATCCACTTATTATTTTTCATTGCAGGTAAATAACGGAGGGGTGCAGGCTGTCCAACATTGATAGTCTTCCACTATGCAGTTTGTATTTAATGCTGGGTTCTCCATCTTTAACCACTTCAGCCCTGGAAGATTTGGCTGCTGAATGACCAGGCCATTTTTTGCGATTCGGCACTGCGTCGTTTTAACTGACGATTGCGTGGTCATGGGACGTTGCAAACAAAACAAAATTGACGTCCTTTTTTTCCCACAAATAGAGCTTTCTTTTGGTGGTATTTGATCATCTCTGCGGTTTTTATTTTTTGACAATTTAGCAACAATTTTGAAAATAACACAATATTTTGTACTTTTTGCTATAATAAATATACCCTTTTTTTTTTTAAAAAAAGCTAATTTTTTCCTCAGCTTAGGCCGATATGTATTCTTCTACATATTTTTGGTAAAAAAAAATCGCAATGAGCGTATATTGATTGGTTTGTGCAAAAGTTATAGCGTCTACAAAATAGGGGATAGATTTATAGCATTTTTATTATTTTTATTTACTAGTAATGGTGGCGATCTGCGATTTTTATCGGGACTGTGACATTATGGCAGACATATCGGACACTTTTGACACATTTTTGGGACCATTGGCATTTATACAGCGATCAGTGCTATAAAAATGCACTGATTACTGTGAAAATGTCACTGGCAGGGAAGGGGTTCCTAGCTATTAGGAACTCACAATCTCTCTCTCCTCTCCTCACAGAACAGAGATTTGTGTGTTTACACACGTCCCTGTTCTGCCTCTCGTGCCTGCGATCGCTCGTTGCCGGCGGTCATCGCGACCATTGGCCACGAGCATCGGCACCCCTCCGAGAGCAGCAGGCGCATGCGCGCACCTGCTATCCTGCTTAAAGGAGCCAACGTATAACTACGATGGCTCACGGGATCGTGCCGACCTGCCGCAGTATAATGACTGCAGCTGGTCGGCAAGCGGTTAAACTTCTTCATCCATCTATGAATATTGGTTTTGTCAATGTGTCATCTCCATAAACATGTAGCCTTCTCCTATAACCGTGTGTTTAAACAGAAGCTTTGTGCTACAATGTATATTCTATGATTAAGCACTCAATAGCATTAAATGAGTCAGGAGTCTCACTTCTTCTGTTGTCATTGTTTTAGTGGATTTACAAATAAAAAGGAAGTTGTTTTAACAGGAGTGCAGCCATCTATCATCCTTTATACTGTAGCTAGTAGCAGTAGCAGTGTAGCTAGTAGCAGTGTGGACCAACATGGAGCAGTATAACATTCTTCTCTTGCCTGGCCAACCTACCTTAGAAACTGCAAACAGCCAGGATGTTTCACATGTAACACCTTCCTAATTAGGTTGCCAGGATGTTAGGTAAATTTAGTATTTTTGGCTCCTCTGTAAGCATTGGAGCAGTTGTTGATTTATTTTGGCTGTTCTGGATTTCACAGGCTGAAGGTTTGATTGCTTTTGCCTGCCTTCTAATAAGCTCTGGTACATAGGGCGTGGAGCATGGGGTCCCTACCTCCCTTGGTCTATAGTGGGAGAATTGTACATCAAAGTTTAGCAGGAGAATTGTGGTGGAGATTTCACACTAGAGAAGAGTGTCCTCCTGTTATTACTAGTGGTTCTACGGTGTGCCATATAACCCTCTCCAAATGTACTCAGCAATAAACCACAAAAAGACATCCCCTAGACTGTTCATTGTTTCAGTGTGCTTGGACTGTGTAAAGGGAAGATGGAAAAATGGTTATGATTAAGCACTTGATCTGAGTGTGAAACGCATCAACAACCTGTCCTGCTTTGCTTCTCTGTCTGTAAGGACAATAAAGTATTTTATTTGCATCTGTGGTGGTGTGTGGCCAATTTTTTCTTCATTCTGGATGTTTGCAGTGGTGAGCCTAGGCAAGAACCCACGCTGGTCTGCAATTAGATGCTCATCTGAGCGGTATACACACAACCTCTTTAAACTAAAGGGAAGATGGCTTGATAGTGATGTGCAATGTGCTACTTTCACATAACCACTGCTATGGTACATTCACTATATGTGATTGGCAAAGAATGCCAAGCGACTCCCGATAGTATGTCTGTGTGAAGTGATGCGAATTGTCAGTGCCATCTTGCAGAACATCAGTAAAGTGTGGAAGCCTTAACATTTGTGTAACCATTCCTTTCTTAACCACTTCATTACCCGGCTATAGTCATGTGACGCCTGCATCTCCCATCCTGGGCAGGCGTCATATGACGTCCTTGGCTTCCCTGCGGTAAAGGGGGGGGCGCTTGCGCGCCCGCCGCATCACCAAGGAGCCGATGCGCGTGCCTGCCGGCCGCAGTGTCCGCCGGGCACCCGCGATCGCTCGTGACAGAGCAGGAAACGCACAGATCCACGTCTGTCAGGGGAGAGGAGACAGATCGTGTGTTCCTAGTATATAGGAACACCGATCAGTCCCCTCCCCTAGTCAGTCCCATCCCTCCACAGTTAGAATCACTCCCTACATTTAACCCCTTGATCGCCTGTGTTAACTCCTTCCCTGCCAGTGACATTTATACAGTAATCAATAAGTATAGTGCATATTTATAGTACTGATCGCTGTATAAATGTCATTGGTCCCAAAATAGTGTCAAAAGTGTCCGATCTGTCCGCCACAATGTCACAGTCATGATAAAAATCGCAGATTACCGCCATTACTAGTAAAAAATAAATAAATAAATAAAAATACCATAAATCAATAACCTATTTTGTAGACACTGTAACTTTTGCGTAAACCAATCAATATACACTTATTGTGATTTTTTTTTTACCAAAAATATGTAGGAGAGTACATATCGGCCTAAACTGAGGAAAACATTTTTGTTTGTTTTTTTTTTACATTTGGGATATTTATTATAGCAAAAAGTTAAAAATATTGTGTTGTTTTTTTTTTTCAAAATTGTCACTCTTTTTTTGTTTATAGCACAAAAAATAAAAACCACAGAGGTGAAAAAAATACCACCAAAAAAAAGCTCTATTTGTGGGGGAAAAAAAAAAATGACAAAAAATGTTTGCGCTGACAGCTGAAAATTGGCCTGGGCAGGAAGGGGGTATAAATGCCCTGTATTGAAATGGTTAAGAATAAACAGTATAGGCTAATGGCTAGGGATTTTCATGGGAAGGCTTCTGGCAATTAGTTGGGCACAATATGGTGAAGGCTTACACACTACCAGCAGTGGGTCCTATTTATGAAGGACCTTGGGGCTTTGGCACCAACATTTAGCCAATCACAAGCCCCATTTACCTAGCTAAATGAACCTATTGCAGACTGCCCAAGGCAGTCCCAAACATTTATTTTATATGTTCTTGGCAGCCAACGTGAGAGCTCAAAATCACCAATGAGAAACATTGCCACAATTAAAAACAACATTTAATAGATAATGCTCCATGAAAAACTGGCGAGCATAAGGGAATATTGCCAAAACCCACAGACATAATAGCCCCATAGTTTTACAAGTATGATCCAAGATGTCCAGGTAAAGTATCCCAACACCTTCAGGCTCTGATGAAAGAGAATGGGGCATCAAAAACATGTCGACCTTTCTCAGCATGACCTATTGATATTCACCGTGGTTGCACTGAAGGTAACTGTTGGTTGTTTTTCCTTCCTGTCCATGTAGTAAACACACTCTCTTGCCCATGAGTGCTGGTGACTAATTTTATATTATATGTGATCTTTTATGTTTGTGAATATTATTACATTTTATTTTTAATAAATAATTATATACACTTCACAAGGCCAGTGTGCTGTGTTTCCTTCTGTTTAAGATAGATAAAATGTTTTAGAAGGTCTTGAACCCTTGGTTCCTTTACATACAATCATTTAGTTATCATATATTATACATGCCAGGTTGGTGGGAGGGGGTCCTTGGCTGAAGAAAGGTCTGCTCTTACTTCCTTTTCTTACTGATGCTGTCAAAGTATCTAGAATTTTTTTCACCAGTGCCTTTGAATGTGGCATGCCTTTGAGCTTGGCAGGCATAAAGTGATATTGCCTCATTTGATAATGTAATTTTTTTGCACCTATAAATGTAATTCTTGGTAACCATACTTACATGGTGATAAGTTCTACACCCCTATTCGACCAGTGACTCACCGAAGCAGGGTTTCAGGAATATATTATTTAAATGTATTATTTAAATTTCCTCTCTTTGTATATATTATAGATGTAACTAACTCTTTACAGTGGGGAAAATAATTATTTGATTCCCCGCAGATTTTGTAAGTCTGCCCACTTACAAAGAAATGAAGGGTCTATAATTTTATCATGGGTGTATTTTAAATAATAGAGACATAATATCATCCAAAAATCCAGAAAAAAACATGATACAAATGTTATAAATTGAGTTGCAGTTCAGTGAGTAAAATAAGTATTTGATCCCCAAGCAAAACATGACTTAGGCTCCATGCACACTGGACGTTAAAATAACGTTATAAAAACGCCAGTAGCTTTGCAGTGAGTCTTTTAACGTTTTTTTTAAGAATTTTTTTTTTAATGGATCAAAAACGTTTAAAAAACGCTGGTGAGCCACGTTATTTTGTATTTCTTCCATTTGCGAATAAGTCTGAACAATTCAAAATGAGCATATGGGGATATGGGGGGGGGGGGTAATTTCAGTACAAGCTTTGTATTAAAATAAGTAGCTCTAGAGATATAGGCAGCTAAAGCTATAAGCAAAACATGACTTTGCCTTGAAAAGTCATGACTCGTCCCACCTACTCACACTTCATATGCCTCTCTATTGGTAAGTGAGGCAGCCCATAACATTAAGTGGGCACATTGAGAGGCTTCTGGTAAGGGAAGGCCAAGCTTAAATTCACATAGAAGATGAGTTTATAAATTCAGCTGCCTATATCTCTTTACCTAAAATAACCTTTGTTTATGCATTGCATATTTTATGTACAGCTGAAATTGCTCATTTACAAGATGATTACATTAAAGAAAAATCTCCAGGCAAAAGACAAAATTCTTTCAAAAATATATATACAAAAAACTGTTTACTTGTATCTGGATTTAGAAGAAATACTGGCGTTTCACAAATGCAATTGAACTTTGGCATTAGATATAATGTACTTTAAAGGATAGGTTCACCTTTAGGCCCCTTTCACATGTACGGACCGATCGGGTCCGGCCTGTCAGTTTTTCAGGCGGACTGGATCGGACCAACTATTGCTTTCTATGGAGCGGTGGACGTCAGTGGACATATGTGTCTTGCTGATATCCGATACAATCCTATCCGCTAAAAATAGATGGATGGGGATCTGTTCCCTATCTGTCTGGCGGATCGGATAACAGTCGGATGAAAGCGGACAGGCGGTCCATTTCCACCCATCAGCCCAGCGGAGAGGACATGGATCTGTCATCCACCTACTCCACCAGTGTGAAAGGGGCCATAGGAGCATGTTACATCCATATTTAGGGTGTAACGTGTAACCCACCTTCCACCTCCAGTGGTCCCCTCTCTGTGACAGCTGCCAGGGGATCTTCTCCCCACACCAGCTGTCACTTTTTAAAAACAGCGCGGCTGTAAAGGTGCTCCACCCACACAGCCACGTCATTCATTCACAGAGATCTGTACATGAAAAAACGAAGTCTCCTCTGCCACCATGGCAGACCTACTTGAAGTTTGAATAGGCTGCAAGAGCACTAGTCAGCACGCTCCTGGTTCATTTATACTTCCTCTAACTTTATAACAGAAAGAATGTGTGGGGATATGGGCACATAGCTAGAGGAAGACTGTGCAAAAGCCTGACATCTGGATGCAATGCTCTGGAGGAGCCAGAAAAAAGAATCATAAATGCACATATTTTTTTACCTGCAAATATATGTGCATTTATTTATTTATTTTGAAAGGTGAACTTAGCCTTTAAGAAGTCTAGCACCCAACTGTCCACTCCCAGAAGGTAGACTGTAAACACACCTGGACCATGATGCTCAGTCCACTGGTTGCCAATGTAATAGTGAAACTTCAGGGTTGTACCACAATTTAAAACTAAGCTGAAGGACCTCCAGGGCTTGTAGACCCTGTGTGATACTGAGCTGTATGAAAGCTACTTATCCATGATAATGTAAGGGAGGCTGTAGTGAATCCCTTAGGGTTAGTGACAAAAGCATGACACTGAGCTTGCTGTTGACTGTGATAATGAGTCTCCAAGATCTGGGAATCTGATGTTTGAATATTCAGAAACACAAATCTTCAAACTTCAGACTTGTACTAGCAGAAGAAGCTTTGAAGAGACATCCTATCTCCTCATGACAGCTAAACTGTGGCTCTGCCGAGGGGTTTGCCCTCTTGGAAATACCAAGCCTTCTGTTTTTCCCTGTCCAATTGACAGGCAGTATACTGATTGATCTATTGAGTTTCCCAAAGAATGCTGAGAGAAAAAAGGCTTGCATGAAGTATGAGTGGGTCTCAGAGTTTGCATCAGGGCATTACGACAGTTCTTTTCATCTCTGGCAACAACATGTTTTGATAAGAGTGCCATAGGGCATGCATGCATTTACTAAGACTGATAAAATATTAAACCCAATTGATCATAACAACCAATCAACTATATTTTCAAATGAAGAAAGGCAGTGGAAACTTTTCTTTTTTTTTTTTTTTTGCACAGGTTTCTTTGAAAAAGATTTGTCAATAACTCTTCGGTAAGCTAATTTTTCAAAATGTTGAATTTAGCTTACTGCAGGAAAACAATTTGTGTACAAACTTACAAACTTTAAGCTGGACGATCTTGGAAATTTCCAGGCTAATCTAAAGATCAAATGTATATTAAAACCCCAAAAAGTTTATCAAAAATTAAATGTTAATTTGCAGTTTTGCAAGACTAAGTAGCCTAGAGAAAATACAAAATATATTAGTTAAATGGCTTACCAAGAGACTTCATATAGTCATCAAAGCCCTCAGAAAAAATTAGTTTCCAGCAGCCCAGCAGTTCCTCGCCCATGGTGGCAGTGTTTTTCTGGGTATTGGTGATGCAGAAGGTTCAGAGAACAACAGATAATGAGGGAAAGATTAAAAGGAGTTCCCCTTTTAAGAGATATAGCAAGGCTCCAGTGATGTCACCCAAATTATTTGTGACAAGGAATAAACCTCCCTTTTCTCCAGATCTTATCCAGCACTTGTGCTGCAATGTACAACAATATATGTATTTTAATTAAAAGATTAAAACAAGAAATGACTTGTTTTCACCTGTTTCCCATCATGGCTCCACACCCACACTTATCAATTAAATGTTTCACTTTCACTGAGGAAACCAGTTTTATTACTAGTATGTACAAACCACAAAGCCCTGGTCTACCAATGGCTCATCCATTATTTATTAGATGAGTGATCTAATATAATTTTACATGAAACTTGTATTGAAGAAATATGGAGGTTGCCATTACCCACCGCACCTTCTAAATATAATAGTTTCAAGGCTCTCACCCTGATCCAGTGGTTTTGGGGCTTTTGAATCACTGACTTTAATCTTCTAAAAAAAGTTACATGGAAAGATAATCTATTGCAGTTTAATCCAGCTTGGCACATACAAAGGATGTTTTTCTGGCTTTTTTTAGGGTAAAAGTACATTCAACATCAATGGTCTTTCTTTCTGTATATAGGTTTGAACTATACACTGAGCTTTACTAGGGCTGCAGATACTAGGAAAAAAAACAAAGAGAGGAAGTACAATGAGACAATACCGGCACAACATGAGACATTACAGCAAGAACTAGAAAAGCTACAATTTCTGGGGAAATTGTGAAAAGTGTTCTTGCCTCTACAACTGGAGTGGGCGGAGTAACTGGGTGGAGTGGCTTGAGTAACTGTTGTGTGGTTGGAGTGGCTGGAGCTCCTGTGAAAAGTGTTAAAAAGCTTAATATTTTAATAGTATAAAAGTTTAAAAGTATAAATAGTAGTAAAAAAGTTGACGAAGTTCCATCATTAGCTGAAAGAGCTGAACATTTTTTGAAAAACTTTTTTTTTTTCAAAAATTATGAATTTTTTAAAAAAAAATTTTTTTCAAAAATGATTTTTTTTAAAAAAATATATATATTTTTTTCAAAAATATTTTTTTTTTCAAAAATGAATTCTTTTTTTTCAAAAATGATTTTTTTTTTTTTTTCAAAAAATATTTTTTTTTTTCAAAAATGAATTTTTTTTTTCTAAAATGAATTTTTTTTTTCAAAAAGATTTTTTTTTTCAAAAATGATTTTTTTTTTTCAAAAAGATTTTTTTTTTTTCAAAAATGATTTTTTTTTTTTTTCAAAAATGATTTTTTTTTTCCTCAAAAATAATTTTTTATTTTCATGGGGTGATCATAATGTTTTGGCTGATCATGGGGTTGTCAGCTTTTGTCACCTCCCACTCTAGTTTTGAACATTTCGCCATTCATTCCTATGGGACCAATTTCACCGCAAAAACAACGATATTTCATGAACCATTCGGTGAAACGTTCCACAAAGTAATAGCACACCAATTAAATGACATTGAGGCCGGATTCACACTGGTATTTTTCAGCTTTTCACAAAGTTCCACAAGGTAATAGCACACCAATTAAATGACATTGAACATTTCGCCATTCATTCCTATGGGACCAATTTTGCCGCAAAAACGATGATATTTTGTGAATCATTTGGCGAACCGTTCCACAAAGTAATAGCACACCACGTTTTGGTAGATTACTTGTCTATGTAGTGTAAAAACTGTGGGAGGAGTTAGGGTGGTAAATTTGGCTATAATAAGAATAATATATGTGAGATAACAGTATGTGGTCTTGCAGGAACACTTAATGATAGGAAAAAGGGGTAAATGGTTTCAATAACCCCTTTTTCCTCATGGGAGAGCGGCAGGATGGGGCAGTTTCAAATCTCCCCCTTTGGGAGCCAGCTAAGGCTCTCAGGTGGACACCTGGTGCTCACATGGCCTGGGGGAGTAGTACATGTGACTTTCCCGGGCTTTTGGGGTACTAGGGATGAAAGCTGGATAAATCTGGTCAGATGCAGTGAAATATAGGGCTATATAAACGGGGTTCCATCTAGTCAGGCTCAGTCGCCTCAGAAGACAGGAGCTGTGGTGTTCTAGGAGTTATCTCCATTGAACAAATAGGGTCTTCTGAGGCCAGAAGATGAGCCTGATGCGGCGGCTGATTGAGCGGGCAGGCGAAGAAGGAGGCGACGAATGGATCCGCCAATGCCTAGACATACCTCGGGCTTCGTGTCAAGAGGCTCCGGTGGGAGCCACAACAGCCGCGGGAGGTTCGGTGAGCTCAGTGGCCGAAGTCGCGATGTCAGCGGTGGAATCCATCGTCAGTGAGCCTGCGGATGCGGAAGACGCCGAACAGAGAAGGGAAGTTCCGAGTCACAGGCTTCGTGACTCGGCTCGGCGAAGAGAAGGCGCATCCCTCGCCGAAGACACTCCCCTTCGCCACCAGCAGCCAAAAGAACGGAGCAGTCATCTTCGGGAGGAGGCAGCGCATCGGGAGGCGTGGCTAGAGGTGCGGCTAGAGCATCGAATACTCCCAGAGTAGGTAGAATCTCGGCTGAGGGTTCGGCCGGAGGTGTGTCCAGCGGCGTGTCAAGAGGCAGGGCTAGAGGCGAGGCTTCATCACGGCATTCATTCGTTCCTCAGCAAGATGAAGCATCGTCATGCCAACAAGTAGCACAGCCTGAGGTCAGTACGAGAGCTGCATTTGAATTGCCTAGCAGTCCAGCTCCAATTATTCAAGCATACAGAGGAATTGAGGAGGCTAGCTTAATGGTTTCGCAGGATGGCCAGCACACACAGCTGCAAGGGAATGGTGAGTCAGCTACTGTTCCTAATCTAGGTAATATAGCTGAGCTATTGGCCAAAGTAGCTAAAGATATTAACTCAGCTGCTAGCCAGGCTCGAGCTTTGCCAACTCAAGAAAATACAGTTATGGGAATCTGGGCGCCATCTAGTGGTTTGTTAGTTAATAATCAGTCCTCAGATTCCAATACCGCATATCAATTAGCCAGATCACAGAATTTACCTGAAACATGTTTAAAAGAATCCATTGCTTGTGAAATCTCTCCGTTAGGTTATCATTTAGCTAATGCGGTGAAAGAAAAAATTTGGAGAGGGGAATTTTTAGATATGTTATCTTTACTTCCTTCTGCTAAAGAGTTTATCGTTAAAGAAAAGAAAGAAGAGGATGATAGAAGGAGACCAGTTACTAGGTCATTTAATAACTGGTTACAGGCTTTTTGCATTTTTTCGGGTATTATGTGTGAAAAATTTCCGGAAAAAAGCGCGGGCCTTTTTCAACATCTGGACATTGTTCTCGAGGCTTTTAAGAATTTTGGTGGCACTGCATGGTTTAATTATGATGAGGCTTTTCGCCAAAAATTATCAGTACATCCAACATTGAATTGGGGAGTGAAGGATGTGGGCCTTTGGCTCAATCTTTTTCTTCCCCAAAGAACGGGTTTTGTTAAGCAGAGCCAAATTTCTCAGCCTTCAAACAATCCCATCTATAGAAAAGGAATCTGTTTCAACTTCAATGATGGTCAGTGCAAAAGGCCAAACTCGTGCAAATATCGACATGAGTGTGCCTTTTGCACAGGAACACATCCAATTTCAAAGTGTTTCAAAAAGATGTCAGCAAATAACCAACAATCAGGGAATGTTCACAAAAGCAATTACACCGGTGAGATGGCAAGATATGCTCCCATGGCTCAGAATATTTCCAGACTAGTTGAAGGCCCAGCTGCTAATTGAAGGCTTTAGAGATGGATTTTCATTACCAGTTTTTTCCGGTAAAGGGTGTGCTTTGGTTAATAATCTTAAACCTGTAGTTTAATTTTCAGGAGTAGTATATGCAAAGGTTTTAAAAGAAGTTATGGAAGGTAGGGTAGCAGGTCCTTTTAGTTCTCCTCCTTTCAGTAATTTCAGAATTTCCCCTTTGGGAATTGTACCAAAAAAAGAGAAAAATTCCTTTAGACTGATTCATAATTTATCATTCCCTTCGGGTCAATCTCTTAACGATCAAATTGATAATAGTCTTTCATCAGTTACTTATGCCTCTTTTGAGGACGCTTTGTCAAAACTGAGACATTTAGGAAAAGGGGCCCTCATGGCAAAAGCTGATATTAAATCGGCATTTCGCCTTCTTCCTATTAACCCAGCATGTTTTAACTCTTTAGGTTTTTTCTTTAATAATCTATTTTATTTTGACAAGTGTTTACCAATGGGTTGCTCTTTATCTTGTTTTTACTTTGAGTCTTTTTCATCTTTTTTAGGTTCAATATGTTTTTATTATTTTTTTTTCACATTATAAACAGAAAAATACAAAAGCTAGATCAGGACCCAAACATAGGGTGTACCGATCTAAAACATGAAACGTATAAACATTTACATAGTACATTCATTACATGCATGAATAAGATTGGAAGAGATGTCAGTGACAAAAAGGTTCTGGTACAATGCTGACTTTATAATACTGCCTATGCCTCTAGCCCGGAAGCCCCAATGGGATCCTGCTGCTCCAGAGGCCGAGGGGGCAGAAATTTCCATATGTACCCTCAGAACCAGGGTTTATAGTACTTTCGAGTGTCTTGGCTGCCTAGATTACATATATTGGCAGCTACAAGTGTATTTAGCACATAAAGTGATTATCAAAAAAAAGAAAAGAAATAGGGATAGAGAATAAAAAAGAATAAAAGAAAGAAAAGAAAGGATAATAAAAAGGAGGGATCCCGAGAAGGGGAGTAAAGAGGAGGGGGGGGCTAGAGGCAGCGGACCTCACATATCAGTATGTGTAATAATCACATAAAAGTTAGAAGGGGAGTTAAGAGAACTCCGTCTCTTAAGTAGTATTTACTGGTGAAAGTCTGTTTTTTAATTTGTCTGAAGTAGAGTAATGCCTCCAGATACTCCAGATGAACGAAAACTTTGCTTCTTTTTCTATGGATTTAGCCTGCATCTCCTCCATAAGCATAATATCATTTATTTCAGCCACCCATTCAATGAGAGATGGAGGAGAGGTAGTTTTCCAATGTCTAGGAATTAATTGTCTCGCCGCACTCAGGAAAAATTTGAGAAGACTGTGTTTTTGGGATTTGAGGGCCCCGGGAAGTACAGAGAGAAGTGCTACGATGGGGGCGGGTGTGAGAGATTTATCATAAATTTCTTTATAGATTTGAAAAATTTGTGTCCAAAAAGGCCGAATCACATCACAATCCCACCAGATATGCCTATACATGCCTGTTGCGGAGTTACATCTCCAGCAGGCATCGAATGCAGATGGAAACATAGTCCTGAGAGTAGTTGGGACCCGATACCACCTTGATAGTAATTTATAATTTTTTTCCTGAGTGTAACTCGAGATGGATGATTTGTGGGTAAAAAGAAAGGCTTTACCCCATTCCACCTCTGTTATGTCTTTCCCAAGCTCCTCCGACCATGCAGTGGTGTTTTTAGGAAAGTTGTTTTAAGTGTGATCTATTGACATCCTATATACCAGTGATAGGGTATGACGAGGCGTCTCCGTGTGAGTAGTTAGTTGTTCAAACCCAGTCAGAGGCCTGTGTATTAAATTAGAGTCATGGAGTTTCTTGGAGTAGGAGGTTAAATGTAAACGGGTAAGCCATGTAACCCTAGAGGCAGCTGTACTAGGAAGAGTCACAAAGGTACCTTTTCCCGAATCTACATATTGTTGTGCTGTGAGCCAAGGATCTCTCAAGAAACTTCCCAAAGTGTGTACAAGTCTACCTTCTGGGAGAGCTGGATTATCGAATAAGGGAGTGAGGGGACTCGGTTCAGTAGACAGTGAGTATGTCTCCCTTTTGCGGTACCATACCGCCAAGGCATCTCTGGTAAGGGGGGATAAGATTGGGATTGATTTATAAGTTTTATCGAATCCCCAGAGAAGTGCCCTGAGGTCGTCCAAAGACATATCCTGTTCTATCAAGGTTAAAGCTTTGGTCAGAGGACGAGGGAACCACTCCAGAACTCGAGAGATTACTGATGAGCTATGGTACACCTCAAAGTCAGGTAAACCAACCCCTCCTTTATAAATGGGGGCACATAGAAGCTTGTGTTTAAGTCTGGGATGGCTCCCTCCCCATACAAAGCGAATCGCCATAGTACGGAGGGCACGAAAGAAAGCTGATGGGAGAGCAATCGGGAGAGCTTGAAATAAATATAGTAATTTTGGAAGTATGTCCATTTTCAATGCGCTCATACGTCCAAACCATGATACCGGTAGGTCCTTGCGTTCCTCAGAGAGGCGTCGCAGCTTAGTTAGGAGAGGGCTAAAGTTTAGGGCGTAGATTTCTGGTATACTTCTAGGAATAGCGGTACCTAGATATGAGATGGAACGCGTCTGCCATTGGAATGGAAAGTTGGCTTTAAGAGATGTCAAGGTATTTTGAGTCAGTGAAAGGTTCAGTGCTTCTGTTTTGGAGACATTTAATTCGTAGTTGCTAAAGTGGCCGAACCTATTAATTTTGGCTAGTAATGAAGGGATGCAAATATGGGGTTGGGTCACATAGAGAAGTAAATCATCTGCGTATAAGGAAAGTTTACATTGGGAAGAGGGAGTCTGGATGCCGTGTATATTTGGATTCAACCGGATGGCTTGAGCTAAGTGTTCGATCACTACGGCAAACAATAAAGGGGAAAGCGGACAGCCTTGCCTCGTGCCGTTGGTGGTTGAAAACTTGTCCGATTGTGTACCGTTCGTCAAAACAGTGGCTGTCGGTTTTAAATAAAGAGACATGATACGTGCTAACATTCTAGGGGCTGGTCCTATCTGGGAGAGGGTGGATTGAAGAAAGGACCAGTTTACCCTATCGAAAGCTTTCTCTGCGTCGCAGGAAAGAAGACAAGTTGGAGTGTGGGTGCGATGAGCATATGCTATTAGGTGAATGGTTTTGGTGGTGTTGTCCCTAGCTTCGCGACCAGGGACAAAACCCACTTGATCTCTATGTATAATGTTGGGTAGAAATGGTGATATTCGGTTGACAAGAATCTTGGCGAAGAGCTTCAGGTCAATATTTAATAGGGATATTGGTCTGTAATTAGAGCATGCAGCGGGGTCTTTGTCCGGTTTCGGGATTACTACAATTTGGGCTTGGAGAAGGGTTGCAGAGGGGGTTATATTTCCATCTATCGCTGAGAACGCCTTAGCTAGGAGAGGTGATAATAATAGTGGGAATGTCTTATAAAAACGTGGGGAAAACCCATCTGGACCAGGACTTTTGCCAGATTTGAGATTTTTATGGCCTGTAGAAAGTCTGTGTCAGAAAGGGCAGATTCCATTTCTTCCGAGTCGGAAGAAGGAATGGTGGGGAGGGCGGTTTCTTGAATGTACGAGGATAGATCCTGTGGAAGTGCACCTCCATGGGATTTAAAAGTCGGCGTCTGTGGGGGAAGATTATATAGAGAAGCATAGTATTGGCGGAATCCCTCCGCTATTGCTGAGTTATTCATTAATTTTCCTTTGGTAGCTGAATTAATAAAGGGAATATGTTTCCTGAGTTGACGGGGGTGCAATGTGTTTGCTAAGTGCTTACCGCATTTATTGGCTTGGGAGTAATGAACAAAGCGTCCCTTAATTTTTGCTATCAGGAAGCGTTCCGCAAAAATTTACAGGAGGTCTCTCCTGGCATTAGTCAGGTCCAAGTGGGTGGCCATGTCAGGGTTTCGTTTATGTGAGTCTTCCAATGTGTTCATGGAGGCGAGGAGGCGTGCAATATCTACCGTACGTTTGCGTTTTAGTCTGGAACCGTGTTGGATGAATTTGCCCCTGAGGACACATTTAAGCGCTTCCCATTTTATAAGTGGGTTGGTATCGACATGTGCGTGATCTGTAACAAAGTTTTTAATGGTCTGTATGATGTCCTGTACGCACACTGAGTCAAATAATAGATTATCGTTAAGTCTCCAGGAGGTTCTGGCTTTACCAGACGGAATCCTCCCTAAGCTCAGGTGAATAGGGGCGTGGTCAGACCACAGAGTAAGGCCTATAGAAGTGTCCAGGTTATAATCCAATAATGTTTGTGAAATGAAAATGTAGTCCAATCTACTGTAAGAGGAATGTGCAGGGGAATAGTACGTGTAGTCCCTGGTAGAGGGGTGAAGAACTCTCCACACATCCACCAAGGAAAGCTCCGTGAGGATTGTTCGGATTTTGGTCAGAGAAGCTGGGGAAATAGAGGACTTACCGGTTGAAGTATCGAGACGGGGTATCAAGGCAGCATTAAGGTCCCCTCCCAGGATCATGTTGATCGTGCTGAAACATTTTAGACGTGATGTAACCGAGGAGAGAAATTGCAGTTGGTCCTGATTGGGAGAATATACGTTAATGACCGTGTATATCACATTCAAGTATGATAATTTGAGGAAAACATATCTCCCTTGTGGATCTATATAAGAGTCCAGCACATCTGGTGTGAACGTGGCATGGAATGCAATAGCAACCCCTTTGGACTTAGCTTTTGGGTTAGTACTGTGGAACCAGGTGGGGTATTGCTTATGTAGGATTGTGTCAGATCTAAAGTGGGTCTCTTGGAGAAGTAGAATTTGCGTACGTAATTTATGAAAGTGGTAAAAAATTTGGCGTCTCTTCTCCGGGGTATTGAGGCCCCTACAATTCAAAGAGGATACTTTCAAGGAGGGTTGCGATGCCATGAGAGGGGAAATGTAAATAAAAAATTAGGAAGGATAAGAGTGAGGTCCGCTGCCCCTGAGCCTGGGAGAGAGGGAAGGGGAAAGAGGAGGGGAGGTCGCCATCCAGTGGCGAACATAGGGAGCAAAAGAAAAAGGGGGGTTAGAGAAGACGAAGGTGAGAGGAGAAGAAAAGAAAAGGGATAAGGGGAGAAAGGCCAATAAGGCCTACCTAACTATAGTGTTGTAATCAACAAGTCAGCAAAGCCCGCTAGGGGTGCTGAGAAAACCTAAGAGGGGGTACGTAACAGCGCACGGATGAGCCCGCACACTCCGGGCAACAGTAACATTTTTATAAATTAACTTAGTAGCTCAGGATCCCCCACTGCCACTCATATCTTATAAAACTAACTTCTTGTGGGCCACCCCAGGGGGAAACCCCGGGGAAATCCCTTACATAATAACCACAGTGAGGGTCTATTGCTTAACTGTAGACAGGTCAAGTATAACCAATTATTAACAAGAGGAGGGGGGAGGGGAGAGGGGAGGGAAAGGGAAGTAGGTGCCGACAGGCGTAGCCATTATGTATAAAACTAACACATTACTATAGTGCAAAGTAGAATGGTATAACAGCTGTCAGTGCAATCAATAGTGCAAAAATAATATATATATATATATATATATCTATGTCCCAACATGATTAGGAACCGGGACAACATCACGGGTTGGAAACCTGTGGAGAAAGAGTGGTTAATCAAAAGGTGGAGGGGAGGTATTCAGCCAGCAGTCGACTTGGAAGCTTCAGCTTTTGAACATTTGTTCTTCTTGGATTGTTTCTGCCAGCCTGTATTGGTCTGGAATCCAGGGGTTGCTGCATGAAGTGGCCAGTCTGGTAACGGGATCTGAGGTAGCTTGAATGTTCCTAGGAACTTTGGTAAGTCTCCTAGTGTGCGAAATGTTGATGATTTTCCTTCATGAGATGCAGACAAGTTAAAGGGGAAACCCCAGCGATATTTGATGTGTTTTGCCTGTAGAGCTCCAATAAGGGGCTTCAGAGCCCGACGCATGTCCAGGGTCAGCTTAGATATATCTGGGAGCAAGGATTCTTGGGTATGTGCGGCTTGCATAATGGCGTCTTTGACCACGTAGAAATGTACTCTACAGATAACAGCTCTGGGGTGTTCCAGATTAGGGTTTCTAGGGCCCAGAGCTCTGTGCACCCGATCCAGTTCCAGGGGGGCATCCTTGTCTTTTTGCAGCAGCTCATTGAATATGGCTATAACCGCAGGGGCCAGGTCTTTGGTTTCCACGGATTCAGGAAGGCCGCGGATGCGTATATTGTTACGTCTGGCTCTATTCTCTTGGTCGTCCTGGTGGTATATTAATTCTTGTATTTGCAGGGTGTGCTCATGTAGAATGGATTCATGGGTTTGCAGAGTGGAAACAGTCTCTTCTACACTGTGCTCAACTTCTTCCAGCCGGTTAGTGACATCTCTGCGCAGCTCTGCTATTTCCTGCTTATATGAGCGTTCCATTCTCTGTACACAGGCCTCAAAATCGTGTTTGTTTGGGAGGGCCTTGATGTAGGCCTCCATGTCCCAGCTAGTAAATGATCTGTGGGAGTCTGGGGAGTGACAAGCCGATTGGACTGACTCGTTCTCTGAGTCTGCAGGGGATCTGGCACGCTGTCTGTTTCTGGTGTGAGGTGTGGAGCGCTGTGAAGCAGCTCCCTGTAAGGCTGTATGTGAGCCTGAGGAGCGGGTCGGCGCCATCTTGGATGAGGGGGGGGCGCGGTGTTTAGACCCCAATCGGGTGAAAAATCTGTCTATATCCCCCTCTTTTTGTGGATCAGGGGTGTGCTGGGTGTCTCCCCCACCTCTCCTCCCCATTACCGACCTGTCGGCTTGAATTGTGGAGCGGTACGAGCCTCAGAACGTCCGGTGTGTGCGGGAGCTCCAGCAGGGCACGTCTGCTCACTCCATGCGCTAGGCCACGCCCCCTTTTTCATCTTTTTTAGAGTGGGTGGTTAGTGTAGAATCTGGTTCGCAATTTTTAATTCATTATTTAGATGATTTTTTTATTTTTAGGTTAAGCTAATTCTTTTGAATGTTCGTTGTTATTAGAGACATTTTTTAAAATTTGTAACGTTTTTGGTATTCTGCTAGCTTTTGAAAAGACGGCCTGGCCTTCAACTTGTCTTGAGTTTTTAGGCATTACTATTGATTCAGAGTTAATGGAATTTAGGTTACCTGAAGAGAAAATAAATAAACTTACATCTTTACTGTTGGTTATAATAAGAAAAAAGAAGGTATGCTTAAAAGATATGCAGTCACTATTAGGCCTGTTGGCCTTCGCTTCTAGAGTTATGCCAGTCGGCAAAATTTTTTCTAGAAAATTATATATGGCCATTTCGTGATTAAAATCCCCCTTTTCTCATATTAGAATAACTCATGACATGAGAGAAGATTTATTTGTTTGGTTACAATTTCTTACATATTTTAACGGGAAATCTTTATGGCAAGAGGAAATTATTTTGGATAAAGACTTTTTTCTGTTCACTGACGCTGCTGGATCTTGCGGTTTTGCAGCGATTTGGCAAGCTCAGTGGTGCGCAGATAGTTGGAATCCCAAGTGGCAACAGAAGGGTCTTTTAAAAAACATAGTTCTTTTAGAGTTGTTTCCGATAATTGTAGCTCTAGAAATTTGGGGTCCTTACTTTAAAAATAAGCGAATATTAGTTAGAACAGATAATAAAGGAGTCATGTATGTGATTAACTGTTTAACATCTAAATCTCCGCCGGTCATTGTCCTGTTGCGTTATATGATTTTCAAATGTCTAAATTTGAACATTTGGTTAAAAGCAATTCATGTGGCAGGTAAGGACAATGACTTGGCAGACTCCTTTTCTCGCTTTCAGATGAATCGATTTTTTCAGCTGTTTCCAGATGCGGACAAAGTAGGAATACAGTGTCCTCCCAAATTATGGGATCTGGTTTGAAATCAATATCGGAATATATTAGAAATTCGGTTGCACCTTCGACATTGGCTGGATATCAATCAGCCTGGTTGCTTTGGCTGTCTTTTCTAAATTCGATCCAAGAACCTGCAGGTTCTTTTTCTGAAAATTTAGTGCTGCTCTTTTTGAATTTTTTATTCGATAAAGGATATTCGTGGTCTTATGTACAAAGGACCCTTTCCGGAGTTTCATTTTTTCTTAAGCTTAAGAATTTATCTTCTCGTTTGCATTATTTCTCAGTTCGTCAAGCGTCGAAGGGTTATAAAAAAAAAACATTTTACATGGGACCAGCGTAAACCTATTACTCCAGATATCTTAGGTAAACTTTGCTCAATCACTGAACAGGTTTGTTTTTCCGTATTTGAGTCAATACTCTTTAAAGAAGTTTTTTCTATTACGTTTTTTGGTGCGCTTAGAGTGTCAGAATTATTTTTTATACAGGTCAATGACATTATTATCTCCGACTCAATGGTAAGAATTTTTATTAGGTCAAAAACTGACCAACTAGGTAAAGGTATTTGGATTAATTTATATGCTTGTAGTAGCTATTGCCCTGTTCAATTATTGAGCAAATATTATTCTATTAGACCTTTCATGTATGATAATTTTTTCATACATGAGTCTGGTTCCCAGTTAACAAAGTATCAATTCAATTGTGTGTTCAAAAGATGTTTAGAACAGTTAAATTTACAGAATTCTCACCTTACATCGCACTCTTTTAGAATTGGAGCGACTACAGAAGCAGCTAGGTTAGGGTTAGACACTAATATGATAAAAAAAGTTGGGAGATGGAAATCTGACAGTTATCTATTATATATTCGACCTAATCAATCTTTCTGATTCATTTCAGGTAAATGCCGTATAATATGGATTGTTGGACATTCCTATGTGTTTTGGGCACATCTGAGAGCTAAGAATAGAGTGTATTCTAACAATTTAGGTTTGGACCCTTTGCAGTTTAGCATTTTTTGGTATGGGAAAAGAGGTATGGTTTGGGAGAATTTAATGTCTGTAATAGGTAGGCTTCTCCAGCGTTTTCCACCTCCAGGTGTATTAATTATATATCTGGGGGGAACGATATAGGAAAACGAAAAACGTTAGACATCATTTTCAGAATTAGAGATGACTTACACAGGATTCAATTGTCTTTTCCTCACACTGTTATGGTCTTTTCAGAGATAGTGCAAAGGTTGAGATGGCTTTCTCCACCTTCCATGCGCCATGGGGAAAAGATTAGAAAAAGAGAAACAGGGCAGTTGCAAAATTTTTACAGGCATTAGGTATAATCTCATTTAGGCATGTGGAATTGGAAGGAAATATAAAAGGTTTATATAGAGAGGATGGAATTCATTTATCCGACATAGGTTTGGATATTTTTAATACAAATTTGAGTACTTGTGTTGAAATGGCCGCGGTGTGGGGTGTTGGTGACAGGTGGTGTTGAAACCACCTGTCCTTTGGATAATTTTGGTTTCTGATAATGTTTATGCAGCCTGAGCCGTAGTGGCTAGGTTGTTTTAAGTCTATTGAGTTGGTGTTATTATAATGAATATAATATTGTCTTTAAACCAATAATAAAGCAGCCGCGGCCTTATTTATCCAACACTTGTCTGAGTTTATTATTATAAGTTATTATAGTTATAGTTATTAAGGATTCCTGCCTGCTGTCCCATGATAGGAAAAAGGGGTAAATGGTTTCAATAACCCCTTTTTCCTCATGGGAGAGCAGCAGGATGGGCAGTTTCAAGTCTCCCCCTTTGGGAGCCAGCTAAGGCTCTCAGGTGGACACCTGGTGCTCACATGGCCTGGGGGAGTAGTACATGTGACTTTCCCGGGCTTTTGGGGGTACTAGGGATGAAAGCTGGATAAATTTGGTCAGATCCAGTGAAATATAGGGCTATATAAACGGGGTTCCGTCTAGTCAGGCTCAGTCGCCTCAGAAGACAGGAGCTGTGGTGTTCCCCTCCCCCGCCCCCCCCTCCCAATTTTTTGTTTTCTGTCGCGGCTGTAATTATGTAGTGGTGTCACCTTTGTAAAAAAAAAAAAATTTAAATACAAAGGGGGACAAATCTGTTTTTGAAGTTATTGAATATTAATTTATGATGTGGATAATTTTGGCTTATGATAATATTTATGCAGCCGGAGCCGTAGTGGCTAGGTTGTTTTAAGTCTATTGAGTTGGTGTTATTATTATGAATATAATATTGTCTTTAAACCAAGAATAAAGCAGCCACGGCCTTATTTATCCAACACTTGTCTGAGTTTATTATTATAAGTTATTATAGTTATAGTTATTAAGGATTCCTGCCTGCTGTCCCATAAAAAATCCATATAGTTTATTGCATCAATTAAAATCACATTAATAGAGAAGATAAACCCCAATTAGGGTAAATACCCAAGTTGGTTTGGAAATCAACACCTCATAAAATCTATTGTATAGTAATGATGCAGAAAGCGTAATAAATTGCAGGTGTGCTTTTCCAAATCCCACCGTCAACGGGTTTCATAGTAGACTGCTTCCACAGGACAGTTGGGTGTATCAATGCAATAAATACAGCAGAAAATATTGTAAATATTAGTAAAAAAATAATTTATACCAGTCACATAAAATTCCCCAATAGGGTATGTTCATGCTTTTAGGTGGGACATGATGGTGCAATTGGGGTATTTAAAGAACCGACTCCCTGCAGGACACCAGTATTGGTGGTGAGTGTGTGGCAAGTGGAAAAGACAGGTGAGAGGGCATGCTAGGACTCTATTATATTAGGAGTGGGTAGTGGCTTTCATTAAACCTATCCTACAATTATTTTAGGTGAGATACTATGGGGAGATCTGGCAGCACATGGTGATCACCCCTCATCCAGCGATGTATACATATGAATGATTTTCCTCTTTGTTTATTTGGTAGGTCATAATCTACTAAGACATCATTACATTGTATGTTGATTCATGCAAAATTTGTTGTAGGGTAGAGTATAAAATGTACCCTAAGCTCTAACTATAGGGGGGATTTACTAAAACTGGAGCATGCAAAATCTGGTGTAGCTCTGCATAGAAACCAATCAGCTTCCAGGTTTTATTGTCAAAGCTTAATTGAATAAGCTGAAGTAAGAAGCTGATTGGCTACCATACTCAGCTGCACCAGATTCACAGAGTGCTCCAGTTTTAGTAAATCTCTCCCTGTATGTCCTTATCTGGACAGGCATGAATTTTATGGGTAGTTTTCCCCATAATGATATAACCTATGATCAACCACATTTATTGCCAAGTGACTTTATTAATATCCTGTTCTA
Organism: Lithobates clamitans; assembly: GCA_037952925.1. Taxonomy (NCBI): domain Eukaryota; kingdom Metazoa; phylum Chordata; class Amphibia; order Anura; family Ranidae; genus Lithobates; species Lithobates clamitans. The sequence goes on along the minus strand of JBBGZY010000187.1, from coordinate 6,015,365 downwards.
CCATACTTTATTCCGTGGTTTATGGAATAAAATCTGTATCTGTAAGTATAGGTTAGGCACTATATTAGAGGTGTATATGTACTTCTTACACTGCAATATGGAGTGTTTGACTCATATTTATTTTAAGGTACTAGCCCATTATTTGCAGAGTTCCATATCCTCTTGGGGGTAGTGGTTCCTCTGGGCCCCTATGTCCACCCAAAAGACTCATATATGCACAGCTTTTTGCCGCACTGCCATACTGATATGAGCATAAATACACCCTATTGGGTGATTTTATGTTACTGCTACAAATTTTTGACTAATATTTACAATCTTTTCTGCTGTATTTAGTGAATTGACATATCCAACTAACCTGAGTCTACTGCAAAATGTGTTGATGGTGGGATCTGGAAAAGCACACCTGCAATGTATTATGCTTTATGCATCATTACTTTACAATAGATTTTTTTTTAGCTGATTTCCAATCCAGCTTGGGTAGAATGTCTATATTTCCCCTAATTGGGGTTTGTATTCTTTTTTAATGTGATTTTAATTGATGCAATAAACTATATGGATTTTTTAAAATTATTGCTGTATTTTCTCATGTTGTGCCAGTAAAGTCCACCCTTTTTTGAACAAGTATTTTCCTGTTGTTCTATGTTTTTAACTATTGACAAGGATGTGGCACAATGGGAGTTGCAGGTTTTACATATAGAGCAAGATCCCAGGCCTCTTTTAGTCTAATGAGAACCTCCAGAGCCAAGAGCCGCTGACATCCTTCAGTATAGAGTGGGTTGAAAGGCATAGTGGGTGTAATGCAATATAGATTCATGGGCACCAGACACTTCTTGAATGCAAAGAGATTTTATTTCTCTTGAACAGAAGTTTGGAAGAGATGGTTAGGGCCAGGACACCCTTAGGTAGTTGCAATGTTAATTAGCAGACTCCTAGACTTCTACAGGTAGACAGCCATGCAGGGAAAGGCATCCAGCAAGACACCACATCTGCATGTGTAGGAATGCTATCTCCTATTGCAACAGTCTTAGAACAGTTCCTAACACAAATTGTAACAAACTCCTTTACTTTTACTGCAGTCACTTCTTGTAGGTTCTCAACCCACTGAGCTTCCAGTCTCTCTCACTAGACTTGCTGATTCACTGCCACCAAATCCTTTGAGCTCTTCCAATTTTCACTTAAGCATCTTCCTCAAGCATCACCCCCACTTCTCTGCTGGGTCCCTAGCTTGGCACTCCAAATACTTCTCAAGCTTCACCCCACTGGCCTGCTCGGTCCCTGGCTTGACACACAAGGCTGCTCTGCAAGCGTCACCTCCGCTGGCTGGGTCCCTGGATGGACATCCGCAGAAGTTTCCTGATTCTTCACCATCCCCGGTTGGTGAGAATACCGCTCTTGTGCTTGCTTCAGCTACTCACTGTGGTCCCCGGTAATAAGGTGGTTGGTCCCTTAGTGGCAACAGCTTCCCCTCTACCTCCGACCATGACAGGTTCTCCGGACGGCAGAACCGTCACTTCTGGTTGGACTACAATCTCAACCCTATGCTGCTCTCTTGCTTCTGTATAGGCCCTCAGACAGCCTAGCAGCCAGATATGCCCGGGATAGGCCCAAACTCTGGCCTAGCAGCGCAAGCAGTACAACACACATCCACCCAGACGGCCATCCAGGTGGCACAAAAGCCCGATCACTTGACTCCACCCAAATATAGGTTTTCTCAGCAGGCCAAGGGATTTAAGAAAACCCCTGCCCATTGGCTGAGATACCCCATATACTCCCAATCTGTCCTTGCTTTGCCTTTCTCTTATCTAATGTCACCAGGTACCCGGCCACCCAGTGGCAGAAGAGAGAAGTGCAGCAATTCCAGACTTAGGGTGAACTCAATTGATCCCTAACAATGAGCCAAGGTAACTACACCTGGCAGATAAATTTAGGAGCAACCCCGCCTAAACATCAGGGTGCTACATTTATACAACGAGACAATGAAACATCTTAAAATATGAAATATACCAAACAATAAGGTTGGCTGCTTGTTGCAGTATACATCTGGCCTGGTAACAGTTGACACCACTATTATTTTTTATTTTTATGTAATACAATGCAAAAAGAGTAAGCCAAATATAAATTCCATAAAAGTCTAAGTACATGAATGACTGCATGGACTCAAAAAGACAAAGAAGAGACCATATGGCCTCCAATGTTCATGGTGAACATTTCAAATGATAAGACCTATAGGCCAGATGATGCAATGAGCTTGCTGGTCCCTGAGCAGGACTAGATCTCCTTGCAGGTTCAGTCAATGCTCTTGCCATTTTCTGCATCCTTTTAAAGGGCTGGGGTATTCTTTCTTCTAACTTCCCCGGAAACAATTGTCAAGGTGCTGTATAAATTTCCACTGAAATTTGCACCCCCCAAAGATTCCAGGCTGAGTAGGAGTTATGCCTGGTTTGTGAGTCAATAGAGTGGCTGGAGTCAGATTAACTGGATATTTTGGTTCTGAAGAGGTGGGAACTGAAGCTCATGAGTTTTTGATAGCAGTTGCCTTGCCCAGGAAGGTTTTCACTTCATGGATCAACTAAGTACAGTTTGCATTCAGAAGCATGGAGTCCAGTATATGTCTCATAATCCCATTCATCTTTTCCTATGCTCTATCCATATGCAAATATGTGATGAGTTGAATATTTACTCACAGAGCTGACTATAGTTATAGTTCTCAACATGGTTGCTGTTGAATTGTTGCATCTTCTGAACATCAGTCTCAGTCTAATCTCCTGTTTTGTCAGTGTTCCAAGGGTAAGGAATTTGTAAGGCTTCATGAGCACATGGTGTCAATGGTGTCATTATGCACTGATGGTACCAACTATTTAAGTATAAATAAAAGGCCCTTTTCAAGTGACATTAAAGCGGTAATAAGCTCTGCTGTAAAAAGAAAAAAGGGCCCCTTGCAGAATAATGTCATAATGTGCTAATATGCACAAAATTTATGTATTGGGAGTACCTGTGTATTGGGAGAATCTATGTATTGGGAGTACCTGTGTATTGGGAGTACCTGAGTATTGTGAGTGCTGGGAGTACCTGTGTATTGTGAGTACCTGAGTGTTGTGTGTATCTGAGTAGTGTGTGTAGATCATTAGTACCTGTGTATTGTGTGTACCTGTGTATTGTGAGTGCACGTGGGCAGTGAGTGCACGTGGGCAGTGAGTACACGAGTGCTGCGAGTGCATGTGGGCTGCGAGTGCATATGGACTGTGAGTGCATGTGGGCTGTTAAAACCGTGTATTGTATTGTTGAGTACCTGTATATTGTTGAGTATTAGTGTCAGGAAGCTAGTATTTAGTTAATTTGGAAAATGTATAATACTCAATCCTCATTAAAGTAGTAGGCAGAATACTGCTGTGCAAAAATAGGATTTTTATAACAGCTTACCTGTAAAATCCTTTTCTTTTGAGGTACATCATGGGACACAGAACCTCAGTAATCACTGATGGGTTATAGGGTATCACTAGATGATTGGACACTGGTCATACCCTAGACAGGAGGTTCAACCCGCCATTATATATCCCCTCCCCTTACTAGCGATACCTCAGTTTTGTAGCAAAGCAATATAAATGTATTAGAAGAGGGTGGGACCTCTGTGTCCCGTGATGTACCTCAAAAGAAAAGGATTTTACAGGTAAGCTGTTATAAAAATCCTATTTTCTTTCTCGTACATCACGGGACACAGAGCTTCAGTAATCAATGATGGGATGTCCCAGAGTAATGCTATTTGAGGGGAGGGGACCACACAACGTAGGGTGTAATCAGACCTGAGGACCTCGTACCGCTGCCTGCAGCACACTACGCTCAAAGGCGATATCCTCATGCCTTCCCACATCTACCTGATAAAATCTGGTGAATGTATGGACTAAAGACCAGGTTGCGGCCTTGCAAATTTGAGCCATAGAGACCCGGTGATGCACCGCCCAAGAAGCACTAATAGCCCTTGTGGAGTGTGCCTTGATTTGAAAAGGTGGAATTTTCTGCTTCAAACCGTAAGCTTGAATAATCATTTGTCTAATCCATTTTGAAATGGTAGACTTTGACGCTGCCTGTCCTCTATTGGGACCTTCTGGCAAGACGAACAAAACATCAGTTTTGCGAATTTAAGCAGTTGCTTCCAGATAGGCTTTGACTGCTCTTACTACATCCAAAGAATGTAGTGACCTTTCTTCCGAAGAACAGGGATCTGAAAAAAAGGAAGGTAGAACAATATCTTGGTTTAGATGGAAATCTGAAACCACTTTCGGTAGAAATCTAGGATGAGGGCGCAATACCACTCTATCCTTATGCATGATTAAATAAGGCTCTTTACAGGAAAGGGCTGCTAATTCTGATACTCTTCTAGCAGAAGAAATGGCGACCAGAAAAATTTAAAAAAAAAAAAAATTGATTTTCTTGTCAACAAGACCAAGGGAATTTGACGTATTGGTTCAAAAGGCTGTTTCTGTAAAACTAACAGAACCAAATTCAAGTCCCAGGGGTTTAGTGGCGCCTTAGCCGGAGGATTAAGACGCGTTACCCCCTGCATACATTTTCGGACTAACAAATATGAAGCAAGTGGCCCTTGAAATAATATTGATAAGGCCGAAACCTGGACCTTGATGGTACTCAAGGACAGCTTCATTTCTAATCCCATTTGTAGAAAGTCAAGAATTCTACCTGTGACATATTTTCTGGGATGCCAACCCCTGGCTTCACACCAGGATACATAAGTCTTCCAGACTCTATGATAAATTACTCTGGAAGCTGGCTTCCTTGCATTGATCAAGGTAGAGATCACAGGACCTGAAAGCCCACGATTCTTCAGAATGTGGGTTTCAACAGCCAAACCATCAAATTCAGCGTTTGTAAGGCAGGATGGAACACTGGACCTTGAGATAACAGGTCTGGACGTGACGGTAGGGTCCACGGGGAACCTACTGTCATCCTTACTATTTCTGCATACCAAGCTCTCCTGGGCCAAGCTGGGGCCACCAGAAGTACCGACTTCTTTTCCTGCCTGATCCTGTGAAGGAGTCGTGGAAGTAGCAGAATAGGAGGGAATGCATAAATCAGTGAGAGCCGATGCCACGGAATCACCAACGCATCTGTCCCGCATGCAAGAGGATCCTTTGTTCTTGCCACAAACATGTCGATCTTCTTGTTGAATCTGGATGCAAAGAGATCTACATCTGGAATCCCCCATCTTTGGCATATGGCCAGGAAGATGTAGAGACCATTCCCCTGGGACTAACCGCTGGCGACTCAAATAGTCCGCCTGCCAGTTCTCTATCCCCGGAATGAAAACTGCCAATTATGCATGGCACATGCTTTTCTGCCCAGACTAACCGGTAAAAAGGACTTCCTTTTTGCAGGTTTTCGGGTATTACCCCCAACTGAGGCTCTGACGCACTGTAGGAGACAGACGCATCAGAAAATCTAATGCCTGCACTTTCTTGTTCCAGGCAGACAGCATACTGTGTTGCAGCAGTCTCGAATGAAACTGAGCATAGGGAACTGCTTCAAATGAAGGCACCATCTTTCCCAGCAGCCTCATACAAAGGCGAACAGAAGGACCCTTTTGTCCTGACTACCCGAATCAGTTCTTTTAAGGCACTGATCTTTGCCTGAGGTAAAAATACCTTCTCTTGGCTTGTATCTATGACCAGGCCCAAATACTCTAGTCTTCTTACTGGTTTTAAGAAAGACTTTTCTAAGTTGATGATCCAACCTAGGTATTCCAAGTAGTTGACTGTGGTGACCAAGTTCTGGTCCAGGCAGGCTACCGACCGGTCTATCAAGAGCAGGTCGTCTAGGTATGCTATGACAGTTATACCTTGGGCTCTTAATCTGGCCAGAGGAGGAGCCAAGATCTTTGTAAACACCCGAGTTGCAGTGGCTAGCCCGAAAGGCAGGGCTATAAACTGAAAGTGGCGTTTTTCTACTTCGAAACGCAAATACTTTTGATGAGCAGGGAAAATGGGTACATGCAGGTTCACATCCTTGATGTCTATTGACGCCAGAAGTTCTCCTCCTTGTAGGATGGAGACTACTGATCAAATTGATTCCATGCGAAAGGATCGAATCTTTAGGAATCGGTTTAGATCCTTTAGATCCAGAATGGGTCTGACAGCTCCATTTGGTTTTGGAACCGTAAAGAGGTTTGAATAAAAACCCAATCCCTGCTCTTCCGTGGGAACCACCACGATGACCTTTTGCGACAATAGTTGCTCCAACGCTAGAAGGAGAGACTGCTTTTTCTCTGGATCTCTGGGGACATTTGATCTGAGGAAACGAGGAGAGGGAAATGCTTGGAATTCCAGTTTGTAATCTAGAGTTACAGTGGAGATCACCCGTCTGTCCTGGAAATCTTCCTGCCAGAGCTTTGAGAACTGTAGCAGTCTTCCCCCCACCCGAGCAAGCGGGAGCGCTCCTTCTAAAAGAGGCTTTAGCGTCTTGTCTAGTAGACTTCTTCCCCCAGGACTTCTTTTATCCCTGGGATCAACTCTGAAATGTATTTCTTGTGCCTGACGGAGGAGACCGTCGCGACTGCCTGGAGGCTGATGCTCCTGGCACTGGGGAAAGAGCCCGTTTAAAAGAGGGACGCTTACTCCTTTTCTTAACTGGTAAGAGTATGCTTTTCCCACTAGAGATCTTTTGGATATAATTGTCCAAATCCTCTCCAAACAGCCTTGCACCACGAAGTGGAAATCCAGCCAGAAGCTTCTTACATGGTAATTCGGCTGACCAATTTTTCAAACATAAGATTCTACGCATATGCACCAACCCAAGCGAAAGGTGAGAGGTTTGGATAATAGAATCTCTGATTGCATCAACAGCAAAACATAAAGCCGCTGGAAGGTTAGCCAACCCCTGGGGAGGCTGGGGTGGAGGAGAGAGAAGGGCCGGTGGATGGGCACCTGCCGAAAATGCGGTAGCAGCGGCAGCGGTGGCGGTGGCGGGTGGTGCGGTATACTACCGCTGTTTGCTCAGGCCACCCCTGCCCCCCTAACCATGGGGGGGAGAATCCCTAAGGAGAGAACCCCCAACCCATCCTACCTGGAGCCTGGCTGGAGGAGCGTACAGCGTGGACACTGAGACAGACAGAACAAGCATGAAAAGGTATGTGCTCTTGACAGCCCCCGGTGGCGACAATAGGCATAGCATACATTTACTTAAAGGAGAAAACCTACTAGAATTAAAAAAATTCCTGAGGAGTCTCCCTTACCTTATCCAGCCGCAGGGTTCTGTTATACAGACCCAATCTTCACCTCTCACGGTGGGCTCCGTTTAAAAAACCTTCAGAGACTGGGGCCCCCTTGGATAGGAGGATCCGCAGTTCTGGCCCCATAAAGCACCCCGCCTGGGATATGGCTCAAAAAAACAAATACTGGATCCCAGGGTCCAGCTCTCTAAAAAGAGAAGCGTTACAGGTAAAACTTCGTTTCTTCGGACACGAGGCCCGGGTACCATCCAATTTGGCCTGAAAAAGCACTTTGAATGGATCCGGTTTCATGGCTTTCCCCAGTATAGGATATTCCTTTGGAGCTCAGCACAGCACATCTTATTCGTGACCAACACCTAAGACACTGGCGAAAAAACTGTATCCCCAGTAAGGGGAGGGGTTATATAGGGGGTTAAACTTCCTGTCTAGGGTGTGACCAGTGTCCAATCACCTAGTGATACCCTATAACCCATCAGTGATTACTGAGGCTCTGTGTCCCGTGATGTACGAGAAAGAAATGTAAGCACGTTGTTTCCCTGGATCCCCAAGTTCTGAATCTAGGGTAACAACTGTCAGCACTGAGAAGTCACTCCATACTAAAGGAGAGTTGGGAACGTACCTGGCAGGTGCCGGCAGGGGCCAACACAGAGGCGGGTGGAGACAAAGAGGTGCAGGCACTAGAAAAGCAATTTTTGACAAAGACCTGAAGTGTATGCTGTGTACCGGGCGCTCAGGTTCGGCACATCACAGATCTGGTGGACAGATTACTGGGTGGGGCAGGGGAAGACTCGGCTGTCATGATGCACGTTGGCACCAATGACAAAGTCAGAGGCAGATGGAGTGTCCTAAAGAACGATTTTAGGGACTTAGGAGCTAAATTGAGGAAAAGGACCTCCAAGGTAGTATTCTCAGAAATACTACCGGTACCTTGAGCCACATCAGAAAGGCAGAGGGAGATTAGGGAAGTAAACAAGTGGCTGAGGAGCTGGTGTAGTAAGAAGGGGTTTGGGTTCCTGGAGAACTGGGCCGACTTCTCAGTCGGTCACTAGTTCTATAGAAGGGAACAAACTACTGACGAGAATATAATTCAGTCAAAAATATTATATTTAAACATCTCCCTATTCTGTCAGCAGATCAGGACCTTACAACTGTCATTCAAGCTGGATGCAGTTTTTCTAGTAGACGTGCCAGTACTCTAGGAGATATTTTATCTCCTAGTATGTTCCAGTCAGGAGGCAATAAAAGAACTTAGCTAAGTGCCACGGGATCATATGCCTGTGGGAATAATACTTGTTGCTTTTGTGACAAGCACGAAACGAAAGAATTATTATCCTGTTCTACAGGTAGGACATTTACTATACAGGATTTTATCAATTGTGGAACAAACCATGTAGTGTATTCAGTAGAATGTAATTCCTGTCATCTGCAGTATGTAGGATGCACCACAAGATCGTTGAGAACTAGAATTGGAGAACATTATCATGGTGCATCCTATACTTCTGATAAAGGACTGTCTAATGTGTCTAAACATTTCAAACACCAACACTCAACATGTCAACATTTATCTTTTACAGTTTAGAGAAAGTTAAAAATCCTCCGTAGGGAGGACACCTGTATCGCAGGCTCCTCAAACGAGAAGTTTATTGGATTTTTAATTTAAATACCAGGATACCAAATGCTATGAACCTGAGATATGATTTAGACTTTTTCCTTAGGTAACAAACAATAGCATAGATATATATTTTTAGAGTGATTTTTTGTGTAGAGGAATATGTATAATTTTACGAAAGATTGTAAAATAGGGGTATATGGCGCTACCTTATTAGGGTACCTAATATAAATAATCCGTGCTCATAAGTGCAGAGCGACAATCACTCAGCCATAAAACCATATATATGTGAGTGTGGGTATACACCTTTTACACCTTTGTGAACCGTGCTAGTGTTTACAAACCCGTACCATACTCTTGCATATATCTATGGTGTTATTAACCATCCAAGCCAATATGGATAATAGTAATTAAATAATTAGATAAACAATATATAAAAAACCATAATCACCACCACCTATTGCTAAGAGAGGAATCTATCCAATAGAAATCCCCCCCGCAAATAATGTGATATCCAATCTCAAAATGTCGTTAATCAATACGTGCAAATATCTAGATTCCATGTTGATCCACTTTTCCATCCACATTCAAAATAAATGGATGGGGGACATAAGTCTTAAATCAATTCATCAAGTGTGCAGAAATAATACAAAAAAGTGTTATAAAAAAATATATATACAAAATGAATAATGAAAAATCTGCAAATAAGCTGTATAGTTCCAGCATAGGCACAAAATATATATATATATATATATATATATATATATATATATATATATATATATATAGGCAAAAAATAGTGCATAAATGGTGCATAAGTTCCAGCAAAAAACAGCGATCTGTGATTGGTGACTTTCGTGAGGAAGGCAACTGATATCCGGTGACTTGCGGTGCTCCTCCTCAAAGATCCCCACTCACCAGCTCCCTACACCCCTGCAGGGGTAGTAGGCCTGTAGTACCAGGCAGTAGAGTGGTCCCAATGGGCCTGTCCCCAGGTGCTTCCGCTCCAGATGTAGTGTGTCCGTCAGTGGTTTTAGGTCATCTGTCATCTGGAGTAGTAGCAGCCAGTTCCCTTTGATGAATGTATAAACAACCTTTAGGTCCAAATATCTGTAATTGTTGACTGGTTAGCTCTTGGGCTCGCTCCTTCATCTGACCATGCATCTGTAAAATCCGGGCTATGGGCTGGGTAACATCGAGCCCATAGCCCGGATTATACAGATACATGGTCAGATGAAGGAGCGAGCCCAAGAGCTAACCAGTCAACAATTACAGATATTTGGACCTAAAGGTTGTTTATACATTCATCAAAGGGAACTGGCTGCTACTACTCCAGATGACAGATGACCTAAAACCACTGACGGACACACTACATCTGGAGCGGAAGCACCTGGGGACAGGCCCATTGGGACCACTCTACTGCCTGGTACTACATGCCTACTACCCCTGCAGGGGTGTAGGGAGCTGGTGAGTGGGGATCTTTGAGGGGGAGCACCGCAAGTCACCGGATATCAGTTGCCTTCCTCACGAAAGTCACCAATCACAGATCGCTGTTTTTTGCTGGAACTTATGCACCATTTATGCACTATTTTTTGCCTATATATATATATATATATATATATATATATATATATATATATATTTATTTTTTTTTGTGCCTATGCTGGAACTATACAGCTTATTTGCATATTTTTCATTATTCATTTTTTATATATATTTTTTATAACACTTTTTTGTATTATTTCTGCACACTTGATGAATTGATTTAAGACTTATGTCCCCCATCCATTTATTTTGAATGTGGATGGAAAAGTGGATCAACACGGAATCTGGATATTTGCACGTATTGATTAACGACATTTTGAGATTGGATATCACATTTTTTGTGGGTGGGGATTTCTATTGGATAGATTCCTCTCTAAGCAATAGGTGGTGGTGATTATGGTTTTTTTATATATTGTTTATCTAATTATTTAATTACTATTATCCATATTGGCTTGGATGGTTAATCACACCATAGATATATGTAAGAGTATGGTACGGGTTTGTAAACACTAGCACGGTTCACAAAGGTGTAAAAGGTGTATACCCACACTCACATATATATGGTTTTATGGCTGAGTGATTGTCGCTCTGCACTTATGAGCACGGATTATTTATATTAGGTACCCTGATAAGGTAGCGCCATATACCCCTATTTTAAATCTTTCATACTACTAACCTCACCCCCTAGGGGGTGTGTGTAAGGGGAGGCTGCAAACCTTAGTCCGTGAGCGCGGAAACCCTTCCTCATTTTATGTATAATTTTACACCTTTTAGAGCACCTGGAGTTGGGTGTGCCGTCTTATACATGCTATTTGTTATCTGGATATCATAGTTCAGAGCAGTGTTCATTCTGATTTGCTAGGTCCACATCCTACCTGGTGGTCCACAGATCTTTATATATGAGAGTTGACTGATACTCAGGACACTCTCTTGCTCTCTCTGCTGTGCTAACCTCCTGCTGGGTGAAAAGGTGGACTGCTGACAGAACACTAAAAAAGGAACAAATGCTGTTTGTTTTCAGGAACCCATTAGGGGCATCCTGTCTGTCAGGAGCTGGCCTTGGTTAGTAGCTTGGATGAGCAGATGTTCTGTTTTTTTAGGCTATGAATTTGCTGTACACTGAAATGTGTTTGTTGAATAAAAGTGCAGGACAAACTTTCTTAGATTGTCCCTGAGTGTCCCTGTCTCATGTATGGTTTACCGCTGCCAATACCAAATGAGCCTACCCCCCCCCCCCCCCCCCAATATATTTATCATAAATGTATAGTATAGAAATTAGTGGGGATTGTTGTGCTTGCATACACAGCTGCTGGTGTGCACTGAAGAACACAGTGTACATGCTCCTTTTACTTTTTTGTAAAAAATAAAAAAATACAAACTTTTATTGAAATATTAAATTTCTATTCAACACAGCTGTGTTATGATTTGGTGGCTTGCATCGATACAGGCTGCTCTGAAAAATTGTATTGTATGCAGTGTTTACTTTCAGTGCACACCACAGCAGAGTTGGAGGTTATTTATGAAAGGCAAATCCACTTTGCACTACAAGTGCAAACTACAATTGCAAAGTGCACTTGAAATTGCACTGAAAGTGCACTTGGAAGTGCAGTCGCTGTAAATCTGAGGGGTAGATCTGAAATGAGGGGAAGCTCTGCTGATTTGATCATCCAATTATGTGCAAGCTAAAATGCTGTTTTTTATTTTCCTTGCATGTCCCCCTCCGATCTACAGCGACTGCACTTCCAAGAGCACTTTCAGTGCAATTTCAAGTACACTTTGCACTTGTAGTTTGCACTTGTAGTGCAAAGTGGATTTGCCTTTTGTAAATAACCCCCCTGTATTTTTCCTTGTCTGTGTGTGGGAAATAAGTGGCGGCATAGCCCAAATATATCTGGTGTGAAGGAGCCCTAAGGGCCCTTTCACACTGGGGAGGTTTGCAGGCGCTATTGCGCTAATAATAGCGCCTGCAAACCGACCCGAAACAGCTGCTGCTGTCTCTCCAGTGTGAAAGCCCGGAGGGCCTTCACACTGGAGCGATGCGCTGGCATGACGGGAAAAAAAGTCCTGCTAGCAGCATCTTCGGAGCGGTGAAGGCGCCGAGTGTATACCGCTCCTTCACCGCTCCTGCCCATTGAAATCAATAAGATAGCGCGGCTATACCGCCGGCAAAGCGCCTCTGCAGAGGTGCTTTGCGGTGGTTTTTAACCCTTTCTCGGCAGCTAGCAGGGGGTAAAACCGCCTCGCTAGCGGCCGAATACCGACGGTAAAGCGCCACTTACAATAGCTGCGTTTTACCGCCGACGCCGCCCCCGCCCCAGTGTAAAAGGGCCCTAACAGAGCATCCTGCTGCCTCTCCAGTACCAAAGTATGCAACCCTTAAATGCATGACATTTGCTAAAGCACTGTGCATTCCAAAAATTGCCTTTATAGGTTTCATTACCATTTGATCTCATCTGTCAGAAAGGTTTTAGAACCATGCACATACAAAATTATGCATATACGGACTGTTGAGAACTCTGTACACACAGAGCCCAGTTTCTTGTGTCAATGAAAGAGAAAAAGGCAAATGTAGAGGATTTCGGCAAACTCGCTTTATTTGCGTAGATATTACAAAATGGTGTTTAATAGCATGTATCACTTAAGAGGCTGCTCATTGAGCTAAACTTATACATTAATAGCACAGCATACTAATGTGTATAAAGACTGAAGCTTCATTTTCTGTCATAGACCCGACGGCATTTCGTATCACCAAATATGCATATCTATAAAAAAGAAAAAAAAATGATATGAAAATAAATAAATACATACATAAATATTAGTACAAAAAAAGAAAATGAGTTTGAGTTAAAGTGTATCTTTGCTTTTCCCAGTTCGATAAGAAATACCCAGTACTTTCAGGTATGGTGAGCATGCGACTCCCTCCTCTTGTATTACAAGAATGGTACTTGGTGATTGGCAACCAGAGACCCAGGGCTATCACTTGTAGGAATGTTATAATCAAGGATGCCACGCTACTTCTAAAACTTTTTCTGTGCTACTTAACCAAAAACTTTTTTTTTTTTGGAGAACACAAATAGATGCCTTCAACAACTTCATTTTCATGTACTATGGGTTTTGCTATCATTTGGGGAGAGGACCGAGTCCTCTTGGCTCCAGGGAAGCGTAGGGAAAGTATGTGTAGCTGTCATGAGCTTAGGTTAACTATAATACTGGGGACAGGATAGGATCCTAGGAATTCACAGCTAAAAATAATTCTGGACTAGTAGGGCCACAAATACTTAGCTCTGCGCTAAAAGTGACCTGGAAACAACGCTGACATAAATTAGACATTAAAGTGAATGTGAACCCTGCCTGTCCTAAAGCATTTTAATAGAAATAAAAATTTAAGGCAAACATTCACACAAAAACAAAGGAATACAAAGTTAATAACTTTTATTGCATACATGTCTGCAGAGATCCGACCAGTCCTGTAGCTCCCAAAGAGAAGGAGGAGCTGGGTAGGAGGCATATGTGCAGAGATCTCAGCCACCTTGTAGCTCATAAACAGAAGGCAGGACTGGTCAGAGGGGTGGTTGTGTCAGCAGCAGTCTAAACACAGGAGTACAGGCACCCTGTGTTTTGTAGCTCCCATCCGCAAAGCACAGACACAAACTGACCATGCTAAGCTGGAACTGCATCCATGCCTAGCGTGGTCAGAAGGAAACAGGGGAATGGGACTAGCAGGATCCCCAGGTATTTTAAATAATTTCACTACATTTTAAGGAGGAAAAAAGGCATAGTAGAGTACAAAGGATAACAATCCTCAACTACATAATTTAACATTCACACTTTAAAGTTTACATGTATTTAGTCTGTAATGGCTGCCTACATATTTCTATCATTCCAGATTTTTTTTATTAGAATAGTAAGAAGAAGAAAAAAGAAGAAATCTACAAGTGTCTAGTAAATCCAAGCTTGCAGAGTCAACCAGTCCCTTGTTGTCAGTAGTGCAGCTCATTTTCTGTCAGTCTGTGGCAATGGGGGTTATTTACCAAAGGCAAATCCACTTTGTACTACAAGTGCAAACTACAAGTGCAAAGTGCACTTGAAATTGCACTGAAAGTACACTTGGAAGTGCAGTCGCTGTAAATCTGAGGGGTAGATCTGAAATGAGGGGAAGCTCTCCTGGTTTATCATCCAATCATGTGCAAGCTAAAATGCTGTTTTTTTTTATTTTCCTTGCATGTCCCCCTCGGATCTACAGCGACTGCACTTCCAAGTGCACTTTCAGTGCAATTTCAAGTGCACTTTGCACTTGTAGTTTGCACTTGTAGTGCAAAGTGGATTTGCAAGTAGACTGTGCACTCTGCAAGTACAGTTGCTCCAGAGCTTGGTAAATGAGATAAAGCTTCACTTTGCAAATAGTACACAATCACATGCAAGAAAACCAAAAACCTGAATCTTTGCTTGCACATGATTGTATGATGGAAGTCAGCAGAGCTTTTGCTCTTTTACTAAGCTTTGGAGAAACTGCTCCTGCAGAGTGCAACTGCACTTTGCAAAGTGCACAGTGTATTCGCCTTTAGTAAATAAACCCCAGTTTGTAAGAGACAGTTCAGCATTCTCTGACGTTTCCTCTATAATTTTTTATAGAATGCTGGATGCCAGTAATACAGTTTTACACAGAAGAAAGTTTATTTAAAGTAAATGTGTATTCATTGTGAATCAAACCCTGGAAATAACTGAAATGTGCATAAGTATATACTTATGGATCAGGTAGAAATGTGTTATTTCTATGTAATAAAACACTAGGCAAAGATCACAAAAGATCAGAATTTGTTGCACCTTTGTGGAATTCTATGTTATTTTGTAAACATTATTACTACTAAATCATTTCTCCCAGTTTGAGGTTTAGACTGCTTTGGTGATGCATACCAAAAAAAAAAAAAAAAGTGCGTAAGCTTACTTACCGTTATCAATTGATTGTTTTGTACTTCTCGTGTTATTGTGGATTCCTTTTCTTCCCCCTTCTCATCCCACTTCTGGTGTTGTATCAATTTCCCACCGTCTAGTGTAATGGTAGTCTGTAACATACAATAAAAGTCAAGAAACAGCAGATAGGGCATTTTTGGTGGACGAGGCCACCTTCAGCAATTTGTGACAAATGGCTGGTCAAAGTCACACTGCGCTGTCACTGATACACAACAAAAGCACTCTCAGCCTTGTCCTGCACAAAGATTTTGCAGCTCACAGTACAACAACCTAAGTGCCAGCAGACTGAGAGTGATTGGGGGTTATTTACGAAAGGCAAATACACTTTGCACTGCAAGAGCACTTGGAAGTGCAGTCGCTCTAAATCTAAGGGGAAGATCTGAAATGAGTGGAAGCTCTGCTGATTTTATCATCCAATCATGTGCAAGCTAAAATGCTGTTTTTTATTTTCCTTGCATGTCCCCCTCAGATCTACAGCGACTTTACTTCCAAGTGCATTTTCAGTGCAAAGTGGATTTTCCTTTAGTAAATAACCCCCATTGTCACTGGGTTTTCGTTAACTACATACAAAGCCATTCACAACTCTGCCCCCCGAGCTACATCACCAATCTTGTCTCCAAATATCACCCAAATCGTCCTCTCCGCTTCTCTCAAGACCTCCTACTCTCAAGATCTCTCGTCTCCTCCTCTCATGCTCGTCTCCAGGATTTCTCCAGAGCCTCTCCCATCCTCTGGAACTCGCTACCTCCACCTGTCCGGCTATCACCTACACTTGCTACCTGCAGGCGATCCCTGAAAACTCATCTCTTCAGGAAAGCCTATAACGTCTCTAACTAATCCTTTACCACTTCCATCAGCTCATTCTCCACAGTTACAACCTTTTGTACCACCTGCCCCACCCTATTAGATTGTAAGCTCTTCTGAGCAGGGCCTTCTTAATTCTCTTGTATCTTATTGTATTATAACTGTATTGTCTCCCTTTTATATTGTAAAGTGCTGCGTAAAAATGTTGGCGCTATATAAATCCTGTATAATAATAATAATAATAACTAGCAGTTAACGCTTTACTCTGCCACCCGATATTTATTGTACATATCAACGTCCACAATAACAAATTATGCCTTTTAAAGCATAATTTTTTTTTGTAGTCCTGAAAGGCACTGGCATTATGTGCTAGTATGCATAACACATTATGTGAAATTTACCTTAGAACAAAGCCCTCCAGCATTGTGCTGTCACCGCTGAAGGCACTTCCATCTTCACCCGGTCTTCCCTCTGGGACTCCAGCTGTGTGAGTGGCCCGGAGCCGCAGTGACATCACTCTCGCGCATACATGCGGAAGCCACCATTCACGGCACAGGACTTGCACGCATATTGTGCCATTCCTTCAGAGTGTATGCATCAAAAGTAAATATCTCCTAAACAGTGCACGTTTAGGAGATACTGTATTTATTGGCGTATAACACGCACTTTTTCACCCTGAAAATCGGGTGCAAATAGTGTGTGTGTGTTATACGCCGATACTGCAATTTGGGCTGCCTAGGAGGGAACGGGGATGAGGGCGGGACGAGAGCCGTCAGATTACATATAGCAAGACTCTCCTGTTTATTTAGCGGCCTCTGTAATAGGTCCCGTCTCCTGGGCCGGCATTGGACCAGTGTTCTGTCTATCATAGAAGTCGGTCCGGGAGGCAGGACTTTGTATTACAGAGGCCACCAAGTAAACAGGAGATTCTCGCTGTATGTAATCTGACGGTGCTCATCCGGCCCCCCTCCCTGTCCCCTCCGAGGCAGCAGTAATCTGAGGTGAGGCTGCAGATGGGCACTGATCAGGCTGCATTCATGGCAATGGTGAGGCTGCATATGGGCATTGATCAGGCTGCATTGATGGCAATGGTGAGGCTGCAGATGGGCATTGATCAGGCTGCATTGATGGGCAATTGTGAGGCTGCAGATGGGCATTGATCAAGCTGCATTGATGGGCAATTGTGAGGATGCAGATGTGCATTGATCAAGTTGCATTGATGGGCAATTGTGTGGCTGCAGATGGGCATTGATCAGGTTGCAGATGGGCAATGGTGAGGCTGCATTAATGGGCACTGACCCTTATTTTGCTTCAAAGTTCTTTATTTAAAATTTAGTTTTTTTCCTGAAACTTCCCTCCTAAAATGAAGGTGCGTGTTATATGCTGATAAATACGGTATTTAGTGTACCTTACTATAGGCTTACCTGTAGGTAAAAGTCATGTATGGGAGTTTAACTTGCACAACTCTCTAGTTTTATACCTAAAATGAAGAGACACCTGCCACCATCCCTTACACCTATGTCTTTGAGATTTTCTTTTCAGTTCCTGAACATTCTTCCCATGCGATCTCTCAACTGTACAAACTGATGAGAGAGGGAACCTCCAGGAGTAAACTACCCTTTGGGGGTTATTTACGAAAGGCAAAACCACTTTGCACTACAAGTGCACTTTGAAGTGCAGTCGCTGTAAATCTGAGGGGTAGATCTGAAATGAGGGGAAGCTCCACTGATTTTATCATCCAATCATGTGTAAGCTAAAATGCTGTTTTTTATTTCCCTTGTATGTCCCCCTGGGATCTACAGCGACTGCTTGCAGTGCAAAGTGGATTTGCCTTTCGTAAATAACCCCCTTTGTGTCTAAACTGAAACACTACCTAGGCAAGACCTTCTCTGAGGCCAATTGGAGAAAATGTTTTGTACTCACTTACACACCGTCAATGTCTTTTTTCCAGAAAAGAGTTACAAAATTGTCTCCCTCCCTTACCTGACTCCTTTGGAGTTAAGACTCTTCCATCAACCTCTGGTTATTATTGGAGAAGAACAGGGTACCTATGTGCATGCCTGATGGGGTTTTCATCAGCACACCTTGTTTCAGTGAACCATCTTCTCTGTTTTTACAACAGCCTATGCTTTTCTGATGTCACTGCCTGCCCTGAAGTAGCCATCTTGTCAATGATAAATGGGTCCTTTATTTTAAGATCAAAAAAGGCATTTTTAAAGGCATTGGGGTTGATTTACTAAAGGCAAATCCACTCTGTACTGCAAGTGCACTTGGAAGTGCAGTCGCTGTAGATCGCTGTAGATCTGAGGGGAAGCTCTGAAATAAGGTGAAGCTCTGCTGATTTTATCATCCAATCATGTGGAAGCAAAAATGCTGTTTTTATTTTCCTTGCATGTCCCAATCAGATCTACAGTGACTGCACTTCCAAGTGCACTTTCAGTGCACTTGTAGTGCAAAGTGGATTTGCCTTTAGTAATTAACCCCCATTGTCTGTTAGTTGCCAGAGTGGTGATTTCTCGCCATTGGGAATCAACCACTCCAGCCTCCATTGTGGAATTGTGGTCTGTTGGGTGATTTAGGGTGCTAAGTGACTAAGTAAGAGCAAGCGTTCATTGCCTCTGAAATTCCTTAAAAGATGATCTCATCAGTTCTCTCTCCCCCCCAAAAGGAAAATTTGTGTATTTAATTGGTGCCCATTTTTTCTTTGTTACTAAGGCTAAGGACAGGTAACTTTTTTTTCATGAATACAGAACCAAGGAGGATTTCAAAAACCAAACAATTGTACTGATAATTAGGACAATACAGTAAACATGTGACAGCTTAAAAAAAAACTGTATATATATATATATATATATATATATATATATATATATATATATATATATATATATATATACTGCACTTAGAAATTCCTTTATTGAACCAAAGTTCAAGCAAAAGTTACATGATGTGAAAATGTTTTTACGTTTCGGGCTTACAAGCTTACGCTCTTCTTCAGATCACAAAATGTCATGAATTTTCACATCATGTAACTTTTGCTTGAACTTTGGTTCAATAAAGAAATTTTAAGTGCAGCGATCCTGTGGACTCTTTTTTTATATTCAGTCAGTGGGATGACCAGATCGCACTGGGTGCGGCTTTCCTTAACTTCAAAAAGTTATATATATATATACTATATTGTCAAAAGTATTGGGACTCCTGTCTTTATGCGCACATGAATTTTAATTACCTCAACTCGATAGAACACCTTTGGGATAAATTAGAGCGGAGACTGCGAGCCAGGCCTTTTCGTCCAACATCAGTGCCTGACCTCACAAATGCTCTTCTGGAAGAATGGTCAAACATTCACATAGACACACTCCTAAACCTTGTGGACAGCCTTCCCAGAAGAGTTGAAGCTGTTATAACTGCAAAGGGTGGGCCAATGCAATATTGAACCCTACGGACTAAGACTGGGATCCAATTAAAGTTCATTATTATATTATTATTATACAGGATTTATAAAGCGCCAACAGTTTACGCAGAGCTTTACAATATAAAAGGAGACAATACAGTTACAATACAATAAAATACAAAAGAAATAAGAGGACCCTGCTCAGAGGAGCTTACAATCTAATAGGGTGGGGCAGGTGGTACAAAAGGTTGTAACTGTGGCGAATGAGCTGATGGAAGTGGTAAGAGATTAGTTGGAGACGTGATAGGCTTTCCTGAAGAGATGAGTTTTCAGGGATCGCCTGAAGGTAATGTGTGTGTAAAGACAGGAGTCCCAATACTTTTGACAATATAGTATATATTTTTATATATATATATATATTTATATATATATATATATATATATATATATATATATATATATATATATATATATATATGTATATATATGTATATATATATGTATATATATATATATATATATATATATATATATGTATATATATATATATATATATATATGTATATATATATATGTATATATATATATATATGTATATATATATATATATGTATATATATATATATATATATATATATATATATATATATATATATATATATATATAACTTTTTGAAGTGAAGTGAATTGTTAATTGTTTATGTTTGTGAAAACCAATAAACAAGGCTGCAGTCGTTATTAACCCGTATGGTGTGTCTTGTGTTCTTTGTAGGTTTGGAGTTTATGCTGCTTACCGTCCCATGTTACATCTCTTCCGCTTTCCACACATGACATGTCTTTTACACCTGCAAATTATGTAGTTTTTCCATATTTTTGCCCAACCCCTGTATATATTTAGTGTGAAACCACACCTACTCAGCTGTTAAACCCAGATCTGTCTGAGAAATCCAGGGCTGCTAAAAAGAATGCATAATTAATAGAATTCTGTAGAATAACAGGGTTTTCACCAATGGTAGAGCTCAAGGGAACACAGGGCTGCAACCATCTGCTGCTTTCTTGACCATAATTTTCCCAAATGGTGAATCTGCTAAGCTTGTAAGTAATGCTTCTTGGATTATGAAGGATGAATGCAACCCAGGCTATAGCACAATGTTTAAGTTTATGGACAGCTCTGACTGAAGTTTGTAGACAGAATTCCCAAGAATTTACACCTTCTGCACACCGAACCCGCACCCACAGTCTTTTCATAGGAGCATCAGAAGGCTAGGAGTTGGGCGTTATATTTACCATACTGGGAGTTTTCGTGAGATACTTACAAAGGGTTTACAAATAAAAGGCATACCAGGGATGTCATGTATTTTTAACATCTACAGTGTGACCGATTAGGTTTTCATGAAAAAACAAAACCTCTCACTTCTAAGAATACTGGAGGTTTGGGCCAAGATTGTAGCTCAACTTTTTTCAAGCAAATACTGAACAAGTTTAAATTAAAATGTAAATTACTGTTATTTTGGAAGGTCAGTGGGACACTCCAGTGACCCAAGTCAAAAAAAGGAATTTTTTTTTGGAGATAAACATTTTACTCTCACTTGGAAACTTTCAAAAGTAGGAAAATGATACAGATGTTTGGCAAGAGGCAGAACAAAGTGTCAGTGAGCACCAAGCCCCAGCATCAATTTTTTAAAGATTTCCATAAGTGCACTGCGAAGACCCTTCTCTGTATATCCAAACCTATTTAGCAACAGCTAAAGTCCTTGCTATGTATATAGCTGACCTGACAGGTATTGTTTTCCTTCTAAACAAAACTGGGGTTTCGCATAGAAATGTGATACTTCGTGGGAATCCCAGTAATGATCTAGAGCTGGTAGGTAATTAATTGATTATCCCGGTCAAACTTCCTTTTCCAGAGGAGGACTTTTATCGCTTTACACTGAAGTTTTTGTGTGCATAACATAAAGGACAGCTGAACTTAATGTAGTCCCCTCCAAGTGTGTTGACATCATTTCTTAAAAGTATGGTGGGATGTACCAATACACATTTTGTATGTAGGCAGGTGCTGTCTACTTTCTCCACTGCAGGTGGCACACTTTGAGAGCAGCACTCCATTCGGGGAAGAAGTCAAGAGGAACATAGTTCTTCTATGGTTTCCAGGGTCACTGGGGAAGCGATCCAATTGGATGCTGTCACCCCATGTGACTCTGGCAGCCATCTTGGGCAGAACCTATTTAAGGCCCGGTTGGCACGCATTTGGTGAGTTGGTAAAGTAGGGACATGTACCCTGCTTGGTAGGGGCAGAACTAGTAGCAGGAAAGGTTCCTGATGCAGAGGGAAAGAGTAGGGCTCGCAACTCTTTGGGCATTCTCCCATTTGGGCGCAAGATAGCCCGGACACATTCTGCCATTCTTAACAGGTGCTGAATCCTGCTCTCTACACGCTGTTGGACCTGTGAGTGTTGCTGGCTGGGTTGCCTTCCCGTTGAGTTATTTGTGAACTGTCTTTGCATTATTTAATTACAAGTTCTTTCATCGCACTGAAACTGTGTTATTGCCACCGCACCGCGCCGCACCAGACTTTACATGTATACTGTGGTATAATGTTTCAATCTTCATTTACACACTATGCACAAAAGATACTGTTAATATGTTCACCTTGCATTTTCTGCCATCTGCTGTGGTTTCTTCAAACAATTCGTTTAGTACAAAGCATAAATCTGTGTTCTTAAAGGTACTCTCTGTTTTTATATTCCACTTATTCCCGTCATTACAGATTATCACATCAGGTTTCAAACCAACTGCAAGTTTCCTGGTGGCAAAACATACACCTAAAAAAGAGTAAAAAAAAATGTATATAAAAATACAAGCTTTAAAGGACCGCCTTAAAAATATGAAAGAAAAAATTAACGAAAACAAGAAAGAAAACCTCAAATTAACCAGTTATATATGGTGTGTGCACCTGGACAGAACATTATATTGCTTTACGTCAGGGGCACTGTTAGATCCTGGCACCCCCCACAATTATCCCAGGTCTTCCAGGGAGGGCACCAAGTCTTCTTAGCAATAAGTGATGGTGTTATCACAAGTAAGACACACAATCTTCCAAAGAGAACTACCACCATAACAGGTGTCCACCTTGAGAGATTTCCCCTCACCTCCTGTTCATCTCAACAATCTGTAAAATATTGTTAATATGAATAATGATCAAAAGGCCCAATATAGAGGGTGAATCTCCTCAGCAGGGACACAGACAGCAAAAAAAACCCTGAAAAATTAACTAAAAACAAATCTTGTCCGGAGTTAGGCTTCAATTAATAATGACACATTCTATTCCAATTTTAGGCACGTCATCGTATTCAAATTAAATAAATTACTTATGGTTATTTAAGAGCACTTTCTCTATATCCTATGAACGTTTTTTTTATATATAAAGATCATAAATGTCAGAAGTCCATAACTTTATAACTGTTCTGGGTCAATGGTCCAAAGTACCAAAATTTGAGGATCATCCCAAAAATTTGCATTTTCAGAAGAAGAGATCAGGAATGGTAAAATTAGTTTTTCTTAAAGCCATTGTACACTTTCAAATGTTTTTGTTGCTTTAACTAGCGCCATGCTGCAACTGCGAATCAAATAGTTGGTTTGTGGTTGAGACGTTGTAGGAGTAGTAGTACATATGTAACATAGAACATGATTTGGCATTGCTGGAAGATCGGTCAAAGTAATGGTACTTTCTTTTTGATTTCAAATAAACAGAAAATCAACACTCACAAGGCATTTGCCAAGCTTCATTAATGCTTCAAAAAAGTATCACCAAAGTATCACTGAAGTATCATCGAAGCATTGCCAAAGCATCACCGAAGCATCAAAAACAGATCAAACAAGCATGTTGAAGCGGTATGTGTTTTAAAGCGGCATTCCAGCCTCTTTTTAAACTTTGCACCCTCGTGTTCGTCATCCCTTTAAAATGTCTCCATGGACCTTTTTTTTCCCTTCAATGTAAGTACCTTATTTTTAAGCCAAAAATGCCACTTCAACTGTACCTCGCCAACGTGAGGTACATCATGTCTGCCCGCTCATTGGCTCCTGGGATATGAGTGTCATCAATCCCAGTCAATAGGCATCCACCACTTGTAGCATCGCTGCGCCGCGCTTTGTACAATATGCGCATGCGCAAGATCGGGAGCTGCATGCTGGGTAACTAGCAGCGCCATATCCTGGAAGAAACAAGTGGGTTTCAGATGCCCACACTGAAGATGGGAGCGCGCTCGCTGAGGAGAGAAGAGCGAGTTTATTATTACAAACCAAACTAATTGGAAAACCTACATTTATTAATAAATCCATTATGAATAGGATTAGTTGAGATCATCAAGGGGGTGTTTCAAAATAACAAAAAAACAAGCTGGAACCCTGCTTAAACTGCTTGCGGACCGCCCACCGTACATTTACGGCGGCAGGGTGGCCGCTCTGTGCCAGATCACGTACCTAGTACATGATCTGACACTTCCGGATCTTGGGTGCTGGTGACGCACTGCCGCCATGATTATACAGAGCGGGAGCGCAGCGGCGGGTACCATGGACTCAATGTTTATTTACCGGCGCTCACTGATTACACAGGACACAGGCAGAACAGCAATCTGCTTATATAAACAAGCCAGACCGCTGTTCTGTCAGAGGGGAAGGTATTGATCCTTCCTTAATTCCTTAATTGCCTCCCCCCAATTAAAGCACCTTCCACAGTGAGTAAGCACAACCTAGGCCTATATTTAACCCTTTAATCGCCCCTGATGTTAACCTCTTCCCTGCCAGTGTCATTAGTACAGTGCATATTTTTTAGCACTGATCACTGTATTAGTGTCACTGGTCCCCAAAAAGTGTCAAAAGTGTCAGTTAGGTGTCCGATTTGTCACCGCAATACCGCAGTCCCGCTATGAGTCGCTAATCGCCGCCATTACTAGTAAAAAGAAAATAACTAAAAATTTCCCATAGTTTGTAGACGTTATAACTTTTGCGCAAACCAATCAATATACGCTTATTGGGATTTTTACCAAAAATATGTAGCAGAATACATATCAGCCTAAATATGAATACATTTGCTTTTTTTAACATTTTTTATAGGATATGTTTTATAGCAGAAAGTAAAACAAATATTGTTTTTTTGTTTTTTTTTAATTTGTCGGTATTAAAAATTATAATTATATATAATTAATAAAAAAAAAAAAAAAAAGCAGAGGAGATCAAATACCACCAAAAGAAAGCTTTATTTGTGAAAAAAAAAAAGGACAAAAAAATGTATTTTGGTACAGCGTCGCACGACTGCGCAATTGTCAGTTAAAGTAAAGCAGTGCCGTATCGCAAAAAATGTCCTGGTCATGAAGGGGGTAAATCTTCCGGAGCTGAAGTGGTTAATGTGTGTTAAAGTCGAAGCAAGTGTACACAAGCCCTAAGTATGTAACTATCAAAGTACGTGAGGATGGCAGCAAGTTCTGGCGCTGCTTGTGCGAAAATGGGCAGGAATCTCATCACCCATCCTGACATCTGTTTGCCTTTGGCCAGCCTTGGAGAAATACTTAAACTCTCATAGATATGAAAGTATGTCCTGTTCCGCTATGGTTGAGAACAATTCTCAGCAGTCAGCACATTCAGGATGTTTGCTTGGTAAAGTTGGTCATGCTTACTTTTCAAAGTTTTCCCTTTAGTACACAGAGGTGGATTTATATTTGCTCCTATGAAAGCTAATGATCTTTTTCGAAAGAGGGAATATTTTATTTCAGGTATGAAACTACTGCATACGGCTTTTTAACAGACTGTCAACTAAAGTTGCTTCAAATCTGAAAAGGTGAGATGTTGGACATTCACCAATGTGTAAAATAACCACTAATTTTGGTCCTGGGTATACTTTAACCTTTTCAGCTCTGGAAGATTTTACCCCCTTCCTGACCAGAGCACTTTTTGCAATTCGGCACTGCGTCGCTTTAATTGACAATTGCGCGGTCGTGCGACGTTGCACCCAAACAAAATTGACGTCCTTTTTTTCCCACAAATAGAGCTTTCTTTTGGTGGTATTTGATCCCCTCTGCGATTTTTATTTTTTGCGCTATATACAAAAAAAGAGCGACAATTTTGAAAAAAATGCTATTTTTTACTTTTTTCTATAAGAAATATCCCCCAAAAATATATATAAAAACAATTTTTTTCCTCAGTTTATGCCGATATGTATTCTTCTACATATTTTTGGTTAAAAAAATCGCAATAAGTGTATATTGGTTAGCGCAAAAGTTATAGTGTCTACAAAATAGGGGATAGTTTTATTGCATTTTTATTATTAATTTCTTTTTTACTAGTAATGACGGCGATCTGCGGTTTTTATCAGACTGCGACATTATGGCAGACACATCGGACATTTTTGACACATTTTTGGGACCATTGGCATTTATACAGCGATCAGTGCTATAAAAATGCATTGATTACTGTAAAAATGTCACTGGCAGGAAAGCAGTTAAACACTAGGGGGCGATCAAGGGGTTAATTGTGTTCCCTAGTGTGTGTTCTAACTGAAGGGGGGAGGGGACTGTGTAGGGGAGATGACAGATCGCTGTTCATACTCTGTATGAACAGACGATCTGTCTCTTCTCCCCTCAAAGAACCGGAAACTGTGTGATTACACACACAGATCGCGGTTCTCGGTGTGCCCCGAGCGATCGCGGGAGCCCAGCGGTGATCGCGACCGCCGGGCACTCGCGACCACCGGGCACTCGCATCGGCTCAGCGGGTGAGCAGGGGGAGGCGCGTGCGCCCCTAGTGGCCAAAAAAAGGAAGAGACATAACATGGCGGCGATTCGCGCAGCCGAGCCATGTAGCTGCAGTACAACTGCGGCGGCTGATCGGCAAGCGGTTAACCATTTGAGTACAAGCCTAAAATATCCCTTCATTACCAGGGTATTTTTCACTATTTAATGCTCTGATAGTTTGACTGACAATTACTTGTCATGCAACACTGTACCCAAATACATTTTTATGAGACAGAAATTAGTTTGTCAGTATTTATCAATCATTTTTTACTATTCAAAAAAGCACAACCTAAGCCTGTTCCCTTTATTTTCCATCATAAAACATATAAAATAAAAATGCCAGGACAGAAACGTACCCCTTTTGGA
This sequence comes from Lithobates clamitans, assembly GCA_037952925.1. NCBI lineage: Eukaryota > Metazoa > Chordata > Amphibia > Anura > Ranidae > Lithobates > Lithobates clamitans. The sequence continues at coordinate 5,988,655 of JBBGZY010000187.1, read as the reverse complement.
AAATACACTCCTCAGGGTAATCTACATTTTTTGCCACTTTTTTTTTGTAAATGAAGAAACATGCCAGTGTTTAGGTGGTTAAAAAATGGAGCTTGGTAATGGTGCACTAGATACGTTATTGTATAGGTCAGTGATGGCGAAACTTGGCAGCCCAGATGTTTTGGAACTGCATTTCCCATGATGCTCATGCACTCTGCAGTGTAGTGGAGCATCATGGGAAATATAGTTTCAAAACATCTGGAAAGCCAACGTTCGCCATCACTGGTATAGGTCATACACAGAGGAGGTCAAGGGGTCACATACAGTGGGGGCATGGAAATTATGGGCATAATGTGTAGGATACGGGAGGTGAGGGGTTAATTTACAGATCACATAGAGATAAAGGCTGGTTATCAGATGTACATACCCTGTTTCCCCGAAAATAAGACCTAGCGTGCTTGTCGGTGATGGCTGCAATATAAGCCCTACCCTCCAAATAAGCCCTAGTTAAAGTCCTTGTAGATCTTATTTTCAGGGTAGGGCTTATTTTTGGGGAAACAGGGTAGGGCTTATTTGGGGGATAGGGCTTATATTGCAGCCATCACCGACAATCACGCTAGGTCTTATTTTCGGGGAAACAGGGTAAGAGGAGAGGAAGAGAAAGGGTTAGAAAACTAAAATTAAAAAAATAATCCTGCACTCAGTGAAAATCTCTCATCATTTAATCATGCTGCTGCCAATATTCATTCATAGAACTTCACTGATAATTACTACTTTTGTCTTTGTTGTATAAGAAATGGGAGGGATCTCCAATGTAAACAGCAGTGTATATACATTTGTAATTGTTGTGATTGGTCCTCACAGCAATTACACGGGACAGGGCTGCTCGGATCAGCTTGGTACATTAATGTCTGTTTTGTTGGCCATTTACATCAATTTCATCTATTTACAGTCAGCTTACATACTCAAAAACAAAGGCAATCTACTACTAAAACCGTGAAATGATAAAAAATGTTGGTGGTAGTTTTCCTTAATTCGTTAAATCATTGGTTAATCATTGTGGTTAAAAATGATTGCAATTGCCAAACATACACTATATTGTCAAAAGTATTGGGACACCTTCCTTTACATGCACAAGAACTTTATTGGCATCCCAGTCTTAGTCCGTAGGGTTCGATATTGAGTTGGCCCACCCTTTGCAGCTTTAACAGCTTCAGCTCTTCTGGGAAGGCTGTCCACAAGGTTTAGGCGTGCGTCTACGTAAATGTTTGATCATTTTTCCAGAAGCGCATTTGTGAGGTCAGGCACTGATGTTGGATGAGAAGGCCTGGCTCGCAGTCTCCGCTCTATTTCATTCCAAAGGTGTTCTATCGGATTGAGGTCAAGGCTCTGCACAGGCCAGTCAAGTTCCTCCACCCCAAACTCGCTCATCCATGTCTTTATGGTCCTTGCTTTGTGCACTAGTGGAACAGGAAGGGGCCCCATCCCCAAACTGTTCCCACAAAGTTGGAAGCATGAAATTGTCCAAAATGTCTTGGTATGCTGACGTTTTAAGAGTTCCCTTCTCTGGAACTAAGGGGCCAAGCCCAATCCCTGAAAAGCCATCCCACACCATAATCCTCCCTCCACCAAATGATTTGGACCAGTGCACAAAGCAAGGTCCATAAAGACATGAGCGAGTTTGGGGTGGGGGAACTTTACTGGCCTGCACAGACCCAATAGAACACCTTAAAGCGGAGATTGTGAGCCAGCCCTTCTCATCCAACATCAGTGCCTGACCTCACAAATGTGCTTCTGGAAGAATGGTCAAACACTCCCATAGACACTCCCAAACCATGTGGACAGCCTTCCCAGAAGCCTTATAGCTGCAAAGGATGGGCCAACTCAGTATTGAACCCTATGGACTAAAGCCTAGTACACACAATCGGATTTTCGTCCGGGAATTGTGTGATGACAGACTGTTTGCCTAAGATCCGACTGTTAGTACGCTCCATCAGACAATTGTTGGCCAACTTTGCACTAACAAATGTTGGATGGCAGGCTAGTAAATTTTCGGCGGACAACGGTCTGTTGTCAGATTTTCCTATCGTGTGTACACAAGTCCGTCACATAAAAGTTGAAAGTACAAACACACATGCTCAGAATCAATGCTCACCAAACACGACATTAGCAGAAGGTGCCCAAAGGGTGGCGCTCAAGAGCTGAAATTCCTCATAGTACGTCACTACTGTCGTGTTTGTTGGCCGACAATTGTGTACTGTTTGTATGCAAGACAAGTTCCTTGCACACGCTCTTCGCACAAAAGTCTAACACTTTAGGGTTTATTTACTAAAACTACAGAGTACAAATTCAGTCACACTTCTGCAGAGAAACCAATCAGCTTCTATCCTCAGCCTGTTTAAATAAAGAGGAGGGCCACTAAAAAAAAAAAAAAAAAAAAATTAAAAGTCAGCAGCTACAAATACTGCAGCTGCTGACTTTTAATTGGACACTTACCTGTCCCTGGGTCCAGCGATGCGGGGGATCGAAGCCCCACTCGTCTCCCCCTCCGCTCGGCGGCGCGGGCATTGCAACTGTGGGCGCCGGGCTGTGGCTTCACAGCCTGGCACCCGCTGCGCATGCAGGTCACCTGGGACCTGTAATGGGTCCCAGATGATTGACAGGAGGGAGGGAGCAGAGCTGAGCTCTTCCTGTCCTGAGACGGAAGTGATGTCACCAGCCCAGGCACTGAAAGAGGCAGACTACGAGGGACCCCCTAGCAACAGGCATTTAGAGGTTAGTAAAAAATAAAAATATATCCAAATTTTTTTTATATCTTTTTTTAGGATTTTTCATGTAGTTTTTTTTTGGGTGGAACTCCACTTTAAGCTTTGGCAATAAAACCTGAAAGCTGATTGGTTTCTCTGCAGAAGTGTGACTGATTTTGCACTCTCTAGCCTTAGTAAAAAAAAACCTTTGTCTGCCAAAAATCCGATTGTGTGAACGAGGTTTAAGACTGGGATGCCATTAAAGTTCATGTGCATGTAAAGGCAGGTATCCCAAAACTTTTGACAAAATGGTGTATATCTAATGTATGGCTAGCACAACACTTCACTAGCCTGGTTCAGGATCCACTGCAGCCTGCTTATTGGACCATGAAGGAGCAGAAGCTCACTGATAAGGTCATCACTCTGCTTTTTTTAGGCTGCAAGAATGATTATATATAAGGGACAGCACTATACAAAGGAGATTACAGGAAGCTAATATAAGAAAAGATTTAAATATTCCTGCCAGTTGTATATAAAAATAAACCTAATGATTTTTTTAAATACATAACTGGAGTAAAATAAAAACAGTAATTTAGGGAGATGGTTGCATCAGATTATAGTTTTCTTTGTAATTATAATAATTTGTATTGTATCTCACATCTCACATGACAGCGCCTGCCCCTGGCATCTGGAAAGAGAGAGATACACAGGATACCAAAGGTTTTGTGTTTGCCAATTTAGGGAATTCACTGTATACAGCCTGTGGATGAAAAGCTTTTCACCCAAAGCACATTTATCAACTGCTGCACAGCAAGGCACCGTGAGACAGATTGTATCTTCATTATGAATTTCTTCCTCCTATTTGAAAGCAGTACGACAAGAATATAAAACCTGCCCCTTGACTAGATGCACCTAATTTTGTTACTAACTCACTTGCTAAACCTTTCTTACTGTAAATTGTATGTTACATAACTGTTTTCTGACCACAACAGAAGCTAAAAGTAACCATTCCAGGGGTATAGGGAAGTACAGAGCTAAAGAAAGCTCCAGACAAAACAACGAGATAAAATAAATGGCCAATTAAAACAAGAAATAAATAAAAACAGCTTTTGCTGCAATATTCAGACTCAATCCAGAGACTTCCTTTGCAGTACTTTTTTCTGCCACTAGATGTCTTCAGTGATGGCGAGCATCATTCAGATCACTTCTACTAGGTTGTCCTAAATCTGCCCCAGCACTCTGCTTTCTCTTCCTATCAGCATGCTTTGTGTCAGCATTTGATTGGCTCCTTGTACTGCTTCTTCCTCTCACACTCCTGCCTTGATGAACAAAGACTACTGTTACTAAGTCAAATTTAGATATTTATGCAACTTGCATTTAAAAAATACATTTAATAAAGTGTATATAATTACAGAGCTACATTATGTGGGTCTTTTATATGTACCTAGAGTTTAGCTTTAAACTTTTTTTATTCAGAACCTGTCTTCTCTTCTTTGTGAGTCTCTATTAGGCCCCTTTCAGACTTGTGCCACTTGTCCTTTGACTTGGGACTGCAAAGTCGCATGACAAGTCGTACCCCATGATTTCCAATGAGTACCGTTCATATCTGTGCGACTTCAAGTCGCACCGACTTCAAAGTAGCACCTGTACTACTTTGGTCTGACTTTGATGCAAGTTAAGGTCCATCCACCTTAAGTTTACACAGGCATTCCCTGAAATTGCGTCACAATCGCGTCAAAATCTTGTCAAAATTGCGTAACTTTGAAGTCACGGTAGTGTGAAAGGGGCCTTAGGCTTATAACAGAATGCAAAAGGTAAAATCATACCCAGGCTTTTTCATAAATTACAAAATGAAGTGGGAAGGGTTATGAGTGAAGAGCCCCGGGAACAATGATAAAGAGTCGGGGGTCCTTCAAGGTTTCTTGCACCGGGGACCTGAAGGTTCTAGTTACACCTCTGGCACAACCAATTGGCTCCTTGTGTAGAAAAAAGAAAAAACAGAGACTTTGCTTGTACATGAGGGCTGACACAACAACACAACAACTTCATAAAATATATATTTCATTTTATTGTCATTGTCAAAACCATATTGTATTAAAAAATAGATATTTAAGCAAGGTTTAACATAGATCTCTCAAACCATTCCAATACTTCATTACACCGTATGTAACAATATACATGACTTACATGACTTATATTATTGAGATCCACAAGGTCAGCGCGTTTCCCATAAATAGCTTCTTCAGGACCTTTTCTCGGGATCCAATGAGAGAATAGAACCTAGCTAAGTAAAAGACAATTCATTATATAACATATTCTTAAGAAATATATTTATTATGTCATATAATGACTTATCTTTTACTTAGCTAGCTTCTTTTCTCTTATTGGATCCCAAGAAAAGGTCCTGAAGAAGTTATTTGTGAGAAATGCGCTGACCTTGTGGATCTCAATAATACAAGTCATGTATACTGTAACATATGGTGTAATGTTGTATTGGAATGGTTTGAGAGATCTATGTTGAACCTTGCTTGAATATCTCTTTTTTTAAATGACAATGAAATGAAATATATATATTTTATGAAGTTGTTGTGTTATCCCTCATGTACTAGTAAAGTCTGTGTTTTTCGTTTTTTCCTCATGATGCTAGGATGTGGTACTTTTTCATGTGGCAGTGCTCTGTATGTTAACTGGCTCCTTGCTTCTCCCTCTCACAGTCTGAGCTCTGCTATACCGTGACTGCAAAACACAGATACCAAGTCAAATTCAATCAAATTCAAGTCAAATAAAAAAAAAATTAAAAAAGTAAAAGAAAACACAACACACACACTTACAATTAAGGATGTATTAGTAAATAAAGATTTGCATTCATTTGTGTTTTTTTATTATCTGTCATAGCAAGGCAATGCTACGCGCAGCAAAAATTTGGGGATATTTTGGCACAGCAGAAGCCCATTGATTGCAATGGGCTGAGTTAGAGCAATGCATGTAAATGTGTAATGTAATGCATCTCATAACTGTAAATGTTCCTTTTATCTAAAAGTTTTTGGAAAAACTTAGAATCAACAAAAAGTGAACCACTCCAACCCCCCAAGCATTCTCCTTGTATGCTGGAATACGATGCTGGCTTGGTCCATCACTCCTCCACCTATTGCTTGGTATAATCTAAAGAAAAAGTTACACACCGATGATTTCTTCACAGGCAAAACGTAATCAGCCAACAAGTTGCAACACATGGTCTTGCCCCTAGGGTCAACCTTCTGACATGTTTCTCCTGATGGGCATCCTCTATGATTGAAGGCTAAGTCCACCTTTAATACCATGTTACACCCATATGTAAGATGTAACTTTGACATTGTATTGGGTGGAGGCTTCTCCCTCGGCAGCAGCTGTCAGACTTGAAATCAAAGCATGTCATTCTTTCTATGACAATACATTTTAAGTCCCATCTGTGAATAAATAAACTACACTTGCAGCAGACGGACTTGTAGTTCTCAATGAAACACAAGTGCAGTGATCAGCACACTTCTAGTCCATTAATACTTATTCCAGCTCTCTAATTGAAAGCCTATAGCCCCGTATGGACATGGAGCTGGTGGAGGTCTGCAGGAGCCTGACATTGCATCTGTGATCCACTAATCACCATTGCAATGCTTTGCAAGCTCATGTGCCCAAAAAAAAACAAAAAACATAATAAAATGTTATAATATATTAATATATCCAAATTTTTCCTGCATACATATTTGCATTTCTTTTTTTTTTGCAAAAGGTGGAGTTAACCTTTAAGCCGATCGGGTGAGACATGTCAGAGTACAGAAAAGTTTAATAACTCATTATTTCTATAATGCCTATTTGCAGTTATCTAAGTCTAGGCAATTAGAAGGGGACCAGAAAAAATGGAATAAGAAGTTCACTCACCAACGTCTTTCATGTAATCGTCAAAATGGTCAGAAGAAACCAGCTTCCAGCACCCTAGTAGTTCATTGGCCATGGCGGCAGCACTTTTCTGAGTCTAGATAGTACAGAAAGATCAGAGTCCTACAGAAAGTGAGGGAAGAGTAACGGGAGTTCCTTTATAAAGAGCAGGGCTGAACTCCAGTGATGTCACCAGCAACAGTTAATGGGGAGAAGAATGACCTCCCTCTTCCCTCCAGAGCTGATTCAGCACTTGTTCTGCACCTTACAAGAATACACATATTTCATCTTTGCTGGATTTTACAAGAAATGACACGTTCCCTCACACCCACCTCTTCCAGCGTAGCTTTCGCTCCACACCCACTCTCAGCCTTGTGCCGACAGCATAACTTATCAATGACATGTCTGACTTTCACTGAGAAAGCTGACTTTTATGTCATATACAAACCACAAAATCTGGGGCTGCCAACAGCTTATGCCTTATTTATTATAGATTTTACTTTAAAGAAAAAGGAGGCTGCCATTGCTGACCCATGCGTCTGATAATACTAGTTCCCTGGCTGTAATGCAGTAAGAAAGTACTACAGCTAGGCTACTGGAATTTGCAGGAGATAGACAGCAATGGCAGCCTCTGTATTTCCCCCTGTACAGGTTTCCTTTAAATTCCAACTCCGGGAATTAGACAAACTTACTCTTGATGTGAGCCCTCTCCTGCACTGCAATGGTAAATTGTTAGAATTAGATCCAAGGGAATGTGAAGAACCGTGGCAGCTTGTGCAAAAAATTTGGAGGGGCGCGCAAACAAACCCTTCCAGGTCCACACTCACCAGAGGACACCTTTCGTCCATGGGACGAGAAGCCGGAAACCAGAAGTGACGCAATGATGAATATTGATAAAATGTGCCAAAGATAAAAATCATAGCAGTCATCTCAGCACTAATAGAATAATGTAAATACAATATTCAGTGCAAACAATGGTAATAAAGGTCATTTGAAGGATCAATCAGCATACAATATAAAAAAAAAAGTCCACATAAAATCTATGTAGTATAAACTGTGCTCTGTGACCTTTAGCAACCAGAACAAGATTTCTCATCTGGATACCATCACCAACACCTTGTGCATGAATAGTACGCCCCCCGAAGAAGACGTGATGATGAAACGCGTTAGGACGTGACTACACGGCTCCCTCTTACTCTTACTTCCTGTTGTGCCTATGGGACAGGAAGTGAAGGTAAATCTCCCCAATGGGGCACAAATGAATGGTAAAAGGATAAAAGGGTTATAACCCTCCCTATCCAAAATTAAAAATAAAAATAAAGTTTTGCCTATAGTTTTAATTTGAACTCCATTAACACTTGCAAATGGGACTGTTAGCAAATGGCACGTGCTCAGCGTCATATCCAGAGGTTGTCTTTGGGAAATAGACATATGAGTGCTGCCAGCATTGCTGCAGAGGTTGAAGGGGTGGGGGTTCAGCCTGTCAGTGCTCAGACCATACGCCGCACACTGCATCAAATTGGTTTGCATGGCTGCCGTCCCAGAAGGAAGACTCTTCTAAAGATGATGAACAAGAAAGCCTGCAAACAGTTTGCTGAAGACAAGCAGACTAAGGACATGGATTACTGGAGCCATGTCCTGTGGTCTGATGAGACCAAGATAAACTTATTTGGTTCAGATGGTGTCAAGCGTGTTTGGCGACAACCAGGTGAGGAGTACAAAGACAAGTGTGTCTTGCCTACAGTCAAGCATGGTGGTGGGAGTGTCATGGTCTGGGGCTGCATGAGTGCTGCCAGCACTGGGGAGCTACAGTTCATTGAGGGAACCATGAATGCCAACATGTACTGTGACCTACTGAAGCAGAGCACGATCCTTCAGAGACTGGGCCACAAGGCAGTATTCCAACATGATAACGAACCCAAATACCCCTGCAAGAAGACCACTGCCTTGCTAAAGAAGCTGAGGGTAAAGGTGATGGACTTGCCAAGCATGTCTCCAGACCTAAACCCTATTGAGCATCTGTGGGGCATCCTCAAACGGAAGGTGGAGGAGCGCAAGGTCTCTAACATCCACCAGCTCCGGGATGTCATCATGGAGGAGTGGATAAGGACTCCAGTGGCAACCTGTGAAGCTCTGGTGAACTCCATGCCAAAGAGGGTTAAGTCAGTGCTGGAAAATAATGGTGGCCACACAAAATATTGACATTTTGGGCCCAATTTGGACATTTTTATTTATTCTGAGGGGACAGCAAATTTACACTGTTATACAAGCTGTACACTCACTACTTTACATTGTAGCAAAGTGTAATTTCTTCAGTGTTGCCACATAAAAAGATATGATATTCACAAAAATGTGAGGGGTGTACTCACTTTTGTGAGATGCTGTATATCTGGCTAATAGAATTTATAACTAATACCACCATAGACTAGATAATAAAATAATCCTAGCAAACAACCAAATGCAGATCACAAACTGAGCGTGCTTGCCTGCACCGGATCGCATGGTACCACAGCATCATGTGATCCAGTGCAGAGCATTTTTGAAAAGTAGTGCATGCACTATTTTGGTGTGATTTCAGCCCAAATGTTGCACAGGAATGTAGGTGTTCAGGTGTGAAATGGCCCTAAAACCTGGTTTGAGTCAAGAGACATGACACTATCAATCTGATGTGCCCCTTGTGATGTTTGCTACTGCTTTTCTTAAAATTCGTATCTTCTATAATCTTCCAGTGCAACAGGGTTTAATAGAACTGAGAGAGCACTCATCAAAAGTGCCAACTATGTCTGCCCTTTCCACCCCCTCCTCTATTCATAGAAGCAGTAACTACAGCTTCTATTAATAAACTGTAATCTATGAATGGAGGACAAGTGGATGATTGCTCTCCATTCATAGATCATGTTTCATTCACAGAACTTGTAGTATGGCTTCTGTGAATGGAGGAGGGGGGTGGAAAGGACAAGCATTTGTCAGGAACTCTGCCTGTCACAGCTATCAATTCTATTAACCCCTGCCACACCGGAAGCCAGGGGTGGGGTCAGATGATGAGGATTTCAAGGAAAGCGGGAGCCAACAGTACAATTGAGACATCAGATTAATAGTAAGGCATGTCCCTTGTGCTGTTTTTTTATTTTTTTTAAATTTTGACTAAACTTAGGCTTTCTTTGTTGGAGAGACAGAAACAAACTTCTGTGAGAAATATGCACATTTGGAATTTCATACAAGTATAAGCAGACTTCAGGGTAGTAAGGATGACATGACCTTCTAGTGGTCAACCTGTTATTTCACCTACTCCAGGCAACGTACAGGTTTACACCTAGGCTTGGGCTAACCTCAAGGGTTTCCATGTGTAGCACCCTCTACCAATAGGTAGGTGCTAGCATAGGATTTTTGCTAGAGAAACTGTCAGCACAGGTAAATTTAGGCAGGCCTATGCTTTGAGCTAGGCCTGTCTGTTTTGATCTGAGGGCTGGGAGTGATTAGTGTAGCAGTGGGTGTGACCACCTGTGCTCTAGTTCTGAGGCGCCTCCCCTGCTTCCAGGGAGAATGATCTGGAAGAGGGGCATGTGCTGGAATTGAAGTGGCAGGCAGCTCATGTGGGAGCCCTGACCAATCCCTAACTGGTATTGTTCATCTTCTTTAGAAGAGGCCTCCTATATAAGCTGAGGTAACATGCCACTGGGGGGGAGTTGTTGGCCGGGTGAAGTGGAGAATGGAGTACTAGACATCGTAATCACAGGAGATTACAATGTTTCAGTTATGTGAATGGACAGAGTCAGCTGACTTTGTCCATTCACAAAGGAAGGAGGAGGACATGGAGAGAGAGAGACAGCAGAATGGAGGGCGGCAGCAGAACTGAGGGGGACAGCAAAACAGTGGGGGACAGCGGAACAGAGAGGGACAGCGGAACAGAGAGGGACAGAGGAAGAGAAAGGGACAGCAGAAAGGCTGAACGGAGGGGGACAGCAGAATGGAGAGGGACAGAGGAACGGAGAGGGACAGCGGAGGGGGGCAGCAGAACGGAGGGGGCATGGAGGATGCGGTGACAGTCAGTGGTGATCGCGTGTGGGGGAGTTACAAGCACCGATCACCGCTGTATGTAACTAAAGCAGCTGAAAGCTGCGGGGGGAGAAGCTTGTAACTCCCCCATGCACCGATCACTGCTGACTGTAGAGGTATCGGGGGAAGCATCGGGACCATTTGCCCGAGTACAAGTACTTGGGCAAATGCTCGGTATCAGGACAACCCTACTAAATATGATGGCAAAAATGGTTTATTCTATGGGCATCCCATATAACGCTTTCCCCAACCAAGTTGTAGCCCCCAATAAACAAAACAGAACAAAGCAAATTACTGTTCATTGTCTCTGCAAGGGATATATGGGAGTCTGGCAGCGGGGTGATATGGTGGATGTTTGTTTCTAGTGGCAACTACACCACTACACATGATTGAAGTGTAACAAAAACCAGATACAAACTATGTTTTCATGTTAAAGCTATTCATGCTAAGTAATGTGAAGGTGAAAAAAGTTAAAAGCCGGGCCGCTGATAAGGCAGTACAGCCAGCTCTCCTGTACCGGGCCCTGGCCTCATAAGTTCAAAGGGGGGCCCAGACATCTGCTGAGCAGGAGCAATGGCTGTACTGCCTTATTGCCAACTCTTGTGGCTCCCACTGCAGCTCTTCCAGCTTCTCCTCCTTTTTATTCCTCCTGCTGGGGGATTGGTATCTCCATCCCCACCCCACTGCTATCCAGGCCACCCTGTGTGCCCCCCTTCCCTGCAGCATTGCCAGCTTCCCCCCTCTCCTCTCCCGCCAGCAGCTACTGAGAGAACACAGGTAGTTGTTTCAGGATGGAGAGCAGGGAGTGTGCGGTAAAGAAGTCCTATTTACCAGTTTCTTCCTTTTCTGAATGAACACAGTGAGCAATTGGCACTGATCACTCACTGTGTCCACTCATCAGTGAAGCATAGTAAATGGTGGTGTCTTATAATTGGAGGAGAGGGAGTGCATCCTCATGCCTGATGCAGGCTGAAGACATCATCCCAGCTTAAAAAAAGTCATTCAACTTAAAGCAGAACTTCAGCCATTTTTTCATCTTTCCATCTATTAAATCTTCTGCCCTTGTTGTTTTAACTTTGGATAGTAAAACATTTTTTTTCTGCCAGTAAATACCTTATACAGCCCACTTCTTGTTTCTTGTCTGGTCATTAGCCTAGGCTTATCATATCATGCACAGCTCTCTCTCTCTCACTTTTGTGAGAGTTTGCCAGGAAGGGAGGGGGGTGAGTTATAAGAGGGTCAATGAGAGCTGCAGGGCTGGAGGTGTGTGTCTGTGTAAATCCAGGAAGTGAACAGGCAGCAGCTTCAGCTGCCCACAGTTAAAATGGTTGCAGCCAGACTCAGTGGAGGGAGATTTCTGCAGCATATTTGGCAAGTACAGAATCACAGTATATATAAAATAATATGCAATTGGTTGGAGGGAAGCTGCAGAATGGCAAAGATATTTTTATTTCAAATTATGTGAGCAGATTGCAGCTCATTGAGCTCAGGGACTGCTTTTAATGATAAATGGTAGAGTTTGTTTGTAAAAGTTATATTGTTGCTGTATTTTGTGTCGCTCTGAAAATTCTTCTTGTACACAGAAAGGTAATGACAGGTCCACTTCAGGATCTCTTATGTTCCCTCCTAGTGAAAGAAGGATGTACAATAGAAATCAATCAGCAACTGCCTTTCATTGTACTAACTAATATAATCTGATTGGCTGTGAAGGGATATGGCACTTTGCATAATATCATTTTTCTTTGTATTTTGTTATTAAACAATATACAGTATTTGATTGTGTTACAGAGCGGTATGTTTCATGACAAAGCATAAAGGCGAATTGTACAGGACTGCAGTGGAGTTTAAACTTGTAGTAGCTTGTACACTGCCTGGAGGAAGTCATATTACTCATCAGTTCCGTGGCTGACAGGCATGTTTAACTCGCTTCTCTACATAGTTGCTGAGCCTTTTCACACTATACTAGCATATTAATATAACACTTGATATTGCATTCTTTATTTTAATTTTTTTTTTTTTTTTAACAAAAAAGTTTATTTAGGTTTTCCAAAACAAATAGTTTAAAGCGGATTAGACATAGATAGAGACATCTTTCAGAGGTTTCTTACATTTCTTAACAAATGCCGGAGTAGCAGTGAATCCAACAGTATATTAACAAGAACATTACACCCATCTCGGGTGGAGGTATAAGAGGTCACATTGATTACCTTTAGTTCGTACACCTTAATCCCACACTCTCACAGGTAGACACAGAAATCCATTTATGAGGGCCAATTTATATCAGTATTCGTGAGCCACAACCCGGGGGCCTCAGTCAATAGTAAGATGTTTTGCCTTCACCCATGCTGCCCAAATTTTCCCAAATTTTTTGGGGCAATTTCTTCCCATATATGTCATTTTATATAATGGTAGTGCCCGATTTATCAAGGACTGCCAGAGCTGTCTGGTGGGTGGCTGGGACTGATTCCACTGTAATAGGATTGCCTTTCTAGCGTATAATGTGGCATAGAAGATGAATAGTTTCTTCCCCCATGAGACCTCTAGGAAGTCGCAAATGCCCAACAAGAGAGGGATCGGGCTGTATGGAATCATCAATCTCCCAATGGAGTTAATATCAGCAAGTACATTTTCCCAGAATTCCTTCACACCAGGGCAGGACCAGACTATATGGAAGAAGTCAGCATCATCCGAACCACACCTAGCGCACCTCGCCGACCTATCAGGGTAAATTCTCGCTAAACGTACTGGAGAGTAATATGCACGGTGAAGAAACTTCAGTTGCATGAATCTATCTCTAGCCGATATTGTAAGGGGTAAATATTGCTGAATCCCCTCCTCCCAGTCCTCATCTGTCAGCTCCGGAATATCCCCTCGCCATAGCTCACACAGCTGGGACACTCTAGATGTGTCATGGGACACAAATATGTTGTACAGTGTGGACAGTGTTTTCCCAGTATCTGGGGATTTAAGTGTATTTTCCACAGGCGACCCTTCCAAATTCAGCGGGCCAGGGAATTGGGACCGGAATGCATGGCGCAGCTGAAGAAATCTGAAGAACATATGGTTCGGGAGGTCCTTATCTCTTTTTAAGGCATCAAAAGAAACCAGTTGACCCTGTACTAATATGTCCCTCAAAGTTTTGACCTCATATCTAGCCCACACGACCGGATCAGGAATAGAGCGAAAATGAGGCAAGCGAGGGTTTCCCCATAAGGGAGTCGCAGGGGACCAGTCATTGAGCTGTTTTTGGACCGTGTCCCAAACCTTAAGGGTCGTGTTCATGGGAAGAGTCACCCGAAGATTGGATCTGGGGCCCCTATAAACCAAATTGCCTAACTCCGCAAACGAACCAACCAATGCCGCCTCCGTGGTGGAAGCAGGATTAGTCGGGTCCTCCGAGAACCACCACTTAACAGTCACCAGGACCGCCGCCCAGTAGTATTTCAGAAAACAGGGCAGGGCCAGTCCCCCTAGCACACCTGGCAGTTGTAGAGTTGATCTAGCTATTCTAGGGGCCTTCCCATTCCAGATAAATGAGGTAACAATACTGTCGAGATGTTTAAAGAAGGTTATCGGTATAGAGATTGGAGTTTGACGGAATAAATAGGTAAACTTGGGTAATACCGACATCTTGATTAAGTTAACGCGGCCCACTGGTGTTAGAGGTAAGGATTTCCATGTGGCGCATCTTTGAGAAAGGTGATTAACTACTGGGTTTAGGTTGAGGGCCATATATTTTTTTAAATCCCGATGTATTTCTACACCTAAATACTTAAACTGAGGGACTCTACTAAGCTGCCCATCTGCCTGCGAGGAGGCAGAGCCAGCATGGAGAGGGAACAGGACTGACTTCCCCCAATTTATGCATATGCCCGAGAATTTGCCAAAATTATTAATTACCGACAGCGCTGCCCGTAGGGAAGTACCATCATCCCTAAGATACAGCAAGGTGTCGTCGGCATATAACGACACCCTTTCCTGTATTGAACCCCTTGTGATTCCCCGAATCTCTGGTGCAGCACGGAGGAGGGCAGCCATGGGCTCAATCGCTAGGGCAAAAAGTCCCGGCGAAAGAGGGCACCCCTGCCTGGTCCCCCTACTAAGGGGGAATGCCGGAGAAAGCACCGTACCCATGCGTACCTTAGCCGTCGGGGCCCTGTACACCATCCTGACCCAGGAGAGGAAGACCGGGCCGAAACCGAATCTGCGAAGTACCTCCCAGAGATAGCCCCACTCAACAGAATCGAAGGCCTTCTCTGCGTCTAAAGAGGCCACAATCCCGTCCTCCGCATCCTCCTCCCCAGAGGCCAGGACCGCATACAACCTACGAATGTTTATATCTGTGCCCTTCCCCGGCATAAAGCCTGACTGGTCTTCGTGAATAAGAGTAAGTATTACTTCGTTCAGGCGTCTGGCTAGTATTTTAGTAAGTATTTTTGCGTCAGCATTAAGCAGGGATATGGGTCGGTATGAAGGGCAAAGTTGGGGGTCCTTCCCTGGTTTGGGTATAACCACTATAATGGCTTGTGCCATAGACAGTGGGAGCTCCCCAGTTCGTAGGGTCTCCGTGAGCATTGCATGCATCCTATGGGCTACCTCACCAATGTAGAGTTTATAGAATTCGGAGGGGAGACCATCTATTCCCGGGGTCTTCCCCATCTGCAAAGAACCCAAGGCCTGCTGAACCTCCTCCAAAGCTATTGGGGCATCTAAGCTTTCCCTCGCTGCGTCTGTAAGGACCGGAAGTGTTACCCTGTCTAAAAAGTCTGAGAGCTCGTCAGGAGAATATTGTGTCTTAGAGGAGTACAGAGTCGAGTAGTAGTCAGCAAAGCAAGCATTAATATTTACCGGGTCTGATACTAGAGTCCCGTCACTCTTCCGAATACGGGCTATGGTGGAGATCGAGGATTGTTCCCTGGCCAGCCAGGCTAGGAGCCTGCCTGTTTTGTCCCCTTGTTCGAATATCCTCTGTGTCTGGGCCAATTGGCGTTTATTTGCCTTGGCCACTCTGAGTAGCATAACCTCCCGATAGGCCACCTTCATATCCTGTGCTATAATTGGGTTAGAGGTAAGGGCAAACCTAGTCTCTAACTCTCGGGCCTTAGCCTCCGCTTCCTCCAATAACATCGCGTCGTTTCTACGTTCCCTGGCTATGGATGACATATAGCAACCTCTAATGTAGGCTTTAAAGGTGTCCCATACAGTCCCTGGTGTGGCGGAATTGGCATTAGATAACCAGAATTGTTTGATTTCTTTGACCATCTCCACTTCTATAGTAGGATGTTCAATCCAGAACCGAGACAGGCGCCAGATTCTATCTGCCTGTGGGGTAGCAGTTTGCAGCGTACATAGCAGCGGGGAATGGTCAGATATCCCCCTTGGGAGTATCTCAATATCTATAATTTTGGGAAGCATGGGTAAACTGGCATAGAAAAGGTCAATACGGGATAATGTATTATAGGAGGAGGAGTGACATGTGTACATACGATCCGATGGGTGTTTCCATCGCCACACGTCCTCCAATCCCATTGTCTGGGACCAACGGAACAGCGTTGAATCAGTGGCGGGGTCAGGGGACAGTTTATCTAGAGAGGGGTTCGGAGGGATATTAAAATCCCCCGTTAGGATCACGTTATCCGTGGGAAACTGGGCAATCAGGGTAATTATTTTCTGTAAGAGGGAGATATTAGCCGGAGGCGGCAGATAAACACCCACCACCACCACGGCTACTGTGTCAATAACAGCATGTAACAACACATATCTGCCTTCTGGATCTATAAGTACATCCAGGGGTTCAAAATTGAGAGATCTGTGGACCAAGATACTAACTCCCCTGGCATAACTAGTGTGCGTAGCATGGTAGTGGTGTCCCACCCACGGCCTCTTCAGTCCCATTACTCTACCTCCCACCAAGTGTGTCTCCTGGAGAATGCAGATATGTGGAGTATATTTTTTAAGGTAATCAAAGACTAGGGAGCGCTTGATTTTATGATTAAGACCTCTGACATTCCAGGACAAGATCTTTAGTGGAGCCATATCCCAGTAGGACAGATAACTTGGAAGGGGGACCACATATCTCGGGGGCTTACAAAAGACCCCCCCTCACCCCCCCCCACCCCCATCAGTGGGCAAGCAGGGAATTTGCAGGAAGGTAGTAGGACAGGAGATTTCCAAGCATAACCTAAACCTCTGATGTCATAGAACCATTTGAATTTAAATGCATTCAAGCGTGTAAGTGTAAGAAAACCAAGAACAAAAAAGAAACAAAACAAACAAATAGAACCAAACTTCCCTCCCATCCCACCCCACACCCCTTTAAGTGAACCCAGGGGTGTTCGAGTACCCATAACAACCAAAAAAAAAAAACAACTTAAATGTAGGAGAAAATTCCTATGGGGGGAGTGTGTAGCAATCGACACACCTAGGACCCGATGGAGCGTAGGGACTCCACTACCCGCATTACCTGTAGGCCATTGCTGATAAAAAAGAAAAAACATGATAAGGGAACAAGGAAACCCTTCAGCATCTACACAGTAACTCACTCTTAGATCACTCTAAGGGTACAATCTTAGTTACACGAGCTATTCGCTCAACCTGTAAGAAATAAACAGGGTAAACAGTACATATTAAACACTTATGCTTCTCAATTAAGACCAATCCAAGGGGGAAAGCTTTCCACCCCTAACCTCTCCTTCTGATCGGCAGTTCCATAGGCGAATCACAGTTCTGGTGGAGATACCAATGTCATGTTTAATCAGATGACTCTGACTGTAAAAGGCCCGGGGAAGCCACCTCAGCCCCCCACCCACCCCAACCGCTCAAATGCAAGATCCATTCCTCACTCCTTAGCACTGGAAAAAAAAAGGGGGGGGGGTGATAATTATAGAGAGTATGGATTTCAGTACATCCTGCATCCAGGGGTGGGACCACGGAAGGGGGGGGAAGCAACGGCAAAAATAAAAAAGTCAAACGCCGGAGGTGAATCAAAGGTGGCAGGTCCCCCCCAACCCCGAACACCAGACCATTCAGCAGAGTATCGGTCGCCTATTATGACAACACTCGACATTGCATCCAGTTCACAATCTAGATCTGGTCTCCAAAAAAAAAAAAAAAGAGGGGGGGGGGGACAAATGCATCACTCTCTGTGGTCTGCCGGAGTCAGTGAAAGAGGAGGTTACAAAAACAAAAAACTGCTTTTCTTACCGCCAGACATCTCGGGCATAGGAAAGAGGTATTCTTGGTGGTCTCTGAGTTACAGATCAATGACTGCATGGTAAGGACTCGAGCCATCTGGACGCCTCCTCCGGGGAAGTGAAGAATTTTGTAGTCTCTCCGTCCACCACTCTAAGCCGTGCTGGGAATAGCATGCTGTACTTGAGCCCCCTGGTGCGCATTTGGGCTTTGACTTGATCGAATGTCCTACGTTGTCTTTGCGTCTCGACCGAATAATCGGGGAACAGCATAATCTTCGCGTTTTCGGATCTCAGTTCCCCAGCTCTTCTGGCTTCTCTAAGGATTAAATCACGGTCTCTGAAATTTAGCATGCGGAATATGAAGGTTCGTGGCGGTGCTCCCGGTGGGCCCCGGACCGACGGCATCCTATGGGCGCGCTCCACCGCAAAATGTGTAGAGAATGGAGCTTGTGGAAGAAGAGTACGGAGCAGATGCTCTGTATAAGCCTCCGGATCTCTTCCCTCTACTCCTTCCGGAAGTCCCACCAGTCGCAGGTTATTTCTGCGATTTCTGTTTTCCTGGTCTTCAGCCCGGGATTCCATCGTTTTCATCTTAACTTGCAATGTACGGATTGAGGCACTATGGTCCCGGATGACATCCTCATTGTCTCCTACCCTTCGTTCAGCCTCCGTCAGCCTATCACGGTATTTGTCCATATCACGTCTTATGAGGCCCATTTCTGATTGCATCTGTTCTATTTTCGTGGTAAGGGTGGTTTGGCAACCTGTTATCGCCTGCATTAGTGCTTGGAATTGATCTATAGCTAGTTGAGACGTTTCTGCACAGGGTTCTGTGTGTTCCGTTTGGGACGCCATGTTTAGTCGCACCGCTGCACGTGTGTCCCTGGCCGGCGGTGGGGTTTTTTGGGCCGACTGCTTTTTCTTCTGTGCACCGGAGGTCCTCTTACGCATGCCCAGGCAGGACAGTGCGGATATGTATCTCAAGGGGCCCAATTAAAGCAGCTGTGCAATGTGAAGCCTCTGTCCCTCGCTTCACATCAGGGTGCTCCACGTATAAACTTTCTGCAGTGGCGGATGTGACTTTCTTTATGCCCCAGATTAGCTCCCCAGAGAAATCACTGTGCAGTGGGACAAGAAGGATGGCTATAAGTCAGTGGCACATATCAGCTTTGTTGTAACAGGCAAAGCATGGTGTATTGGTATCACAGGGAGTTTGATTGTATTGGATGCACAGCACGTAGCTCCTGATTCTCACTTCCCCCCAGGACACTGCACTTGTGTCTGCCTGCGGGGTTTACAAGGCAGGATGCCGCCGTCTGTGTGCCCCAGAGAGTGTCCCGCTCGAGCCTGTGACAGACCCCCTGTTCAGTGAGGCAAGGAGGGTGGCTCTATATCGTAAGGATCAGGTGTGGGGGGCGCCATCCAGAGCAGCCAGGGCGGGCTATGCTCACAGGACAGAGAACCGGAGTGTAAGGTCTGTGCAGCGTGGAGCTCCTGTCTCTCCTGCACACCAGGGCGCTCCACGCGGTCCCGCCGGCTGCGGCGTCTGCTCGCCCGATGCCGATGTCACTACCTCCCAGGTTCCCTCACAGGAGAGCCCGTGAACAGCGGCAGCTCAGGAGGTCCAGCAGGGTGTCCGTGTAGCCCTAGAAGCCGGATAAGTGGCCGATCAGGTGCGGAGCTCTTGTCCCTCACGTCCCTCTAGGTCGCCATCTTGACCACGCCCCCCTTCTTTATTTTAATTAAAATTAACATTGTTTTTAACCTGGTTAAGCCTAGGTTCACATATTCGAGCTTCTGCATGCTGCATTTGTGCAGACACTGTAGCCCATTCATTTGAATGGGCTGCTGTACCTGCGTTTCCTACAGGAAAGACCAACGCACTATTCCCAGCGCACACATTCCTGCAAAGATGGCTGTATTTGTAAGTGGGTGCTAAAGCAACCACTGGCTGGGACTGTGTGTAGTCAGAGAGAGTAATGTCATCAGCACACCAAGATCTTCAAATATAGGTCCAAAGCTTTAACCGCTTGCCGACCAGCCGCCGCAGTTATACTGCGGCAGGTTTGGCTTGGCTGTGCGAATCGCCGTACCGGTACAGCGGTCCCTTTAATGGCAATAGCAGACACCCGCAGTTGCTCCACAGAGAGC
This sequence comes from Lithobates clamitans, assembly GCA_037952925.1. Classification (NCBI taxonomy): domain Eukaryota; kingdom Metazoa; phylum Chordata; class Amphibia; order Anura; family Ranidae; genus Lithobates; species Lithobates clamitans. The sequence goes on along the minus strand of JBBGZY010000187.1, from coordinate 5,968,617 downwards.
CAGAACAGGGATCTGTCAATGTAAACAAACAGATCCCCGCTCTGTCAGAGGAGTATAGAGAGATCGTCTGTTTCTAGTGATTAGGAACAGCGATCTCTCTCCTCCTCCAGTCAGTCCCCTCCCCCCACAGTCAGAAACACCTCCCAGAAAACACATTTAACCCCTTGATCGCCCCCTAGTGTTAACCCCTTCCCTGCCAGTGTCATTTATACAGTGATCAGCGCATTTTTATAGCACTGATCGCTGTATAAATGTCACTGGTCCCAAAAAAGTGTCAAAAGTGTCTGATGTGTCCACCGCAATGTCACAGCCCCGCTAAAAATTGCTGCTCGGCGCCATTACTAGTAAAAAAAAAAATAATAATAAAAATGCCAATATATCCCCTATTTTGTAGATGCTATAACTTAACTGGCCTAAACTGATGAAGAAATTATTTTTTTTATATTTTTTAGGGGATATTTATTATAGCAAAAAGTAAAAAATATTGAGGTTTTTTTTTTCAAAATTGTTGGTCTTTTTTTGTTTATAGCGCAACAAATAAAAAACGCAGAGGTGATCAAATATCAGCAAAAGAAAGCTCTATTTGTGGGAAAAAAAGGACCTCAATTTTGTTTGGGTACAGCGTCGCACACACGCACAATTGTCAGTTAAATGGATGCAGTGCCGTATCATAAAAAACGGCTGGTCATTAAGGGGGTAAATCCTTCCGGGACTGAAGTGGTTAATCAGCGCTCACATCATTACAGCAAAAAGCAACTTTTCTGAGCCACACAGGACCCCTTCATCAGTTCTCATGCCTGATGTGCTGGTGACATTACTCTCTCTCCTACAGGAAAGAGGCCCCTGCACCTTTTTAAAACATGGGTGTATGAAAAACCACATGTACTTTTTCACCAGGCTTTCTGCATGTGAAGAAGTAAGCAGGGTATTCCAACATCACAAGTAGGCATGGGCTCAAGCTTGTTTAGATCCTAGTCCAACTCACTTAAGTGAAGCTGTTATTGCACAGGGCCAATCATTATAGGGTGACCACGTGTCCCGGATTGCCCAGGACAGTCCCGCATTGCCCAGGACAGTCCCGCAGACTCTGTGTTTCCTCTGGACGGAGGAGATGTATCACCTGGAACCTGAGTGAGAAATTTTCACATTTTATAGGGTGCCAAGGGGTGATCTTGTTGGGAGACCATGTGGACCTGGTGAAAGGCCCTGGCTGGGTTAAAGCCACAAGCGCTAACGATCCCTTGTAATGAGGGATCAATAGGAGCTGGTAAGAGAGCCTTTCAGCTGTTGGTGGAGGCACAGATATTTAAGTTCACTACAGTGGTGGATGGTGGAGATTGACATCAGGATTTATTTTCACCTGTGGACTGTTTTATTCATCTAATTTTACATTTGTATATACATGATTGAATAGCGCAACCTTTAACTATTTTATGTCTCCCGTAGTATGCCCGCAGTCTCAGACAGTCTCTTGTAGTATGCCCGCAGTCTCAGACTGTCTCCTGTAGTATGCCCGCAGTCCCTGACCGTCTCCTGTAGTATGCCCACAGTCTCTGACCGTCTTCTGTAGTATGCCCGCAGTCTCTGACCGTCTCCTGTAGTATGCCCGCAGTCTCTGACCGTCTCCTGTAGTATGCCCGCAGTCTCTGACCGTCTCCTGTAGTATGCCCGCAGTCTCTGACCGTCTCCTGTAGTATGTCCGCAGTCCCTGACCGTCTCCTGTAGTATGCCCGCAGTCTCTGACCTTCTCCTGTAGTATGTCTGCAGTCTCTGACCATCTCTGTAGTATGCCTGCAGTTTCTGACCGTCTCCTGTAGTATGCCCACAGTCTCTGACCGTCTCTTGTAGTATGCACACAGTCTCTGACCATCTCATGTAGTTACATAGTTACATAGTAGGTGAGTTTGAAAAAAGACACAAGTCCATCAAGTCCAACCTATGTGTGTCATTATGTGTCAGTATTACATTATATATCCCTGTATGTTGCGGCCATTCAGGTGCTTATCTAATAGTTTCTTGAAGCTATCAATGCTCCCCGCTGAGACCACCGCCTCTGGAAGGGAATTCCACATCCTTGCCATTCTTACAGTAAAGAACCCTCTACGTAGTTTAAGGTTAAACCTCTTTTCTTCTAATTTTAATGAGTGGCCGCGAGTCTTGTTAAACTCTCTTCTGCGAAAAAGTTTTATTTCTATTGTAGGGTCACCAGTATGGTATTTGTATATTGAAATCATATCCCCTCTCAAGCGTCTCTTCTCCAGAGAGAATAAGTTCAGTGCTCGCAACCTATCCTCATAACTAAGATCCTCCAGACCCTTTATTAGCTTTGTTGCCCTTCTTTGTAATCGCTCCATTTCCAGTACATCCTTCCTGAGGACTGGTGCCCAGAACTGGACAGCATACTCCACGTGCGTCCGGACCAGAGTCTTGTAGAGTGGGAGAATTATCGTTTTATCTCTGGAGTTGATCTCTTTTTAATGCATGCCAATATGTTGTTTGCTTTGTTAGCAGCAGCTTGGCATTGCATGCCATTGCTGAGCCTATCATCTACTAGGACCCCCAGGTCCTTTTCCATCCTAGATTCTCCCAGAGGTTCTCCCCCCAGTGTATAGATTGCATTCATATTTTTGCCACCCAAATGCATTATTTTAAATTTTTCTACATTGAACCTCATTTGCCATGTAGTTGCCCACTCCATTAATTCGTTCAGATCTTTTTGCAAGGTTTCCACGTCCTGCGGAGAAGTTATTGCCCTGCTTAGCTTAGTATTGTCTGCAAATACGGAGATTGAACTTTTTATCCCATCCTCCAGGTCATTTATGAACAAATTAAATAGGATTGGTCCCAGCACAGAACCCTGGGGAACCCCACTACCCACCCCTGACCATTCCGAGTACTCCCCATTTATCACCACCCTCTGAACCCGCCCTTGTAGCCAGTTTTCAATCCATGTACTCACCCTATGGTCCATGCCAACGGACCTTATTTTGTACAGTAAACGTTTATGGGGAACTGTGTCAAATGCTTTTGCAAAATCCAGATACACCACGTCTACGGGCCTTCCTTTATCTAGATGGCAACTCACCTCCTCATAGAAGGTTAATAGATTGGTTTGGCAAGAATAATTCTTCATGAATCCATGCTGATTACTGCTAATTATACCGTTCTTATTACTAAAATCTTGTATATAGTCCCTTATCATCCCCTCCAAGAGTTTACATACTATTGATGTTAGGCTAACTGGTCTGTAATTCCCAGGGATGTATTTTGGGCCCTTTTTAAATATTGGTGCTACATTGGCTTTTCTCCAATCAGCTGGTACCATTCCAGTCAGTAGACTGTCTGTAAAAATTAGGAACAACGGTCTGGCAATCACTTGACTGAGTTCCCTAAGTACCCTCGGATGCAAGCCATCTGGTCCCGGTGATTTATTAATGTTAAGTTTCTCAAGTCTAATTTTAATTCTGTCCTCTGAGTCTAATTTTAATTCTGTCCTCTGCTGACTGCTCTGTTCTCAAGCATGGCCACCTGCCGACTGCATTGTAAGCCAATTGACATTTCTTAAATCGGTAAGGGGTGGGACCACCCAGCTACATTACACAGAGGCACCACCTGTGTGACGTCACCGACTGGTGCATGCTGGGGGGAGTGTCCCTTAATGGCAGTTTGGAAATGTGGTCACCCTAAATCATTAGTGGCTGAGGCATTCCCTGCCTTGCAGCTGCACATATACAGAGACTTCCCAGGCCCAGGACAGTGACAGATTTCTGGCAGCCTTACCCAGGATCTGAACATGCCTAAGCTCATCCCTAATTGCAGACAGAAGTACTGAAGTAATTTTAAACTGTGCTTCCTGTCAGCTTCTCAAGGCTTCATTTTCAACTTTGGCGCAATGTGCCTTTAAAAATTAGTATTGAGGATAAAGGAAAAAATCAAAAAATAAGAGAAACAGGATAACACTTGCATGCGTGGGTTTCAGGCAGCCAATAGAAATGATTGGTGATCAGATGCTCCTGTATGAGAAAGTGCCTGAGAAATCCTGAATGAATATAATGCTACCATCTAAAACTTGACATGACTTATCTTACTACTTATAGAACAGTGAAATCAGGTTCTACTACTACACTCACATGCCAGAAACATTGCAGATTGTGAATCACTGAGCTTCAGGAGGCAAGGACCTGGATTTCAGCTAAGACTTCCCCCAGAGCTGTCAACTCCTCACAACTTTTTTTTTTTTTTTTTTTTTTTTAACCGACGCAACATGAAAAATGACTGACCAAGCACATTTTTTACAGACAACTAGAGATCTGCTGAATGTACCTGAGTAGGACATGAATGTTAAAAAAAAGTAATGAGCATTTTCTAGGAGAATAGGCAAGGGAGACGTGGGGCTCAGCACAGTCCTGGGGAATATGTACCAAAGCAAAAGGAATGGTTTTTTTATACTTCGTTTGGCAGGGAGCAGAAATTTTACTAATACTTTAGGGTCAACATTAAAAATGCTAAAATTCCTTTAAAACAAAATGTATGTCCTTTTTTGCCCACAAATAGAGCTTTCTTTTGGTGGTATTTGATCATCTCTGCGGTTTTTATTTTTTATGGCATTTTTATTATTATTTTTTTTTTACTAGCAATGGCGGTGATCTGCAATTTTTAGCAGGACTGCGACTTTGCGGCGGACAGATTGGACACCTAACTGACATTTTTTACACTATTTTGGGAACCAGAGACATTATTACAGTAATCAGTGCTAAAAATATGCACTGTTATTGTACTAATGACACTGGCAGGGAAGGGGTGAACATCAGGGGCGATCAAAGAGTTAAATGTGTTCCCTGCAGGTGTTTTCTAACTGTATGGGAGATGGGCTGCTTAGGGAAACACACAGATCCATCTTCCTGCATAGCAGAGAGACAGGATCTGTGTGATTTCCCCGTCAGAACGGAGATCAGCCTTGTTTACACAGGCATATCCTCGTTCTGTCAATGTAGGGAACGATCGCGGGTGGCCGGCGGACATTGAGTCTGGTCCACCTGCTGATTGGCTCCCCCCCTGGCCAGTGGGCGTGCGCACCCACAATACAGAGATCCCGAGCAGACGTACAATGACGGTGATTCACGTGAACGAGCCGACCTGCCACAGTACAATGACAGCAGCTGGTCGGCAAGTTGTTAAATTGCCAGCAAATGACAGTTTCTAGCCGCTTACTTCTCTATGTATACAAAGCCGCTGGGGATTCCCTTCATGCTAATGGAGAAGCCCCACAAAAAAAACGCACAGGGTTTCCTCTAAAAATACATAACATACCCTTATTCTTAAAGAGTATGAACTTTAAGAGGGAACATCATATAAAAAAAAAGAAAAAAGTGTGGGGTCTCCCCAATAATTCATACTGAACCCTTATCCAAGCATGCAGCCTGACAGGCCAGGAGGAAGAGGAGTTCCCTCCCCCCTTTGAACCATACCAGGTCACCATGGCAAAACTTCTTGTCCCCTTGCTGAGGAGGACAAAAGCCTCTTCCTAAACTTGACCTGATAGTTGTGAGGGGTCTGCAGGTAGAGGGTGTATTGGAACCTGAAAGCCACCTTAACAGTAAGAGGGGAAACCAGATACAGGCCCCCTTTGTGGATTAATAAAGTAATGGTTTTGTACCCCTGTGGATGGCGCCAGCAGTATGGTACCCAACATAAAGAAGCAGCATGCTCAGAGTCCAAAGGAGGTTCACAGTATTCTATTTAGTTGAATTAAATTCTTCTAGTAACACTTACACTTGCAAAGCACAAAAGCGAGCACTCAGTAGCAGGCTCAGTTTTGCACAGGGCAGCCCGAATCCTCCTCTTTTCGGGTCCCTGGCTGGAGCTTCTGGTCCCTCGATCCTGTTGAGTGCCCCAACAGCAAGCAGCTTGCTATGGGGGCCCCCAAATCAAGCTGCAGCTCTGTGTGTCCATTCAGACACGGAGCTGCAGCTCGGCCCCACCCCCCTCTCTCCTGATTGGCTAACTAAATTTGATTGACTGCAGCGGGAGCCAATCGTGCATAGAATGCATTAAGATAAAGAAAAACCTTCTGCCTTTACAACTACTTTAACTTCAGCATAAACTCTGGTACAAAACAAAGCTTTGGCTTACCACCAGTGTAAACCTGTCTTACCACAGGGTTTTAAAGTCCCCACCTGCTCCAGGGGTCCAGAAAAGTTCATAATAGTGTGTCCTGCTCCACACAACACCTCAATAACCCCTACTGGTTGCTTCAGACCTCTCTGCACGTGAGTGTAATCCTGAGTACTTGAAAACAGCTCTTTATTATCTCCCTCAAAGGGACCATACCCCAAGCAATAATTATGCATATCTACTATCCAGAACTCTTCCATGCCTTTTTGTACAGGTAGTTTTCATAGTAAGTGTTTCTTACTAAAGATGAGCTTTGATATATTACATTTTTGATCCTACATTTCAATACCCATGAAAGTCTCTCTTTTATAAACAAAAGTGTAGCACTAACTAATAAAAGCAATAAAATATCCTAAAATACATAAGAGATAACAAACTATAAATGTCATATTGGAATAAGTAATAATAGAACCTGCAACACATGTAATCGATTCCAAAAATATGCATATCATTGCCAAGAATTGTTCATGGAGACTGGTACAAAAAATTGGCAATCGTTGCCTTGAAACAAAATCTAACACCATACTCCAATACTAGCTGTAGACCTGCAGAATTACTAATAAAATGGGTAATCATCAACCTAATTTGACCTCAAATAGACAGGGGAAGCAAAAGTTTCAGTTATACAAAATTGTGGGTTTAGCAAGACTGTCTGAACCAAGTTCAAATGGTATACACTATCCATCTAGTCATACTACAAAGTAAACACTAAATGGCAAGATCAGGAAACATGTTGATCAGATAAATCTTTGCAATGAAGATTGTATGCAACAAAACTCAAACAGTTATTCTGGTCTAGTAGAAATACTACTAAACCTCCATTAGACCCCTATTAGACCCCTAGTCAAGGGAACTGCATCTGAGCAAGCCAACACATGAAAAAAATATCCACAACAGTATTCAACCGGTCAAGAAGAATTATTCATTACAAGTTATTAGAATGACTTATCTAGGAGGAAGGGGTGTTACGCATTGACTGTGTAGTGCTATGAGCTGTGGGTATACTGTCCAGGTCTTCCTCACTAGCTTTGCTTGCAGCCAAGCACACAGGCTCAGCCACACATTTCTGCAATGACCAGTCCAGGGCTGTTAATTTTGTTGTTTTTATTCTTGGAGATCTCTTGGATAGGGTTGCGGGAATTAAGTGGAATACTCTAAACACAGGGACTGTGTACAAGTGAAGGCCTAATTATTCTTTCTGGAAAAACTGTATTAAAGTCTGTGCTTTCAATAAACAGCGGACTTTAGCTTTGAAGTAGAAGTAGTAACTTCAATCTCCTTCCTTTAGAGCCACAACAGCAGAGTCCCATATACAGAGAACTAGGTGGACAAAGCTCTTCAGAACACCAGTCAATGTCCCCTATAAACAGACCCACAGCTGACTCTCTAGCACCAGAGGGGTAGCAGCAGCCAGGAAGGTCCTCAAGATCTCTCAGAACTGTCTGTACTCACACAAGGTCCAAGGTCAGCTGGTTGCTTACTTGCAACTTCCAAGCAACACCTTACTCTGGTGATACCAGGCCAGCTCTTCAGTGGACAGCCCCCCTCAGCCAGCTCTCTTTCTCTAGCTTCAGGGACTCTGCATCCAGGCCCCTAGGTCGCCCACCTGAGGCCTCACAACAGCAGACATGTGGCAGCAACACCCTGGAGGGTAGCAAATTCCTCCAAGCTGGACTTGTCCTCTGCAGGAAAAGACCCAGAGCCCGTTGTGCTCACAAAATACATACGGTCTCCCAAAATGCCTTCAGAGTCTGTCTTTCTGGGATTGGCCAGGGCTGTAACAATATTCATGCTACCATATGCATCACTACACACCTATGCTCCGGAAACTTCTCAAGCTCTTTGGAGACAGGGGGAGGTATCAGGCTGGCAGCAGCTGAGCACACTGAGCAGACATAACTAGTGTAATGCATCTGTACTGATTCCAGTGAGCAGACTAAACTTACCTAACAAACAATTACAGCCAGACTGAGTACACTGAGGCTACTAATGCTGACCATACACTATACGAAAAATCGGCTGAACACATTTTCGAAAAAAGAACGTTCGACCGTGACCGCAAACGATCGTGCCATCATGTAATAGCCGATAAATCGTTCAGTGGACATAAATAAATAATTTTTTGTTCGTTTTTTTACATATACCTAGTGCAGACAGTTCGGACGGGAAACACATTAACCTTGCAATTTATCGTACGTTCGGCAAAAATTTTCCAAACTTGCCGTTCGTTTTTTTTCCACAAAAACGTCACAAACGATTATCGATTTGTGCCCATTAGCTTGCCGAAAAACGAACGAAGTGTCTATATGAACGATTTTTTGGCCGATTTTTCATATAGTGTATGGCCAGCATAAATCTTCCTACCAAAACACAGCTCCAAAAAAAAGATTTGAGACAACACTAAATCTATCTATCTATCTATCTATCTATCTATCTATCTATCTATCTATCTATCTATCTATCTATCTATCTATCTATCTATCTATCTATCTATCTATCTATCTGTCTGTCTGTCTGTCTGTCTGTCTGTCTGTCTGTCTGTCTGTCTGTCTGTCTATCTAATCCTAGCACCTACCTGGGAGGGTGCTACATCTATATCACCAGAACAGCAGATGGTTGTTTCATAATAGTGGTTTCATAATAGTTGTTTCATAATAGCTGCTCTCTGATGTATTATAAAGTAGCACTCAGTGGTACTTCCAATGTATTCCTTCTTGTTTTGTTACCATCATGTTGCATTTATGTTCTGCTCAATAAATGTTCTACAAGAGGTTCATTTCAACCACTCTCTTAGATTTAGTTGAAATATGAAAACCTTTTTTTTCAGATTAAATATCAGACTGAAACCTGTGAATACACCTTTATTGTAATATTCCTTTTCTGGTTAGCAGGTTTGTGGTGTATGTGCTATGGTAAGTTTTGCACAGGTTTTAGACTTGCTTAAATATCCCCCACAGAGCTTTTAGCACAACTTACACTGCATGCTTTGACATGTTCAATTCCTCAAAAGAGCTGATCTGTTAGAAAGCTATTTTTTCCGCTTTTGAAAACTACCGTTAATTATGAAATGTGCTTTGTTCCTTTTTTCATATTTTCTTGTAGAGTTCGAGCCTGTATATATCTCTTTATTACCAGGCCATGTTCCAGTTTTTGTTGCTGTGATAGTTTGACTGACAAGTACTCAGTAATGCAACACTGTACTCAAATTAATTGTATATCATTTATAAGGCATCATATATATTTACTGCCTATCACATTTCTTCATGTCCTAAAATGTCCCAAATTTTTTTTAGTTTATACAATGCAACAGTCAGAGTGCAGATATCAGGACTATGTCGCAGATTTCAGTGGACAGTTATTAGTGTCCCTTTGTGGTGATGGTTGGAGGTGAGTACCCCTGTAAATAATAGTGATCCATGGTGTGTGCCACCTTAAATGTTGGTAATCAGTAGTGAGTGCCCCATAACTGTTGGTGGCTAGCTTGCCCCCTTTATGGTCAATATGCCCCATAGCTGCTCTGTGTATCCCCTTGCTGCTCATTGTGCCCCCCCTTTTGTTGGTGGCAGTGGCGAAGCTAGACATTCTATCATCCAAGGCAAAGATTCAGTTGGGCGCCCCCCACGGTCTCATTAGAGTTGTGGACACCAGCTGATCACCCTCATCCTCCTTCCCCCCTGCCTGTGAATCACAAGCATTGGATTCTGGAAGAGCTGATCTCCCTGAGCATATCTCTGGGACCTGCGTTAGGGTCCAGATCACTTCAAGACTGACACCCCCAGGGTACTGCTGGAGCCTGGATCCCTTCATCAAGTCTGACTTTGACTCCCTCCACCAGGGTCCCTGCTGCAGCAGGCTGAATCCCCGGCCGGGTCTGGATCAAGGCTCCCCCTGTGACCAGTGGCAGTACAGACTCACCATCACTCACAACGTACAGCCAGTGGTGTGTAAGTTTGGCAGCTCCCTGTGTACATACAACTCAGGTGAGTCTGTGACAGTCAACCTCAAAAAAATCCCAGCTAGTGACAGCTGCAGTCATCCGTGCTCTCTCTCCTTTTGGCTCCCGGGGCATTTGGTTAAAGATTGTTGGAGAAGCAATAGGCCACAGAGGCAGAAGGGGAGGGATAGTTTACATTTTTTTTATCTACATTTGTGATTGGCTTGCAATGATCACAAAGCACAGAGCCACTCTGATTGCCACTATGCATTTTGACTGTAATATGTGCTGTCTAATGACTGCTTGATCACAGACATTTGCAAGGAGCACTGGCTAACTGCACATTTTTTGCAGCGCTGGTTATAAACGGTGCTCCGAAAGAGTCCACCTACCCCCGTTTTTTTTTTTGGTAGTAGGTCAGGTAAAGTGGAACTCAATTTAAAAAGTGAAGTTATAGGAAACATCTAGGAATGTAAATTGTGCCCAAGCAATCTCCCAAAATGTAGCTTTTACCTGGAATTTCTCCTTAAAAATAGTACTGCACCTCCTGGTATGTGAGTGTCAGCCTGATATCTATCTATCTATATATACTAGAAAATGTTTTGAATTACATTTTTCTGTTCTGAAGATGTTAAAACTTGTCTTGCCAGCACATTCATACATTTAACAAAGAGGGTCTGCCTTCATTATTACCACCTGATCAGGTGTGAAGCAGCTTTTGCATCACTTTATGTATCAATGGGGTTTTACGAAAGTCAAATCCACTTTGCACTACAAGTGCAAACTACAAGTGCAAAGTGCACTTGAAATTGCACTTGGAAGTGCAGTTGCTGTAAATCTGAGGGGTAGATCTCAACTGAGGGGAAGCTCTGCTGATTTTATCATCCAATCATGTGCAAGCTAAAATGCTGTTTTTTATTTTCCTTGCATGTCCCTCTCAGATCTACAGCGACTGCACTTCCAAGTGCACTTTGTACTTTTAGTTTGCACTTGTAGTGCAAAGTGGATTTGCCTTTCGTAAATAACCCCCAATGTGTTTAAATGTACATTACAAAAAAGCTCCTATTCCAGGGAATGCTTTTAATTATGTACAGAGTTTTTGGGAAGAAAGCGGTAACAAAAGCAGGGATTTAGAGTTATGGATAAATTGTATACCACAAATTCCCATAGAAAGTGAAATTGTATTAACATGAAAGTCAAGAGTAGAGTTTTCCTATAATTGCATGAAAACATGTCAGTCAATGCTGATGGTCTCTGTTTTTTTTTTTTTTCCAAGATGGGGGCTTGCTTTACTGTAAGCCACTGTTATGATAAATTATTTTCATGATAATTGCAGCTCATATAAAACTTGAGGGGAAAGGGAGAAAAAAAATTATAAATAGGTTGATTACATTTTTCTTCTCTCTCTCCCTTCTTCCCCTTCAGTCTTCCACAACTTCCCCTAGTTTTACTAACTTCTATTTATTCTACAATAATTAAAATTCTTGGAAAACGTCTTCTAATTTTTTTTTAGCTTGTCTGGATTGAGATAGGTATTACAGTCCAGCCCAGTTCACTCCTGTAAGATTATTTGTCTTGTTTTGGGGGACAATGTGTGGGAGACTGACATTCTCTGCCATGTTTATTATCCCCAGGATAAATGTGTTTGTTGCTTTAAATGCGTGTATGTCTATCCACGAATGTGTATGTATGCTGCTGTTTCCTTTATTTGGACTGCCCTGAATTATATATAGGACAGGTGACTATTGCATTATCCCCCAAGAATAATATATGTAGCGCTGGTAGATTTGAGATCTACCATATGAAAGGTAAATTTAGTAATTTGTTCGTTAGGAAGGTTAGGTTTGCCTCTGTTCCAGCTTGGCTGACGTTGGGTGTGTTTCCATACTGACCGGTGGGTGTCGCTGTTATCACTGGTTAGTGTTGGAAAGGCAACGTGTCAAAGCGTATGGATGCTCTTCTGTCCCGGAGACGACTCGATGGAGGTGGTCCTCCGAGTTGCATTCTGGGCGAGGGTATTTATGGGACAGACGTCATGTTTGGGGGTTCGTTTTACAGTCACCTGCTGGCCCTCCTGGCCGACAGGTATGCGTTAGAGAGCTATCTCGTGGTCCTCCGTTCCGGAGGCCCACATTGCTGCGGCGCGTGGGTGGGCCCAGAAGCTTGTCTGGGGCCTACCACAGCGGCCGAGGAATGGTCCTGAGCTGTCTATCCAAAGGGAGGAAGCTGTACAACCGAGGAGATCCCAGGGGAGAACCCATCATGGAAGGATCACGCAGCGCGCTGGTCTGGAGAGGGGCCTGGTGACTCGGTTGGAGGACGTATCCTAAAGTAACTATACAGCATAGTGTTGCCGGGTTGGCTTAAAGGTTCAGACACTGTGACTGACGTTTATTGCAGAGGAAAAACCAATACATCCTGTGGCAGAGGATCGTACGGGTTTATCCCAAACAAGTCTGTGGCAGAGACTTTTGTTCATGCTACGTACTGGCTGCTAGGCAAGTGAGAGAGGGGTATCCAGGCGGGCAAGAAGTGTGTCCCACGAGGGGAGCGCATTCTATTGTAATATCCAAATTATACCAGGACATTTGTCAAGAACCCTACAAAAAGATATTTGAGTTTCTTCTGCAGTTTCCTTTCCACCTCTTTCCTGCTACTTCCTGAGTAAATTGTTTAATAAAGCATTGAAAACGTACTCAAGTGTTGGTGCGTGTGTCGTCCAGAGGTAAACTCAACGGAACCCTAGACCTGGTGCCGGTGAAACAGAGGGAAGGAGAATGAAGGTAACAAACCCGCTTAAATCAGCAGCTCCACCGAGAGTTATTGCTACATAGAAGTTGGGAATTTCATCTGCAATATTTGAACCTATTCTCAATGGCTAGACAAACTATTCATATTCGGTCCTGGAAAGTAATGATCGCAAAAAAAAAGTTCCCTTTTTGGTAAAGTACTACTTTATAATACATCTGTTATCTGTCTGCAGCAGAAATATGCTACACATGATACACTTAAATATCTAGAGAAAAGATTTTTGCAATTTACTATATATTCTTTCTCTTCATCCTATGCTCAATGAGTTACACTTATGATACATCATTTGGTTCTTTTCACCTGCAGACAGGTACATTCAGATAAGGATGGCAGATATGTCTTTGTGCATTGTATGCTGCAGGGGTTTGTGTATGTACTAGCAGGTATCTATATTCCTCCTACATTCTCCAATAAAGTTATTAAGGTGTTAGTACTATTTATTTCATATAAATTATCTATTTCAGTGTTGGCAACAGAAGATTTTATTAACTGTAGATTTCTCTATGGATAGGTTTTACATCCAATTACATATTACATCCAAAAGAGCATCGATACTCTTGGTTTTCTAAATCCCATGCAAAACTTTCTCAAGTAGACTTGGCATTAAGTTGTTATTATTGCCATTTGTTAAATTTATCAAGATTTTAAATTAGGGGAATCTCAGATCAGTCACCTATATTACTTACTTTGGGAACCTCACGTTTTTATAATTGAAGGTATTAGTGTCTCAGTCCTTTTTGTCTAATGAGGTGGGTTTCCAGTGCATCTCTCTTGATGGAAGACTGGTTAAAAGAGCTAAATAAATTAATAACCTATGAAATAATTACTTATGAACAACGTGAAGGTTGCATTTTTTTTATTTGGACCAGATGGTGGGAAGCTATGAATCAAGTTAGAGACTTGCTTTATACACCCCATTCTGGTAAGTGAGAGGTCAGCTTCAATTAACTCGAGTATTATTTGCTTAATTGGGGATAGTATTTAGAGGGGAACCAATGTTCTGTAGATTTGTGTAACAACAGAGTCTTTTCTCATTCCATAGTGGATAGTGGTTATGTCTCATTTACTATAATGTTATCATATGGACATGTTAGTGCTAAATGTATGTTTTTGTTGTCAAATAATTAAGATACAGTGCCTTCAAAAAGTATTCATACCCCTATACATTTTCAACATTTTGTCATGTTGCAACCAAAAACGTCTCTACCAGCTTTGCACATCCAGAGAGTGAAATTTTTGCCCATTCTTCTTAGCCAGATTGGATTAGAGCGTCTGTGAACAGCAATTTTTAAGTCTTGTTACAGATTCTCAACTGGATTTAGGTCTGGATTTTGACTGGGCCATTCTAACACATGAATATGCTTTGATCTAAACCATTCTATTGTAGCTCTGGCTGTATGTTTAGAGTCTTTGTCCTGCTGGAAAGTGAATCTCTGCCCCAGTCTCAAATCTTTTGCAGAATCTAATGCCACGTACAGACGATCAAACATTCCGACAACAAAACTGGGGATGTTTTTCCGACAGATGTTGGCTCGAACTTGTCTTGCATACACACGGTCACACAAATGTTGTCGGAAATTCCAAACGTCAAGAACGTGGTGACGTCCAACACGTACGACGAGCCGAGAAAAATGAAATTCAATAGCCAGTGTGGCTCTTCTGCTTGATTTCGAGCATGCGTGGAATTTTGTGTGTCGGAATTGTATACACACGATCGGAATTTCCGACAACAAGTTTTGTTGTCAGAAAATTTGAGAACCAGCTCTCAAATTTTTTTTGTCAGAAGTTTCGACAGCAAATGTCCAATGGAGCCTACACACAGTTGGAATTTCCGACAACAAGCTCACATCGAACATTTGTTGTTGGAAATTCCGACCGCGTATACGCGGTATAACAGATTTTCTTCTAAGATTGCCCTGTATTTGGCTCCATCCATCTTCTCATCAACTCTGACCAGCTTCCCTGTCCCTGCTGAAGGAAAGCATCCCCACAACATGATGTTGCCACCACCATGTTTCCCCACAACATGATGTTGCCACCACCATGTTTCACTTTTGGGAAGGTGTGTTCAGGGTGATGTGCAGTGCTAGTCTTCCACCAAACATAGCAGTTTGCTTTTAGGCCAAAAAGTTCAATTTTGGTCTCATCTGACCAGAGTACCTTCTTCCACATGTTTGCGGTGTACTCCACATGGCTTCTCACAAACTGCAAACAGGGCTTCTAATGGTTTTCTTTCAACAATAGCTTTCTTCTTGCCACTCTTTTATAAAGGCCAGATTTGTGAAGCGCTCGACTAATAGTTGTCCTGTGGACAGATTCTCCCACCTGAGCTGTGGATCTCTGCAGCGCCTCCATAGTTACCATGGGCCTCTTGGATGCTTCTCTGAATAATGCTCTCCTTGCCTGGCCTGTTAGTTTAGGTGGATGGCCATGTCTTGGTAGGTTTGCAGTTGTTTCATGCTCTTTCCATTTTCAGATGATGGATTGAACAGTGCTCCGTGAAATGTTCAAAGCTTGGGATATTTTTCTTAACCTAACCTGCTTTAAACGTCTCCACAACTTTATTCCTGACCTGTCCGATGTGTTCCTTGGCCTTCATGATGCTGTTTGTTCACTAAGGTTTATAAAACAGGGGGTGGATATCTGCGCTACTAAACAGTAACAATAATCTTATGTGGTAGTGTGGCACCGGCAGGTTGAGGGGCTCCAGGGTATTTGCTTGTTTGAAAGGAAACTGGCTTTTCAGTTTCCTCATTATTTAGTAAGGTTTACTTTGGGAACTGGAGTCCGGGGATTTCTTATAGATCTTGGTGGGATGAAATCCCCAGTCCTGGGTCCGGAATTTGAGACTCACCAACACACTGATTGTTCAGGTGTGATTGGCCTGATAGTAGAGTCAGGACCATGGTTCTGGGCTCCACCCTCCCGAGGAGTCCAGGCTTGCAAGGGAGAACCCAGAGAGTGCAGGTGTGCACTGAAGTAGCCAGAGAGTGCAGGTGTACACTGAAGTAGCCAGAGAGTGCAGGCTGCACTGTAAAAGCCAGAGACCTGAGTCTGAGGTCGCTGACAGTAGTCAGGAGAGGTCCGTGTGGGAGCCTGAGCAGTGGTGCATCTGCTGCTGAAGAGAGTCAGGTGGCTCAGTATTTTTGTTTGCAATACTGCATGTGTAAGCCAGGAGGCTGAATATCCTTTTATTTAAAGCTGATGGTGAAAACCCCCTGCGAGGGAAACCACTTTTGTTTTCATTTCTGGAACTTTGTTTTTCTTTAATAAAAGTGGGCCAAAAAGCCCTGAAAAGGAATCATCTGTGTGGACTGTTCTCGCTAGTGGGTGCTACAATTGAGCTAAACAACCCCCAAACGTTACACTTAGCAAAAGCAGCAGCACAATTTGTTGATCAGCAAACAAAAAAATATAAGAGTCCACATGCGGCGGTAAATAAATCAACAGTCTTTCCAAGAAGGGAGAGATGAAAAACCCTTCACCAGCTTCAGTGTATACATGAAAGCACACTGCGCCACGTGTAAATCCAATCTGCTTACCAGAAGGCTATACATAGCAGGCATATGTTAGTCAATAAGCAGGAATCACAGCTTCGCTCTCCAGAAACTGATAGTGAGTAAATGGTAATCCAATCATAGAAAATAGAAAATAAATTGCCTGATGCAAGTTATTTTCTATGATTGGATTACCATCCAATACCATGATCAACATATGCCTGCTATGTATAGCCTTCCGGTTAGCAAATTGTATTTACATGCGGTGTGCTTTCCTGTATACACTGAAGCTGGTGAAGAGCTTTTCATCTCTCCTTTTTTGGAAAGAGTGTTAATTTATTTAGTGTCGCATGTGGACTTTTATGTTCACTAGGGTTCTCTAACAAACCTCTGAGGGCTTCAAAGAACAGCTGTATTTATACTAAGATTTAATTACACACAGGTGAACTCTATTTACTAATTAGGTGACTTCTGAAGGCATTTGGTTCCCCTAGATTTTAGTTAGGGGTATCAAAGTAAAGGGGGCTGAATACAAATGCACGCCACACTTTTCGGATATTTATTTGTAAAAAAAATTGAAAACCATTTATCATTTTCCTTCCACTTCACAATTATGTGCCACTTTGTGTTGGTCTATCACATAAAATCCCAATAAAATACATTTACGTTTTTTTAGTTGTAACTTGACAAAATGTGGAAAATTTCAAGGGATATGAATACTTTTTCAAAAAAGAAAGGTAAAGCATATAAAAATGAAGAACAAATGATCCACTATTTAAAACAAAAAAACAAAAAAAGCAGAAACACTCTTGCCAACGTGGGATTTACTATACAATTTTAAGACAGCGCAGCCTTTAAATTGTATAGCTAGTAAGGTGGAGGTTGTTTCACATCTAAGGTTGCAGCAGCATTTTACATTTCAATTTTTGGTTTGAGATATTTGTCTTTTCATCACACACATGTGGGGATCATTTCCACTTATGGGATAGCGCAGTATTTTTTACGATATTACAGTGGGATTTACTAGGTTACTGTTTTTGTGAATGAAAAATGTGCCTGTTTTTGAACAATGTAGTTTTGTAAGAGAACACAAGTTTCACTGTAATCCTATTTTATATGTAAAGAGCAGATGTAGATTGTGTACCTTTACATAGTTACATAGTAGGTGAGGTTGAAAATAGACACAAGTTCATCAAGTCTACTATGTGTGTAATTATACTGTATGTCAGTATTACATTGTGTATATCCCTGTATGTTGCGGTCGTTTAGGTGCTTATCTAAAGCTTTTTGAAACTATTAATGCTCCCCGCTGAGACCACCGCCAGTGGAAGGGAATTCCATATCCTTGCCGCTCTTACAGTAAAGAACCCTCTACGTAGTTTAAGGTTAAACCTCTTTTCTTCTAATTTTAATGAGTGGCCACGTGTTATATTAAACTCCCTTCTGTGAAAAAGTTTTATCCCTATTGTGGGGTCACCAGTACGGAATTTATAAATTGAAATCATATCCCCTCTTAAGCGTCTCTTCTCCAGAGAGAATAAGTTCAGTGCTCACAACCTTTCCTCATAACTAAGATCCTCCAGACCCTTTTATTAGCTTTGTTGCTCTTCTTTGTACTCGCTTCATTTCCAGTACATCCTTCCTGAGGACTGGTACCCAGAACTGGACAGCATACTCTAGGTGTGGCCGGACCAGAGTCTTGTAGAGTGGAAGAATTATCGTTTTATCTCTGGAGTTGATCCCCTTTTTAATGCATGCCAATATTCTCTTTGCTTTGTTAGCAGCAGCTTGGCATTGCATGCCATTGCTGAGCCTACCATCTACTAGGACCCCCAGGTCCTTTTCCATCCTAGATTTCCCCAGAAGTTCTCCCCCCCAGTGTATAGATTGCATTCATATTTTTGCCACCCAAATGCATTATTTTAAATTTTTCTACATTAAACCTCATTTGCCATGTAGTTGCCCACCCCATTAATTTGTTCAGATCTTTTTACAAGGTTTCCACATCCTGCGGATAAGTTATTACCCTGCTTAGCTTAGTATCATCTGCAAATACAGAGATTGAACTGTTTACTCCATCCTCCAGGTTGTTTATGAACAAAATAAATAGGATTGGTCTCTGCACAGAACCCTGGGGGACCCCACTACCCACCCCTGACCATTCCGAGTACTCCCCATTTATCACCACCCTCTGAACACGCCCTTGTAGCCAGTTTTCAATCCATGTACTCACCCTATGGTCCATGCCAACGGACCTTATTTTGTACAGTAAACGTTTATGGGGAACTGTGTCAAATGCTTTTGCAAAATCCAGATACACCACGTCTCTGGGCCTTCCTTTATCTAGATGGCAACTCACCTCCTCATAGAAGGTTAATGGATTGGTTTGGCAAGAATGATTCTTCATGAATCCATGCTGATTACTGCTAATGATACCGTTTTCATTACTAAAATCTTGTATATAGTCCCTTATCATCCCCTCCAAGAGCTTGCATACTATTGATGTTAGGCTAACTGGTCTGTAATTCCCAGGAATGTATTTTGGCCCCTTTTTAAATATTGGTGCTACATTGGCTTTTCTCCAATCAGCTGGTACCATTACTTGACTGAGTTCCCTAAGTACCCTTGGGTGCAAGCCACCTGGTCCCGGTGATTTATTAATATTAAGTTTCCCAAGTCTAATTTTAATTCTGTCCTCTGTTAACCATGGAGGTGCTTCCTGTGATGTGTCATAAGGATAAACACTGCAGTTTTGGTTACTGAAGCCCCCGATTCCCTCATGAAGACTGAGGAGAAGAATAAATTCAATACAAGGGATGAGCTTTATGTTCAGGTCAAACATGAGTTCGACTCGAACATTGGCTGAGCGTTCGTTGAAATACAAACATTATGGGGTGTTCGTTCCAAATTCGAGTGGCGCGTCGCGCCCCATAATGTACTGCGACATCGCAGTGCATTGCTGTCTGATGATTGGCCAAGCATGCACTATGACCCGCATGCTTTGGCCAATTACAGCGCCGTCAGCAAAGAGAGCCATAATTGGCCAAAGGCAGGGTGCCTTTATGGCTCAGGGGGTTAAGTCTACGCCCCACACTATATAAGGATGCCTGCATGTCGGCCCTGTGTAGTGTGTTGCTGGCGTTGACCGAGAGAGTGTCATTTCATTTAGATTGAGCAGGCAGGCTATTCAGTTAGCTGCAGTGTATTTAATATATATATACAGTCAGTCTTGTATATATATATATATATATATATCCACTGTATCCAGTTTAGCTAGATCTGACTGCAGTCCGTTCCTGGTGTACTGTTTCCAATATACTTCAGGCAGGCGGGTGATTCAGTTAGCTGCCATTTTTTTAATATATATATACAGTCAGTCTCTTTTATATATATATATATATATATATATATATATATATATATATATATATATATATATATATATAACCACTGTATTCAGTGTAGCTAGATCTGACTGCAGGCTGTTCCTGGTATACTTTTTCTAATATACTGTCAGGCAGGCAGGTGATTCAGTAAGCTGCAGTGTAATATATATATATATATATATATATATATATATTTATATTATATATATATATATATATATATATATATATATATATATATATATATATATATATCTACTGTGTCCAGTTTAGCTAGATCTGACTACAGTCCGTTCCTGGTGTACTGTTTCTAATATACTTCAGGCAGGCAGGTGATTCAGTTAGCTGCAGTGTATTTAATATATATATACAGTCAGTCCAGTCTCATGTATATATATTGTATCCAGTTTAGATAGATCTGACTGCAGTCCGTTTCTGGTGTACTGTTTCTAATACACTTCAGGCAGGCAGGTGATTCAGTGATCTGCACTGCATTAAATATATATATATACAGTCTCCTACATATATATATATATCCACTGTATTCCAGTCTAGCCGAGCCTATATCTGACTACAGGCCATTCCTGGTGTACGTTTTCAAATACACTTTTAGGCAGGCGATTCAGTGATCTGCAGTGCATTAAATAAATATATACAGTCTCCTACATATATATATCCACTGCATTTCAGTCTAGCCAAGCTTATAACCTGAACTGCAGGCCATTCCTGGTGTATGTTTTCAAATACACTTTCAGGCAGGCAGGTGATTCAGTGATCTGCAGTGCATTAAATATATATATACAGTCTTCTACATATATATATATCCACTGTATTCCAGTCTAGCCAAGCCTATATCTGACTGCAGGCCATTCCTGGTGTACGTTTTCAAATACACTTTCAGGCAGGCAGGCAATTCAGTGATCTGCAGTGCATTAAATATCTATACAGTCTCCTACATATATATATCCACTGCATTCCAGTCTAGCCAAAACTATATCCAACTGCAGGCCATAACTGGTGTACGTTTTCAAATACACTTTCAGGCAGGCAGGCAGGTGATTCAAAGATCTGCAGTGCATTAAATATATATACAGTCTCCTACATATATATCCACTGCATTCCAGTCTAGCCAAAACTATATCTGACTGCAGGCCATTCCTGGTGTACGTTTTCAAATACACTTTCAGGCAGGCAGGCAGGTGATTCAGTAATCTGCAGTGTATTAAATATATATACAGTCTCCTACATATATATATCCACTACATTCCAGTCTAGCCAAGCCTATATCCAACTGCAGGCCATTCCTGGTGTACGTTTTCAAAGACACTTTCAGGCAGGCGATTCAGTGATCTGCAGTGCATTAAATATATATACAGTCTCCTATATATATATATAAATATATATATATATATATATATATATATATAAATATATATATATATATATATATATATATATATATATATATATATATATATATATATATATATATATCCCCTGCATTCCAGTCTAGCCAAGCCTATATCTGACTGCAGGCCATTCCTGGTGTATGCTTTCAAATACACTTATAAGCAGGTGATTCAGTGTTCTGCAGTGCAGTAAATATATATACAGTCTCCTACATAAATATATGCACTGCATTCCAGTCTAGCCAAGCCTATATCTGACTGTAGGCCATTCCTGGTGTATGTTTTCAAATACACTTATAGGCAGGTGATTCAGTGTTCTGCAGTGCAGTAAATATATATACAGTCTCCTACATATATATATATCCACTGTATTCCAGTCTAGCCAAGCCTATATCTGACTGCAGGCCATTCCTGGTGTACGTTTTCAAATACACTTTCAGGCAGGCAGGCAGGTGATTCAGTGATCTGCAGTGCATTAAATATATATACAATCTCCTACATATATATCCACTGCATTCCAGTCTAGCCAAGCCTATATTTGACTGCAGGCTATCTTGGTGTATGTTTTCAAATACACTTTCAGGCAGGCAGGTGATTCAGTGATCTGCACTGCATTAAATATATATACCGTCTCCTACATATATATATATATATATATATATATATATATATATATATATATATATATATATATACACTGCATTCCAGTCTAGCCAAGCCTATATCTGACTGCAGGCCATTCCTGGTGTACATTTTCGAATACACTTTCAGGCAGGCAGGTGATTCAGTGATCTGCATGCATTAAATATGTATAAGTCTCCTACATATATATATCCACTGCATTCCAGTCTAGCCATGCCTATATCCGACTGCAGGCCATGCCTGGTGTACGTTTTCAAATACACTTTCAGGCAGGCGATTCAGTGATCTGCAGTGCATTAAATATATATACAGTCTCCTACATATATATCCACTGCATTCCAGTTTAGTCAAGCCTATATCTGACTGCAGGCTATTCCTGGTGTACATTTTCAAATACACTTTCAGGCAGGCAGGTGATTCAGTGATCTGCAGTGCATTAAATATATATACAGTCTCCTACATATATATATCCACTGCATTCCAGTCTAGCCAAGCCTATATCCAACTGCAGGCCATTCCTGGTGTTCGTTTTCAAGTACACTTTCAGGCAGGCAGGCAGGTGATTCAGTGATCTGTAGTGCATTAACTATATATACAGTCTCCTACATATATATCCACTGCATTCCAGTCTAGCCAAGCCTATATCTGACTGCAGGCCATTCCTGGTGTACGTTTTCAAATACACTTATAAGCAGGTGATTCAGTGTTCTGCAGTGCAGTAAATATATATACAATCTCCTACATAAATATATCCACTGCATTCCAGTCTAGCCAAGCCTATATCTGACTGTAGGCCATTCCTGGTGTATGTTTTCAAATACACTTATAGGCAGGTGATTCAGTGTTCTGCAGTGCAGTAAATATATATACAGTCTCCTACATATATATATATCCACTGTATTCCAGTCTAGCCAAGCCTATATCTGACTGCAGGCCATTCCTGGTGTACATTTTCAAATACACTTTCAGGCAGGCGATTCAGTGATCTGCAGTGCATTAAATATATATACAATCTCCTACATATATATCCACTTCATTCCAGTCTAGCCAAGCCTATATCTGACTGCAGGCCATTCCTGGTGTACGTTTTCAAATACACTTTCAGGCAGGCAGGCAGGCGGTGATTCAGTGATCTGCAGTGCATTAAATATGTATACAGTCTCCTACATATATATATCCACTGCATTCCAGTCTAGCCATGCCTATATCCGACTGCAGGCCATGCCTGGTGTACGTTTTCAAATACACTTTCAGGCAGGCGATTCAGTGATCTGCAGTGCATTAAATATATATACAGTCTCCTACATATATATCCACTGCATTCCAGTTTAGTCAAGCCTATATCTGACTGCAGGCCATTCCTGGTGTACATTTTCAAATACACTTTCAGGCAGGCAGGTGATTCAGTGATCTGCAGTGCATTAAATATATATACAGTCTCCTACATATATATATCCACTGCATTCCAGTCTAGCCAAGCCTATATCCAACTGCAGGCCATTCCTGGTGTTCGTTTTCAAGTACACTTTCAGGCAGGCAGGCAGGTGATTTAGTGATCTGTAGTGCATTAACTATATATACAGTCTCCTACATATATATCCACTGCATTCCAGTCTAGCCAGGCCTATATCTGACTGCAGGCCATTCCTGGTGTACGTTTTCAAATACACTTTCAGACAGGCAGGTGATTCAGTGATCTGCAGTGCATTAAATATATATACGACGCCTACATATATATATCCACTGCATTCCAGTGTAGCCAAGCCTATATCTAAATGCAGGCCATTCCTGGTGTACATTTTCTAGTAAACTTCAGGCGATATTTTGCTAAAAAAATTTTACAGCATGTCTGGAAGGCCACCAAGGAGAGGCAGACGCTCACAGGCCACTAAAAGAGGGCAAGCAGGCTTTGTGTCTACAGCCAACAGTGCTGGTCATGGACACGGTGCATCCTCAGCACGTGGCCATGGGACACGCTTGACCTTTTTTTCGGCAGCTGGCCGTATTGATCCACAACATGCAGAAGAGTTGGTAGAGTGGAAAACTAAGCCGTCCTCATCCTCCTCATCCTCTGTCACCCAGGCTCAGAGTAGTTTATTTGCCAATGCAGCTGCCAAAGCAGGCCATTCCTGGTGTATGTTTTCAAATACACTTTCAGGCAGGCAGGCAGGTGATTCAGTGATCTGCATGCATTAAATATATACAGTCTCCTACATATATATATATATATATATATATATATATATATATATATATATATATCTACTGCATTCCAGTCTAGCCAAGCCTATATCTGACTGCAGGCCATTCCTGGTGTACGTTTTCAAATACACTTTCAGGCAGGCAGGCGGTGATTCAGTGATCTGCAGTGCATTAAATATGTATACAGTCTCCTACATATATATCCACTGCATTCCAGTCTAGCCATGCCTATATCCGACTGCAGGCCATGCCTGGTGTACGTTTTCAAATACACTTTTAGGCAGGCG
Organism: Lithobates clamitans; assembly: GCA_037952925.1. Lineage (NCBI taxonomy): Eukaryota > Metazoa > Chordata > Amphibia > Anura > Ranidae > Lithobates > Lithobates clamitans. Next base: position 5,944,275 of record JBBGZY010000187.1, on the reverse strand, counting down.
ATTCAGTGATCTGCAGTGCATTAAATATATATACAGTCTCCTACATATATATCCACTGCATTCCAGTTTAGTCAAGCCTATATCTGACTGCAGGCCATTCCTGGTGTACATTTTCAAATACACTTTCAGGCAGGCAGGTGATTCAGTGATCTGCAGTGCATTAAATATATATACCGTCTCCTACATATATATATCCACTGCATTCCAGTCTAGCCAAGCCTATATCCAACTGCAGGCCATTCCTGGTGTTCGTTTTCAAGTACACTTTCAGGCAGGCGATTCAGTGATCTGTAGTGCATTAACTATATATACAGTCTCCTACATATATATCCACTGCATTCCAGTCTAGCCAAGCCTATATCTGACTGCAGGCCATTCCTGGTGTACGTTTTCAAGTACACTTTCAGGCAGGCGATTCAGTGATCTGTAGTGCATTAACTATATATACAGTCTCCTACATATATATCCACTGCATTCCAGTCTAGCCAAGCCTATATCTGACTGCAGGCCATTCCTGGTGTACGTTTTCAAATACACTTTCAGGCAGGCAGGTGATTCAGTGATCTGCAGTGCATTAAATATATATACAGACTCCTACATATATATATATCCACTGCGTTCCAGTGTAGCCAAGCCTATATCTGACTGCAGGCCATTCCTGGTGTACATTTTCTAGTAAACTTCAGGCGATATTTTGCTAAAAAAAATTTACAGCATGTCTGGAAGGCCACCAAGGAGAGGCAGACGCTCACAGGCCACTAAAAGAGGGCAAGCAGGCTCTGTGTCTACAGCCAACAGTGCTGGTCATGGACACGGTGCATCCTCAGCACGTGGCCATGGGACACGCTTGACCTTTATTTCGGCAGCTGGCCATATTGATCCACAACATGCAGAAGAGTTGGTAGAGTGGAAAACTAAGCCGTCCTCATCCTCCTCATCCTCTGTCACCCAGGCTCAGAGTATTTTGACTGCCAATGCAGCTGCCAAAGTGGCCTATTCCATCGACTCAATGTCAACAGTCACTCCTTCCCTAGTCCCACCATCATGCACGGAGAAGTCCCCCAAACTGTTCGACCACAGTGTCGGGTACATGCTGCAGGAGGATGCGCACGTTTTGAAGGCTCCGATGATGGTACACAGGTTGAAGAAGGCAGTAACGTGAGCCCAGAGAGAGGGGGTGCCCAAGAAGGAAAGGAAACTGGTAGTCATGTTCCCCCAGCTGCAGCATACTGCCAGGTTTGCTCCAGTGATGATCAGGGAGGAGATGATGTCACTGACTCTACGTGGGTGCCTGATAGAAGAGAGGAGGAGGCACATCTCCAACGAGGCAGGATGTCCTCCAGGGGCCAGCTTAAGGACAGCCACCCGACTGTATCACACCACAGAGCTCCGCATGTGCATGACGCTGCTGACTTTGAAAAGTTCTTTGGTGTGGGCCTTTTTTGATACGTGTGCAGCAGATCGCACCGTTGCTGTTTGCAACATATGTCTGAAGCGTATCAAGCGTGGCCAAAACAGCAGCCGTTTGGGCACCACATGCTTGACCAGACATATGTCGACCTCCCATGCAGTCCGTTGGCAACAGTACTTAAAAGATCCACACCAAAGAAAAAGGCGGACCTCTCCTTGCTCCTCATCAGCTGGGATCTCCAACCCCACTATACTTTCAGTCCTCTCAGAAACCTGCACTGAGAGGAATGAAGGTGTAGAATTAGGTGTGCCAAGTACTTGCGGGCAATCTGCTTATCGCTACACCAACATCCCATTGTAGCAGGCAAATTTCCCTACACCAGTTGCTAAACCATGGAAAGAAATTCGGTCCCAGCTATCCACATGCTCAGCGGCTGAATGATAGCTTGGCTAAATTGTCAGGACAGGGTGCAGTATTGTTGGAGCTTGTTCCGCCACCAAGCCTCCAAAATGCTAGTAGTGGTGATTCTGCCACACCTCTCTCCTCCACCCCCTCCTCTTCTTCTTCCTCTATGGCCTCTTCCTCTGCAGATTTCTCCTCGGAACCATCGGTGCTCCATAGGCGTTCAAGGGGCTACGCAAGCACTCAGGCAAAAAGATGCCATGCGGTGCTTGAGTTGGTCTGCTTAGGGGACAGGAGCCACACTGGGGAAGAGATTCTGTCAACTCTGCAGGGGCAGACTCAGAGGTGGTTGACGCCACGCCGACTTCAGCCAGGAATGGTGGTTTGTGACAATGCCACCAACCTCCTCTCCGCCCTCCTACAGGGACACTTGACCCATGTTCCCTGTTTGGCTCATGTCCTTAATTTGGTGGTGCAGCAGTTCTTGTGCAGGTACCGGGGCTTACAGGATCTCCTGAGGCAGGCCAGGAAAGTCTGTGGGCATTTCCGCTGGTCATATAATGCAAGTGCTCGGCTGGCTGACCTTCAAAAGGAATGTGCACGCAGCAGAGGGCCATCAATGAGTACCTTTGTGAGTATGGCACTAGAACAGGGTCAGGGGAGCTTGGCTTTTTTTCGCCACGCCAGTGGCTACTGATCAAGGATGCATGCACTGTCCTGTCACCATTTGAGGAGGCCACGAGGATGGTGAGCAGTGACAGTGCATGCATCAGTGATACTGTCCCTCTTGTCTTCCTGTTGGAGCACACACTTCGTGGAATAATGGACAGGGCACTTGAGGCAGAACAGAGGGAGAAAGAGGAGGGCTTCCTTACCTCTCAAGGCCCCCTTTATCCAGACAGTATTTCTGCGGGCCCGCCGATCACACAGAAAGAGGAGGAGGAGGATTGTGTCAGCATGGAGGTGGAGCCTGGCACTCAGCATCAGCAACGATCTTCAAGGGATCGTTTTCAGTCCCCAGAAACCCATGGACTTGTATGTGGCTGGGAGGAGGTGGCTGTGGATCATGTCATCCTTAGTGACCCAGAGGACTGGATCTTGAGGATGGATCACTGCCCAGAGCTTGCACAATATGCAATTGAGCTACTGGCCTGTCCTGCATCCAGCGTTCTTTCTGAAGGCATATTCAGTGCTGCTGGAGGCTTTGTAACCGAACACAGATTGCGCCTGTCCACAGACTCAGTTGATCGGCTCACCTTCATAAAAAATAATCAGTCTTGGATCACCAGCTACCAAGCACCTGATGCTGATGTAACTGATTGATTTTTCTATGAATGTGAGATCCCTTGAAGACTGCCTATGCTGAGCGACTATCCTGTTATGCTGAGTGACTATCCTATTCCTCCTCAATGTTCATGTTGATAGCTTCTAAGAACATTTTTGTTTCAGGGCACCACCACCAGTGCCTAAGGCCCAATTTTTCTGCCCCTGTTTAACAGGGGCATGTAATTACAATTTTTGCTGTAATATTTCACAGCAGTGCTCGTTGGCACCACCACCAGTGCCTAATGCCTCATTTTTCTGCCCCTGTTTAACAGGGGCATGTAATTACAAATGTTGCTGTAATATTTCACAGCAAGGCTCGTTGCTGCGCTCAACTAGAGTATCTGTGAGGGGTTTCACTGTTGTGGCACCACCACCAGTGCCTAATGCCCTGTACACACGACCGGTTTTGCAGTCGGAAGAAACTCTGAAGGTTTTTCCGACGGAGTTCCGACGGAATTCCGCTCAAGCTGTCTTGCATACACGCGGTCACGCTAAATTCCAACCATCCAGAACGTGGTGATGTACAACACGTACGACGGGACTAGAAAACGGAAGTTCAATAGCCAGTAGCCAATAGCTTCCGTCTCGTACTTGCTTCAGAGCATGCGTCGTTTTTGGGGCGTCGAAACTGCATACAGACAAGCGTTTTTTCCTATAGTGATTTGTTCTGTCGGAAAAATATAGAACATGTTCTCTATCTAAGTCCGTCTGAATTTTCGACGGAAAAAGTCCGGCATACACACGGTCGGAATATACGATGAAGAGTCCCCATCGGACTCTTTCTGTCGGAAATTCCGCTCGTGTGTACGCAGCATAAGGCCCAATTTTTCTGCCCCTGTTTAACAGGGACATGTAATTACAATTTTTGCTGTAATGTTTCACAGCAGGGCTCGTTCCTGCGCTCAACTAGAGTATCTGTGAGGGGTTGCAGTGTTGTGGCACCACCACCAGTGCCTAAGGCCCAATTTTTCTGCCCCTGTTTAACAGGGGCATGTAATTACAATATTTGCTCTAATATTTCACAGCAGGGGCCGTTCCTGCACCCACCAAGAGTAACTGTGAGGACTTACAGTGTTGTGGCACCACCACCCCACCACCACCAAATGCCCAATTTTTCTGACCCTGTTCAACAGGGGCATGTAATTACAATTCTTGATATAATATTTTACAGCAGGGCCCGTTCCAGCTCCCACCAAGAGTAACTGTGAGGACTTACAGTGTTGTGGCACCACCACCCCACCACCACCAAAGGCCCAATTTTTCTGCCCCTGTTCAACAGGGGCATGTAATTACAATTCCTAATATAATATTTTACAGCAGGGCCCGTTCCAGCACCCACCAAGAGTAACTGTGAGGGCTTACAGTGTTCTGGTACCACCAACACCTAAGGCCCAATTTTCTTCAGAGTATATAGGGCAGGCCGCATAGTATATACGGGCGGTCCCCTACTTTCAAACATCTGACTTACAAACGACTCCTACTTAAAAATGGAGGGAGACAACAGGAAGTGAGAGGAAATCTACCCCTAGGAAGGGGAATTCTCTCCTGTAAGAGTTAATATGGGAAAAAGGTGTCTCCACTGATGCTTTATCACCAATCCTTGTTTCCCTAATAACCCCAAATTTTCAAAATCCAATTGTCATTGGGACAGAAAGCGAGGTGAATTCTTCTGAACAGGGGCACAGACAGCAAAACAAATGTTACAGGGGTGATAACCCTTCCCTATGTTTTCCAAAAAGCTTAAAAATAGATTTTTTGGCTGGAGCTACACTTTAAAAATGTACCAGTTCAAAATTACAAACAGATTCTACTTAACAAAAAACCTACAGTCCCTGTCTTGTTTGGACCGCATGTATACTGCTGTTCAGAGTACATAGGGCCTGGGGACCCCACGCCTTTTCTTTTTTTAATTTGGGTGCGGGGTTCCCCTTAATAACCATACAAGACCCAAAGAGCCTGGTAATGGGCTGGGGGGGGTACCCATGCAGTTTTTCTCAATAATTTTCATCCATATTGCCGGGACCCAACATTACATTACAGCCGCAAGCAGTTTTAAATGACTTTTATTCCTTTACAAATGTCATTTTGTGTAGGGACTGTTCTATACACGGGAAACACACGCCACTATACAGGCATACTATAGTCACCCCCCAGGTACGATATTTAAAGGAATATTTCACTTTTATTTTTTCACTTTAAGCATTATTAAAATCACCGCTCCCAAAAAAACGGCAGTTTTTAAAACTTTTTTTTTAATTGATACGTGTACCCTGGGGTAGGACCAGGGTCCCTAAATACTTTTTAGGACAATAACTTGCATATTAGGCTTTCAAATTCGCACTTTTGATTTTTCACGTTCGAGACCCATAGACTTTAACGGTGTTCGAATGTTCGCGCAAACTTTCAGTCCGTTCGCATGTTCTGCAGCGAACCGGGGGGTGTTTCGGCTCATCCCTATTCAATACCTTCGCTATCTCCCCATCCTTTGTAACCAGATGTCCTTCCTTCATTATTTATGAGGCCAAAATGGTCTGTCCTCCCTTTTTTACTGTTTACATACTTAAAGAATTTCTTGGGATTTTTTTTGCTCTCCTCCGCTGTGTGTCTTTCGTGTTCTATCTTAGCCGCCCTAATTGCACCCTTACATTTCTTGTTGCATTCTTTATAAAGTCTGAATGCTGATGATGATCCCTCAACCCTGTATTTTTTGAAGGCATTCTCCTTTAATTTTATATGCATTTTTACATTGGAGTTAAGCCATCCAGGACTTTTGTTCGCTCTTTCAAATTTATTACCCAATGGGATGCATTGGCTAACGCCCTTTTTCAATATGCTCTTCAAGCAAACCCATCTCTCCGTGTTCTTTGTTCCTAGCATTAGTGAAAATGCCACGTAATTTAGACCGGTCGTATACTATCCTTTTATTGGGTGTTCCGAGATTGAAACTAGGACTTGTTACTATACTTACCTTGGGTTTATGTGCTTTAGTCAACCTACCACTAATGCCTCCAATACTACCCTCTGGAATATGTTCCCTGCTGACTATCTCTACCCCTGGGCCCTCCCCCGTCACCTAGTTTAAAAACCCCCCTAACTTTTTGGCCATCTTTACTCCCAGCTGATCTGCACCCTGCTCATTTAGGTGAAGTCCATCCCTTCTATAGTACTGGTGATCGACTGAGAAGTCGGCCCAGTCCTCCAGGAACCCAAACCCCTCCTTACTACCCCAGCTCCTCAGCCACTTGTTTACTTCCCTAATCTCCCTTTGCCTTTCTGGTGTGGCTGGAGGTCCTTTTCCTCAATTTAGCTCCCAAGTCCCTAAAATCACTCTTTAGGACACTCCATCTGCCGCTGACTTTGTCATTGGTGCCAACATGCACCATGACAGCCGGGTCTTCCCCAGCCCCTCCCAGTAATCTGTCCACCAGATCCGTGATGTGCCGAACCAGAGCGCCCGGTAGACAACATACAGTTCGGCACTTCAGGTCTTTGTTACAGATTGCCCTCTCTGTCCTTCTAAGAATTGAGTCCCCTACCACCAGAATCTGTATTTTCTTTCCCCCCACTTTCACTGGAGGAGTTCTTCCCCCGGCAGCTAGGAGAGTCCCTCAGCTCCAGCAGTGCTGGTCCCTGACTGGTTTCACCAATGTCACTAAATGGAGCGTACTTATTGGGATGCTCTAGCCCTGGATCTGCCTCCCTGGAACTTCCCCCTCTACCCTTCTTGAGTGTCACCCATCTACTCTTTCCTAGTGCCTGCACCTCTTTGTCTCCAACTGCCTCTGTGCTGCCCCTGCCGACACCTGCCGTGTACATTTCTGACTCTCCTTTAGTATGGAGGGTCTTCTCAGTGCTGACAGTTGCTGCCCCAGATTCAGAACCTGGGCTTCCAGGGAAACAATGTGCTTACATTTTGCACAGCAGTATTTGCCCTCGATCGGATGATCAAGGAACGCATACATGCCGCAAGATGTACACCAAGTCACATCTCCACACCCACCGGGCATCGTACCTACTAATTTAATGAGGATTAGGGATTATACCCCGTCCAAATTACCTAACAACTAGCTTTCTGACACTAATACTCAACAAGACAATACACAGGTACTCAACAAGACAATACACAGGTACTCGCAGACCTACGTGCAGTCGCAGACCAGCGTGCACTCGCTGACCAACGTGCACTCACTGACCCACGTGCACTCGCAGACCAACGTGCACTCGCAGACCCACGTGCACACACACGCACAATACACAAGTACTAATGATCCACACACACTACTCAGACAACAGTCAGGTACTCACAATACACAGGTACCACCTGACACTAATACTCAATACAGCCCACGTGCACTCGCACCACTCATGTACTTACAATACAAAGATACACACTTACCCTACACAGGTACTTGACCCCTGTTATAGCCTCCTGTTTTCAACTCTGGTTTTTAACTCACCACTTAGTCCAGCTCCACTAACTCTGGTTTTTAACTCACCACTTAGTCCAGCTCCACTAACTCTGGTTTTTAACGCACCACTTAGTCCAGTTCCACTAACTCTGGTTTTTAACTCACCACTTAGTCCAGGTCCACTTGGTCTAAGTTCCAGCAAGCTCAAAGATGAGCAGGCTCACAATGAGTTCTACAGAAAGTTATATAGGCCTCAAGCACCTGTGACCAATTAAACACTCCCCTTAATTAGTAGCCTGAAGGAAGCAAAGAAAAAAAAAGCTGTTTAAAAAGTGACAGAAAAAAATGTTAAAAAGCTACAAGGAAAAGCCCCAAAAAGAACCTAAAAATGCAACCCAGCAATCACCATAAGTCAAAAGCAAAACTTGTTCACACTCTCCACTCAAGGTCCTCACTGTTTAGCTTCCAACCAGCAGTCTGGCCATCTTATGGAAAATACTTTAGCAAACCTATACCATCTATGGAAAAAACTCAGCTTATCTGTGTCAGACCTGTTCCAACAAGCATGGGCTGTTGGCCTGGGAGCAGAGTAATTTCTTTCTTTATCTAGGTCAAAGTTAACTACACCCCAACACTGGTTGTTTGAAAAATTAGTAGAAAAAAAATAGTAAGGCTGAAAAAGCATATTGTTTACTTCCTTTCAGCTTTTTATTATATAGATAAATTAAATAACTCAAAACACTACTACTAAATGAAAGTGTGGTTTGCAACCACCCCACCAAAAAACAAAACAAAACTTACAGCATGTATCACTCCTAAATAATAGGTAATAGAAAAGTAATTGATGAATTATTACACCCATAGCCGAGAATCTGAAAGCAGCTCTGAAGCTTACCTAGTTGCGATATACCGTATTCTTGTGGGGGAAAATAGTTTTCTTTGATGATTTTGACATTTAAAATAATCTTTGATGTATATTAAAGGCAAAAATATGGTAAAATTAAAAAAAAATTGTATTTTTCAGTTTGTATACAGTTTTTTTGTGGTGTGGGAAATCGCTGCTTTCTTAGAGATATACTGTATGTCCATACCTGAAATACAACACTTCCAAGTGTATTAGCTAGTAGTAAAATACCTGCATGTCAAGAAATTGTCCTTTTTGTATACCATCATTAGGATGCAGTTGTAGGCAGAATAATGACTGCCTGGCTTTCTTTTTTTATAAATGTCAAATATGTTATTACTTTGTATAGACAGTACTTAACACAGTTGGGAGGTTACTGATGGGGCTGAGAAATCATTTGACAGCCTCAACCCTGAAGATTTACTCTTAGTGGACAGGGTCACCTTGAAAATGCCCCTTTTACAAACAATTGGAAACTACCTCCCCTCATCCTCACATTTTGCTCAACCCAAAAGCAGGCTAACAATAACCAAACTAACCTACATCCACTTCCACTCAAGTTAGCAATAAACACTGTGTTCTCCTGGCAAGAATGGCTCCCCGCCAGGAGAACAAAATAGCTCCATGGGAGGGATTCACAGTCAGTGTTGATGGGGAAAATTTGTGATTTTCTTTCCTGCAACCTGTGGTGGCCTGCCTGCCTGCTTTAGTTTTAGACTTTCTCTGCAGATAAATAATCTTTATATAAGCTTCTGATAGCGATCTGTTCAGCTATTGTTGGCTTCAAATTGTAGATATAATTGTTTGACAGCCAAACTGAAGTGTGCTTGCAAATCTCAAAGCACCATTTTTTCTTGTCCCCTGGATGGGACCTGTCAGAACCCTTCATATCTGTCACATTTTGTCATCTCCAGAGTGTAAAGTCAGTTGAAGACAGGGGAGGACTAAGCTGTTTGGCAGGAAGGACTTTTGCCCCCTGGGCCAGTCCTAAAAATATATATTGGACTGCTGGCCCTAAATTCCGATACTTGATCATTTAGACATCAGTCAGAGCAGGAATCATGGTGGGCAACATACAGCCTTCTCCCAATTCAGACTAGTGATCAGTGGCGGCCTGTCCCCCTATCCATGCATCCAGCACCCTAATCTACTTGCGGGGCGCCAGATACATGGATTCCAATGTTTGTTTTTTTTTAAGCACGTGATTAGAGCCAGAGGCCGGGGGGGGGGGTGGCTGTGGGTGCATTGTTTGCCACCCCTCCCCCCAAAAAAAAAACACCAGCTACCACTGCTAGTGATCACAACACCTGGGAGGGAATCTTCCATCCCTGACTTCCTGTGCGGCTCTGACATATCATGTGACCGAATGCTGAGAGGTGCAAAAAAAAAAAGCTGGGGTGATGGAAGATTTGATTTTATACCATAAAAAGGGACCCCTGGTGAAAGGTTGCCAGGCCTCCCCTGGCTACAGACTGGAGCATCTATCACTGAAAGAGGAAAGCCTTTCCTTTCCAATCTGTAGGCGTAGTTGGAGATTTACATGTAAGCTCTGAAAGATTGCCTTGACGCAGATTACACAAAAAGTCAGCAAACAGTGACACAGATAAAGCATTAGAGTGTGTGCACAGCTTTACACAGACACACCCTGGCTGGAGCTCTGACAAAGAACATTTTCTCCATTCTAGAATAATTGATTGTTCTTAATTTTCTGTTCCATACACTATTAAGTTTACCGTTTATAGTTCAGCCTCATCATTGTTAGGTTTTTCAAATCTATTGTGGGACTCTAACAATGTTAAACTTTGCTTTACCCTGAATAGATGTCATTTTCTTTAGATTCATTATCATGACCTGGGTTGTAGTATTTGTTGTATGTATTCTTCCAGTGGTTATCGTCTTGACCTGGAAATTCAAATGTACCATGCTCATTTTCCCTTTACCTTAGATTGTAAGCTCCTTTTGGGCATGGACTGATGTAAATGTATAATATACAGCGGGTAAAATAAGTATTAAACACGTCCCCATTTTTCAAAGTAAATATATTTCTAAAGCTGCTATTGACATGACATTTTCACCACATGTTGGCAACAACCCATGCAATCCATACGTACAAAGAAACCAAAACAAATAATATCAGAAATATTGTTATGTGTAATCAGGGGAGGATCGGGGGGGCAACGGGGCAATTGCACCCCCGGAGAAAATATTGAAGACTGAGGCTGAGCGCGCCCCGGGTAACCAGATCTGCGGCCTTTCTAAGCATGAATTATTGCTTAGAAACCTCGGGACTGCACTCTCCGCCCCCTGTACCTCCCCCTGCAGTTCTTCAGCCTCTCTCCTGCAGGCTGCTGCTTGAGTGGGTGGGATGGGGAGGTGCCTTTTCCCCAAGATCACGCTCGTCTGGAAGAGGGAGATGTGTGCAGCTGCTGAGCAGAGAGAGCCGTGTGAAAGTTCCTGGAGGTGAGCTCTGCTGCCAGCACTACATTGTGGATTTGTTTACAGGCACCTCTATGCTGAGTCTGCTGAGTTACTGCAGCTTAGCATAGAGGTGCTGTTAGAGGACAAATGAGATCTTCATCTTCTTTTCATGACAAGTGAGAAATTGAACTCATTAAAAGATTATGACTGCCCCCTGGTGTATTCCCTCCTGATTCCCCCCAGTATATGCCCTCCCGATCCCCCCCAGCGTGTGCCCTACTGTTCCCTGCACACTGCCCTACATCCTACTGACCTCTGTACACCACCTTATATACTACTGACCTCTGTACACTACCCTACATAATACTGACCTCTGTACACTGTATTATACTTTAAATTCAGTTCCGTAAGACAGTAACACCTTATTTTCTGGCAGTGCCCCTCCCGAGACTAGACTCTGGATCCGCCCCTGTGTGTAATAAAATGGAATGACACCGGGAAAAAGTATTAAGCACATGAAGAAATTGAGGTGCAAAAAGGCATTGAAAGCCAAGACACCAGCTGAAATCTATCAGTAATTACAAAGAAATCCTGTCCCTTGTCAGTGCAAATTAATATCAACTGGTTCAGTCTCAAATGATGTCCTATAAAAAGGCGTCTCATTACCAAGGTGTCACACAAGAAACATCCCATTATGAGTAAAAGCAAAGAGCTCTTACAAGACTTTCGCAACCTAATTGTTGCAAAACATACTGATGGCCTTGGTTACAGAAGGATTTCTAAACTTCTGAATGTTCCAGTAAGCACTGTTGGAGCCATAATCTGAGTTGAAACATAATTTCAACTCAAACCGGCCACAACTAGGTGCTCCTCACAAGATTTCTGATAGAGGAGTGAATAGAATTATCAGAAGAGTTGTCCAAGAGCCAATGACCACTTGTGGAGAGCTTCAGAAAGACCTGGAATTAGCAGGTACAAAGAGGTACAAAGGTTTCAAAGAACAATAATTAATGCACTCAACCGCCATGGCCTTTATGCACGCTCACCACGCAAGACTCCGTTGCTGAAGAAAAAGCATGTTAAAGCTTTTAAAGTTAAAAGTGTGCTGCACAACAAGCCTGTGAAATACTGGCAGAATATAGTCTGGTCAGATGAGACCAAAATTGAGCTCTTTGGATGCCATAATAAACACCATGTTTGGAGGTCAAATGGCACTACACACCCCAAAAACACCCCCATACCAACAGTGAAGTTTGGAGGTGGGAACATCATGGTGTGGGGCAGTTTTTCAGCATACAGTACTGGCAAACTTCATATCATTGAATTAAGGGTGAATGGAAAAATGTACCAAGTCATAAAAATCTGCTGCCATCTACCAGGATGATGACGATGAGATGAGGGTGGACATTTCAGCAAGATAATGATTCCAGACACAAAGCCAAGGAAACTCTCAATTGGTTTCAAAGAAAGAAAATAAAGCTATGTCCCTGTCAGGTGCCTTGCGCCCCGGGGTATCAGGGAGAGGTCTTACCCCTTCGGGGGGTGGACTAAAGCACACCCTTAAGTGCACTTTTTAGTGTGTGTTTCACATGCACGTTTATTGTTCAATTAATGGTTTTTCCATTTTGGGTTTTTGTACCACCGTGTATTAAAAAAAAAAAACTACTATAATCACATACTGGATACATGCTTCTAGTAAAGACTCCACTGCTAAAGTATAAAAAAAAATTCAACTGCATTGCAGAATCAAATGAGGGCATCATACTCCCTGATTGATGTTTTATAAACTATAGCTGCAAGAGAGTTACATGTATAGCCTTGTAGAATGAGACAAAGGCACATTGCTGGTTTTAGATTCAAGAAATGTAAGAAGCCAGCAAGTGATTCAACCACCAGTGCCCACCCAGAAATTAAATATTGGTTTTGGGTGATGCATATGGATGGCTTTTTAAGTTCCCTGCCACCCCTGAACTCTACTGTTTAGGTGCAGTAATGCTTACAGATCATAATTCTGGTCTCTTTATTCAAACAAATTGATGAAATGAAATGATGAATGAATGTATACATGATGGAAAAAAGAATAAGAGTGATTCAAACAGCAGTGCCCAACCAAGTGCTAAATATTAGTTTTGGCTTTTTTAAATGCTCAGTAATCCCCAAACACAGCCTTTCACTTACATTTTTAGTCAATATGTAAAATGAATGACTTTAAGAAGGAGAAACTACCCAGGGAGTGCAAATTATTCTAATCTAATAAAAATATTATTTCATGTTTAAGCACAAATGACAGGTCATGGAAAAATGTGACCATAGGTCTAGGTTCACACTGAATGCGGCTTTGAAATCGCGCAGCCTCACTTGAAATCGCACAATTTCAAAGCCGCATGTCAGTGCGACTTCATATGTGACTTGGCTGACATCTGTGCGACTTCATGCAAGTCGCACCTGAAATAGCAAAAAGAATTGCAGGAACTAGTTTTTCAAATCAGTGTTGGCTCACCTACATGCAAAGGGCTCAAAACTGTCCCTGTGGTTTGGGCATTAGGTTGAATTAATCATACAGTACATCTGCAACAAACATAAAGCAGGCAAAACTTTTTTTTCCATTTTGGATAGAGCAAGAGAGGGTTATAACCCCTGTCAGATTTTTTTTGCCATCTGTGTCTCATTGTGGAGATTTCCCTTCAAGGGGTTGTAAACCCTAGTTTTTTTTAATAAAACATGTTATACTTACCTGCTCTGTCCAATGATTTTGCACAGAGCAGCCCCGATCCTCTTTTTCTGGGGTGCCCGCCCACGCTCATGGCCCCTCCTCCTCATTGGGTGCCCCAAAAAGAGCCGCTTTCCATGGGGAAACCCGTGCGGGCTTGCTCCCGAGTCCTGCTGCTGCGTCCATTGACACAGACAGCGTGACTCGGCCCCGCCCCCCACATCACTGTATTTGATTGACAGCAGCAGGAGCCAATGGCTCCTGCTCCTATCAGTCTGTCCAATGAGGAGAGAGACAGCGGCTGGAGCTGCTGCGCTCGTGCACATTGTTGGATCGGATTGGGCTCAGGTAAGAAAAAACGGGGAGCTGCAGCACAGACGTTTTTCACCTTAATACATAGACTGCATTAAGGTGAAAAACCTTGAGGCTCTACAACCACTTTTACATCCTGTCCCATAGCCAAACAGGAAGTGAGAGGAAATCCCTACAAATTAAGGGAATCCCTTAGGGACCCCAGGTCCCCAGAACTAGTGTCCCCATTGGAAGATTTCCACTCTATTACTTTTCTGGGGACAACCCAAAATTTGGGGTTTTCTTTTAGTTTCACTTTCAATGATCATAGTAAGCAGAACAAAAAAAAGGGTGACTCTCCTTAACGGGGGCAAAGACAGCAACAAAAACTGACAGGTGTTCTAATCCCTCTCCACTCTATCCAAAACGAAAAAAGTTTTGCCTTTATTCATACTTTAAGCTTTAATCTGACATTTAAACCAATACTTTATATATGGTCACTATTTGCAAGTAAACATACATGGTGTGCATGTAACAGTGAGGTATGATGGGCTTCCCAAAGAGAGAACACAGCAGGAGCTGTGGCAGGTAGAAATGAGTAGGATTCACTGCTCTAATTCTTTAAAGTGTTACTAAACCCACAACAGAAAAATCAGTCTGTATATGCAGTAAAGCATGCTTGTTATACTTACTGTGGAACCTAAGGGGTTAATCCTCCACATTGTGTAAAAAGGCTGTTTGATCCTGTCTGCTCTGATCCTCCCCTTCCTTTGCTGTCCCAAATCCACCTACCAATAGATCAGAGTCTTGGAAGCACTCTGCACATGCTCAGTTTTGTGTGATGCTAGAGAGGTTTTTTTTTTCTTGTGAGAGTGCATGTGATCAGCACAGGGCCAATCAGCACTGTCCAGACAGAATGTCAGGGGTCATGCAGCCTCATAGGACAGTCAGAGGAGAATGAAAACTCCTACAAGCTTTAACCAGTGCTCAGCTGGACACTGATAAAAGTCACAAGACTGCTACAGTTACAGTATATACATGCTGATGAGAAAAGGTATTAAGCAGTTTATATTTACTAAAAGAATTGCATCTCCATGTTCTGTGTACTATAGGAGACCAGATATAGTGAATGCAGGGACCTGGGTTTAGTAACACTTTAGGTCAGGGGTAGGCAACCTGGGGCCCTCCAGCTGTTGTGGAACTACATTTCTAATGAGGCATTGCGAGGCTGGCAGTTACAATTACTCCCAGAGGCATGATGGGACTTGTAGTTCTGCAGCAGCTGGAGGGCCCAAGATTACCTACCCCTGATTTAGGTCATATTTGGGGTTATATGTAAATATCAGACTTATCTGACAATGCAGACAGGGATAACTTGGGAAAAAATGGGGCCTAAAAATGAAAATATGAAAAATTCATATGCAATGCCTGACATTGAAAGTTGGCTTTAAAGTGTTGGTAAATAAAAAAAAAACTACACAGGCAGCAAGAGCAGGCACTTAGCTAACGCCTATCATTATGATCGGCATGAGCCAAAAGGTAACGTCAGGAGAGAAATATAGAGCTCTCATTGCTGAATTGTTTTTAAACTAATCTCTGGCAAATCTTTTCTTTTATGCCAAATCCACATTCCCTTTGCAGATTCCACATTTTTTTCACTTACCTTCCTGCTGTCAAGAAAATTTCTTCTTTGAAGTGTAAGTGATATCTTCACCCATATTTTACTCTTTACTCAGTTTCTAGATCTTTGGCTTCCAGTGGCTCATGGAGGAGAAGTCTGCAGGGCTACAACACATAGACACCCCCTCCTGGACTAGATGGAAGGGAAGGGGGGGCTATAATGAGACTGGTCACTGCACAGACAGCTTTGGTGGCTGATCTCCTCAACAGGTAGAATTTCATTAGCCACTTGACCTCCGGAAGATTTAACCCTCTTCATGACCAGGCCATTTTTTGCGATACGGAAATGCGTTACATTAACTTATAATTGTGCGGTTCATGCAACACTGTACCCAAATAAAATTGATGTCCTTTTTCCCACAAATAGAGCTTTCTTTTGGTGGTGTTTACCTCTGCGTTTTTTTTTTTTTTTTGCGCAATAAACAAAAAAAGCCCAACAATTTCATAAATTTAGGCCAATATGTATTCTGCTTCATATTTTGGTAAAAAAAATCCCAATAAGCGTATATTGATTGTTTTTTTTACTAGTAATGACGGCGAGCAGCGACTTATAATGGGACTGCGATATTGCGGCAGACATTCTGACACTAACTGACACTTTGTGGGAAAATATGGACTGTCATTGTACTAATGACACTGGCTAGGAAGGGTTTAACATCAGGGGCAATCAAAGGGTTAACTATGTGCCTAACCAGTGTTTATGTGAACTGTGTTAGGTGCTTTTACTAGGGGAAGAGATGGAATGTATTCCATGCTTTGCAGGGACACACAATCCATCTCTTCCCCCGTCAGAACTGAGATCTGCCTTGGTTACATAGGCAGATCTCAGTTCTGTGTCTCTGCCAGATGAACGTCAGGTGCCGGATGTGTGTAATCACAGTGGAAGAGGGCTGGTGGCGGTGCGCATATGCGCCCCCTACCCAGAAATGCCGGATCTCGTATATGTGTAGCGGTGGCCCCGTGGGTTTCATGTTTTTCGTGTTTTGTTTTTTTGTGTTTCCCTAAGGGAGAGGGTGCTACATATGTATATGTAATCCAGGCCACAGCACCGCCCTGTAGCAGTAAAACTGCTATAGGGTGGACAGCAAGCGCTTAAAGTGTAAGTTCATTGTTACAAAAAAAGCACACTATGCTAGCCCATATAAGTATAGGAGGACAGTGGGCTAAACCTACCTAACAGTCAGGGCCCACTTTCTGTTTAACTACCTCCCGCCCGCTGTATAGACAAATGACAGCGGGTGGGATCCTCTCTCGTTCTGGTGTCGGCCCAGTCCCACCACATTCACGTGCCCCCCACCCCCCGACATGGCGTGACCCCGATCTCCGTAAAGAGCCCATGACGCGGCTCTTTACCCATGTGATCAGCTGTACCCAATAATTGGTAATCGACTCTCTTCCCCTCGCCTCACACTGACAGAGTGTGAGGAGAGGAGAGACGATCAGCAGCATCTCCTCACAGAGGAGACCTGTACAGATAATCATGGCACTTATCATCAGTGCAGACCCAACAATGCCCAGCAGTGATACCAATCTGTGCCCATCAGTGATTCAAGTCAGTGCTGCCTTTCAGGACTTTCACATCAGTGCCGCCTATCCATGCCACCTCTCATTGCCCATCAGTGCCGCCTATCAGTGCTACCTATCAGCGCCCATTAGTGGAGCATATTAGTGCCTCATCAGTGCCACCTCATCAGTGCCCTTCAGTGCTGTCTTATCAGTGCCCATCAGTGCAGCCTCATCAGTGCCCATCAGTGAAGGAGAAAAATTACTTATTTACAAAATTTTCTGGCAGAAACCAAGAAAAACTTTTTTTTTTCATAATTTTCAGTCTTTTTCATTTTTTTATTTTTTTTTGCAAAGAATGAAAAACCCAGCGGTGATTAAATACCACCAAAAGGGGGTAAAAGTGCCCGGTATTGAAGCAGTTAAATAACTATTTATGTAGCAGGCATGTTGTAATGCAATTTCTCCTTTTGGCCACAAGATGGAGACAGAGAGATGCTGACTTCCAGAAAACTCAGAGACACAAAGCACACTGAACATAAAAGGGGAGTTTCAGGAAGTGCTAACAGGAGACTAAAGAGAGGGAAGGCTGAGGTGATTGAAAGAGAGAGAAACAGACTTCCACACAGAACTACAGAGAGAGAGTGCTGTCAGCAGAAGAATAGGGAGTGGAGGAGAGGTGACGGGACTGTGTGGTGAAACTCCATCTGAAAGAAGAAGAGATAGCGCCACACTGTCTAGCCGCACCTGCTAGCCACGCTTTTCCTGAGACTACTGTGAGAGTGATGACAGGTGGCTGAGGGGAGCCAGGAACAGTGACAACTACACGGTTCGCCACCGTTCAGCCCAGGCACTCTGCTCAGCAACCCATTGCCGCCCAGCAGAGACAATAAACACCGCTTCAGGGATCCCAATATCGATCCAGGTGTTCAGTCGGCCACTGTCTGGTCACCTTGCCAGTTTAGCTACTGGCCATCCTGATTGGCCGACAGGAGGTGATCCAGTGCCTTACAACATTGCTAGGAGCCTATAAAGCATTTGGAATTTCCATCATGTCATCGCACAGAGGATTGGTGAGCGGATGAAAACCCAAAACGTCCTTCTTAACACAGTACAGACACTGCATGCAGACACCTTTTCCCTTTTCTATTGTCAGAGGATGCTTGTTTGGAGCTACCACTTTTAGTCATTCTGTTCTTACCAACCACTACCTAACGAGATTTCCTAGAGGATTACTGTCTCACTTTGCCTAAACCTACTTTCTTTTCAAAGGGCCCCAACGTTTGCTAGCAGAAGATACTAGTACTCTTCAACCCAGGACCCCCCTTACAGAATTGTGCTTACTGTACCTGTTAACCAATTTCTTCTTTTTGTGTTGTTACTTTCAATGGTGCTTGTGGCCCAGAAGGAGCTGAGAAGTTGACAAATCTTCTCTCCTACCTCTCAGCGTCTGTGTTATGGGCATATAGATTACTGCCCTTTTCTAAATTTACAGTTGCTTAATATTGAAGGTTGTCTTTTCTAATGTAATAATTCTTTGCAGAAAGGTTTAACAGTGTTGTAAGCTTCCATATGCATTAAACCGTGATAATATATTCAATTTGTTTATCACTACCAGATGTGTGTCTGTTTTTGGTGATAATCCACAGCCAGGATAAAGGTATTTTCCACGTATGTCCTTAAATGTGTTTGCAGTAATTTTATTTAACCAGGTGTGCCAGAGGGGCTGAGGTCATTCTTGGAGTTGAGGCGGAGATCAAAGAATCCAAATTCACCAAGCGGCTTCTTCGGGAGTGGCGCTACATTTAGAAGAAGCTTGTTAGTCGATTTCTGCTGGGATTGCCACTGCACTGCCATACACAACATTATTCTCTATGATGCCCTTTCACATTAATGCAACATGGTACAGTGAGATTTTTGAAAAGGTGCAGGTGATTTTTTTTGGTGCAGTATAGTGTGTTTTTTGGCCCCATAGGCTTCAATAGGAGCAAATGAAAACCACATGTACATGTTTTTCTAGTGTATTTTTGGCGGGTTTTGGGTTTAAAATCCCCCCCAAAAAACGCATGAAGCATAAAAATGCACTGAAAAAATATGAATAGACAACACCACCAGTGCGAACATAGGCTAAAAATCCTCTGCAACCAGTGATGGCTGTCCTGAGTTATTGTAGGGATGAAGCGGCTGTTGGAACAAGCGCCTCCTAGTGCCAGAGGAGGGATTGCCATCCTGTTCTTTGGGGCTGCAAATGCACAGTGTGACCTCTCTGGTGTCACCTATGATGAATCTCTCTAACGGGGACATAGACAGCAATAAAAACATGACAGGTGTTTTAGCCATTCTCCACTCTATTCAAAACTAAAAAAAAGCTTTACCTTCAGTTATACCTTAAGGCCCCTTTCACACTGGGGAGGTAGGGGGCGTCGGCGGTAAAACAGCGCTATTTTTAGCGCTGTTTTACCGTGGTATTCGGCCGCTAGCGGTGCGGTTTTAACCCCCCGCTGGTGGCCGGAAAAGGGTTAAAACCCCTCGTATAGCGCGGCTATAGCCGCGGTATTACCGCGGTATTACCGCGGTATAGGCGCGATGTCCCATTGATTTCAATGGAAAGGAGCGGTTTAGGAGCAGTGAATACACCGCTCCTTCACCGCTCCAAAGATGCGGCTTGCAGGAGATTTTTTCTTCTCCTGCCAGCGCACCGCTTCAGTCTGAAAGGCCTCGGGCTTTCACACTGAACAAACAGCGGAGGCTATTTAGGGGCGGTTTGCAGGCACTATTTTTAGCGCAATAACGCCTGCAAACCGCCCCAGTGTGAAAGGGGTCTAAGAATGTGGGATAATGGAGCCAGGGGCTGCTGAAGAAGCAGTGTTATAGTACAGCTGGGGGAACTTGCAACATTTTATCAACGTAATAAATTATGCCCAGACCACAGCTTTAAAAGTGAAAAATTGCTATTATTGATACTCTTCCTATATGATTTACTAAATCGCTGACCTTAAGCCTAGGTTCACACTGATGCGGGTTAGAAATCGTGTAAGTTCAGCTGAACTCACACGATTTTGGCAATGCAGTCCAACTTCGGGGGGCGATTTGACAGACATCTGTGCAGGTTAATGCACAGATGTCTATTCAAATAGCCCCCGAAGTCGCCAAAAGTAGTACAGGAACTACTTTTGGGAATCAGTGCGGCGCCGCACCATTTTGGACGGTGCTATTGCCAGCAATAGCCGCCGATTTGGCATGCAATTTGACATGTCTAATCGCATGCCAAATCATCCCAATGTGAACATGGGCTAAAAGGAGCAAGCAGCCAATGCTGTATCAAGACACCTGTAATGTGCATAATTGCTCTGGGTCTGTGCTTCAAAAAGGATATAGATAATAGTACTGAAGATTTTATATTTAAATTCAGAAATGTCAGCTCTCTGTAATTTCTAAGTTTCCTTCAAGATGTTTAATATTCATCTCTTTGTCCCTGCACAAAGTCTTTCCATACTAAAACCCATATTTATTCTTGCACCATGGATCTAAGCTATTCTGCATTAAAAACACAGAAAACTGACTAAAACTTATAGAATACTGCTGATTAAAGCTGGGTCCACACATATGCGAATTGGATGTGGGTTTCCCCATGTTGTGAGCCACAGCCGCAGCATATGTGAATGGTGCCTAAAGGTTGCAATATAACAAAATGATCCCCTAGATACATTACCAAGTATGGTGATTTTAGCACAAATAATGCAAGTCAAATGTAGCAGCAGTGCCCCCTGCAGGTTGTCGTGTGTAAAATCTAGCCAAAATTGAGACAAAATCAAACATTAAAAGGGAATGTGTAATCCGTTCAACGATTTTTAGACATATATGTGTCAATGCAGTGCAATAGATATAACAAATAATGGGCAAATAATTCCAATATGAAACAGCAAATAAAGTGCAATATGGAACAGCAAACTATAAGTGCAATATGAGACAGCAAATATTTAAACATGCATGTTCCAATAAGAAACAGTAGATAAAGTGCCAGAGAGTGCATAATGGAACAGCATTCAAAAAATTGTGGCTATACATCCAACAGTTAACCATGCATAAAAGTAACAACATTAGTGCAAACAAACACGGTGCATATATAAATGTCCTTTTGTCATAAATAAAAAGAAATTGTGAAGTCCATAGTGAGAACAAAGACCATTAGCATGTGTTCTTCCAACTCAGGTGTAAAGAGATCCACCACCGGCTAGGAATAGTTATCACACCTCTCACCAGAAAAGATGGGCCAAAGGATATAACAGCCAAAAGCGCATAAGATGTTACCACAGGCTGGGCGATCAACTAGGAAAACTATGGTCATCACTCTACAGTCAATACCATGTCCCTACATGTTTCGTCAACAGTGACGTCTTCTGGGGGGGGGCCACATACACAGCGTCCTTCTGTCTCGCTATAAATACAGGGACGCTGTGTGTATGGCCCAGAAGACGTCACTGTTATGAAACATGTAGGAAGCTTGGCTACTCTTGGCATCCGTCTGCATTAGCCATCGAGCACCATCTAGTGCTCCCTGCTCTACACGATCAGCCTGCTGATCCACCCTGCTGTGAAGCTTGTCAGTGAACCCTGTAAGCTTTCAATAAAGTTGGATAGTTATTATGGACTTTATGATGTAGGTTTGTATTTCTTTCCTGCCATTCTATTGGGATTGACTGAGGAGTGATGACCATCGTTTTCCTTAATGACCGCTCAGCCTGTGTTAACATCTTATGCCCTTTTGGCCGTTATATCCTTTGGCCCATCTTTTCTGGTAAGAAGTGTGATGATTAGTCCTAGCCGGTGGTGGATCTCTTTACACCTGAGTTGGAAGAACACATGCTAATGGTCTTTGTTCTCACTATGGGCTTCACAATTCCTTTTTATTTATGACAAAAGGACATTTATATATGTGCACATTTATTTTTACTTTTATGCACTGTTAAGGCCAGGTTCACATATGTGTGGCTGCGAGTTTGTGCCTGGGGTCCGGGCGTGTCTGTACACCGGTTCAGGTGCGATTCAGGTCCAAATTTGTGCCTGAATTTGCACCAGAACTGGACCCAAACACGCACAGGACCCTTTTTCAAGGTGCTCTATGACCGCCGCTAATTTGCATTTATGTGAATGTATAGCTGCAATTTATTGAATGCTGTTCCATATTGCACTCCCTGGCACTTTACCTACTGTTTCTTATTGGAACATGCATGTTTAAATATTTGCTGTCTCATATTGGACTTATAGATTGCTGTTCCATATTGCACTTTCTGCAACTTATTTGCTGTTTTATATTGCAATTGTTTGCACATTATTTTGTTAGATCTATAGTGCTGCTTTGACACATATATTATGAGAATTGGTATCACAATTTTTAGCAAGCTGCTTTTTAGGTCCTACTTAGCGCAGATTTCTGTACACGGTTTGATTTTTAGACATACATGTAACAAAAGATAACCTTGGAACCCATTCACACCTTGACATCCTGGTGTATTGTTACTTAGCACATGCGTGTCAATGTGCATTTTTTGCATGCATTAACATGCAATGTGTTAAGGCAATCCATTCAAATAAATGAGCTGCCAATGCACCAAAGTATACAAAAAAAATCTGACATGCAACATTTTTGCAAAGCAGCACACTACAACGCACAGTAGTGAGTTACTATGTGCTGTGGTGTGCTGTAACTCATGCATTTTCTAATGTTTTGGGGTACAATTGAAAATGAATGGCACTGCAACCTATATTAACAAGGCTTTTATTGACAATTGCATTAAGTTTTAAGCCCCATACACACGATAGGACTTTCCCTTGGATTTTTGTACAAAGGGCGTTGCCCAAAAGTTTGTCTTGCATACAGACGACAGGACTTTTCCAGCCAACTTTCACCATATCACGTGGTTTTTCAGCTCTTTACCACCACCCTTTGGTCAACTTCTGTATTGTTGTCTGATATTGTGTCAATCTCGCCACTTTTATTGGCGAGATTGACACCTTGCGAGCCGGGTTCACACTGGTGCGGAGATCCGAGTTGGATCGCCGCCAATACCAGGCACTGTGTTTGGTATGAATCTTGATGGGGAACTCCACGCCAAATTTTAAATAAAAAACTGGCATGGGTTCCCCTCCAGGGGCATACCAGGCCCTTAGATCTGGTATGGATTTTAAGGGTAACCCCCTACGCCAAAAAAACGGCGTGGGGGTCCCCCCCAAAATCCATACCAGACCCTTATCCGAGCACGCAGCCTGGCCGGTCAGGAAAGGGGGTGGGGATGAGCGAGCGCCTCCCTCCCTCCTGAGCCGTACCAGGCCGCATGCCCTCAACATGGCGGGGTGGGTGCTTTGGGGGAGAGGGGGCACCCTGCGGGCCCCCCTACCCCAAAGCACCTTGTCCCCATGTTGATGAGGACAAGGGCCTCTTCCCGACAACCCTGGCCGTTAGTTGTCGGGGGGCTTATCGGAATCCGGGAGCCCCCTTTAATAAGGGGGCCCCCAGATCCCAGCCCCCCACCCTATGTGGAAGAGTATGGGGTACATCGTACCCCTACCCATTCACCTAGGGAAAAAAGTGTCAATAAAAAACACAGTACACAGGTTTTTAAAGTAATTTAAATTTTAAAGTAATTTATTAGGCAGCTCCGGGGTCTTCTTCCGACTTGGGGGGTCCTCTTCCGACTTCGGGAGTTTTCTTCCAACTTCAGGGGTCCTCTTCTAACTTCGGGGGTCTCTCCGGCATCTTCTCCCGGTGTCCGTATCTTCTGCCGACTCGACCACTATCTTCTGCCGCTCTTTTGCCAGCAGTGGCCCGGACTTCTGGATCGTCTTCTTCCCTCTTCTCTTCCAGAGATGTTGACACGAGGCTCTCTCCAGCTGGAATGCTCTCTGAGCGCTCCGCAACGGACTTATATAGGCGGTGACCCCGTCCCCTATGACATCACAGTCCCGGGGCATGCTGGGACTGTGAGGTCATAAGGGGGCATGGGGACAAGGTGCTTTGCGGTGGGGGGCCCGCAGGGCACCCCCCCTCCCCCAAAGCACCCACCCCCCATGTTGAGGGCATGTGACTTGGTACGGCTCAGGAGGGGGGCGCTCGCTCGTCCCCACCCCCTTTCCTGACCGGTCAGGCTGCGTGCTCGGATAAGGTTCTGGTATGGATTTTGGGGGGACTCCCACGCCGTTTTTTTAGCGTAGGGGGTTACCCTTACAATCCATACCAGACCGAAGGGCTTGGTATTCTCCAGAGGGGAATTCCCTCTCGCGCCCGCCGCAGTAGGAAAATGTGTTTTTCCTGTTGTAGCTAGCGCGAGATGTACAGTACCCTGCCGCCGAGAACAAGCGCGATCCGATCGCGCTGGAAACATTCTCGCGGCTGTAGTTTGTACAAAAGTCCGATGGCTTTGTGTACACACGATCGGACTTTGCTCCATCGGACTTTTGTTGCCGGAAAGTTTGTCCGTTCGCACAGCCAACAAAAGTCCGATGGAAACTGAAAAAGTTTGTCCGATGGAGCGTACACACAGTCGGATGTTGCTCCAAAACAGCTAATTTGCATGTTTGTTGTCAAAAAGTCCGATCGTGTGTACGGCCCTTTAATCAATATTTAAGTAGTCAATATTTGCAGTGTTGACCCTTCTTTTTCAAGACCTCTGCAATTCGCCCTGGCATGCTGTCAATTCAATTCTTGGCAACATCCTGACTGAGGGCAGCCCATTCTTGCATAATCAATGCTTGGAGTTTGTCAGAATTTGTGGCGGGGGGGGTGTTATTCACACCCAAACCCCCCCCCCTTAAGGCTTGACCACAAGTTCTCAATGGGATTAAGGTCTGGGGAGTTTTCTGGCCTTGGACTCAAAATTTTTATGTTTTGTTATCCAAGCCACTTAGTTATCACTTTTGCCTTATGGCAAGGTGCTCCATCATGCTGGAAAAGGCATTGTTCCGCATCAAACTGTTCTTGGATGGTTGGGAGGAGTTGCTCCCGGAGGGTGTTTTTGTACCATATTCATGGCTGTGTTCTTAGGCAAAATTGTGAGTAAGCTCACTCCCTTGGCTGAGAAGCAACCCCACACATGAATGGTCTCAGGATGCTTTACTGTTGGCATGACACAAAACTAATGGTAGCGCTCACCTTTTCATTTCCAGTCAAGGTTTTTCCGGATGCTCCAAACAATCGGAAAGGGGATTCTTCAGAGAAAATGACTTTACCCCAGTCCTCAGCAGTCCAATCCCTGTACCTTTTGCAGAATTTCAGTCTGTCCCTGATCTCACGATCTGCTTCTGTCAAACAAGTATGCTGGAAAACCAGCAGCCAATCGGCATTTGATCATTGGTTGCAGCCAATGGCTGTGAGCACTGACTGGTCTGTTCTGGCGGGGGGTGGTCCCCCTATCAGAACACAGGGAGAACGCTGTACTAACGTTGCAGAGATAAACACTGCAAACAGTCACTGAAAATACGATATGTCCTATTTTAACTAGATGCCGCCCG
Source organism: Lithobates clamitans (assembly GCA_037952925.1). Taxonomy (NCBI): domain Eukaryota; kingdom Metazoa; phylum Chordata; class Amphibia; order Anura; family Ranidae; genus Lithobates; species Lithobates clamitans. The sequence goes on along the minus strand of JBBGZY010000187.1, from coordinate 5,918,713 downwards.
CCCACCGTCAAATGACAGCAGGGCAGCTCTTGTTCTGGGACAACATCAAATGACGGCGTCCCAGAACAGTCGCGTTGTGTTGCTAGCACACGGCGCAACCCCGACCTCTGTAAAGAACCGTGTCTGCGGCTCTTTAACCATGTGATCACATGTCCAATCACAGCCGGTCACATGTAAACACGGAGATGCTGGTAATCGGCGCTCCTCGCCTAACACTGACAGCATGTGGTGAGGAGAGCCGATCAGCAGAATCTCCCCACAGGAGATCATCAGTGCCCTGATTACAATAGCGACACGTGTGCCACAAATCAGTGCCAGCAATGAGTGCCCACCAGTGCCAGCAATCAGTGCCCACCACTGCCAATCAATGCCCACCACTGCCCACACGTGCCATCAATCTGTGCCCATTAGTGATGCCAGACCGTGATGGCTATCAGTCTCGCCTATCAGTGTTGCCCATCAATGCTCATCAGTGTCACCCATCAATGCCCATCAGTACCAGTGCCCACCACTGGCGCCTCTCAGTGACGCCTATCACTGCCACATATCAGTGCCCAATCAGTGCCGCCTAACTAATGCCCATAAGTGCCACCTCATCAATGCCCACCAGTTCAGCCTATCAGTTCTGCCTCATCAGCGCACATCAGTGAAAGAGAAAAATTACAAAATTTACTGACAGAAACTAAGTAAAAACATTTTTTTTTCTCATTTTTTTACCTTTTTTTTTTTAGTTACAAATAAAAAAAACCAACAGTGATTAAATACCACCAAAAGAAAGCTCTGTTTGTGTGAAGAAAATGAGAAACATTTCATCTGGGTACAGTGTAGCATGACCGCACAATTGTCATTCAAAGTGTGAAAAATGGCTTGGGCAGGAAGGGGGTGTAAGTGCCCGGTAGGCAAGTGGTTAAACACAGTTGGGAAAAGTTACAATGTCTTTTAGCTGTTGGGTTTTTATTGTTGTGTCCCTGTCGGGGAGATTTCCTTTACTTCCTGCCCTGTACAAACAGAATCACCAGGACAGGAAGTAATGGGCTATCTATAAGACACAGCAAGAAACACACTTTTGTAGTAACATTGGGAAGGGTTAAAATATGTCAGGTATTCATAACTGTTGGTGCTTCCAGTCTCAGATGTAGACATGATCCCTGTGTTCCCCCCAGAGAAACTTCCAGGTGATATGGCTGCATTTCCCCCTAGAGAGACTTCCAGGTGAGATTGCTGTATTTCCCCCTAGAGAGACTTCCAGGTGAGATTGCTGTATTTCCCCCTAGAGAAACTTCCAGGTGATATGGCTGTGTTTCCCCCTAGAGAGACTTCCAGGTGAGATTGCTGTATTTCCCCCTAGAGAGACTTCCAGGTGAGATTGCTGTATTTCCCCCTAGAGAGACTTCCAGGTGAGATTGCTGTATTTCCCCCTAGAGAGACTTCCAGGTGAGATTGCTGTATTTCCCCCTAGAGAGACTTCCAGGTGAGATTGCTGTATTTCCCTCTAGTGTAGTGGTTCTCAATCTTTCTAGTGCCGTGAACCCTTAATAAAATTTCCCAAGTTATGGGGACCCCTAACAGTAAAATTATTTTCGTAGTGTGGGTTATCAGCACCCAAGGCAAGACAAGTAATTTGCATCCCCAACCCACAGACATTTAGCCCTCTCTGAGTCCCTTCCACTCATACAGTATTAAAACCCATTATGGTACATTTTAGGATGTACCACCCTCTGTCTTTGTTCTCCTTTCTTTCTCATTTATCTCTCTCTATCCTAAATTTCTTGTTTTTTTTCCCCTATCCCTCTATCTAGCTGTTCTTGTTTTATTATTCTTTCTCTCCCTTTTTTCTTTGTGCCTCCCCCTCTTATTCTCTCCCATCATTCCTTCTCTTACTCCTTGATAGAAGGGAGAGGGGAATGGGATGAGTGGCAGTGCTGACGGGGAGTTGGGATAAGCCAACTAAGGTGCTCTTGATTATCATCTGCTGATCTGAGAACTGTAGTGAGGACTTTTAATGGCAACTCTAATCAGAGGTAGTGTTACTCACTGTGTCTCCCGCTCTGTGGTGTCTCACAGCAGTGACACCTATGCCGAAATCAGGAGATAGGGTCTCCTCCAGCCCCTCCCACTTCACATTCTTTACCAGTCAGCTGACCTCTAGTCTCTGCCCCCCACCCATGCCGTAAACTGAATGGGCGGCTGCTGGCTCCAGGAACAGCCCAGCTAGGTGGCAACGGGCTCCAGGGGCAGCCCTACTGGGCAGCTGCAATGGCTTCAGGAACAGCCCAGGATTTGGTGACCCCTACAAATCATCACCATTTCACCCCCAGGTTGAGAACCACTGCCCTAGAGAGACTTCCAGGTGAGACTGTTGTGTTTCCTGAGATATATACATGTGTGACTCTTCAAGGAGACTTCTACATGAGACAGGTACGGTTTCTGCTCAGATCGGAGGTATGGATCTTTACTGAAAGGCTTCAAGCTGGAAATTCCCGTATTCTCATTCAATCTACTATGAGATTTTCCTGTGGTCAGCAAATGACAGTAGACTGAATCAGCAACAATTTTCCTACAGCTTTCATAGAAAATAGAAAGTCGTTGATGAAATTTGTGAAACAATAATGCTGGTGTAAGAAATAAAACAAAAAGCTTATTTTAAAAAATAAGGAAGAACAGACTCAAATCTGGAACAATGTACTCATACTAGAACAAATAGTATATTTTATCTGCTGAGATGGTAGCTTTTTGTTTGACGCTACGTAAAGTCTACAGGAACAGAAAGTCAGAGATAGAGGACAATACTGATTCAGTAAATCTAGAACTATTTATTGGACCTGTATAAATTAATATACAGCTCACAGAGCGCTCTCACTAACCATTTGTTGGTATATCAATCCACTAGCTCCTCAGAGCAATACTGCTACAGGTACTCTTGAATAGAAGCAGCAGGTCCCCTTGAAATAAATGGCATTATTTTACCCACGCTGCAGTTAATTTATAAAGGAAAAAGGAGACCCCCCAATAGTGTAGTAATCTTTAATATTGTTAAAAGGGCACAAACTGCAGTATTAAAACACACTCACAATATGTATAGGAGTCACAGACTCTTTACCAGCATTGAAAACAATGCTGGACTGGAAAGTTACATCACTTTGGCTCCACCATACGCGTTACGCCACTAACCAACAAGGCTTTATCAGGGCATACAGTATTTCACAAAAGTGAGTACACACCTCATATTTTTGTAAAAATGTTATTATATCTTTTCATGTGACAACATTGAAGAAATTACACTTTGCTACAATGTAAAGTAGTGAGTGTACAGCTTGTATAACAGTGTAAATTTGCTGTCCCACCAAAATAACTGAACACACAGCCATTAATATCTAAACCGCTAGCAACAAAAGTGAGTACACCCCTAAGTGAAAATGTCAAATTTGGGCCCAATTAGCCATTTTCCCTCCCCGGTGTCATGTGACTCGTTAATGTTACAAGGTCTCAGGTGTGAATGGGGAGCAGGTGTGGTAAATTTTGTGTTATCGCTCTCACTCTCTCATACTGGTGACTGGAAATTCAACATGGCACCTTATGGCAAAGAACTATGAGGATCTAAAAAAAAGAATTGTTGCTCTACATAAAGATGGCCTAGGCTATAAGAAGATACGCCGCACACTGCATCAAATTGGTCTGAATGGCTGTCATCCCAGAAGGAAGCCTCTTCTAAAGATGATGCACAAGAAAGCCCGCAAACAGTTTGCTGAAGACAAGCAGACTAAGGACATGAATTACTGGAACCATGTCCTGTGGTCTGATGAGACCAAGATAAACGTATTTGGTTCAGATGGTGTCAAGCGTGTGTGGCGGCAACCACGTGAGGAGTACAAAGACAAGTGCGTCCTTCCTGCAGTTAGGCATGGTGATGGGAGTGTCATGGTCTGGAGCTGCATGAGTGCTGCTGTTACTGGGGAGCTACAGTTCATTGAGGGAACCATGAATGCCAACATGTACTGTGACATACTGAAGCAGAGCATGATCCCCTCCCTTCAGTGACTGAGCCGCAGGGCAGTATTCCAACATAACGGCCCCAAACACACCTCCGAGATGACCACTGCCTTGCTAAAGAAGCTGAGGGTAAAGGTGGACTGGCCAAGCATGTCTCCAGACCTAAACCCTATTGCGCATCTGTGGGGCATGCGCAACTGGAAGGTGGAGGAGCGCAAGGAGTCTAACATCCACCAGCTCCCTGATGTCATCATGGAGGGGTGGAAGAGGACTTCAGTGGCAACCTGTGAAGCTCTGGTGAACTCCATGACCAAGAGGGTTAAAGCAGTGCTGTATAATAATGGTAGCCACACACAATATTGATACTTTTGGCCCAATTTGGATATTTTCACTAGGGGTGTACTTACTTTTGTTGCCAGCGGTTTAGACATTAATGGCTGTGTATTGAGTTATTTTGAGGGGACAGCAAATTTACACTGTTATACAAGCTGTACACTCACTACTTTACATTGTAGCAAATTGTTATTTAAGTGTTGTCACATGAAAAGATATAAAAATATTTACAAAAATATGAGGGGTGCGATACTGTACATATTGTGAGTGCACTTTTAATATTATTTAAGATTACTACACTATTGGGGGCCTCCTCTTCTTCCTTAATGATATCTGCATAGTGGGCGTAATGATGTTTTTTTAAAGGGGACCTGCTGCTGCTGTTTAAGAGTACTTGTTGCAGTATTGCACTGGGGAGCTTCTGGATGAATAGATGTACCAACAGATGATCAATTAGAGCACCCTATGACCTTTATATTAATTTATATAGGTCCGAGAGTCAGGTGAGCAGGCACTCCTATTGGAGCACAAATCAAAATATTCATTTTCATGTGAAACACAGAACCTTTAACCACATGGGACTGTTTTCTGTTTTAGTACGTTATAAAGTATGCGTATTGGGATGTTTTTGGTAGATATTCACAAAAGGATTGGTTTACACTGAATGGCACTAGTTATTGATTTAGGCGAAGTCCGCCTCGGTCCGCCGGCTCAGCGGGAAATCTCTCCGTTGATCTCCGCTGAGCCGGCGGATGACAGGTCCCTCTCTGCTCACTGAGGGGGGGGGGGGGCTTGTCGAGCGCCGCTGGTTTCTATGGAAAGATCGTATGAACAGACAGCATGTCCGTTTTCATCAGATCTCACCCGATCCGATAGCGACGGATCTGAACGTAGAGGCATCCGTCTGCTTTTAGCGGATCGGACCGGGTCGGATGTCAGCGGACATGTCACCGCTGACATCCGTCGCTCCATAGACTAGCATGGACGCCCGTTCAGGTCCGCCGTCAACACTGACAGGCGGACCTGAACGGTCCGACCGTATGAAAGGGGCAAGAGGTTAATCAAGAGGTTGTTTTCTGCTTGTATCTCATTAAATGTTTAGTTTTTTTTGCTTTCTATATATTAAAAAGGTTGATGTATGCACATTATTGAGTGGTGCAACACATATTTGTCATATTGATATTGGTGTGGAAACTCATTGTGCGTTTGCTGCAGCTCGTTACTAGGTAAATATTTTATTCCAGGGTGTATTTTTTATTTTTGGCAGTGCACAAAGGCTTATATTGTATTCATTTTGCAGGGTCATTTTTACTTAGCTTAGCTAATAAGGGGAAGGTGTGCTGACTTCTATAATCCAATCAAGAACAACCTTATTTTTGTTTGTTTTATTTTCCTTGCACGTGATTGGGTATTCTTTGCAAAGTGAACATGCTCAAATCCTTTAGCAAATCAGCCACAATTTTTTTCCCAGTCAAAGGTTCTAAAACCTAATTACACTTTTCTGATGGGTTAAACAAGTGAAATAATAAACTTTTAATTATTATTTATAAAATCATTTATTACACCTGTACAGGTCATTGACATGAGTTCAATGTACACATTGTGGCGCTGGCACAGGAGGAGCTGGTCCATCACCATCTTCAAGAATCTGCAGCTGTCAAAAATAGCACAAGACGTACTTTCCATTGGGCACAATGGACACTATAAGAATCCATACAAACATGTAAGAAATTACTAAAGTAGAACTATGGTCCCCCAGTAAAAAATAAAATAAAGTGTGTGTGTGTATATATATATATATATATATATATATATATATATATATATATATATATATATATATATATATATATATATATATATATATATATTATGATAGAATGGGGAGAGGTTAGGACCCCTGTCGGGTTTTACCACTATTCAGGGCACAGAGAGATTTCCTCCTACTTTCTGCTCTGGGGATAACATTTTACCAGACAGGAAGTGAGGGAAAATCTGCAACAGAGAAACTGACAATGAAAAGCTGTTCTGGAACAGCAGAAGGAGAACTAAAAGGCAGCAATCCTTACCTCTGTTCCAATGGTTTTGAGGTCCTTCTCTGGCACCTTCTCCCCAGCATCTTCCAGGTACCGGTCTTCGGTTATCTTGATTGGCCGTCACAGAAAGACGGCACTTCCGCAAATGCAAAGAAGTGCAGTCATCCCAGGACACAGGCAGTGTGCCTGAAAATAAACTAAGCTGTGCATGTACAGCTCAGTGTACATTCAACAGAGGCAGGTAATTTATTTTATTGCAGAAGAGCCTGCCTGTTTACAATTTTTGATTTTTTTCACTTTAGTTCCACTTAAACTTAAAAAACATTTTGTCTGTGTTACTGTTAGAGAGATTTTTTCCTCATTTCCTGCACCTGGGTATAATTTTTTTACCAGACATGGATCTCTCCCACAGAGCCTCCCACTGTAGGAAAACCAGAACAGGGATCTAACCCTCCCCACAAAATTCCAAAACTATAAATTTAGGCTATAGATAACACTTTAATGAGAACAAAGTTAGATCAGTCTTGCAATCAGCCTGTATATCTGAATTTCTTTCTTGATGGGGTTTTTCTCTTTTTGCTAGAATCAAGACTACAACCATGAGCACATAATAAATAGAAGATGACCGTCCCTTAGAGTCACACTTGGTTCCTGAGGTCTGGACAGAAGAATGGAGGCAATCTATTTCTTAGCGGAGTCCTTCGTCTGCATGTCTTTGGCAGAACAGAGCGCTCCCAATTTCAGGAGCATTTCCCTGGCGGTCACATTGGCAGATTTAATCAGCAGTCTTTCACCATCAACTGGAAGGAAAAATAACAGCAGTGAACAGAACTTCATCCTTATAGTGCGACTTACTAGTCACAATGCAAAACTGTTTGAGGTGGAATCTTTGCAGCATTTATACTGTAACATAGCGCAACTCTCGTTGTGCTTATATTATATACACACAAGGGGCGCCATCTACTGCTCAAACAGAAACATAACATTACTACCCATGGTGTACTAATGTATAGACATGTACACTGACAAAAAATTTGTTCATTTTCGTTTTTTTGCTTTTTTTTTTAGAATTCGTGAATTTCCAGATTTCCAAAATTCAAAAATCCGAAAAAGAAAAAAAAAATAAAATTTGGCTGTTAGTGAACGTAACGAGTACGAATTTATCCGAAGTTACGAATTATCTGAAATAACGAATGCCGCATCTAAACAAATGGAACGGAACAAAATTAATAATAAAGAGGTTTTATTATTATTATTGTTATTTATTATTATTAGATTGTTACGTTCATTTGTTTAGATGCAGCATTCGTTATGTCAGATAATTTGTGACTACGGAAAAATTCGTACTCGTTACGTTCACTAAGGCCCCTTTCACACTGGGGCGGCGTCAGCGGTAAAACGGCGCTATTTTTAGCGCCACTTTACTGTCTTTTAGCAGCAGCATTCGCCCGCTAGCAGGGCGGTTTTAACCCCTGCTAGCAGCCGAAAAGGGGTTAAAACCGCCCACAAAGCGCCTTGCAGCAGCGGTATCGCCGCGCTGCCCCACTGATTTCAATTAGCAGGAGCGGTGTATACACCGCTCCAAAAGATGCTGCTAGCAGGACTTTTTTCAGCGTCCTGCCAGTGCACTGCCCCAGTGTGAAAGCCCTCGGGGCTTTCACATTTGAGAGACTGCAGCGGCTGTTTCAGGGCGCTTTGCAGGCACTATTTTTAGCGCTGTAGCGCCTGCAAAGCGCCCCAGTGTGAAAGGGGTCTAACAGCAACATTTGAAAGGAAATTGCAATAGCTATAAATTAATAATTTATCATTAGTTAGTTATTTCAGATTTTCGAGTTTTCATTCTTTTGAATTTTCAGGTTTTCATTCTTATTCTTGGATTTTCAAAATTTTAGAATTTTTAAAAAATTTATGAAAATTTCAAATTTCCGAAATTCGGGAATTCGAAAATTTGTAAATTTTGGATATTTTGGGAATTTCAGAATTAACGCATTTGTCAAAATTGGTTAAAAAACTAATTTGGAACTAAACGAATTGCACAGGTCTACTAATGTAGTACGGACATGCCTACTCCCCAGCCATTCTATGTAATGCTTTAATAGCAAGTCAGGGGGGCAGAGTTCCACATCCATGCCCTGGATAAAAAAAACCTGTACCTGTACTGCCTACTCCTATGAATCTGAACGATCCTGAAGTTTGTAAACTCAGAACTCCCAACGTCAAAAGAGATTTTTCAAGGAAGGTTATATTGGACTGTCAAAATTACTTACTGTTTGTATCGTTATCCCAAAGCTGATGTTATAAAATGAAGTGTATGCTGCAATGATAGATTTCTTTTAACCACAGTCGGGGAGATGTCCTTCTGAAAACAGGTGGTAAGATACCAGAACCCTCACCAGCCTGTGTATGGCTCAGCTGGCAAGCAGAAGCTGCACACATACAGATGAAGGGCACCTTCCCATCTCTTTAGGGGGAATGGAAAGAATTGCTGTGTACAATAAGGATAACTTCTGACCATCAGCGACTTCCTAAAAAACATTTACATCTCTTTTTGAACATGTTCCACTTGTTTTTAAGGTGGAACATGTAACATGTTCCAGCAGCTGTAGCCTCTCCCCTCCTCCCTGTGACAGTGAGTGGGGATCTTCTCCCTGCGCCCACTGTCACAATTTTAAGTGACGTAGCCACGTCATTCATTTCCAGCTTCCCGTTAATGAATGCCTACAAGTAATATCAGCCATTGCAGCTGGCATCTTGTATTTCTCAATAAAAAACAGCGAGGGCGCTGGCGAGTGATCTTTTAGTCCATTGAGCTTCCTAGACCTTAGTAACTGCCTGTCCATATTGGAGGTACGGGCAGACAGTGTACCAACAGTCTGCAAGAGCCTGACATTGCACCCGCAATCAGCTGATCACGGGTGCAATGCTTTACAGGTTCTAAGAAAAAAAAATTCAACAAATGCACTTTTGTTTTTTTTTTACCTGCAGAAAATGTGCATTTATTATTTGTATTATTTTTCAAAAGTCGAATTTATCCTTTAAGGCTAGTTTTACATCTAAGCGGGTGCGCCTTCAGAGAAAAACACGCTGCTGCTTAGGAAATGCTTAGGGGGGACTATTAATCCTAATGGGAACCGTACTGCACTATGCAGTTTCCCTGTAGCCACATTTTTAGACCTTTTCCTTGCGTTTTCAGGAGGTACAGAAGCCCATTCAATTGAAATGACTGCTGTGCCTGAGCAAACACAGCCATGGAAAACCACACAGATGTGAAACAGGGGTAAGGGCCAGTCCACAGCAGAATGTGATGTGGGAAAGGGGAATTCTGTGAGTGTTTCCTGCACCACCCTTGCAGGCGGGTACCAATGTAATGTTTACAATAAGAAGAAATGAAATCAGCGCAATTAAAACCCAATACACAGCAGCTGAACACTAAGGGTCAAATAAATCAAATCCCATAAATAAATATACTGCACTGCCTTTTGTATAGCAATGTAATGGCATTCCAAACACAAATTGCAAAAGCAGTGTGTCTGCGGGCACCAAATCACGTGGTACTGCAGTAACATGAGATTTGTTATGGTGGTTTTTTTTTTTTTTTTTTTAAAGTAGTGCATGCAAACGAATGTGCTGCAAAATTGCACGTGTTCCTGTGCGGTTCCAATAAACAGCAACAAAAAATATTTAAAAAAAAAAAAAGGGGAAGAGGCTTTGGAAGGGGAAAGGTCCTAAAGTTCAAAACCGGGCTCACCCCCCCACCAATAAAAGCACCCAAAAAAATCCTGAGATGTCACAGGTCCTCTTCATCCTCCTTTTACTCTACCACAGTAGTATGGCACAGAATAAAAAAGCGGCACTGCTTATTAGTGCATCATCACTAGTCATTGAGCTCTAGTCAGGTGACAACATCCAGTCTAAGATTATATCATCAGTTTGTTTCAGGCAGGAGGAGGCATTTCCTCAATCTCCTCTCTCCCCCCAGTGTTTGGACTGCAGCATTGTAACTTTCTAATAATACACAAGGTGAGAGGCCGATCTGTGCCAAATAAGGCAGGGGCTGATCTGTGTTAGACATTTATAGACCTCGTTCACATGGGAGTACTACAGTGTAAACCCATGGAAGGGCTGTGCTTGTCCACACGGGGATCCACAGGTGTTCTGTGCAGGCAGTCCCATTTGTGTCAGTTGAGATGCATTGGCTGCATGGACACACTAACTGCTCCAGATCTGACAGCCCTGACTGCACACAAGGACTTACACAACCAAGTGTCTGGTCTTAGTGAGAATTAACACAGCAAAATCCACATTTTTTTTTTCATAATAGTAATCTATGTACACTGCTATGTGCATATTCATATTATCAGAGTAGATTTAACTTACCAAAGTGTACATCTACCAATGGCTCAGACTTGTCATGCCTCACATCTACGGTAATTTCACAATTACTATTGGTGGTACGGATCTTCTTGGCGTTAACAACTTCTAAAAATTCTCTGTAAATAAAAATATAATCCTGTTTATAATAACTAAAGTTCAACTTTAAGAGACCATTCACACTTCTGCGGCTTAAAAATCATGCGATTTCCATTGCGACTTTACTGTGCGACTTGATGCGACTTTGGATGAGTGCGACTTTGTGATTGTTTTGTTTGTGCGCCACAAAGTCGCTAGACATGTGCAGAATGGAAACATTTGTTTTTTTATTTTGTAACGAATACCACTTTTACAGAACGATTGGCAGTGCGATTGGTGATGGATCTACACCGGGGTTCCATTTTTGAATAAAGGAATTGTCTTTTGGGGGGGGGGGGGGGTAGGAGGAGTTATGCTTTTGGCATGGGGTTTACCTTAACCACCTCAATACTGGGCACTTTCACCCCCTTCCTACCAAGGCCAATTTTTAGCTTTCAGCGCTGTCACATTTTGAATGAGAATTACACCACGGTCATGCAACACTGTACCCAAATTAAATTTTTTGATTTTTTTTTTTTAATACAAATAGAGCTTTCTTTTGGCAGTATTTAATCACGGCTGGGGTTATTTTTTGCGCTACAAATGAAAAAAGACCAACAATTTTGAAAAAAAAAAAAATTAAAGTTACGTACCGGTAACGTCTTTTCCTGTAGTCTTTCAGGACAGCCACTATTGAGAGATAGTCTCCTCCTCTTCCTGTAGGAAACACTGCGCCAGCCCATAAAACTCTCACTTCCCCTGCCAGACCTCAGTTTTTACAAGATCACCTCCGGTCAGCTGGGGAGACACAAGAACACATTAATAACATACCATTCAATATCATTATCATATTGCGTTCTGGTCTTAAATAAGACCCCCCCAAGCTTAGGGTGGGTAACTAGGGCTGTCCTGAAAGACTACAGGAAAAGACGTTACCGGTACGTAACTTTAATTTTCCCTTTACGTCATTCAGGACAGCCACTATTGAGAGGATAATCGAGCACTTACCAATTAGGGTGGGACTACAGCTTGCAGAACTTTTCGCCCAAAAGCCTGCTCACCTGCCGCCACCAGGTCCACTCTGTAATGTTTAACGAAAGTGGAGTAGCTGGACCATGTCGCTGCCTTGCATATTTGCTCTGGCGTTGCTCCAGCCTTCTCTGCCTGGGAAGTTGCCACGGCTCTGGTAGAGTGTGCCTTTATGCCCATAGGAATCTCTTTCCCTGCTAGAGAATATGCCTGCCCAATAGCTAATCTAAGCCATCTGGCAATCGTGCGTCGAGACGCTCTGAGTCCTTTTCTGGACCCGGAAAATAAAATAAATAGAGAATCAGACTTTCTTATGGTTTTAGTCATCTCTAAGTATTGTAGGATACACCTCCTTACGTCTAAGAAATGAAATTTCAGTTCCCCTTCTCCAACAGGATTGGGACAAAACGAAGGTAGGACTATTTCCTGGCTTCTGTGAAAGCCTGACGCCACTTTAGGCAAAAATGCTGGATCAGTCTTAAGGACTATTCTATCCGGAAAAATAACACAAAAAGGAGGTCTAATTGATAACGCCTCAATTTCACTGACTCTCCTGGCAGTTGTCACTGCCACTAAAAATGCTGTCTTTAAAGTTAACTCTTTTAACAGACATTTGTCCAAGGGCTCAAAGGGAATTCCTGTTAGGCTTTGCAACACTAAAGAAAGATCCCATCCGGGAAAGGGGGGACCCTGGACAGGTCTCTGTCTGGACAGTGCCCTAAAGAACCTGACCACCCATGGATTGGTGGCCAAAGATCTCTCTAAATAAGCACTAAGAGCTGACACCTGGCTTTTAAGGGTACCTACGGATAACCCTTTGTCTGCTCCACACTGTAGGAACTCCAAAACAGCTATAGGGCTCTGTACCAAGAAGGAGTTCTCAGTGCACCACTTGTTGAAAAGGAGCCAGACCTTTTTATAAATATGACGCGTCTCCTTTTTTCTACTGTTGAGGAGGGTGGAGATTAATTTCTGAGAAAATCCCTTAGATTTTAATATACTCTCCTCAGTAGCCAGGCCGCTAACTTCCACTGGTGTACCTGTGGACAGAGGATTGGACCCTGTGAGAGAAGATCCTCCTGAGGTGGAAGGAATAGGGGTGGTTCCACTGCTAGCTGACTGAGGATTGAAAACCATGCCCTTTTCGGCCAATGTGGAGCTACTAGAATGAGGGAGGTGTTCTCTAGTTGGAACTTCCGCAGAACCGCCGGTAATAACACCGGCGGGGGGAAGGCATAGCATGTCCTGAAATGCCAATTCTGTGTTAATGCGTCCACCCCCAGTGCTCCTTCTCCTGCGTTTAGGGAGAAAAAACAGGGGATTTTCGCATTGTCTCTTGAAGCGAAAAGATCCACCTCCGGGGGTCCCCATTTCTCAGATATGAGATTGAAAACCTCCTGGCTGAGGGCCCAATCTCCCTCTCTCAGCCTCCTCCGGCTGAGAAAGTCCGCTATAACGTTCCTTTCTCCTCTCAGAAAAACCGCTGAGAGTGAGAGAGTGTTGGTCTCGGCCCAATTTAGGATGTCTGTTGCTAAGACCAGGAGACTTCCGCTTCTGGTGCCACCCTGTTTGTTTATATAGGCTACGGCAGAAGAGTTGTCTGACCGTACCTGTATATGGTGACCCTGCAGCTCTTTTTTGAAAAACCTGAGGGCCAGGGCGACCGCCCTCAGCTCCTTCCAATTGGACGATCTTTTTAGTTCGTCTCCCTTCCATATGCCCTGCGCTAGAAGGGATCCCAGATGCGCCCCCCAGCCTTTGCCGCTTGCGTCCGTGGTTACTATCCGTGAAACTGGAATAAGCCACAGACGTCCCTGCGACAAGTTCGCTTCTTTCCTCCACCACCAAAGAGATCTCTTTAATCGATGGGGAACCTGTACTAAGGTGTCTAGATCCCTCTGACTGTGGTCCCATACCTTTAGTACGTATGACTGCAGGAGACGAAAGTGTAATCCTGCCCACTGCACTGCTGGGAGAGTAGAGGTCAGCAGACCTAGCGTTGACATTAAGGACCTTTTGGACACCCGATGGTTGCACTGGAGAGATAAAACTGCTCTGTCCAGTTTTAGAATTTTTTCTCTTGGAAGAAAAACTTTCAAGAGTGTCGAGTCTAGCAGGTATCCTAGGTACATAATGCGCTGTGAAGGAATGAGACTGGACTTGTCTAAGTTCAGGAGCCATCCTAATCCTGTCAGTACCTTTTTTGTCAGGTCGAGATCCCTGAGCAATTTCTCTGGGGATACTGCAAATAAGAGCAGGTCGTCCAGATAGGCTATAACTGACACACCCTGCAGTCACAGGAAGGCCATGGCCTCTGCCAGGATTTTGGTAAATATTCGGGGCGAGGAGGATAGCCCGAAAGGCAGGGCCTGGAATTGTAGGTGCAGTATTGCATCGCCCAGGTTTATTGCTAAACGGAGAAACCTCTGAGAGGCTTCTGCAATAGGGACGTGCAGATACGCGTCTCTGAGGTCCAGAGACACCATGAAACAATTCTGCGGTAACAGGGCCCTGACCGTAAAAATTGACTCCATACGGAATCTTTTGTAACAGATTGACCTGTTTAAGGGCTTTAAATTCAGAATCAATCTGAATTTTCCTGGAGGGTTTTTTTACCATAAATACATGGGAATAAACACCCTCTCCTTCCTCCCCCTTTGGTACTCTGCAAACTACATTTTGTAGTTCTAACTCCTTCAGAGCGTTTAACAAGGCCTTGGTTTTTGTCGTGCAGCTGGAAAGCTGCGTGACAAGAAACCTTTGTGAGGGGGGCCTTGTGAATTCCAAGAGATACCCCCTTCTTATGATCCCTAGGATGAACCGATTGGGGGAAATGATCTCCCACTGTGGAAGGAAGGCCCCCAGTCTTCCTCCCACCGCTTTTAGAGAGTCATTGATCTTTCTGGGCTTTTTCAGGAGGGCGAAAAATCGCCCCTCCTCTGCCCTTACCTCTTTGGCCCCAGGTTTTCTTCTGTCCCCCCTGTTTAGGGGCTTCCCTGCGCTTTTGCGGACGAAACCCCCTCTTTCCCTGTGTTGGGGTCTTTCGTTTGAGTGGGAAGGACTTCTGTCTGCTGTCCGGTCTAGGACTGTATCTAACCCAGGACCAAAGAGTAGGTCACCAGTCAGGGGTATCCCACATAACTTGACCTTAGAGGCGGCGTCGCCCGGCCAAGTCTTCAGCCAGAGGGCCCTCCTGGCCGAGTTAGCCAGGGCCGCTGATCTGGCTGACATACGGACTGACTCTGCCGAGGCGTCTGCTATGTATGCGATTCCTCGCAGAATCGTAGGGAAAGACGCTAGGATAGTTTCTTTAGCCGTGCCAGCTTCAATATGCTCTTGAATCTGGAAAAGCCAATGTTCTAAATTGCGGGCTACCACAGTAACAGCCATTTCTGGTTTTAAGTTACCGACTGTCGAGTCCCACGTCTTTTTCAGTAGTGAGTCTATCCTTTTGTCCATGACGTCTGATAAGGCCCCCATGTCCTCAAACGCCAGGTCTGTGTGTCTAGAGACCTGAGAGAAAGCTGCATCCAGTTTGGGATTTTTATTCCAAATGGACGCTGGATCCTCTGAAAACGGAAATCTTCTTTTAAGGGAACTAGAGAAGAAGGGCTTTCTTTCCGGATCCTGCCACTCTTTTTTAATCGTTTCCACCAGAACCTCGTGTACTGGAAAAACTTTTCTCTTTTGATCTCCTAAGCCCTTGTACATAAGGTCATGGAGTGAGAGGGGTTTTTTATCCTCGTGTATACCGAGGGTTGTATATATTGCCCCTAGGAGATCTTCCACCTCCTCTAGGGACAACTTATACCTGGAGATTTTCCTGGACTCCCCGTCCTGGTCCTCTCCCTCTGATTCCTCATGGGAGTCAGAAGTGCCACTGTCTGGTTGCCTATGCTCCACCCCAGAAGGGCCTGCAGCCTCTTCTGCCGTAGCCATACTAGTGGATCTGGCAGGAGCCGAGCCCTGAGCATGAGGCGGGGTTGAATCCTGCTGAATGGGATTAAGGGGAAGCTGAAACTTCTCAAAAAGCGTTTTAAAAGGAAGAAAAAGTGGATGACAGCTCCTTTACAGAGGCTGCCAAGCCGGACTGCTGTTCAGAGTCCCTTTCCTTGACCAGGGAGTCTATGCATTCTTTACACAGAACCTTGGTCCAAGCTTCCCCTAAACTGTCCCTACAAGAGGCACATTTCTTTTTAGAGACATGAGTGGACTTTGTCTTTTCTGTGGATTTCTGAAATTACATACAGAAAACACATTACATTCAGCAATTTTTTCACAGAAACAACCCTGGGGGTGTACCTGACCCACCTATAGGGATCCGCGTCACCCCCACCCCCTGACCACCCAGGGGGTCTGCCCCCCCCCTAAGTAAGGAACCGTACATGGGGGGGGGGACAATCCTAGGTAGAGAGGACCCCTCCCCAGGGAACTCTTACCTTCGGAAGGCTGGAGCTAGCGTCCGTATGAGCTGCAGCATCTGCCTCAGACATGACTGCAGGTGGTTGCCTGTGTAGAGTCTCACACTGTCTGCACGTGTAAACCGACTCCTCCAGCCTGAGCCCGGCCCCTCTATCAGCACCGCGACCCGGAAGTCACGGGTTAAAGGTAGACATCCGCCCTCCGCCGGAAATGACGTCGCCCGTCGTCCGGCCCGTTTGTTCCAAACGAAAAAATGCGGCCTGCACAGTGTACAGGGAGAGCGGAGTGTCCTCCTTGCTGCGACCCTGTGGACGCGATAGGGGGCCCCCACAGCCTGATGCCACGCTTGACAAGGAAGGGGTGGCTGCTGTTTGCGGGTATGTACCGCCATCCATTTGTTGGAAGCCCCTGCTCCCCTGGGGATGTTTTGAAAGAGGCCACAATCTCCCTGATTGTATCAGCCTGGTTCCTGCACAGTGTCTCCCCTCCGGAGGAAACACTATTAACTGAGGTCTGGCAGGGGAAGTGAGAGTTTTATGGGCTGGCGCAGTGTTTCCTACAGGAAGAGGAGGAGACTATCTCTCAATAGTGGCTGTCCTGAATGACGTAAAGGGAAAATTTAGTTTCTCTGTTAAAAATTTTTTGCAAAAAAGTAATTTTTCTTCATAAATTTTGACCACACTTTATACTGCAACTAGGGGTGCATCAAATGGGAATTTTGGTGCCGAAACCGAAAATGATGGATCCACTAAGCCGAAAACCGATACCGAAAATGACGGTTTTAAAAAAAATATTCGTATTTTTATATACAGTTGTATTATATTTGACTTTTTAATTAATATCATCAATTTAAATTAATATGAAATTATTGCTGGCCATTATTGGCACCTATAGTGCAAGAACGGTCAAGAATAATGCAGTCCCCAGTCTCTAACCATCTCTTGTATGATCCTGTCCCCAGTCTCTAACCATCTCTTGTATGATCCAGTCCCCAGTCTCTAACCATCTCTTGTATGATCCTGTCCCCAGTCTCTAACCATCTCTTGTATGATCATGTCCCCAGTCTCTAACCATCTCTTGTATGATCATGTCCCCAGTCTCTAACCATCTCTTGTATGATCCTGTCCCCAGTCTCTAACCATCTCTTGTATGATCCTGTCCCCAGTCTCTAACCATCTCTTGTATCATGTCTGCAATCTTTTAAACTTAAACACACATTCCGTGCACCTCTAGCAGACATGATACAGGAGATGGTCAGAGACTGCAGACATGATACAAGAGATCAATGCAGCCTCGCCAGTGCCTGTCAGATGCAGCAATCTGCTTGTGCCCTTCATGAAGCCTCACCAGTGCCTGTGCCCATCAGATGCAGCAGCCTACCTGTGCCTTTTATGCAGCCTCACTAGTGCCTCTGCCCATCAGATGCAGCAGCCCGCCTGTACCCGTGGCATGCAGCCTGCCAGTGCCCATGAGATACGCTGTGTGTCAGAGCTGGATCTGAATCGCAGTGCAGCCTCTGTAATAATGTCCCGCCTCCTATGACACACAGCACAATGATTCCCAGCATTGGATCAGTGTGCCATCTATCACAAGAGGCGGCCTAGGAGACGGGGCTGCACAGCGATTCAGATCTCTGACACGCAGCATCAGGCACTGGGAAGGCTGCATCTCATGACCCTCGTGAGAAGAGCAGGGAGGGAGGGGGTGACAGGGGCACGCCAGGATGATACATGTGCGGCACCACCCCTTTTTCAGCTCCATCTTTTTTTCTGAGGCCACTCACACCACCTCAGCTCCCGTTGGAGATGCCCCCCCCCCCTTTGGGGGTCCCCGATCTACAGTGCCACACTTTTATTATATAGTCAACCTTGTAAGTATGGTAGAGAGTGGGTTTTTACACTTGGTTTCATTTTATTTTTTACGATTTTTCTTTTTTCCTTGGGTAGGATCAGACCATACAGCAACTCGTATTATATTTTCTATTGAACTAATGTGCATGCTCCTGAAGAGTGGATCAATTCATGAAATGCATAGAGCTATTATATGCCGTGTCCCTATGATTCAATTGATATTGGTCAGTTTGTATAAATTTTTATATAAATCGTTTATAATCATGTGGCGACCCATCTATATTGTATGTATAGATATAAATTTTTATGAATTGTACCAGTTATTATAATTGTATTGGATATACACTTACTCATGATTATGCGTTTGTATGTAAATTTATATAATAAACTGAATTCTTTATATCTACATGCTTCATTCAAAGTCCCAATCCCCTTTCCCCTCCTTTTTGACATAGAGATAGGGATGGAGGCAATTGACCCAACCAGGTCACCGCCTCACATAAAGTCCCAACTGTTCTCCTTTTTCTTCTACTTTAAGACCAGGCCTTATTCCAACACTCTTTGTTTACAAGTAAAAATCAGCATTTTTTTTTTGCTAGAAAACTACTTAGAACCCCCAAACATATATATATTTTGTAGCAGAGGCCCTAGAGAATAAAATGTGGGTTTTGCAGATTTTTCTGTCGTGCGGTAATTTTACACACTTTATTGAATTTCAATGCACACAGAAACAATATAATAACCAAATTTTGGGTAAAATATGGTGTAGTTGTGTCCTGTGATCAGAACCATCACAGGATTGCACCACTGCGCAGCTTCGTGGCCACAAGCAGGCTCACGTTCTGATGGGCATAGGGGTATGTCCACTCAGAATGGCAAAGCTCCCACCCAGCTGTACATTGGCTGGGTGGGAAGAAGTTAAAATCCATACCAGACCTGAAGGGGGACCCCAATCCCCCTCTTCTGGGGTCCCCTGCAGAAACTCCTGGCTCCTCGTCTTCTCCGTCTGCCATCACAGGTAGACAACACCTATGGGGAACACATGCGTGCTTGATCCTTGCAAGAAATGCGTGGGTGCCATTAATTGTTAATGGCACCCCAAACGCATCTTGCAAACGCAGCGCATTTTCTGCCACCAGTCCACATGGTGCCGCAGTTCCATGCGGTTTGCTGTGATGCGATTTGTAAAAGAAGTGACATTCTGCCTGTTCAGGTGTGCTCGAAAGCCCATTCCAGCGTGAACTAGCCCTGAGCTGTACAGGCGCAGTTCATTTCATACTCTGGTTTAGCGACTTTGCGCATGTGCAGAAGTGACATCATTGCACGCTGGCTAATTAGAATGACTGCAGTGCAGCACCAGGAAAAGCCTGGTAGAAGATTCCGGTGCTGGCGTGGGATGTCAAACTGTTGAAAGGAAGTAAGCACTGAGGAATTTAGCTGCATTTTATGTCTCTTTCCCCCCACCCCGGAGAAACAGTGATCTTACACCCAGTGATAGGGGGGGGCTGGAGGGGGAGGGCAGATAAACATTAATGTAATTTTTTTTCTTTATAAAGGAACTCTTGGCCATACCATCACCTGGTTATTTTACAGGGTAGGGGGACCAGACTTTACAGGTTTTAGTGCAGGATGTGCTTTATAGAGATGAGATCCTCCAATCCATGTGAGGACAGTCAGGCACAGCAATGACCTCTGCAGACCTTGTCCAGCAGCCTGGTATTAGGGGGGTGGGAGGTCAGATCACCTGTGCTCCATCATTCCTCTGATTGCTGCTCTCAGCTCAGTGCATGGGCAATTACTAAACCTGGTGCACACGGAATCTGGTGCAGCTGTGCATAGTAACCAATCAGCTTCTAACGTCAGCTAGGTCAATGAAGCTTTGACAATAAGGCCTGGTTCACACCTACGCAGGTTGCAGTTTGCATATTCCAGGTGCATTTTTTAATACACGTTTTTGATCTGTTGAAGTCTATGGAACAAAAAAAAAAAAAAAAAAACACAGAAAAAAATCCCTGGCCCTTTCCATAAAATGCACAGATGTGAACTACATCCATAGGAAACCATGTTAAAATGGACTGTAGTGCGTTTCTGCAAAACTGAAAACGCACTAAAAAATGCATAGATGTGAACCAAAGTCGCACCCTATTGCCAGAAACTCAAGTCGCAGCACTTTTGAGAAAAGGTTCCTGCACTACTTTTCACGGAGCACTAGTTGATTTCATTGCGACCTGCATTGACTTCTGTTAAATGAAGTCTCAATGAAATTGGAGATCCAAATCATGCCGATCTGCAGCTTTAAGTAGGGCGATTTTAAAGCCGCACTGGTGTGATCCAGGGCTTAAACCTGGAAGCCGATTGGCTACCATTAAGGATGAGCTCCGGCGTGTTCGCACGGCCCACGTGCAGAGCCCGCCAGGAAGTCTCGCTGCGCTAATCACAGGCGGTGAGACATTTCCCGATCTCTGCAGCCACACATCGAGTAAATGTCTCACTGCCTGTGATTAGCGCAGCACAGTGCCGACTTCCTGGCGGGCTCTTCACGTGGGCCGTGCGAACACGCCGGAGCTCATCCTTAGCTACCATGCACAGATTCTGTGTGCTCTAGTTTTAGTAAATCTCCCCTGGTGGCTCCTATATTCCCAACATGTATTGTTATACTGCAATCAGGGCCAGGCAGAGTGCAAACCAGACAGGACCGGCACCCGATACTTGGAGTTCGTTCACCAAAGAGGTAAACAAGCTCTTTTTTTTTTTTTGTATTTTCCTGCCTGTTGTGTTTTAGATTCCAATAGGCTGCCCTATGTATGTGGTACGTGCAAACAAAGGTGCTAGGACAATTTTCTAAATCGCACCAAAACACATGGTACTGCAGTACTATACATTTCAGCATGCAGGAACGCACAAGTGTTAGCTAGATACATGGGGGTGGTATACATAATGAATGGTAGTTGTGAAGGGCTGTGATAGGAAAATCAGGATTCTACATATTCCACTCTGACCTTTGGATGAACTTGAACTCTGACCTTTGGGTGAACTCTGACCTTGTCCTGTACTGGGTGCAGTCAGTGTAGTCCTCCTCTAATGTCTGTACACAGGGATGTGTCATCAATAAATACACACACACACACTTTATTCTATGGATGCGGTAGATGCAATTTATGGCAACTAAAGGACACTGATAGGACATCAGGTGCTGCACACATAATGAGGAGGATCTCACACTGTACTCACGGTATGATTAATAGACACACGCCTTCCTCCTCACCTGGTGGCCCTCACATTGGGCTCGAAGGGACACAAGCGGACGGCGATGGACTTCACCGATTTCAGCACCAGCCCCACTCCACTGGCCGCCGCCATCTTTCCCGCACGCTGTCAGCAACACGACCAATCAGAGAAGAGACAGCAGACTCCTCCCCGCTACGCTGCCGGAGAGCATTCCGGGAAATGTAGTTCCGAAGCTGTTAAACAGCAGTGGGTGTGGTCAGTGGAGTGCAGCGGAGTGATATGTATTTGTGAAATCCGCTCTGCACCTCCTTCTCACAGAAGCGATGAAGTTTGTAAAGAAATCCAACCGCTCTGTAATAGTGTACAGAATGTGATCATCCCCTCTGTACTCAGCAGTGCATAGCTGATTTCTAGGGACTGCCCCTCATTCCTCCTCATTTGTCCCTCATTTTGCTCTGATCTATATAGTTATATATAAAATGCACATTGTATCTATCAAAAAGTGTTTCCCAGTGCTAAACATTTCATCCAATTTCTAAATTGCTGCATTTGTAACATTTTAAAAACAGATATAAAGGAATAGTGGTGATAAGAAAAAAAAAAAGCGCTTGTGGGTTTAACTAATCATTTTTTTTGTATGATCCTCTTTTAACCACTTGTCAACCGTGTGATTACCTGAATGACGGCTACAGCGCGGTCTTTCTGTTCTGGGAGGGCGTTTATTGACGTCGTCCTAGAACCCCTCGCCCCCTTGGGGTGTGTATCAGCGCACTGTGTGATCACTGTGTCCTTCAGACACAGCTGATCACAGACCGGGGTAAAGGGCCAATCACAGCGGCCCTTTACCATGTGATCAGTTGTGTCCGATCAAAGCTCATCACATGTAAACAAATGCTGGTTATCAGCATCTTCTTTCCTCAGCGCTGTCACTGTCTGAGTAAAGGAAGGTCGATAACCAGCAATCCTGTGACAGGGGACGTTTGCACTGATTGTCCACCAGTACAGCCTCATCAGTGCCCATCAGTACAGCCTCATCAGTGCCCATCAGTACAGCCTCATCAGTGCCCATCAGTACAGCCTCATCAGTGCAGTCTCACCAGTGCCCATTAGTACAGCCTCATCAGTGCAGCCTCATCAGTGCCCACCAATACAGACTCACCAGTATCCATTAGTACAGTCTCATCAGTGCCCATCAATACAGCCTCACCAGTGCCCATCGGTACAGTCTCATTGGTGTCCATCAGTACAGCCTCATCAGTGCCCATCAGTACAGTCTCATCAGTGCAGCCTCATCAGTGCCCACCAATACAGACTCACCAGTGCCCATTAGTACAGTCTCATCAGTGCCCATTAATACAGCCTCAACAGTGCCCATCAGTACAATCCCATCAGTGTCCATCAGTACAGCCTCATCAGTGCCCATCAGTACAGTCTCATCAGTGCCAATCAATACAGCCTCACCAGTGCCCATCAATACAGCCTCACCAGTGCCCATCGGTACAGTCTCATCAGTGTCCATCAGTACAGCCTCATCAGTGCCCATTAGCACAGTCTCATCAGTGCAGCCTCATCAGTGCCCACCAGTACAGACTCACCAGTGCCCATTAGTACAGTCTCATCAGTGCCCATCAATACAGCCTCACCAGTGCCCATCGGTACAGTCTCATCAGTGTCCATCAGTAAAGGTTTATCAGTGCAGCCTCATCAGTGCCCACCAATACAGACTCACCAGTGCCCATTAGTACAGTCTTATCAGTGCCCATCAGTACAGCCTCATCATTGCCCATCAGTGCAGCCTCATCAATGCCCATCAGTGCAGCCTCATCAGTGCAGTCCCATCAGTGCCCATCAGTCCAGTCTATCAGTGCTCATCAGTACAGGCTAATCAGTGTCCATCAGTGTAGCCTTATCGGTGCCCAGTAGGGCAGTCTATCAGTGCCCATCAATGCAACCTCCTCAGTGCCCATCAGTACAGCTTCGTCAGTGCTGCTTCATCAGTGCCCATCAGTACAGCTTCATCAGTGCCCATTAGTGCTGTCTATCAGTCCCCATCAGTACAGCCTCATCAGTGCCCATTAGTGCAGTCTATCAGTGCCCATCAATACAGCCTCATCAGTGCCCATCAGTACAGCCTTATCAGTGCTGCCTCATTAGTGCCTATCAGTACAGCGTTATTAGTACAGCCTCATCAGTGCCCATCACTACAGCCTCATCAATGCCCATCAGTTCAGCCTTATCAGTACAGCCTCATCAGCGCGCATCAGTGCAGCTTCATCAGTGCCAATTAGTGCAGTCTATCAGTCCCCATCAGTACAGCCTCATCAGTGCACATCTGTAAAGAAGAAAAATTACTTATTTGCAAAACTTTATAATAGAAACTAAGAAAAGGTGTTTTTTTTTCAAAACTATTCGACATTTTTTCGTTTGTTTACCAAAAAATAAAAACCCAGTGGTGATTAAATACCACCAAAATAATGATAAAAAAATCATATGGGTACAGTGTTGCATGCCCGCTCAATTTCATTCAAAGTGAGACAGCGCTGAAAGCTGAAAATTGAACATCCCCTGTGATAGCATGGGCCATGACAGGTCCTCTTTATGGAGAGATCTGGGGTCTTTTAGACCTCAGATGTCTCCTCTGGCCTCCAAAAAGTACATTTGTGCATGCACAGAGGTTAAAGCCCATCTCTGGGGAAAGGAAAAAGGCTTCTTTACAATGGAGTAAATGGCTCCTGCACTGCAAGGGCTAAATGCTTGATTAGATCCAGGGGACCATAAAAACCAGTTCTGCCTATCTGATCTCCCAGTGGGGCATTTTGTCACTAAAATGTCTTGTCTCAAAACTTTGGAAAGTATGCTTTTGTGTTGATGTGCCTCCTTTCCATTTGCTTATTATTTCTCACATACTGTGGAAGCCAAAAGAAATGTGAGGCTATAATAGTTATGATGTAATATAGAAGGGAAACCAGGAGATGGCGCTGGTGATAAACATTTGCTCAACATGACATCTCTAAAAAGGAAAAGCCCAGATTTGGTAAACGTTTGGTTAACTTTCGGTCACAGTGGCTTGCTATAAATTAATATTACAAGCAAATCTTTATTTTAATCTGCACTCTTCTACCCATGGCTTAAATGTTTAAATTGCTGCTACGACTTAAAGCGGTATTAATCCCGAAACCAAAAATGTAATATATTGCAGCTTACTGATCATTAGACATGGTGGCCTCTCAGTTTTCCCCTGGTGATCTGGCCAGTAACACACCTCCTGTATTAGGCTGCCCCTACTCTGGATGAATGAGCACAGGAGGTGCATTTGGACAGCAGCCTTGTCAGTCCGGGGGGAGGGTAGTGTTAGATGGACTAGCAGATTTACATACACTAAAACATTGAAGTCAAATTCCTGCTCACATTGCAGATACAGAAGCAATTATGGCAACAATTTTTATCTTTTTGGGATAAAAATTTTACATGAATAAATAAAAGCTGATCATGATAAGCACCCCTGCAGAGGTAAATGGTTTGTTTCATCGCCCTAACTGCTACATCTGCAAGACAGCTTGTTCTTTTGAAAAACAACAGACTTACTGGCCAGATCACCAGATGAAAATAATGGAAAGAACACCTAAAAGGAAAACTAAAGCAGCCATCACATCTAAAAACTGGTAAGCTGCAATAAAATAAATGTTTGCTTTTGGGTTTAATACTGCTTTGGCCAAACTCAAGCTCATGCTTTATAATCAGTTACAGAAAACAGTTATTTCCTTTTGGGATAAAGGTTTTGCATAAATCAATAGAATCACTGTAAGCACCCCTGCCTGTGCTGAATGATTTATCTCATCCCTATAATTGCTACATTTGTTGGAAAGTTTGTGCTTTTGCAAAACAGACTTAGGCCCCTTTCACACGATCGGACCGTTCAGGTCCACCTGTCAGTTTTGTCGACGGACCTGAACAGGCGCTCCATGTTAGCCTTACGGAGCGACGGATGTCAGCGGAGTTATTTCTGACCCGGTCCGATCCGCTAAAATCAGACAGATGCCTCTACGTTTGCATCCGTCCCTGGCGGATCGGATTGGGTGAGATCGGATGTCCGATCTCTCCATAGTAACCAGCGGCGCTTGACAAGCCCCTCCCCCCTCAGTGAGCAGAGACGGACCTGTCATCCGCCGGCTCAGCGGAGATCAACGGAGAGATTTCCCGCTGAGCTGGCAGACAGAGGCGGACTCTGTGGCAGCAGATCCGCCTCGTGAGAATGAAGCCTTACTGGCTGGATCAACAGTTGAAAAAAGAAGAAAGAAAGCCTAGAGACCTGTGTCCTGTATAGAATCCTAAATCCTATGTCCAGAGTCCTAAGTCCATTGTCCAGAGCCCTGAGACCTGTGTCCTGTATAGAATCCTAAATCCTATGTCCAGAGTCCTAAGTCCATTGTCCAGAGCCCTGAGACCTGTGTCCTGTATAGAATCCTAATGTCCAGAGTCCTATGTCCATTATCCAGAGCCCTGAGACCTGTGTCCTGTATCTAGAATCCTAAATCCTATGTCCAGAGTCCTATGTCCATTGTCCAGAGCCCTGAGACCTGGGCCCAGGATCGAAATGCTGCCCCCCCTCCTCCCCACCGCTCCCCCCCCCCCCCCTCAAAAAAAAAAACACATTCATTATTTTATATCATGACAATTAAAACCAAAATTTTATTTATTATGAAGTCAGATTTACATGCAACAGTGGTGGTTGAGTTCAGACAGAGGTGGCGGTGGTGGTGAGGGGAGGGGAGGGGAGTTTTTAGACATAGGCAGGGGTGGTAGGGGGGTTAGACACAGGCAGGGGTGGTGGTGAGGGGGTTAGACACAGGCAGGGGTGGTAGGGGGGTAGACACAGGCAAGGGTGGTGGTGAGGGGGTTAGACACAGGCAGGGGTGGTGGTGAGGGGGTTAGACACAGGCAGGGGTGATAGGGGGGTAGACACAGGCAGGGGTGGTAGGGGGGGTTAGACACAGGCAGGGGTGGTAGGGGGGATTAGACACAGGCAGGGGTGGTGGGGAGGGCGTTAGACACAGGCAGGGTGGTAGGCAGATGGTTAGACACAGGCAGGGGTGGCGGGGGGTTAGACACAGGCAGGGGTGGTACGGAGGGGGTTAGACCCAGGCAGGGGTGGTAGGCAGGGGGATAGACACAGGCAGGGGTGGCGGGGGGGTTAGACACAGGCAGGGGTGGTAGGGAGGGGGTTAGACACAGGCAGGGGTGGTAGGGAGGGGGTTAGACACAGGCAGGGGTGGTAGGGAGGAGGTTAGACACATGCAGGGGTGGCGGGGGGGTTAGACAGAGGCAGGGGTGGTAGGGAGGGGGTTAGACACAGGCAGGGTGGTAGGGAGGGGGTTAGACACAGGCAGGGGTGGCAGGGGGGTTAGACACAGGCAGGGGTGGTAGGGAGGGGGTTAGACACAGGTAGGGGTGGCAGGGGGGGTTAGACAGAGGCAGTAGTGGTAGGGAGGGGGTTAGACACAGGCAGGGGTGGTAGGGAGGGGATTAGACACAGGTAGGGGTGGCAGGGGGGGTTAGACAGAGGCAGTAGTGGTAGGGAGGGGGTTAGACACAGGCAGGGGTGGTAGGGAGGGGATTAGACACAGGCAGGGGTGGTAGGGGGGTTAGACAGAGGCAAGGGTGGTAGGGAGGGGGTTAGATACAGGCTGGGGTGGTAGGGAGGAGGTTAGACGCAGGCAGGGGTGGTGGTGGGGGGTTAGACACAGGCAGGGTGGTAGGGAGGGGCTTAGACACAGGCAGGGGTGGCAGGGGGGTTAGACAGAGGCAGGGGTGGTAGGGAGGGGGTTAGACACAGGCAGGGGTGGTAGGGAGGGGATTAGACACAGGCAGGGGTGGTAGGGAGGGGATTAGACACAGGCAGGGGTGGCAGGGGAGTTAGACAGAGGCAAGGGTGGTAGGGAGGGGGTTAGATACAGGCTGGGGTGGTGGTGGGGGGTTAGACACAGGCGGGGATGGTGGAGATGGGATTAGTGGCGCTGGCATTTACTTTCACTCAGTGTCAGCCGTGCCTATAGCGATCCCTCTTTCATCATGTCCTCAGTTGTCACCGCTCTTGAAGAGAAATTTGGTACAAAACGTTCGAAAGAACAATTGCGGAAGCGGTGGTCTGACATCAAAAGTCGTGAGCCAGAACAATATTGGCGAATAAAGAAGCTGCTTAAAAAAAGTAAGTACTTGTGTTTTACTATTGAGATACTGAACTTGCATGCTGATCCTTATTTTTGGAGTTTTTTCTGCATCGTTCGTAAAGACCGTTCTTTAGAATAGATATGATACTTTATAAAGTGACGTTATTTTTTCGCCAAATACGATGGTACAGGGTTGGACATACATTTATGTCTTGATAATTTGTCGAATTCCCACAATGAGTTGATGTGGTGTAGATGTGTTTGAAAATATAATGCTTCATCAAAAATGATTCAGTGTAATGTAGGGACAGGACACAGCAGCTGTTTCCACATCTGGACTTACGAGCACTATAGTGTACTATGTGACCATAAATAAATTTTAGAGGGGTAATACACATAGGAGATCATTGAGGTGTCTGCATCTGTGAAACTTCCCTGAAAATGAGCATTGTTTATAATTGTTGTTCAGAGGTAATGTTCATCTTGTCTTCAACATTTATTATGATGAAAAATTGGCCAAAAATCATAACCAACGTTTAACTTTATTTATTAAAAGCTAAAAGATCAGTGTGTTTTAACTATACCTTTTGTTCAATTCTCATAGGGGGAAAAGACTCAGACAACAGTCCAAGGATCCCAGGACCCCCCCCAAGTCACCAGCCTGAGGCAGTAGATACCCCAAGCCCCAGCCCAAGACCACGCCCACCCGACGACCTTGAGGAAGGAGAGGTGGAGGAAGTGTGTGAGGTTTCAAGCCCACCAAGTGAGTGACTGACACCCCAGCTTGAGTTACTGTATTTTGGCGTGCATATTGTAAACCTTGTTTTTATTCACTCATTTTAGGTGAGTTTCTGGTTGTGGAAGGCCAAGCGGCAGAGCACTTCACCACAGACAGTGCGCAAAGACTAATTGGCCAGATAATGCTGTGGAATGGCCAGATCGATAAAATGCGTGACCAAATTCACAGCATGCAACTTCGCCTGGACTCCATGCAACAGGAAATGAAGAACATGATTGATATTTTGGGCCGAATATAATCACGTTTGGCCTAAAAACATCAATCATGTTCTTCATTTCCTTGGGAAGTTGGTTTGTTTTAAATATTGTATTTTAAATATTTGGGGTATACCCAAATTTACATTGTGTGATGCACACGGTGTGTCACCATGTGCTATCTTCCATCATGGGTTAGCAATGTACTTGTTTTGTGTTTGCAACCCCTTCATCCTGAAAAATCTTTGGTGGTGAGAGGAACCAAAAATGGGATTGCACACACAAAACACGTACATTGCTCACCCATGATAGGAGATAGCACATGTTGACTTGACCCTTTTGTAAAGCTCAATTTTGAGCATCTTATAAATGAACAATTTCTGCAAGGGTGACATTACATGCACCGTTCTCTAAATATTGAACTTTGTAAGTTCATTTATTTTTTGTTTGGTTTATAAAAACACTGTTGTGTATGTAAATCTTTTTATATAAAGGTCTATATATTTGTGAAAATATGCCTTGAATAATTTAGTAAAATAAAAATTTTTGACACAACGTAAAATAATTTAAAAAAAATGCACCTTTCAATGTGCACAAAGTAAAAATTTTTACGCAATACAATGTGTGTGGCTGATTCTTGAAGTCAAATTTTGTGGTTTGTTTTTGTGGGCTTGATTAACTAAAGCTAAATGCACTTGACACTACTACAAGTGCACTAGGAGACAGACATAACTTAAATGTAAACAACAATAAAAACAAGATATTTAGATAAACCAATTTTCTTTTTTATTTTTGTAAGAAACTTACAGCTGTTGCTGAATAGCAATGGCCCCCCGACCATTAAAATAATTGACATAACGGTCACGCACTTGACGTGCCGTTCGGGGGGCCAAGCCAATACGGCCAATTTCTAGGCCTGTCAAAGTGCTATCCTGTTCCAGTCTGGCCTCAGGCCCAACAGAGGATAGATATGTAGCTGAATGTCTCCTTAAAAAGTTATGCAAGATGCAGCAAGCAAGGATGACGTAGTTTAGTTTATAGTCCGCCAAATTAATTGAAGAAAGGAATAAACGGAACCGGCTGGCCAGAATCCCAAAGGCATTCTCCACAACTCTTCTTGCTCTGGCCAGCCGATAATTAAATACCCTCCTCTCAGGGGTGAGTGTCCTTTGGGGGAACGGCCTCATCAAGTTCTCACTGAGAGCAAATGCTTCATCAGCAATAAAAACTGAGGGGAGTCCATCCACATTCTCGTCATCAGGTGGCAATTCCAGGCCACCGGTCTGGAGACGATGGCACAGCTCGGTCTGTGCAAAGACTCCTCCATCAGACATCCGGCCGTTCTTACCCACATCCACAAACATAAACTCCAAATGTGCCGAGACCACCGCCATCAAAACTACACTATGGAACCCCTTGTAGTTATAGAAATAAGACCCCGAATGCGGTGGTGGCACAATCCGGACATGCTTCCCGTCAATCGCCCCTACACAGTTGGGAAAGTCCCAACGGTCAGCGAACTGGGAGGCCACAGTCTGCCATTCCTGTGTACTTGAAGGAAACTGTGGAGTGCAAAAAATAAGATAAGGACTTTAAAAAATAAATTGTATATCAGATTACACCAAAACATTAGTAAACAACAGCAGTCAAATATTATTAATATGTGTGTTTGTAATTGAAATGTTGAAAAACATAAGGCACACTTATAAGATTACTCACCCCCTCTGATGGCCCATTGATACATTTGAATGTGGGGGGAGGGGTTCTAATTAGGTTAACAAACACACCTGACTGGTTGAAACATTTGTGGGGTGGGGGAGGGGTACTAATTAGGTTAACAAACACACCTGACTGGTTGAAACATTTGTGGGGTGGGGGAGGGGTTCTAATTAGGTTAACAAACACACCTGACTGGTTCAAACATTTGTGGGGTGGGGGAGGGGTTCTAATTAGGTTAACAAACACACCTGACTGGTTCAAACATTTGTGGGGTGGGGGAGGGGTTCTAATTAGGTTAACAAACACACCTGACTGGTTGAAACATTTGTGGGGTGGGGGAGGGGTTCTAATTAGGTTAACAAACACACCTGACTGATTCAAACATTTATGGGGTGGGGGAGGGACAAACAAGACAATGGAGCAGACAATATACATTGTTCAAGGGACTATAGGCTAGAGATATAAATGGACCCAGGATTGCATGGTGGGGATGTTAATGAAAGAAATTATGCATGTAGGGCAATAAATGATTAAAATAGGCATGCACGAAGATAAAGGGGACATTCACAGCAGATTGAAAGCATGGCAATTAGGTAAAGAGGACAGTTCTACAATACATCAAAAAACATTTAATACATATCATGTAATGTTAAAGGATAAAACTTACCTTCATATATTCCTTCTGCAGGACCTGAATAATAGCAGAACAGGTCTCTGGGATTATGATCCCCAGAGCCTGGGGGGAGATGCCTGTCGAGAACTTTAAGTCCTGAAGACTTCTCCCTGTCGCCAAGTAACGTAACGTGGCAACTAGCCTCTGCTCCGCACTGATGGCTTGCCTCATGCAGGTATCCTGCCTGCTGATATAGGGGGTCAGCATAGCCAGCAGACGCTCAAAGACGGGGCCCGTCATCCTGAGAAAATTCCTGAAATCCTCAGGATTATTCTCACGGAGCTCACGGAGCAAAGGCATATGAGAGAACTGGTCACGCTGGCGCAACCAATTCTTGGTCCATGAACTCCTCCCCACCCTGTTCATGGACTGGACTCGGGTCAAAGTATTAACCCCAACACCAAGTCCCCACACAGCACGAACTCGAGAACGAGAACGTCCACGCGACATGGCTTCAAAACGGTCGGCTGCTCAAACAAACAAACTTATAACAAACGCACTGAAGAACAGCAAGGCCTATGAAGAACGACCTGAAAATCAGGAACGAGCGGACCAGAACGGCCTGCAAGGCAGGTTACGAACTGACCAACACGCACTGAAAAGCAGATACAAACCTCACAAGCACAAACTGA
The DNA here is from genome assembly GCA_037952925.1 of Lithobates clamitans. Taxonomy (NCBI): domain Eukaryota; kingdom Metazoa; phylum Chordata; class Amphibia; order Anura; family Ranidae; genus Lithobates; species Lithobates clamitans. Next base: position 5,887,192 of record JBBGZY010000187.1, on the reverse strand, counting down.
ACCGCAGAAAACGAACGAAATAAGCTGAAGTGTGAAAAGCGCGAATCGTCTCTAACCAAACTTCTACTAACACGAGATAAACACGAGATTAGCAGAAGGAGCCCAAAGGGTGCCGTAGTGGGGCTTGAACTTCCTTTTTCTAGTCCCGTCGTACGTGCTATACGTTCCAAACCAGCGGACTTTTGCAGTGAGCGTGTGTGGCCAAGTCCGTCCGTTTTTAAGTCCGGCGCAAGGAGCCAACAAAGTCCGGCGAAAAGTCCGCCGGGCAAAGTCCGCCGTAAAGTCCGCTCGTGTGTACGCGGCATTACTCTCTTGCAGATGTAGCAATTAGAAGGATGAAACAAAACATTTACCAATGACAGGGGTGCCTACAATGATCAGCTTTTATTTATATATGTATATAAAACCTTTATCCTAAAAAGAAAAACAATGCTGTAACTGCTTATAAAGTGTTCTATGTAGTTTTAACACTCTCCTCCCTCCAGACTGACAATGCTGCTGTCCAAACCTGTCTCCGTTGCTCCTTTGTCCAGAGTGGAGGCACTCTAAAACAGGAGGTGTGCTACCAGCCAGATCACCAGGTGAAAACAGGAGAAAAAGCCTAAAGAAAAAGAAAACTGTTGCAGCCACCGCATCTAATGGGTAAGCTGCAGTGTATTACATTTTTGGTTTGGGGTTTAATATCGCTATAAGTGTAAGCCGGGTGCCCCCACAGCAAGCATCTTGCTGTAGGAGCACCCTAGCTGCAGCTCTGTGTGTCCATTCACACACGGAGCTGCGTCTCAGCCCTGCCCCCTCCGTCTCCTTATTGGCTTACTGGCTGTGATTGACAGCAGCAGGAGCCAATGGCTCCTGCTGCTGTCAAAAGCCAATCAGGAGTGCGAGTCCCCGGAGAGGCAAGGCTCCTATGGACATCGCTGGATCGAGAGGGGGCTCAGGTAAGTATTAGGGGGGCTACTGCCCACAGAGGTTTTTTAATTTCATGCATAGAATACATGAAGGTAAAAAACCTTGTGCCTTTACAACCACTTTAAGAAATATAGACTGTTCACTTATAGTGGTTGTAAACCCTTACATATACCCAGTGAAGTGATGAGCCTCAGGTGATACACAGAAATTAACCACTTCAGCCCCAGAAGATTTTACCCCCTTCCTGACTAGAGCATTTTTTGTGATACGGCACTGCGTCACTTTAGCTGACAATTGCGCGGTCGTGCGACATTGTACCCAAACAAAATTGACCTCCTTTTTTCAAGAGCTTTCTTTCGGTGGTATTTGATCACCTCTGCGGTGTTTATTTTTTGCGCTATAAACAAAAAAAGAATGACAATTTTGGAACAAAAAGCAATATTTTTTACTTTTTGCTATAATAAATACCACCAAAAATATATATTAAAAGAAAAAACATTTTTTTTCCTCAGTTTAGGCACATATGTAATCTTCTACATATTTTTGGTAAAATAAATCGCAATAAGGGTCTATTGATTGGTTTGCGCAACATTTATAGCGTCTACAAAATAGGGGATAGTTTTATGAAATTTTTATTATTTTTTAATTAGTAATAGTTACATAGTTACATAGTAGGTGAGGTTGAAAAAAGACACAAGTCCATCAAGTCCAACCTATGTGTGTGATTATGTGTCAGTATTACCTTACATATCCCTGTATGTTGCGGTCGTTCAGGTGCTTATCTAATAGTTTCTTGAAGCTATCAATGCTCCCCGCTGAGACCACCGCCTGTGGAAGGGAATTCCACATCCTTGCCGCTCTTACAGTAAAGAACCCTCTACGTAGTTTAAGGTTAAACCTCTTTTCTTCTAATTGTAATGAGTGGCCCCGAGTCTTATTAAACTCTCTTCTGCGAAAAAGTTTTGTCCCTATTGTGGGGTCACCAGTACGGTATTTGTAAATTGAAATCATATCCCCTCTCAAGTGTCTCTTCTCCAGAGAGAATAAGTTCAGTGCTCGCAACCTTTCTTCATAACTAATATCCTCCAGACACTTTATTAGCTTTGTTGCCCTTCTTTGTACTCGCTCCATTTCCAGTGCATCCTTCCTGAGGACTGGTGCCCAGAACTGGCGGCGTTCTTAGATTTGTATTGTGCCTACATTATGGTGAACACATCGGACATTTTAGACACTCAGTGCTATAAAAATGCACTGATTACTATGTAAATGACACTGGCAGGGAATGGGTTAAACACTAGGGGGCGATCAAGGGGTTAAGTGTGTCCTAGGGAGTGATTCTAACTTGGGGGGGTGGGCTTCCATCGACATGACAGTGATCACTGCTCCTGATGACACTTAGGTCCGTAATGCTTCCTCGGATTCAGCCCTCCACAGATCAGGAAATCTTCAGTAAACTGCAAACAACAACCCCAAGAGGGCGCAAGCTCCTTGTGCATTAAAAGTTTAATATAACACCACAACCAGAAATAGATACTCACAAGCATGTAAAAACAGCAGGCATGTAACATAGATGGACAAAACATCACATCATTGGACCATCAGTTGGAAAGCTGATGCGTTTCGGGAGACTCGCTCCCTTCTGGCTCAGCTCTGGGGAAGGGAGCAAGTTTCCCGAAATGCATCAGCTTTCCAACCTGATGGTCCAATGATGTGACGTTTTGTCCATCTATGTTACATGCCTGCTGTTTTTACATGTTTGTGAGTATCCATTTGGTATTCGTGAGTATCCATGTACCTAAAGTCTCTTATCAAACCTTACCTAACATTGTTGGTTGATGCCAGAAACAAGGAACCCTTCAGCACCCAGGTCACCTTCAGACATGCATTCATATTCCTCATACAGATTCCACCCCAAGAGCCCAGTCCCAGCGGTACAGACCCCTACATGCCTTAAAATCACCCCTGGTACCATAAAGTCACATGCATGTCAAACAGTCTTATCACCATTTATACTGCCTTAGAGAACACTTTTTTTTTGCGGCAAGTTTTTGTTAATGTAAATATTTTAAAATATTTAATAAAAAAGATCTTCACCTCAAAATGAATAATGTCGCGTATACATGACTGGACTTTCTGTCAGAGTAGGCTCTGACGGTCTTTCCGATAGAGTTCCACTGAAACAGACTTGCCTACACACGATCACACCGAAGTCCATTCGTTTAGAACGCGATGACGTACGCCGGGACCAGGGGTGGACTGACCATTCAGGCACTAGGGCACTGCCCGAGGGCCCCATGCCACTAAGGGGCCCCATCAGGGTTGCCAGCCTCAATAAAACCAGGGACAGTATGTAAAAATGTGTGTGTATGTGTATTCTGTGTGTGTATACTGTGTGTGTATATTGTGTGTCTGTGTGTGTATACTGTATGTGTGTGTGTGTATACTGTGTGGCCCCATAATCTATTGCCTGGGGGCCCCATAATCTTCTATTGCCCGGGGGCCCCATAATCTTCTCCAATTGCCCGGGGGCCTCATGAGTTGTCAGTCCGCCCCTGGCCGGGACTAGAAAAAGGAAGTTCAATAGCCAGTAGCCAATAGCTGCTCTCGCGTCGTTTTTGGTCCGTCAGACTAGCATACAGACGAGTGGTTTTCCCGATAGGAATTGAGTCCGTTGGAAAGATTTGAAACATGTTCTATTTCTAGGTCCGTCAGAATTTTAGATAGAAAAAGTCTGATGAAGCCCACACACAATCTGAATGTCCGATGAAATGATTCCGTCTGATCTTTTCTGCCGGAAAGTCCGGTCGTGTGTACGCGGCATAAGATATTTACATTCCTGGGACTGAGAATGAAAACTTTCTCACAGCTCTGATTTCACAGCCTTGTGCTAGAAACAGATTCATTTATTATGACCCTCACTGACCCTTCTCTCTTTGTCTTTTTAAGCCCGAGATCTCTCATTTTCTTTCTTCCTTTCAACTCGGCAGCTCGGAAAATCCCTGCTCTGCTCCTGTACTCCAGGGGCTCACTTCACCCAGGGCGAGAAGAGAAACTTTCTTCATGAGATGAAGTGCTGAACTGTACTGTGCCGTGATGCATGTCTACGAATATTGACTAGTAGGGTTGGTTTAAAAAGTTTGGATAAAATTACATTTAATCTCACTAATCCACCTTTATATCTTTATGTATAACATAACTGAACAGTATTCCCTAATGCGGTATGATGAAATCTGCATGTAAAACATAATTTAACTACAGAATTATTTTATTGAAACATTCTTTGGGAAACATTCTTTTTGTTGTTTCTGTATTCCTAGTGCCCAACAGAATGCGGACTATGGCATTTTTTTGTGCGGCCCTCGGGGCTCCTGTAGACACTGATCTGTGTTTTCCTTTTGCCTTGTTTTAGCAGTGATTTCCAGCAGTCTCATGTAATATGTCTATGTCTGTGACTGTCTAATGAAGAATGTCCCCAGTCTCCAACAACTTTTATAGCATGTTCACAGTCTCTGACAGTCTCTACCAGCATTTCTGCAGTCTCTGACTATCTCTTTTTTTATGACTGCAGTCTCTGACCATCTCCTGTATTACTGTATGTCCACAGTCTTTGAGCATCTCTTGTATCAAGTCCACAGTCCCTGACCATCTCCTGTATTACTGTATGTCCACAGTCTTTGAGCATCTCTTGTATCAAGTCCACAGTCTCTGACCATTTCTTGTATCAAGTCCTCAGTCTCTGACCATCTCTTGTATCAAGTCCACAGTCTCTGACCATTTCTTGTATCAAGTCCTCAGTCTCTGACCATCTCTTGTATCAAGTCCACAGTCTCTGACCATCTCTTGTATCAAGTCCACAGTCTCTAACCATCTCTTGTATCAAGTCTGCAGTCCCTGACCATCTCTTGTATCAAGTCCACAGTCTCTGACCATCTCTTGTATCAAGTCCACAGTCTCTGACCATCTCTTGTATCAAGTCCTCAGTCTCTGACCATCTCTTGTATCAAGTCCACAGTCTCTGACCATCTCTTGTATCAAGTCCGCAGTCCCTGACCATCTCTTGTGTTATGACTATAGTCTCTGTCCTTCTCTTGTATTATGACCATAGTCTCTGATCATCTCTTGTATTATGAACATAGTCTCTGATCATCTCTTGTATCACGTCTGCAGTCTCTAACCATCTCTTGTATCATGTCCGTAGTCTCTGACTATCTCTTTATTATGACCTTCGGGTGCATGCAGCATTATTATTGGACAGCTTGTTCCAATGGTGCTTGGTCCAAGGCTCCAAGCTGTCCATTGAGTTCAGTGCTTCTGACAAGAAGTGAAAGGCACTGTAAGCTCATCCTCTCAGTCTGCTGCAATCAGTGTTCCAGCTTGTATTTAAACTGGCTGCTCTGTATGTAGCTTCTGACAGGCTGCACAAGAAGCTCCATATCTCTGAACTATAGGTGGCAGGACCCCCAAATTTTGACCAGTGGTGGGGCACCCCTCCAATTCTGTGACCCCAGGTCACCTTGCTAAAACGAAGCTCGATCTTGGTTTTTTTTTTCTGTGCCAAAAAAAAAAAAAATAGTACATGCACAGTGATCATAAGATCGATAAGATAAGATTCTTTTTGGAAAAGGTGGACTGAGCCCTTAAATCAGCCCTTTAATGACAATATCATTTTTCAGTATGCCTTAAGCCCTGTACACACGACCGGTTTTCCTTTCGGAATAAATTCTGAAGGTTTTCCAGACGCAGTTCCGATGGAATTCCACTCAAGCTGTCTTGCATACACACCAAATTCCAACCGTCCAGAACGCAGTGACGTATAACACGTACGACGGGACTAGAAAACGGAAGTTCAATAGCCAGTAGCCAATAGCTTCCGTCTCGTACTTGCTTCAGAGCATGCGTCGTTTTTGGTACATCAAAACAGCATACAGACGAGCGGTTTTCCCGATAGGAATTGGTTACGTCTGAAAAATTTAGAACATGTTCTATTTCTAGGTCCGTCAGAATTTTCGACGTACAAAAAGTCCGATGGGGCATACACACGATCGGAATTTACAATGAAAAGCTCCCATCTGACTTTTTCTGTCGGACATTCCACTCGTGTGTACACGGCATTAGACTTTTTCATCTTGTTGCAGCTGAACTTGCATACTACAACCTCCAATCTATTATAAGGAAGAACAACCTATTAGAGTATAAGGAGGGGGAGGGGGGTGATAGATGGTAGAATAATTAACAGCCTATTAGATTATAAGAAAGGATACAAAAGTTGGAAGGTCTTACAGCCTATTATAGTTTAAGGGAGAGGTACAGAAGGTGGAAGAGTTTACAGACTATTAAGGCATAGGAAATTATACAGAAGGTGTAAGAGCTTACAGCAGGCATGCTCAACCCCTTGGTTCATGTCCCACATTCTGTCCGATGGCGACCTGCACAGCCTCCTTCGGGTGCATGCCGCTCTACTGAATGATTGGTCCTCTATAATCCTGGCAGATGTCATACACAAGTATGACTTACTATTGAGGCCGGCTCCCCACTCTTCTCTTTCTTTCCTAACACACAGACACAAGGAGGGGAGCCTTTAGCCGAGTGGATTACATTTAGTGGCATCCATACAGGGGTTCTGAAGGTGGATTCTCACAGTTGTGAGATAAGCTTGGTGTCATTCTGGGAGCATGTGAGTGCATTAGGTGTCATTTTATCTTTTCATAATAAAGAAGTTTATTGCACTACTAGGGCATGTGTTTCCCTGGTCTATTGTTTTTTGGTTTAGATTGTCCACAGTCCTTGATTTGGCAATGCAGGGGATGGCTGCAAAGATCTTGATATAGTGAAGGCTGCAACACTGGTTTGGAGCTTTTTCTGGCTGGTCACACCTGAGCGCAAGAGTGGGATTAATGACAATACCATACTGGTGACCCCACAATAGGGAAAAAACTTTTTCGCGGAAGGGAGTTTAACAAGACACGTGGCCACTCATTAAAATTAGAAGAAAAGAGGTTTAACCTTAAACTGCGTAGAGGGTTCTTTACTGTAAGAGCGGAAAAGATGTGGAATCCTCTTCCACAGGCGGTGGTTTTAGCGGGGAGCATCGATAGTTTCAAAAACTATTAGATAGGCACCTGAACGACCGCAACATACAGGGATATACAATGTAATACTGACATATAATCACACACATAGGTTGGACTTGATGGACTTGTGTCTTTTTTCAACCTCACCTACTATGTAACTATAATCAGGTTAATTGTGAATAAACAGAGGGCAAACATCTAACAGGGATTGGTCCCACAGAAAATGATGATCTTAAAGCCCCATACACACTATTAGATTTTCAGCTGATTTTTTTCCTTCAGATTTACCAAAACCATATAATATGAGGTCAAACCTTAGGAGTTTTAATTTGTATGCAATCAGGCAGGCCCTCGCACTACATGGTTTTGGTAAATCTGAAGACAAAAATCAGCAGAAAATCTGATAGTGTGTATGGGGCTTTATTGTTTACAACCTTTATTATGCTATTCAAAATAAAACATTTGAAATTCTGTACTATTTCATTTCATTGTGGCCCGAGAACGGGTACGAGATCGCTTAGGTGGCCCGCACTCTTCAAAAGGTTGAGCACTTCTGGCTTATAGACTATTAGAGTATAAGAAAGGAAGATTTTACAGCCTGTTAGGGTATAAGGGAGGATACAGATGGTGGAAGGTCTTACGACTTATTAGGGTATAAGGGGGAAAAAAGAGTGGAGGAGGTTACAGCCTATCAGGGTATAAGGGAAGAATACAGAAGTTCTTACAAACTAGGGTATAAGAAAGAATGCAGAAAGTGGTTTATAAGAGAGATGCAGAAAGTGGAAATGCTCACAATATATTAGGGTATTCAGGAGTATACAGAATCTGGTAGATTTAGAATCTGTTAGGGTATTAGGGAGGATACAGAAAGCAGTAGGTGGTACAGTCTATTCGGGTGTAAGGGAGGGATACAGAAGGTTAAAGAGCTCACTATCTATTACCATATCAGTGAGGGATAAAGAAGGTGGAAGAGCTCACAATCTAATAACATATCGGTGAGGGATAAAGGAGGTGGAAGAGCTCACAATCTATTAGAGTATAGGGAAGAGCTTACAGTCTACTAGACCAGTGTTTCTCAACCTTTTTTCATTCAAGGCGCCATTTAAAATTATAGACAATCTCAAGGCACCCTTTACAATTATAGACAGTCTTAAGGCACCCCATTCTCAAATGTAAAAAACATTCTCCTAGTTTTACATAATGCAGCAACATCCACACGTAGGACACCCAACGTTAGAGGTGATTTTTTTCTTCCAAAACAAATACACTTTTGCACACTGGTACTGACTATTATTCCAATGTTTCTCTTCTCCATCAATTTCTTTCCATCAGTCAGCTAATGTGACCCCAGTGTTGGGGGAGAGGGGCAGAGGATGGTCAAATAAGGATGTCGAAGAGGTGACAGACATCCTCCTTATGAACTGATGATGTCATTGGTTGTTAGGATGCCAGTGTCTAGAAAGTCGTAATGGTGCATAATGAAAACCTGTGGCTTTGAGTAACTAAAAGGCAGGCTTGATCAACCTGCTGGCTTGTTTACAATATTTGATCAATATTTAGGCATTTTTCCAAGGCACCCCTGAAGAAACCTCAAGGCACCCCGGATACAAAAGCCTGCTTTTTTTAATTATTGGAGTATGTAAAGTGGGTATGCATATGGAAGGGGCTTGGGGTGAGGGGGAGCCAAAACTATTATCCTGTCTATGGCTATATTGGTTTTAATCTGGTCCTGCCAACAACAGAAGGTCCAAGAACAGTCCAGGGTCAGGAATCTGGTTCTGCCAACAACAGTAGGTCCAAGAACAACAGTCGAGGGACAGGTGGTTGAGAATCACTTATGTGTAATGTTGTAGAAGGTGTTGGATCACAATCTAATATTGTTTCTTTATAGCTCCACTGCTTTATCTCCACAAAATACATTGAACACAAATTATTCAGATTCACTTGAATGAGCAAACATCCTATTAAAAATACATAAACTGTACTCATCAAGCTAATATACAGCTGTAATGCTCTATCAGTAATGGGCAGTAGACCACAAAAAGCAATGGGCTCCCCTTCTTGAATGAGTGGCTTTAATGTGCACAGAAGTGGCCTATGCTGCCAGAAAGCGTGCAACAAGAGTCATTATCGGAGTACAAAGAAAATATCCCACAGTGGGGACTGCAGATGGGAGAGTTGCAGATTCCTTGTGTAAACAGCGGTAATGGACGAAACATCTCGGATGTCACATGTAATTTTCATCTTCTCATGATTTCAATTAGCCAGGGCTTATGATCAATTATATTTGTAGGTCACATACCACATGGAAGGAATGACTTGGCACTGAATAAACTACATCAAGCAGTGTGTAGTTAATGCACAGATACAAAAAACATCACCAGCCTTAAAGAGGATAGAGGAGCAAGCTTTGCTATACATTTATAACAGCAGGGGGGCAAACAATCTCCTTCCACTTCAAGTAGAATCACCATGAATAGTCACTTGGTTTGTAGTTACGATGATAATAAGGCATGACCTTGACATTTTTTCTTTTTTACAAGAAAGAGCAAAAACACCCTGGCACCCTTAAAATATCTCATCGCTGCAATTTCCAGAGAAAGAGAAGAAAAACTTAAAAAGGCCAGGTCCAATACCTTCTCCTTCCTGACTATAAACAGGGTCAACACTTCAGAATGTATTTCATGTTAGTATCCCAGTATGTTGTCTTATTGAGAAACACATCTAACTTTTCTGCTAGAACCAAAATGTTGTCTAATCCTTATTTTTCCAACCCTTTTCACAGGTATAGGGTAAATCTAAAATGAAGTCTCCAGCCTGGACTAGTCCTAACTAGGGAAGAGCTCCCGTTTGGGTCCGAAAACAGGTTTTTACCAAACTTTTCTTGTTCAGCTGTTCATCCAAATGCTGAACCTTAAAAGCGTCACTAAACCTAAAAGTTAATAATAAGAATAAGTATTTTTATGTGTGCTGTTTGTGTTTTTGTAAAAGTATTCCAGTCCCAAGAAAATACCTAGTGATCCAGCCAGTTGGTTTAATTTAATTATTACCAGTGGCAATGTTCCCATTGTCTCCCAAAGAGTATGGTGCACTCTGTGTCTTACAAGCTGCCCATATCACTGGCAGGAATACCATCTTGGCAGTAGCAGAGTGAGCATGCTCTTATTCTCTGTCCCATAAGGCATGGGACCAGGGCGCATCACAAGCAAGAACACCTAGTAATTTGTAGTGGATACTCCATGAAGACTCACTGTCATTCATGGGACACCTAATGCACTCAGGGTTATCCCCAACCATGGACTTAGTCCATACAGTAGGGAGAGGAAGTAATCGATACACTCTTCACCATGAGATAATCCAATTCCAAGTTATTTCCTCACCTAGGTTTCGCTGGTTATTGGTTATCCTTGGTTATAGAGGCACAACCCCTCTTTTGATTGGCTCCGTGCTGAGGTTCTCCCCTGGTCGCCACAATGCAGTAAGACATGCTTCCAGAAGGTAGCCAAGGTCCTGTGCACTTCTCTCTCCTCCCTGCCGGAGAGTACCGCGTTTTTTGCGATGTCTTTGACAAAGGTCAAGCCAGTAGTTTGCCTCCACACTGATTGTATGATTGCACAATTGAACTTCAACCTGGTGCCATACCCCCTCGTGGCCGGGTTTACCCTTTGTCGGTCTTGGAGGATAAGGCCATGGGGGAATATGTTGCAGATGCACTTTCTCGAGGTTTCATCTGCAAATCCTCGTCTCCTGATGGTCTGGTTTCTTCTTTGTGGAGAAGAAGAGTGGTGAACTGAGACCTTGTATTGATTATAGGGGTCTCAATCATTTCACAATTAAGAATGCCTATCCGACTCCGTTGATTACGGAGTTATTTGACCGCCTCAAGGGAGCAGCGGTTTTTATGAAGCTTGATTGGAGAGAGGCCCTGGACCCACCTGTCTATGGATTTCATTGTGGAGTTACCCAGCTCCCAGGGCAACACAGTTATCCTTATGGTGGTCGACCGGTTCTCGAAAATGTCTCATTGTATTCCACTTAAGAAGTTGCCCATTTCTAAGGAACTGGCTTCCATTTTTGCTTGGGAGATCTTTCACTTACATGGGCTTCCCAAGGTGATTGTCTCGGACAGGGGTAGTCAGTTTGTGTTATGGGTCTGCCGAGCCTTTTGTGCACAGTTGGGAATTCAGCTTGCTTTCTCCTCTGCGTATCACCCGCAGTCTAATGGGGCCGCAGAACAAGCCAATCAGTCCTTGGAGAAATTCCTACGTTGCTATATTTCTGAAAATCATAACAACTGGTCAGACCTCCTGCCGTGGGCGGAATTTGCTCACAAAGTGGAACCTCGGCTTACGAGCATAATTCGTTCCAGAAGAATGCTCGTAATCCAAAGAACTCGCATATCAAAGCGAGTTTCCCCCTAGAAGTCAATGAAAACGAAAATAATTTGTTCCGCATTGACTTCAATGGCATGCAATACTGCATGCGGCCAGAGGTGGGGAGGTGCCAGAGAGCCTCGGAAACGGCCAGAAAGGCCGGAGGACACCTTGGCTGACCCCGGCAAACCTCGGAGAGAGGTTTGCCGAGGTCAGCCGAGCTATCCTCGGGCCTTTCTGTGCATTTCCGAACGGCGCCGATCGGCTACGGCGCCCCCCCATCTCAGGCCAAATGTGGTACTGCACACGCTTTGGCCTAAATCATGCTTGTTTTGCGAGACAACACTCGCAAAAAGAGTTACGATTTTTAAAAATACAGTGCTTGTATTGAAAAACGCTTGTTAACTGTGTTACTCTCAATCCGAGGTTCCACTGTAGTGCTTCGAATCCTGCTTCCCGATTCCCCATTTATGGCGAACTATGGTTTCCAACCTTTCATGTTGCCTGACTCATTTGTTCCGCAGAGTATTCCTGCGTTAGAGGAGCATCTCCGTGGGCTTCGTTCCACTTGGGCACAAGTCCAGGAAGCTTTGCGACAGGCTAATGATAGGTACAGACTCCATGCTGACCGCAGATGCCTGCCTGCGCCTTCCTACCAGGTTGGGGACAGGGTCTGGCTGTCATCTCACAACCTCCGACTTCGTGTTCCATCTCTGAAGTTCGCACCTCGGTTTATTGGGCCTTTCAATATTCTTCGCAGGATTAACCCAGTGGCTTACGCATTCGACCTTCCTTTTAATATGCGTATCTCAAATGTATTTCATGTCCCTTATTAAAACCTTTGGTCTGCAACCACTTTACCACCTCGTGCCTCGTTCTCACCCTGTACAGGTTAAGAACTATGAGGAGTATGAAGTACAGTCCATTGTTGACTCCCATAGGTTCCGTGGGCGCATTTGGTACCCGGTGCATTGGAAAGGTTATGGTCCGGAGGAACGCTCTTGGGTCTCATTCTTGGACGTACATGCCCCTGTCCTCCTCCATGATTTCCATAGATGTTTTCCCCTCAAGCCTGGTGGTCCTTCGAGGGGGGGTTAGTGGGGGAGGGGGTACTGTCACGGCTGGGCTCAGCCTTCCCTTCTCTGAGCTGGCCGCTCAGCTGTCGGCTAATTGCCAGCTCCTATCTCTCCACAGTGACTCACCTGTTGATGATATCCTGCTCGTCAGTGCTGCATACTTAAGCCGTCCAGCCCAGATGATCTCTTCCTTCACCTTGGTCACATCTCTAGAGACGCTTGCCTGTGTTCCTGTTAAAGACTTGCTTGGCTGACATTCCTTCTGGCTTCAGATTCTGCTTGCTGTTCCTTCTGGCTCCAGATCTGGCTCCCTGACATTTTGGCTTGCCTGACTATCCATTCTGGTTCCTGAACTCTGGCTATGTTTTGACTAAGTTTACTGTTTACCTTTTTTTTATTATTATTAAACAAGTGAGATATAACTGTACTTCTGTCTCACTCTGATTCATGGTTTCTGACAATCAACAGTGATCCATTTAAAAATCTTATTGTTAATAAAAAAAAAAAAATAGATGGATGTGGATGCAATAAATATAATGCTCATGCTGTGACAAAAGCACTGAGAAGGCCAGTTTGGTTAGAAAAGGGTGTCTTTTGGACCAGAGAAACTAAGATCAATTAGGGCACTGCTGGCTGAGGTCACACGATACATTTTCCTACATTCACTGCTGGGAAGAGATTTAGTTGTGAGAGCTGGACAATGCAGGATCTATTTTATGTACTATGTGTCATTTCTGAGGACAAACTGTTGAAGTTATTTATCTGGAACTTTTGATCATGTTTTCCTCCAGCACAATAAAGCTGAACTGCTGTGAGCACTCTTGCTGCTAGTAAATAAACAAAAATATGTATTTAGGACTCTACCCCAAGAAACAATGAAAGCAAGCATGCTCCTATTACACTGCACAAAATTCATCTGATCTGTGCAGTAAAACCTCCAGGGAATTTAAAAATCAGTTTTCCGTTATAACAAAAGCAAACTATGCAAAAGTATTGAAGGTTAGAACAAACTTTGCATGCCAATTGTTTTCCTTTGGCGTTATTGTTTTTTTTTTGTTTTGTTTTTTATAGAGCAGTACACCATTATACCTTTTTGCAAAGCTCAATCAGTAAGTTATCTGTTGAGCCATTGGGGGTTATTTACTAAAGGCAAATCCACTTTGCACTACAAGTGCACTGCAAGTGCACTTGAAAGTGCACTTGGAAGTGCAGTCGCTGTATATCCGAAGGGGACATGCAAGGAAAATAAAAAACAGCATTTTAGCTTGTATGTGATTGGATGATAAAATCAGCAGAGCTTCCCCTCATTTCAGATCTTCCCCTCAGATTTAAAGAGACTGCGCTTCCAAGTGCACTTTCAAGTTCACTTGCAGTGCACTTGTAGTGCAAAGTAGATTTGCCTTTCGAAAATAACCCCCCTTGTGTCCTTTTGGGCCCCAGGCTCCTTACATCAGTCTATACAAACAGTGTAGGTACACTATACAAACAACAAGGTCCACATTAGAGTCCCCCTTACATCATGGTTCCCAATAAAGACCTCTCTTACATCACAGTCCCGTTAACATCCGAGTCCCTGTCAGAGTTTTACTTACATCAGAATTCCCATTAGATTCCCTTTTAAGCTGGGTTCACACTATTGCGAATTGGATGCGGGTTTCACCGCATCCAACTCGCATGTCAGGAGCCTGGGACTGGCTTTCAATGGAGCCCATTCATACAGCTCTGGGACTGCTGTGGAGCGAATTGCAGTAGTAGTAGTAGTCCTGTGCGTCTTCTGGTCCGTTTCAGGTCTGAATTAAGCCAAAAATTCGGACTGAAATTGGAGCTGAAATGGTGAACAGGGACACACCTGACCCCTGCTGTGAGTCGCTCCGCACAGAAATATGAAACCAGCCTTACATCACAGTCCTCATCAGAGTCCCTATGAGGGTCACCCTTATATCAGTAAATTATATATAAAAATTGCGCTAGGTGGTAAAACTATGTGTTACCTGTTGCGCAAAAAAACAAACAAATAGAAAACAGCTGCACTCACAAATACTCCAATACATCGGTATATATTTTAAAAAAAACTTCTCTCTAGTGTGTTGCATTATCGTATCTTCAGTAACATTAAAATAAATGACATAATTCATAATTCCATACAGATATTAAAAAAGTTAGTGCACGTGTCCATCTGTGAATAATGGATCCACCAGTGCTAAATTTTTAACATGCTTCCACCCCTGGTGCTGTAAATACCTTCACCTTTAAAATGCTCTTACCAGATTGTTAGACCCGCAAAAGCTAAGGTCAAATCACACTAATTAAATCAATCCCCACGGCTGGTGGCTCCAAAAGACTTTGCTGCCTTTAAAAACATCAACTCCTATCAAAAGGAGGAATGCTGTCAGTGTATTAGTGTTCCCCCTTGCATTAGGGCCACCATTAGAGTCAAAGTCTCCATTGGAGTACTCCCCTATGTCAGGGTCTCCATCAGAGTCTCACCTCACATCTAAGTCCCCATCAGATTCCCCCTTACATCAGAGTCCCCCCTTACATCAGCATCCCTATCATACTGCCCCTTACATCAGCATCCTCATCATAGTGCCCCTTACATCAGCATCCTCGTCATAATGCCCCTTACATCAGCATCCCCACCATAGTGCTCATTACATCAGGGTCCTCATCATAGTGCTCCTTACATCAGGGTCCTCATCATAGTGCTCCCTACATCAGCATCCCCATCATAGTGCTCCTTACATCAGGGTCCTCATCATAGTGCTCCTTACATCAGGGTCCTCATCATAGTGCTCCTTACATCAGGGTCCTCATCATAGTGCTCCTTACATCAGCATCCCTACCATAGTGCTCCTTACATCAGCATCCCCACCATAGTGCTTCTTACATCAGCATCCCCACCATAGTGCTCCTTACATCAGCATCCCCACCATAGTGCTCCTTACATCAGCATCCCCACCATAGTGCTCCTTACATCAGCATCCCCATCATAGTGCTCCTTACATCGGCATCCCCATCATAGTGCTCCTTACATCGGCATCCCCATCATAGTGCTCCTTACATCGGCATCCCCATCATAGTGCTCCTTACATCGGCATCCCCACCATAGTGCTCCTTACATCAGCATCCCCACCATAGTGCTCCTTACATCGGCATCCCCATCATAGTGCTCCTTACATCGGCATCCCCATCATAGTGCTCCTTAAATCGGCATCCCCATCATAGTGCTCCTTACATCAGGGTCCTCATCATAGTGCTCCTTACATCGGCATCCCCATCATAGTGCTCCTTACATCAGCATCCCCATCATAGTGCTCCTTACATCAGCATCCCCACCATAGTGCTCCTTACATCGGCATCCCCATCATAGTGCTCCTTACATCGGCATCCCCATCATAGTGCTCCTTAAATCGGCATCCCCATCATAGTGCTCCTTACATCAGGGTCCTCATCATAGTGCTCCTTACATCGGCATCCCCATCATAGTGCTCCTTACATCGGCATCCCCATCATAGTGCCCCTTACATCAGCATCCCCATCATAGTGCTCCTTACAGTACATCAGCATCCCCATCATAGTGCTCCTTCCATCAGCATCCCCATCATAGTGCTCCTTACATCAGCATCCCCATCATAGCGCTCCTTACATCGGCATCCCCATCATAGTGTTCCTTACATCAGCATCCCCATCATAGTGCTGCTTACATCAGCATCCCCATCATAGTTCTCCTTACATTAGCATCCCCACCATAGTGCTCCTTACATTGGCATCCCCATCATAGTTCTCCTTACATTGGCATCCCCATCATAGTGCTCTTTACATCAGCATCCCCATCATAGTGCTCCTTACATCAGCATCCCCACCATAGTGCTCCTTACATCAGCATCCCCATCATAGTGCTCCTTACATCAGCATCCCCATCATAGTGCTCCTTACATCAGCATCCCCACCAAACGAATAAGCTGTGAAGGTTTTAAATGTGTCACCTTTTTACAATTTTGGTCTCGTATTTTTATACTATTTTGTAAGACACTTGTAACATGGTGCAGTCTCATCTTTTAGGTTTAATGGTAAATGGTAAATTTAGAGTTTATGTTGTGGTTTTTGCATTAAAAAAAAAAAAATAGTAGTTTGTCCTAAAAATATAGATTTAGTTATTATTAGTGCAAGTAGCAAGCAATATACAATTGGGACAGTCTTATTTTAATTCTATAGGTTCTCTGCTTTCAGAATATTACAATTTTTTCAGCTTTAGTACATTTTTATTAAATTTGCATGTCTGTAATGTTTTTTTTCTTACATTATTATATAAGCAGCATATGGATAATGACCTGGTGGGGTGGGGGGCAAAGCTAACTGTTTGCCTAGGGCACATTTTGGTCTTAATCCAGCTCTGCACTTGGGGCAAAGGAACTTGATGACAAGAACATAACAGAAATCCAGGTCAGAGGGAGAATGAAAATCTGAGCACGGCGTGAACAGTGAGCAGATACAGGGTTGGAACAGATTATCATGAATATACTACAGTATAGCATGTTGCCAGCGGGTGGTAGATGGCTCCCAGCAGAGCACAGGGACCCGAAGCGCCTGGTCTGCACCAGATTTGTTAAAGGTACACCTGAAGTTGTGTAACAATACAACTCCCATATAGACCCTCAGGATTGCATAGCTTGACACCTTCAGCAGACAAACAGGAACAGAGCACCAGTGCTCAGCAGACAGACATATAGCCACAGACCAGACTGACAAAACAGCTCTGACCGGAAAAACACACCAGACTTGAGACGTTAAAAGGGGACACATACCATACTCATTACATATACAATAAAGACATAAAGACACTACAGTCCATTTGCAGCAAAAGAAAATCTTTCCAACCAGCCAGTTTTGAAATGTCACTATGCAGTCCCCTGCCCTGGGCTGGCTTCATTTAGTATATACTGTAGCTCTGCTGTAGCCAGCTGAGCTGCAACTTATTATTTAGGTCTGATAAGGTTTATCCATATACTTAGGGACTGATTGCTTCTGCATGACTTTGTAAGACCGATCAAAAAATAGAGTTCACAGCCGATGACCGATCATTGTACTGGCCAGCTGCCAGTACCATGTGATCACTGTGACCAATCACAGCAGATCACATGACAATTGTAAAAAATGAATGGCTTTGATTCATGCCATTCATTGTGTTACAACTGTGTTGCTAGCTGTAATTGGTCACAGTGATCGCATAGTAAAGACAGGGCCAATCACAGCCCATCTGTACCAAGTGATTCGCTATGGCCAATCACAGCTAATCACAATACACACTGAATGAATCAAATTTCATTCAGTAAACATGGTTGCTATATGCAATCGTAACGTGTAAAAAATAAAAATCCTGATCATTTCCCCAGAATAGTAGAGTGTTACTATGGTAACACTGTATTGCTCCGGTCACAGTATGTTTAAAAAAATGATGAAAAAGGAAATAAATGTAATAAAAAAAGAGAAAAAAAAAAATCAAAAATGTTTTTTTTTTGTCTGATTACTGCCACACTAGTTATATGATGATGCTGTATTGCACTGATGACAGGATGTAAAAAATAAATTGTGAAAAAAACTTTTTTTTTTACATTTCTTAAAGTAATTGTAAAGGCTCGTTAAAAAAAAAAAATAACAAACATGTCATACTTACCTCCTCTGTGCAATTGGTTTTGCACATAGCAGCCCGGATCGTCCCTCCTTGCTGCTCCTGGCCCCTCCCTCCTTTGAGTGCCCCTTAGCCAGCAGCTTGCTGGCTAAGGGGCAGTGGGGGGTAGTGGGGGGGCTGCTACACACAATAGGTTTTTTTTATAAGATAAAAAACCTTCTACCTTTACAACTCACTTAATTTTCCAAAAAATTACAACTTCAAAAAACTTGCAATGCCTCTTACTAAATCTCTTGGGATGTCTACTTTCCAAAAAGGGGTCATTTGGAGGATATTTGCACTGTCCTGGCATTTTTGCGTCTCAAGAAATGAGTTTGATCAATTTCCATATATATATATATATATATATATATATATATATATATATATATATATATATATACCATAGTTTGTGAACTCAATATCTTTCCTACAGAATAAATAATATACACTGATTTGGGTTATTTTCACCAAAGAAATGTAGCAGAATACAGTTTGGCTTAAATTTATAAAGAAAGATTATGTGTTATAATTTATTACGATAAATATGATAAATATTTATTAATTTTTAACAAAATTTTTGGTCTTTTTTATGGTTTATTTAGCAAAAAAAAAAAAACTGTAGTGATTAAATATCACCAAAAGAAATCTCTGTTTGTGTGAAAAATATGAGTACAGTGTTGCGTGACCATGCAATTGTCATTCAAAGTGCGACAGCACTGAAAGCTGAAAACTGGCCTGGGCAGGAAGAGGGTGCCCGGTATTGAAGTGGTTAAAGACTCTGACTGCTCACACAGGGTTACAGATTTACAGGCTGACCCCTCTTTCTATAGCATTATTTTTTAGACTGCTATTATAGGGCCTAAAACTGCTGGAACAAAAATTTTTCAGGAAGCTGTTCTCCAAAATGTTGTGTCTTGAGTATTGTATGACACTCATTTGTTTAAAATCGGCAATAATCTTCAAAAGACATTCCTAGACTGAGCTTGAGTTTGTCAGTGTACTTCTGGGACTAGAAACAGGGCTGACAGCCTCTGAACAGGTAAGGGGGACCCGGTTTATTTCCAGTGACCCCCATCGGGAGTTAAGGCTACACGTGGAAGCTCAAAAATAGGTGATTTCCTAGCCTGGTTCATACTGCCATTGCTCATCGCAACCAACAGAAGATTGTGGATGGATTTTGTTTGTGCTTTATGGACTGTTTTTGCAGGGGAGGACATTGCCAGTACATGTGCATTTTTGGCTGGCAAGCAGGGGATTGTTTGGCACAGCAGGTGGAGCCCATAACATTATGACCACTGACAAGTAAAGTGCATAACATGAACTATCTCTTTACAATGGCATTTGAAAGTGGGTGAGATATATTAGGTGAGTGAACATGTTGTCCCTGTGTTAAATACGGAAAAAATGGGAAAGTGTAATTTTTTACACAATTTTGACAATGGTTACACGGTAATGGCTAGACGATTAAGTCAGAGCAAGTCCAAAACTGCAGTTCTAGTGGGATGTTCCTGGTCTGTGGTGGTCAGGACCTACCAAAAGTGATCCAATTGTAGCACCCTGGAGTTTATTCAGGGAGCTCCTCACAAATTTACTTGCCAAGAGTAGTTATCTTGATAGGGATCTATTGATTTCTCCCTAAGCTTGGCCTTGTTGCGCTTTTCTCTTCTACCACTAGGTGGCCGGGTACTTGGTGGTATTAGATCTGAGAAGGGCAACCCAAGGTCAGGTTATAGGTATGTGGGTGTCCCAGCCAATGGGCCGAGGTTCTCTTGAATCCCTTGGCCTGCTGGGAGAGACTATATATTTGGGTGAGGTCAGGTGATCTGTGTTCTGTATCACCAAGACTGCCATCTGGGTGGACGTGTGTTGTCTGCCCCGGGCTGCTAGGCCGGAGATTGGGCCTATCCCGGGGCATCTGGCTGCCAGGCTGTGTGAGGGCCCATCCAAAAGTAAGAGGGCAGCGCAGGGTTGGGACTGCAGCTTGTAGTTCAACCAAAAGTGACAGTTCTGCCGGCTGGTGAACTGTCAGTGGTCGGAGGTAGAATGGAAGCTGTCACCACAAAGGGACCAATCGCCTTTAGCAGGGACCACAGTGAGTAACTGAAGCAAGTACCGGAAACATATTCTCACCAAAGGGCATGGTGGAGAATCGGGAAACTTCAGGTGGTGATCGAGTCAGGGACCCAACCAGCGGAGGAGACGCTTGCAGAGCAGCCTTGTGTGTCAAGCCAGGGACCCAGCCGGTTAGCAGGGGTGAAGATTGAGGAGTATCTGGGACCCAGCAGAGAAGCTGGGGTGACGCTTGCGGAGATACCACCGCAAACCTTGGAGGAGCTCAAGGGATTCATAGTCAGTGAATCAGAGGATCTAGTGACAGACCAGGAGCTCAGTATTGAAGAACGTCAAGGAGCAGTTGTAAGGGAGCTGAAAAAACTGATACGTTTGAGTTAGCAACTGCTAAAGGACTGTTACTATAGGAGACAGCAATCCTGCACGTGCAGAAGTGGCGCCTTGCTGGGGCCTTTCCCTGCATGGCTGTTCCCCTATTGAAGTCTCGGAGTCTGCCAATTGAGTTCGCAACTATCTAAGGGTATCCTGGCCCTAACCCTCTTTCCCCCAAAATATATAAAAAGGACTGTCAAAAGAAATAAAACCTATTTTACATCCAAGAAGTGTCTGGCGCCCAATGACTTTCAACATTTTTACACCCACTATGCCTCACAACCCACCACATATTGAAGCATGTCAGCTTTCTTTGGCCTTGGAAGTTCTCATTAGACCAAAAGAGGTAAAAGACCTTGCTACACAAGAAAGAAAAGTTGGCGAACCAGCGACATGGATGGTCAAGGCTCATAAATGCACATGGGGAGCGAAGGCTAGACCATGTAGTCCGTCCCAATAGAGGAGCTACTGTAGCTCAAAATGCTGGAAAAAGCTAATGCTTGTTCCCATTGAAATGTTTTAGAACACACAGTGCATCGCAGTTTGTTGTGTATGGGGGCTGTGCAGCTGCAGACCGGTCTGGGTGCCCATGCTGACCTGTGTCCACAGCTAAAAGCACTTACAATGGGCATGTGAGCATCAGACCTGGATCACAGAACAATGGAAGAAGGTGGCCTGGTCTGATGAGTCAGGCTTTTTTTCTTTAACATCATGTGGCTAGCCGGGTGCGTGTGCATCGTTTACCTAAAGAAGAGATGGCACCAGAATGCACAATGGCAAGATGGCAAGCGGGTGGAGGCAGTATAGTGCTTTGTCTTGAGGTGTCCATGCCTCGATGGGTCAGGGCCATAGGCCTGCGCAGGGGGTATGCTGAATGTGCCTGGGAACACCCTAACGCACACCATCTGTGAGCATTAGCACTCTGTGTGCCTACAGTAAGATTGGAAAGATCTCCCACTGATCTCTGCCATAAGAGTGTGTATCTGTGTGTGCGTATATACTATATATATATATATACACACACTCATGTGTGTTTGAGCTTCGAGGTGCACACCCTAATGCAGTAGACTGCACAAACCTATGGTCAGGGCTGTTTTGGTGGCAAAATGTAAATACAGTATAATATATATATATGTATACACAGTATATTGTACAGTATATTATATGGAAAAGTTCCAGTTGACGGCTCCAGCATGTAAAGCAGCAGCTTCCAAACCAGAAGTAATTCTTTTTTTATTTTCACTAGTAGACAGAAATGAGTGTGTGTGGATTCTGTTTGTTGTGTGTACATATTCCCTCCAGGGACTTAGCTCAGAAATAGAATTATATGGATCGATATTGTGAAAGGTAATAAATAAATCACTAAGTCTTCCATAGAAATGTATGCTGTGAAAACTAACATGATACTGAAAGATTCCAGGCTCATGTTTTATCACCAAGATGGCCCTCGTCCAGACACAAATATCGGCGTGTTCCTCTTGTTAATGGAAACTGCACTGCACATTCTGTGAGATATAGGTCACTCTCTTCTTGATTATAATATAAATGGAGTTTTAATTAAAAATCTGACCTACTCCTTCTGGCAGCATGTCATTGGATTGACCTCAAAGCCTTGTAAATTCCTAACAGTCTGTTAATTGTGAGTGAGATCAGTTAGGTGCAGTTAGTTTGACAAGGCAAAAAATATCCATACTCTGCATATTTAGTTTTAAGGCCTCATGTACACTGGACATTTTTAACGTGGCTATAAGGGGCATCTGGTGATTCTTTTTTTTTGCCTCTAAATGCCCCTGCATATTAGCTTATGTGCCCATGCACACAAAGGTGTTTAGAGGAGTTTAGAGGCAGAAAAAACCCCACAGTCAGCACGTCCAGGAGTAGCGACGTTTTGGCACGTCCCAACGCACCAAAACACGCATTTATTTTAGAAGCGTCTAGCACTTGAGCATTAATTAATTTCAATGGCCAGAATAAATTATTATTCTGATCAATGAAATGGATTAGCGCCGAAGCGCTTGATGCGCCTATATTCATTATACGTGTTTACAAGCGGCAATCGTTTTTTTCTGCCAAAACGCCAGGAGGAAAGGCTTCTAGGAGGGATTGCAAAACGTCCAGTGTGCATGAAGCTAATTGTTTTATTATTATTATCATTATTATTATACAGAATTTATATAGCGCCAACAGTTTGCGCAGTGCTTTACAACATGGGAAGGCAGAAGCATAGTCCAGGGGCAAGCCAGGGGTCAGTGCAGGCAGAGTTCGGGCAAAGATGAGGGCAGATTGGGTCGGCATCGGGTCAGCAATACAAGAACAGATACACAGATGCTTCAGGAACGTAATAGACCAAGCGGCACTGACACAAGGCACTAGTACAGTGTAAATAGCCCGCCTGGCGCCAATGCGCATTTACACATGCACACATGCATGAACCTGTGTGCACGATCGCGCACCCTAACGCCCCCACCTGCTAAACGGCCACATACAGGACTCACTGGAACCATGCACCTGCGCACAAACATGCGTCTTTCTGACAGAAAGATAGCTTCTGTCTCTCATGTTTGACATATACACAAGCCTAGAACAAGGAAAGATACCCCCTAAATGGGACTTTGACAGACCACCAACTCTATGATAAAAAAATGTCTTTACTGATATAAGATAAAAAGACGTAACAGCATCTACAAAATACATAAATACATTACATGAAAAACTATACAAAAAATACACAAATACAGATCATAATATCATATGTACTCTCCAAGGGGTGGTGTATCCTGATACCCGATGCGTTTCCAGTATTCTGATACCTTCATCAGGGATTGAGAGTTGAGTATATTTACATATGTATAAATTCTGATGGGATGATTCTATGTTCACAGAGCACCAAAGGCGATTAAATCAAGTAAAAAGTTCCATGGACGATGGAAGAGTTATGAGTGTACTGTGTTTCCAGCATCAGTGAATGTTATTCAGAGCTGCATGGGATGGATGGTCGTGGGAGGTTTTAGTGTGGGCTACATACAAGCGAATGAATATCCAGGCATCCCAATGTGGATATGTCCTGTGGATGTCCAGGTCCAGTATATGGTGTGCCTTCTGTGTGTCAGTGCCTGCCAGCCTATTTACAGGGGATCACTCATAAGGCCATGGTGCTGCATATTAGATCTGGAGAAGTGAAGCTGAAACTATTCAGCTACAGTACAAATTAAGCCCTGTATGTGAAAATTGCTCCTTCCACCAGAAGCTTCTGGGAGAGGTGTTTTTTTGTATGAAGAATTTATTTTAAAATGTATCTAGTCCAAAGAACAAAAATTTTAAATATTGCAGCTTACAAGACTTTAGATGTGGTAGCTGCATTAGTTGTATTTTTTTAGCTTTTTTTCCCTTAATCTTCAACTGGTGATCCTGCCAGTACCACACTTTCTGTAGTAGGATGACAAAGGTTGCTCGCTTTACTTGTTACATGGAGGAGCAGAGTTGTCAGAAGATGTGTGTCCAGACCACAGATCACTTCCCCTTCTTCTCATCTCTGTAGCATAAAGATGAGGTGTTCTGTAGTTCACATAGGAAAACTGGATAGGGCTGATAACAGTGCATAGGACAACACTGGAATTCTGGCAGGAGCAACATGAATATTTTTCACCTATCAGTCTTTACATATACTTTAAAGAACTGTACTCAGAATATGTATCTGCTATTGCTGAAGTGCTGGTAACCTGGATGTCAAGCCGATCCAGTGTTCTTAGCACTCCCCTGATCCCAGACCAAGAATGCAGGTTAGAAGTTCTGACTTTATAATCTGCATGCTTGACCTCGAATGGTCAGTAAATGCAAAATATATTGAAGCGAAAGACAGACAGACAATTAGTATTCTTACAAGGTCAGCAATGCCAGCTCCATATTTACAGGTATCTCAATTGTATTTCATAGGGTTTAGTGAAACTGAAAATGTGTCCCTTGCAGTGTGGGTATTTAAAACTAAGGATCATTTTTAACTTTTCTGGAGTTGGGCTTTAAGTGTCTAGCAGTATCTTGCAGATGGCTGCTCAGCTGTCGGCTAATTGCCAGCTCCTATCTCTCCACAGTGACTCACCTGTTGATGATATCCTGCTCGCCAGTCCTGCCTACTTAAGCCATCCATCCCAGATGATCTCTGTCTTCGCCTTTGTCACATCTCTAGAGACGCTCTCCTGTGTTCCTGTTAAAGACTTGCTTGGCTTGCGTTCCTTCTGGCTCCAGATCCTGCTTGCTGTTCCACTACGCTCATCTCTGGCTTGTCTGACTATCCTGATAATTATTTCCAGAGAGTGCTTATTTCCAGAGCAAATAAAGGCTGGTGGATACTGGCTCATAGCTTTATCCTGATACTCTGCTGCAGGGACGGACCGGGGGGGGGGGCAACTGGGCAATTGACCCCCCCCTGAAAATATCACTGACTGCAGTCCCAATTCCCGATTCTCTCTCTCTCTCTCTCTCTCAGTATCATCACCAGCCAATCAGTGGCACCGAGAGAGACTCTGTGCTATTGTAATAATTATGCGGCCGCGCTGGACCAGGAAGAGGTGGGTGGAGCCGCGCCGCTGGCTTGGCCTCTGTGTTTCCTGCACTGGTTGCTAGTGCCTGGGCCACCTGGCGTCTAGCAACCAGTGACGTCAGTGAGTCACATCGGAGCTGCCGCTGCGATGGGGAGAGCGAGAGAGAGCCCCAGCATTCAGAGCAGGGCCTTCTTCTGACTCCGCCCCTGAGTGAGAGTGTTGGCTCCACCCTCCTCGGCTCTTCCTCCCTCCATCTTCTCCACACTGCAGGCCTCTGCCCCTGAGTGAGTGTTGGCTCCACCCACCTCCTCCCTCCATCTTCTCCACACTGCATTACAGAGCGGCGTGAGCTTAAAACTTGTTCAATGTTAACCCCTTCAGCTCTGGAAAGTTTTATCCCCCCCCAGGCCCCCCTTCATGAACAGGCCATTTTTTGCGCTCCGTTACTTTAACTGACTGACAATTGCGCGTTTGTGCGACGCTGTACCCAAATAAAATTGATGTTCTTTTTTTCCCACAAATAGAGCTTTCTTTTGGTGGTATTTGATCACCTCTGCCGTTTTTATTTTTTGCGATCTAAACAAAAAAAGAGCGACAATTAAAAAAAAAAAGCAATATTTTTTACTTTTTGGTATAAAAAAAGTCTTCATCAGTTTAGACCAATATGTATTCTGTTACATATTTTTGGTAACCCCCCTCCCAAAAAGCGTATACTGATTGGTTTGCACAAAAGTCATAGCATCTAAAAAATAAGAGATAGAGTTACGGCATTTTTATTTATTTTTTGGCGGCGATCAGTGATTTTTAGCGGGACTGCAACATTGCAGCAGACAGATAACTGACACGTTTGACACTTTTTTGGGGACCAGTGACACTAATACAGTGATCAGTGCTAAAAATATGCACTGTCACTGTACTGATGACACTGGCTGGGAAGGGGTTAACATCAGGGGTGAGCAAAGGGTTAAGTGTGTCCCTAGGGGGTGGTGGCTAACTGGGCGGGGGATGGATTCACTACTAGATGAACAGAGTGCTCCATGTTCCTGATTAGCAGGAACACAAGATCACTCTGTTCATCTCTGACATCGGCAGACCGCTGTTCCTACACTGTGGGGAGCGATTGCGGATGGCCGGCGGACATCGCTTCCGCCAGACGCGGTGATTAGCTCCTCCTCTGGCCAATTAGCGAGCGCGCCTTCGCTGGCTATTGCACAAAATGGCGTACAGGTATGTCATTTCGCGCAATAGAGCCGACCTGCTGCAATATATGTACTGCAGCTGGTCAGCAAGTGGTTAATCTAATTACAATGCAGGATACTGATTTAAATATTCTGTTATATATATATATATATATTCTGTTCTGTATACAAACTGCGTATGATGTTTGTAATAATAAAGTTATATGTGGTTAAACATATCCTGTCTGTTTGTAATGTAATAATCTAATCTGGAATGATAAATTTGTCACTGTTTTAAACAAGGTTAGGACTGTATGATACATTAAATACAGTTCTGTAAGCAACACACCTTATTTTCTGGCAGTGCCCTTCCTGAGACCAGACTCTGGATCTGCCCCTGCTCTGCTGTGGGTTCCTGATATAGTCTATGGCAGTGATTTTCAACTGGTACTCCACAGAAATCCATAAGTTTAGGCTCTTTAAGTAGATCTGTTCTAGAAAAATTTACTTTATCCTTAAGTCAGTCACTGATGAGACTGAATGCTTTTTCCAAGTTATATTTACACATGAATAGACATTGATGACAAGTGGACATATTTTTCATATAGATGGAAGTTCCATGATAAAAGAGCCATACAACATAAAATGTGCTTTCAAGGATGCTGGTAACAGAATTTATTGATGTTTTTTTTAGAGAGGCCATGCATCAAAGGATAGGCTTCTCATCAAGAGAAAAACTGGATGAAAGAAATCAGTGCAAAATTTGGGTTGCTGCCTATAGTGAGTGACCAGTAAAATTATTTGTTTCATTTAACCGGAGTAATAAATTAAACTTCATTGGTCACTATTGGCAACTCTTTTCTTTCCCTTTCTTTTTTCCTTTATTCATTTCTTTCCCTTTCTTTCTTCTTTACTTCCTTTCCTTTTTTTATTTCTGTCCCTTTCATTATTTTCCTTTTTCTTTGTTTCCCTTTCTATCTTCCTTTATTTCCTTTTTCTTTCTTTTTTTCTTTCTTTCTTTCTTTCTTTCTTTCTTTCTTTCTTTCTTTCTTTCTTTCTTTCTTTCTTTCTTTCTTTCTTTCTTTCTCTTGCCTTCTTTCCCTTTTCTTTCTCTTGCTTTCTTTCTCATGCCTTCTTTTCCTTGTTTTTTCTTTCTTTCTTTCTTTCTTTCTTTCTTTCTTTCTTTCTTTCTTTCTTTCTTTCTTTCTTTCTTTCTTTCTTTCTTTCTCGCTTTCTTTTCCTTGCTTTTTTCCCTTGCTGTGAGCATCCTTTGTGATCCTGAGCATCCTTTGTCTTCTTGTCTTTCTATTACAGAAAGTGTTTCTTTCCTTTGCTTTATTTCTTTTGCGTTCTTTCTCTTACTTTATTTCCCTTGCTTTCCCTCCCTTCCTTCCTTCCCTGTTGTTTTTAATACAAAAAGCTGTCCTATAGATGTAGCAGTTAGGAGGTTAAGACAAACCATTTAGGGGTGATTACAATGGTCGCTTTTTATTTATTTTATTCCCAAAAAAACTTTATGTCAAAAGGAAAAAAACTGGTGCTGTAACTGCTCAAAGAGAGTTATGCCGCATACACACGAGCGGACTTCTCGTCGGACTGAACTCTGAAGGACTTTTTGATGGAG
Organism: Lithobates clamitans; assembly: GCA_037952925.1. Lineage (NCBI taxonomy): Eukaryota > Metazoa > Chordata > Amphibia > Anura > Ranidae > Lithobates > Lithobates clamitans. The sequence goes on along the minus strand of JBBGZY010000187.1, from coordinate 5,859,310 downwards.
TTCCGATGAAACGGACTTGCCTACACACGATCCCACCAAATTCCGATCATTTTGAACATGATGATGTACGACTGGACCAGAAAAGGATGTTCAATAGCCAGTAGCCAGTAGCCTAAGGTCCATCAGATTTTTCTACAGAAAAGGTCCGATGAAACCCACACACGATCGGAATGTCCGACGGATTCGTTCTGTCTGACCTTTTCTGCCGGAAAGTCCGGTCGTGTGTACACGGCATTAGATGGAGTTTGGCTTCAGTGTGTTTAGTGTATCTAAATCTACCAGAACATCTAACACCCCCCTCCCCACAGTCTGTCAATGCTGCTGTCCAAATGTATCTGTTGCTCCTTCATCCAGAGTTGGGGCAATATAATACAGGAGGTGTGCTACTGTCCAGATCACCAGACAAAAACAGAGGGGGAAAAAAATCAAAAAAAGAACACAAATGCAGTCACCACATGGTTCTTTAGGCAATACCTACACTTTCATTTTATAGCACCACCATTTTAATAACAATACAAACAATACTTATATTTGACAATCCAATACAAGCGTACTTGAAAAATCTCCTTTCATGTTGTGAGTTCTGCCTGTCTGCTGGCCATCTCTTTATACAACTTTTTGGATTCCCTGCATGCTTTGCAGCTTCTCCTCTGCTGTTTACTTATATTCCTAAGGACTACATATCCCATGGTACCTTGCTGCCTGCAAGCAGCGAATCCTGTATTGACCCCTCTTCCTCCCAGCTCCTATGTCATTTAGAAGACAGACTCTGTGAAATATGTGACACAGCAGTTGCTACTCGCATACCATAGTGAATATATGTCACAGAATTCAAGGAAGTATATGTGAGGGGATCTTTGCAAGGTTACAAACGTGAAGATCACTCATATGAGAGCTGCACGATTAATCGTTAAGAATCGGTATCGCGATTTTTTCCCCGTTGCGATCTTGAAAAATGTATTTCCTGATTCTTTCTATGCAGAGAATTCTCTCTGCTCTGCTAAAGCCGACAGCCGTCAAAAGAAAGGAAAAAAATGGGCAGTCTGCCAAGAATCACAACATTCTTTAGCAGTGAAACTTATAAAGTATACACATTGTAACAATATGTCCTTTAGATCAAAGGAATACACTTTGGTGTGTAAATGAGGGACGTTTAACCACTTAAACACAAACCTTTTTCTGACATTTGTTGGTTTAAAATTAAGTTTTTGCTAGAAATTTACTTAGAACCCCCAAACAATATGTTAATCTTTTTTAATAGAGACCCTAGAGAACAAAATGGTGGTTGTTGCAATATTTTATGTCACACTGTATTTGCGCAGCAGTCGTTCAAATGCAATTTTTTGGAAAAATGAATTTAAAAAACAAACTAACCAGTAAAGTTAGCCCAATTTTTTTTGTATAATGTGAAAGATTTTACGCAGCGAGAATCGTGAGAAAATCGCGATCTTTTTATTCTAAGCAAAAAAAATCATGATTCTCATTTTGGCCAGAATTGTGCAGCTCTAATGCCGCGTACACACGATCAGAAATTCCACCAGCAAAAGTCGGATGGGAGCTTTTGGTCAGAATTTCCGACCATGTGTATGCTCCATCGGACTTTTGCTGGCAGAATTCCAGCCAGCAAAAGATTGAGAGCATGTTCTCTATTTTTCGGTCGGAAAAAGTTCCTATCCGAAAATGTGTTCGTCTGTATGCAATTCGAACGCGAAAAAAAATCACGCATGCTCGGAAACAATTTGACGCATGCTCGGAAGCATTGAACTTCATTTTCTCGGCTCATTGTAGTGTTGTACGTCACCGCGTTCTTGACGGTCGAAAGTTCAGAGAACTTTTGTGTGACCGTGTGTATGCAAGGCAAGCTTGAGCGGAATTCTGTCGGAAAAAACATCCAAGTTTTTTCTGACGGAATTTCTGATTGTGTGTATGGAGCAGTACTCATATTAATAGGAATAGGCTAGAAATTGAATTTCAGTGTGAAAATGAATATAGTACAGTAGTACTTTATACATTTTGACCATAGAGATGCTGTGAAGTAAACCCAAAAGAAAATAAAAAATCATGCACATCTTGTAAATATTTTGGGCACGTTTTATACCTTTAGACACCACTGGGAAGATGATCTTGACAAGTTTGATCTTGTCAGCTATCTCCTTGCTGTGTTTCAATAAATTGGATAATCTCAATAAAGCCAGCCAAAGACAGATCAAAATTTCATAGGTTAAGCAGGAACCGGACAAATTTAGATCTATCTATGGACAGGCTGGTTGTACTGAAATCGATCTGTCAATCAGCTTCAGTACAACCAACCTGTTAGGTTTTTTCATTCGATCACTGGCTATAGCTGCTGGCAATGACCATTTGTAGGCAGGTGCAGTCTACTTTCTCCACTGCAGGTGGCGCTCAACCATAGTAGCATTGCAGAGGGAGAGGAAAACAAGAGGAAACTGGTTCATCTATGGTTTCCTGGGTCATTGGGGAAACTATCCAATTGGATGCTGCCGCCCCATGTGACTCAGGGGGCCATCTTGGGTCAGGCAGAGTCTGTTTAAGACTTTGGCTCCCAGGTTTGGCATGCATATCGCATGTGGATAGTGTAGGGACAGGTCACCCATCCGCTTCTCAAGGCAGATGCTGTTGATGCATCCGTGCATCTGGTACACTGTAAGTGCGCCTGGTTGGGTTGACTTCCCACCAGACAGTTGTACTGGTTTGAACCACATCAGTGGCGTAGCTTAAAGCTTGTGGGCCCCGGTGGAAAAGTTGACCTGGGCCCCCCACTACCATCCGCCACTTCCACCGCATGTCAAGATACCCCCACCGACCCCCCACAGTCTGCAGAAGTCCGCCCCTTCAGTCTGCATAATCTCCCCCTAGTCTGCTCAAGTCCCCCCCAATCTGCACAAGCTCCCCTGTTAGTCTGTACAAGCCCTCTCCCTCAGTGCCCCCCTAGCCTGCACAACAAGTTTACCCCCAGTCTGCACAAGTCCCACCCCCAGTCTGCACAGACCCTCTCCACGTCTGTACAAGTCCCACAAGCCCCCCCCCCCAGTGTGCACAAGTCCTCACCCAGTCCGTACAAGTTCCCCCAGTCTGTATAAGTCACCCCCCCTCTCCCAGTCTGTACAAGTTCCCCTCCTCCCTAAATTCACAGAGCTCACCTCAGCATCGAATCTCTCTCTCACAGGGATGGCAGATTTTCCTTCCTACCGGGGGCTTCGGTGGATGACATCAGTGCCCCCCCCTCCAGAGATGCAGCTCCCACCCCCAGACAGCCGCTCAAAGCTCCAGCAAGAGGTCTCTGTGTGACTAAGAAGCAAGTCATATGGGGTCTTCTGTGACAGGAGGCAGAGATCAGGCAGTGATAGGTGCAGCTGCACAACCTCAGGCTTGTCTCATCCATGGCTGCACTGCACACTTTGCACTTATGGATGATACTCCACTGAGGAGGCCACACCGTCCCCCTGAAATATAGGTGGGGTCGCAATTGCGACCCCTGCGACCCCTATTGCTACACCCATGAACTATATATACAATACAGTTTTGTAACTGCATCTGGACTCTGAGTGTTTACTGTCATCGCACTGCGATGCTCCTCCCACACATTGTATTCTGATGGTGGGGAAACTCCCTTCTGTCAGAATATAATAGTGCAGCGGGAAGAATTCCCCTATCAACACTGACTGTGTTGATGGGATAATTAAGCAATTTTATTTCCTTCACAGAAAGAACATTTTATAATGTATGGCCTGCTTTAGATTTACCAATAACTATGTAATGTAAGAGGCTATTGACTGTATATAAACTGAGCCAATTGCTCATGAAGCCCCTCATATCACATTGTTTTAATACCGTATATACTCGAGTATAAGTCGAATTTTTCAGCCCATTTTTTTGTGCTGAAAGTGCCCCCCTCGACTTATACTCGAGTCAAGCACTTTTCTGCAGCAAAAAATTTCATTTTCCGACCCGACTTTGGGGCCCCGTATCTCAGGGCCACTTAGAGCTAGGAACCCCAAATTTGGTGTGCAAACCCAGTGGAACTAGTACCACAACATATCCAAAGCTGAAGTTCCTAGCACTAAGTGGCCCCGAGATACGGGGCCCCAAAATCGGTTCAGAAAATGTCATTCTCTGCTGCAAAAAAGGGCTTGACATTTTCTGAACCAAATTTGGGGCCCCATATCTCAGGGTCACTTGGTGCTAGGAACCCCAAATTTGGTGTGCAAACCCAGTGGAACTGGTGCCATAACATATCCAAAGCTGGGGTTCCTAGCACTAAGTAGCCCTGAGATACGGGGCCCCAAAACCGGTTTGGAAAATGTCATTCTCTGCTGCAGAAAAGTGCTTGACATTTTCTGAACTGATTTTTGGGGCCCTGTATCTCGGGGCCACTTGGTGCTAGAAACCCCAGCTTTGGAAATTTTATGGTGCTAGTTCCACTGAGTTTGCACATCAAAGTTGGGGTTCTTAGCACTAAGTGGCCCCGAGATACAGGGCCCCAAATTTGGTCAACTGTGTCCATCTGCAGCAATGTCATTTCGGGACCCTTTGGGTTCAGAGACCCCAAATTTTGGCTGCAGCTAGGGGGCATCTAGGAACCCTTAACTACCGAGTTTGAAGTTCAGGGGACCTATGGCTGCAAATGGGCACAGTGATGCTGCAAATGGGCATTGTTGACCCTCTTTTCCACTTACAGTAGCTGTGCATTTCTCACCCTCGTCTTATACTCGGGTCAATAAGTTTTTCCCATTTTTTTTGTGGTAAATTAGGTCCTCGACTTATACTCGGAACGACTTATACTCGAGTATATACGGTAATTAAAAATGGAGAAATGGATGGTAGGAGTTACATTTTCTCTTCTGTGATGTTTTATATTTGCTGCTGATGTGCCGTTGACTTGTTTCACATAATTGTGAAAGAACATCCACAAATTATTCGCTATCGTCAGCAGTATAACATTTTTCAGTTCATTACCAATAGCTCTAATTATCAGAAAACAGAAGGTGGATAATTCAATCATGCCTTCCTCAGAGAGAATCCGTTAATGTTTTTGATTTATGCTAAGTGCGGTAACTAACTTATATTCACTGCTCATAAATGCTTTTTTTTGTTGGAGAGATTTGCTTATTTACACCATCTAAAGCATTCTGCTACAATGTTTTATTGTACTGAACATTCACCAGCAGCAATAACAGCTGCTTCTTCCATAACTCTTATGTTACTACTGACAGGAGAAACTGCAGAACCCATTTCCAGGGCCGCCTTTAACGCAGGGCAACTGGGGCACCTGCCCTGGGCACAATCTTTGTTAGGGGGGCCCAAAGCATTGAGCCCACGCTACCCGCGAATTGGGGCCCCGATGGCGCTTTGCAGAGCGCACAGAGGACACAGAAGGCTGTATTCCTGAGCTAGCCAGCAGAGAGGGAGCGGGGCCGGGAGCTCCACTGATGCTCTGACCCCGCCCTGTGCAGCCTGTATGCTCGGAACAGAGCAGAGCAGCTGTAATGGGATCATAAGTGGAGCTTCAGGCCCCACCCCCCTATACTAGCTGGGGAAAACAGAGGTCCCGGGTGGGGGTGGGAGCTCCACTAATGCTCTAACCCCACCCCATGCCTGTATGCTCAGGGTGGAGCAGTTGTAGTGAGAGCAGAGAGTGGAAGCCCCGCCCCTGGAATTCTGAAGGTATGCAATGAGCTTGACTGGCCAGGTATGTCCATACACCCATAAAATGCCTGACTGCTGGAACCCTGTTCTCTGACCATCTCCTGTATAATGTCTGCAGTCTCTGACTGTCTCCTGTAGCATGCCTGCAGTCTCTGATTGTCACCTGTAGCATGTCCACAGTCTCTTATTGTCACCTGTAGCATGTCCGCAGTCTCTGATTGCCACCTGTAGCATGTCCGCAGTCTTTGATTGTCACCTGTAGCATGTCCGCAGTCTCTGATTGTCACCTGTAGCATGTCTGCAGTCTCTGGTCATCTCCTGCAGTATATTTGGAGTCTCTGATGCTCTCCTGCAGTATATTTGCAGTCTCGGATCATCTCCTGTAGTATTTGTATTAATGTGCTGCTTTCTTTGCTTAATAATTTGGGATTGCTACACTTCTCAGTGAGTGGTAATAGCGTGCATTAATGTGCATTAATCTGTAGCAACCAATCAGTGAACAGTAGTGATCTGCTGTAATCTCTAGCAACCAATCAGTGAGTGGTAATGATGTGCTTTAACTCCTAGCAACCAAGCAGTGAGCGCTAATAATGTGCAGTAACCTCTAGCAACCAATTTGCAAGCAGAAATTATGTGTTGTAACCTTTAGCAACCAGCCAGTGAGTGGAAAGGATAGACTGTAACCTCTGGCAACCAATTGCAATCGCTGCGTGATCTGCTGCAGTAAACTGATTCTGAGTCCACCTGCTATTTTTTGTATGTCTCAAAATAGGGGGGGGGGGCAAGAAAGAGTGTTTGCACAGGGCCCAAACAATATTAAAGATGGCCCTGCCGAGTACCGATACTTTGTGCTACAATTTGCATCAATACAAAAAAAAATAGCCACAAATCACACTGCAAAGAATCGCATGCGATTTCCCCCACTGCTCCTGTATGTGTATAGAAGGGAAAAGTCCCACCTCATGTAAGGTGACAAGATTTTTCAAATAAAATCCGGGGACATACATTTTTTTTTTTAACAGTGACTTATAGCGGGACTGCGCTATTGCGGCGGACAAATCAGATGCCACTTTTATGACACTTTTGACACTTAGTGGGAACCAGTGACCAGTGCTAAAATTTGCATTAATGATAATGGAGCCAAATATTATTGATGTAATCTTTAATATAAAATGTTATGCAGATCCTTATTACAGAGCAATCACACAAATCATATAATGTTTTAGATCAGCCCTTCTAAACATTTTTTCCTTAAGGAAGACTTGAAATAACGTTTAGATCTCGAGGAATCTACTATATTCCTGGGCAGCCAAGTGCAACAGTTTACAAAGTTCACAGATAGATTTTTTACTGAAGATAAGGCAGATTTTCATTAAAAACAGACACGGAATTAAGAAGTGGAAGCCAAGGCAGTAAAGAAAACTACATCTCTAGCGTATTCATGGCTCCAGGCTTCCACAAGCAAACAAAGCTTAAGCTTTAAATCTAAATGGGATAAAGCCTTAAATAGGGAACTTACAGACGTCCAATGGAGGAAGGCCTGTATACTTTCTCACAAATGGTCCATTAGTACCAGACTCCAAGAGGTTTTAAAAAAGTTACTCACTCAATGGTATGCCACTCCTGAAAGACTACATTCTTGGTACCCACAAACCACAGATGTTTGTTGGAGATGCAATAATGACACAGGCTCATTGTTACACATATGGTGGAACTGTCCTTTAATCTCTGACTTCTGTGATTTAAAGGTCTGTGATTTAAAATTACAGAAACAGATTTTGTACTAGACTCTGCTTACTGTCTCCTTAACATCACCACACAACCTATTAATCGCTACAAAAGATCACTAACCAGACATCTGCTTAATGCAGCCAAAATTCTAATTCCTAGATGTTGGAAAATCATACACTCCCCTTCCATCAAAGAATGAATTTCAGAGATAGGAGGGAGGGAAGGATCTCCAATTTACTAAACATCATTGTTATTGCAGGCCAAGATTTTGCCATATATCAGAGAATCCAGAACTTTAATATGGGCCCGTGAGCCTGAAAACTGCCCCAGAGTTTCAGGAGAGATCAGAATCCAGGCAGACACGACTCCACGGTCGACCGAAACCAGGCAGAACCGGGGAGTGCCCAGACTCCACCTGCTTGTGACCAGCACAGTGATGAGCTGCCTAAATGCAGCATCTTTTTGCTGGAAATAGAAGAGGAAGAGAAAACCTGCAGCACCAGTTGGGTGGAGCAGAGCAGAACATGTCCACTCTGCCAGGAAAAGGTTACTCACCATATAGGGGTAAGTGTTCTTACATCTGCTTTTCTATCACTTTTACTATTTCTGAGTACAAGTGATTGTTTTTTAATATTTGGCAAAAACACTTATGTAGCGGTGTAGTTGCCACTAGTAACAAACATCCACCAAATCACCCCGCTGCCAGACTCCCATACATCACTTGCAGAGACAATGAACAGTCTTTTGCTGGTTTTGTTTTTGTTTATTGGGGGGGTACAACTTGGTTGGGGAAAAGGGTATATGGGATGCCCATAAGATAGTTCATTTGCCATCATACTTTAAAGATTTCACTCACTAGCACATAGTTAGAGCCAGAAGAGATGATGTGCATATATTAATTGCTATGATCTTCCTCCTACATCACCATGCAGACTGTTGCTCCTCCTCTGCTTAACTTTCGCAAACTATTGCTTCCAGGCATTCCTCATCCATTACTGTGTAAGGAACGAGGACATTACTCTTGACCGTGTAAGGGTGATGTTCCCAGAACTCCTCTCTTCCTGCACAAAACTTATCCTGAAGTAAAGTAATGTCACATCTTCTTCCGAAATTACTAGGGACCCACTCTGAATAAATCCCCAAGCTGGCTCTGATTGCTTGCTGCTACTAGGCCAGAGGCCTGCAGCACCTCTCCCCGGAGGCCTAGTAGTTTAAAAGCACTTGTTGAGCGGTGGACTACTGTTCCCAACTAGCAAACCCTGTGCCCTCAGGCCACATCGATTTGACACACATCCCCACAGTCTCTCCTCTGATCCAGGACTCCCCATCATTGAACATGTAATGATGAAGACTTTGCTGATGACCGTGTAAAAGCAAAGTTCCCTCACAGACTTCCTGGCACATCCAGCCCTCCACTGTGGTACACTCACCGACCTTTCTCTGTCCTGAGTCCTTGATGGAGAACTTGACCAGACCATACGTTCCGATAGCTTCACCTGCCCCTCTGCTCCAGGAGTTCTTTACCAATGACCGTGTAATGGTAAAGACATTGCCAATGACCATGTACTGGCAAAATTCCTTCACAGCTCTACCTGGGCCTCCTCCTGCGATCGACACCCCCCCCCAGATGAGGGTGCCCTCCTGCTCCTGCTGCTGTCTAGTATTCCATCTTCCACTTCACTCAGCCGACAACTCCCCCCAGTGGCATGTTACCTCAGCTTATATAGGAGGCCTGCCCCCCTGCCAATTCCAGTTGGGGATTGGTCAGAGCTCCCACATGAGCTGCCTGCCACTCCAGTTCTAGGCCCAGCTCCTCTTCCAGAACATTCTCCCTGGAAGTTCTGAGGCACCTCAGAACTGGAGCACAGGTGGTCACACCCACTGCTACACTAACCACTCCCAGCCCCCAGATCAAAACAGACAGGCCTAGCTTGCAGCATAGCCCTGCCTAAATTTACCTGTGCTGACATTCTTACTAGCAAAAATCTATTACTAGCACCTACCTATTGGTAGAGGGTGCTACACTTAGAAATTATTATGTTCATTGTGCACATTTTCTTTAAGAAACCCTTTGATGAATCAAACTTTTTTTCTCTCACCTACAGTCCACGTTTGATCTACCAAATTATAGACGGATGGCTGTTATTATCCCTGGACCATTATCATCTCTACAGCCACCAGTTAGGCTCCATGCACACTGGGCTTAAACTCTACAAAATCATACACCCACCAGAGATAAATAAGTGAACAATTTTAGCAGCAGTAGGTAAGCCATGCCTGATAGAAGGATAGATTTCCCCCATTACTATATTTTTCTTTCCAAGTAACAAAATGGTCACTTATTGGAAAATAGGGATCCCTATCCTTGAGTAATAGCTTTGTGAATAGAGCCTATTGATCCTGTTATAGTGAATGTAATCTATGAGGTTTGCTATAATGCAGATCCTTGTTACAGAGTGATTACAGGAATAAAATCTATTAATAAATTGGCAAATCAGATAAATAAAGCCTTCTGCTCTGTGAAGGAAGTTTGGGAAGTTACAAAATGAACATTAGTTTTGTATTTGCTCAGAAGCATGTCCACCAACTGATTTGGATTGTTTGCTTAGTTGCCAAAGGCTATATAGCTCTTCCAGGGCTAGTTCACTAATATTTGATACCTAAATTGTTGGTAAATGGTGGAGGTACGAGTTAAGCTCCTAGTGTCTCCGGGAAGGACATGTATAGAACCCATTTGCTTCCCAGGAAGCAATAAAACCTAACATGTTCTAAGCTATCCCTGCTCTATGGAAAACAAAGCAAGAAAATATTTTATTGGGTGATTCATTTTTAATGCTTGATAAAGGAATGCAGCTTTTCCTCCCATAGCCTGCTAGTTCTGAAACGCGTCGCATCTGTATGACGTCACTGCTGGGCGCCGTCCTGTGTTTGCTCCCCAAGCCTCGCTTCCGATCCTGATACACAGCCATGTCTCTCTCCACACTACAGAGGCGGAACGAACGCTGTGGAGACACGGCGCGGCTCAGCCATCTGCACTGACGTCCACCCCCCCCTCACTGGAACCCCTATCTTTATCTGATGGACTTTGTACTATTCCACCGGACTGTGCTAGGAATAAGCCTGGAACACTGAAGGAGACTGCGCTGTGCTCAGCGATTTCCACCCTTTCCTGCCTGGATTTGATGGGGTGCCAGCCATACAGGATCTGCTGTGACCTGCAGTCCCATACCATCTCCTCAGCCCTGCTTATGGACCGGAATGCAACTCCTCTTTCTCCCATGTGAGTGGATATTGTTGTTTAAATAAATTGTTTTATGATACATACTCAGAGGTGCCCTTTTCCTTGTTTATATTCTAGTTTATCGGAACCCGCTTTTGGTTTTCTTGGTGGCTGCCCTGACTGACCCATTGACATATACATATACGAGTGTATATATGTGTACACATATATACATCTTTTTATCTTTGCCCTTGGACTATTGGGTACTACGTTTTGAGGTATCTGTACATTGCGCCTTTTTACTTGTTCAATCACAGTACATGTTGGCATTCATGGTTCCCTCAATGAACTGTAGCTCCCCAGTGCTGGCAGCACTCATGCAGTCCCAGACCATGACACTCCCACCACCATGCTTGACTTAAGCAAGACTAACTTGTCTTTGTACTCCTCACCTCGTTCCGCCACACACGCTTGACACCATCTGAACCAATCAAGTTTATCTTGGTCTCCTCAGACCACAGGACATGATTCCAGTAATCCATGTCCTTAGTCTGCTTGTCTTCAGCAAACTGTTTGCGGGCTTTCTTGTGCATCATCTTTAGAAGAGGCTTCCTTCTGGGACAACAGCCATGCAGACCAATTTGATGTAGTGTGCGGCATATGGCCTGAGCGCTGACGGGCTGACCGCCCCACCCCTTCAACCTCTGCAGCAATGCTGGCAGCACTCATACGTCTATTTCCCAAAGACAACCTCTGGATATAACGCTGAGCATGTGCACTCAACTTCTTTGGTCGACCAGAGTGAGGCCTGTTCTGAGTGGAACCTGTCCTGTTAAACCACTGTATGGTCTTGGCCACCGTGCTGCAGCTCAGTTTCAGGGTCTTGGGAATCTTCTTACAGCCTAGGCCATCTTTATGTAGAGCAACAATTCTTTTTCTCAGATCTTCAGAGAGTTCTTTGCCATGAGGTGCCATGTTGAACTTCCAGTGACTAGTATGAGAGAGTGAGAGCGTTATCACCAAATTTAACACACCTGCTCCCCATTCACACCTGAGACCTTGTAACACTAACAAGTCACATGACACCTGGGAGGGAAAATGTCTAATTGGGCCCAATTTGGACATTTTCACTCACTCACTTGGGGTGTACTCACTTTTGTTGCCAGCGGTTTAGATATTAATGGCTGTGTGTTGAGTTATTTTTAGGGGACAGCAAATTTACACTGTTATACACTGTTATATTGTACACTCACTATTTTACATTGTAGCAAAGTGTCATTTCTTCAGTGTTGTCTCATGAAAAGATATAATAAAATATTTACAAAAATGTGAGGGGTGTACTCATTCTTGTGATATACTGTATATATACTGTATCTCAACTATTTAGTTTTGACCAAAGGTATATCTTATTTCTATTGCATAGTGCAGGCCAGTGACCAGACCTTAACCTGTAAGCTCTCCTACATCCAGGGCCAGCGCCATCACTAGCATAAGGCTGCTCAGGCAACTGCCTTAGGGTGGCAAGATATGAAAAGGGAGAAGGGGGTGAGGTAAAATTTGCAGTGGATGCAGATTTTAACCGTGCTGCAGATGTGTTTTTTTAACACGCTCCCAGCCAGAACTGTGTGTATTTTTGTAAAGCTAGCTGTCGGCTTTCAATGTGGACGTGATACAAGTGGCTGTGAAGCCGCCGATCACTTCCACATCCGCCACAATGTGCCAACCCACCATATTTACTGGGCTCTGCTGTCCCACCTGCAGGCCTGGTGCAGTCATGGCTGGGTGTTGCTGGGAAGGGCATCAGAAGCTCAATGGATATTCATCCACTGAGCCCCACTACTGTGCACAGACCAGGAAGTGACATTTATGACGTCACTTCCTGGACCGGCGCGGTCATTCTCTGGTATCAGTGCCCGGGGGACGTGGCTGATGGAACACGATGTGTGTTCCATCAGCTGCAGTGGAGTACAGTGAAAAATCCAGACGTCTCATAGAGTAAGGTGACCATATTTTTAAAATGAAATCCGGGGACATATTATTGTTTTACCAGTAATGGCAGCAATCAGCGGGACTGCGCAATTGTGGCGGACAAATCGGACACTAAATGACACTCTTGACACATTTACCGGCTCCTTCCCTGCTCTCCATCCTGACAGATCCCCCGCAGCAGCCAGTGGGAGAGGGGAGGGAGGAACCCAGCAGCACTGTGGGGGATGAGGGGGGCTGGGGGAGTATACAGAATCTTGATCACAGCGGGTGATGGATAGGAGGGGTGGCAGGATGGCATGTAGAGGAATCGATCTTCTCTATTTTGTGGAGGGGATCAGTTCCTCTATCCAGGTGTACAGGGGCCACACAGGCCCCTGGAGCATAAGGCTTGGTCACAATTGTGTTGCATGTGAGCCAGCACTGTGTTCTGGCAGTGGTACGGGGACTTCCCTTCCTGTTCCCGGAACAAAATCGAGTCAGGCTGAGTGCCGCTCAGCCATTCACAGGGAGCTTTGTATCTTCTCAATGAATACAAGGCTTTCTCTAACTGGCTGAGAAGAAGATTGTGACACCTCCCTCTCTGCCTCAGCCAATCAGAGTAAGCTTTTGCCATTGATAGCCATTGCATGTGTCAGTGAAGGTACCTGTAATAGTTTGTTAGGACCATCTTGGTCCAAATGAACTATAGTGTTAAAGTTCACTAAAGCATGGAGGCTTTAAGGCAAATTCTTTTTTTTGCTATCTCTCATAGATGCCTTTTCTCCTGGCAGCAGTGTTTTGGCAGAAAAAAACGTTTGATGCTTGTAAACGCATGTAAAGCATTTATACGTGTCAAATTTTTAGGCGTTAGTTCATTTCATTGGTCACAACAATAATTTATTCTGGCCTTTGAAATGCGTTAATGCTCAAATGCTAAACACATCTAGTGTTAAAGCACATTTAGTGGACTTTTACACGCGTCAAGGCTTTTTCTGCTAAAACGCTGATGCTCCTGGATGTGCTGCCTGTGGGTCTTTTTTATGCTTCTAAGCGCCCCTGCCTCTAAACTCCTCTAAACATGCAAGGGCATTTCCAGGAAAAAAATAAAAAAGCCAAAAACCTCTAACAGCCATGTTAAAAATGTCCAGAGTGCATGAGGTCTTGCAGGTCTTGCAGGGATCTCGACAATATTGCCAAGATCTGCCCACGTGCTGACCGGCAACTGGCTCAGTGAGCTCAGAGCGGACCCAAGAACTGAGCAATCATCGGCCTTTGATCTCTCAGTTCTCGGTGTAGAGACAGTGAGGGACAGCTGCAGCAATCTAGATAAGTATGTATATTGGCTTTTTTTAAAAACCTGCACTTCTCTTTTAAGCCCAACTCCAGGCCAAATTAAAAAGTAATTCCTTGCAGTGGGGCTGTGACTGCATTCCAATGGTTAATAGCAGTGGTGGCTGGTGCTCAATATTTTAGGGGGTGTGGCAAAGTCCTAAGACTCCCTGCCCAATCGAGGCTCAGGACCCGCTTCCTGATTGGCCGGGAGGAGAATCAGGAAGACAATAGCGAATAATAATTTGCTATTGTCACACAACTGGGTGGGCATGGGGCGCAGGACTCTGCGCCCTGAGCTCACCCTTTTTTGAAGCCAATTAGAGCCTCGGGCTCTAATCATGTGCTTCAAAAAAACAAAAACCTATTGAAATCCATGCAGTCCGGCACCCAGCATGTAGATTAGGGGTCCCGCGCCTCTTATGGACGGCCGCCACTGGGTAATAGCTTGTTTTATCCAAGGGAGAGGAGACAGTTTTACACACAGTACCTGATTTTCTGTTCCCAGGGCAGGTGGTGCCTTCCTCATGATCAGACGATGGACTGTCCCTCAGTGTCATTACATCCAATGCAGGACTATGGACTTGATGATGTCAGGACCATAGACCAGTGAAGTTTATGGGCACAGAAAAGCTTTAAAAACACATTAAAAACGCACCAGAAATTCAGCAAAAACGCACATGCAGAAAGGCAACTGCAACGCATCGGGACTGCGTCTCTATGGTGTGAACTGTCCCTTACCATGTTGCAGTACGGTCCAGTGCAGGAAAAATGCAGCAGGTTCTACTTTTTTTGTCTGGAACTAACCGAACTGGTGTGAACTATACTATTAAAAACCATATAACCTACTATCCATGCATTTTTGATGCAGAAATAAAATGCACCGGACTGCATATGGTGTGAACTGGCCCTTAAAGTTAAGAAAAAATAAGGGGGGAAATGTACAGGAACGTATCAAAAACACACCAATAATGCATTTAGCCTGGGTTCACGCTGTAGCAAACACAGGCGTTGCATGCGATTCGCACCCGCATTGCTGTGTCGATCACATGCAATGTTTGTGCAATGCGAGTTCAGCTATACAGTTGTATGGCTGAACTCGCATTGGATTCAAACAAAAAAGATGCAGGGACTTCTTTGTTCCTGCACCCATTCTCACCCATGCGATCTGATTCCTGTTCGAATCCACAGTGCGCACTGTAATCTGTGAACCGATCTGGGGGTGTCATTAACATTGTATTGACACCCGCAGTGGTTCGCAGAGGGCAGTGTGAACTGCCTGCGGGAGAGATGCGATGCAGGAACCACTGCTGGAATCGCATTTTTATGGTGTGAACTGGCCCAAAAATCACTTTATCAACTGAAATTCACTTCCCTATGGCTGGCATATCGATCAAATGGGTTGTCAACAATAGATCGATCCCTTTCTATTAGAATAGATCGATCAACAAATTGATGATTTATTGAAGTTTACTGTATAACCACTCTAAAGCTGCTTGTACAGAGATTGTATGGTCAGATTATAACGTGTATAGTAAGAGGAAGATGGGATGCTTCATCCTGCATTGTATACAATCAATACAAAATAAACGTGTCCCTCCACACTGCAGACAATTATCTCCATCTACAGTGTACTTCCCATAGGGGCTCAGGGTACAGTGTACTTCCCATAGGAGCTCGGTGTACAGTGTACTTCCCATAGGGGCTCAGGGTACAGTGTACTTCCTATAGGAGCTTGGTGTAAAGTGTACTTCCCATAGGGGCTCAGGGTACAGTGTGCTTCCCATAGGAGCTCAGTGTACTTCCCATAAGGGCTCCGTGTACAGTGTACTTTCCATCGAAACTCAGTGTACTTCCCATAGGGACTCAGTGTACAGTGTACCTCCATCGAAACTCAGTGTACTTCCCATAGGGACTCAGTGTACAGTGGACTTCCCATAAGGGCTCAGGGTACAGTGTACTTCCCATAGGAGCTCAGTGTACTTCCCATAAGGGTTCCGTGCAGGGTTGCCAACCGCCAGTAAATTTACTGATGATTTGTAAAAATGAGTGAGCTCAGTGTACAGTGTACTTCCCATAGGAGCTCAGTGTACAGTGTACTTCCCATAGGGGCTCAGTGTACAGTGTACTTCCCATCGGAGCTCAGTGTACAGTGTACTTCCCATAGGAGCTCAGTGTACAGTGTACTTCCCATAGGGGCTCAGTGTACTTCCCATAGGAGCTCAGTGTACTTCCCATAGGAGCTCAGTGTACAGTGTACTTCCCATAGGAGCTCAGTGTACAGTGCACTTCCCATAGGAGCTTAGTGTACAGTGTACTTCCCATAGGGGCTCAGTGTACAGTGTACTTCCCATAGGAGCTCAGTGTACAGTGTACTTCCAATAGGAGCTCAGTGTACTTCCCATAGGGGCTCAGTGTACCTCCCATAGGAGCTCAGTGTACCTCCCATAGGGGCTCAGGGTACAGTATACTTCCCATAGGGGTTCAGTGTACTTCCGATAGGAGCTCAGTGTACAGTGTACTCCCCATAGGGGCTCCGTGTACAGTGTATTTCCCATAGGAGCTCATTGTAAAGTGTACTTCCCATAGGAGCTCACTGTACAGTGCACTTCCCATAGGGGCTCAGTGTACTTCCCATTGGAGCTCAGTGTACAGTGTACTCCCCATAGGGGCTCCGTGTACAGTGTATTTCCCATAGGAGCTCATTGTAAAATGTACTTCTCATAGGAGCTCACTGTACAGTGCACTTCCCATAGGGGCTCAGTGTACTTCCCATAAGGGCTCAGTATACTTCCCATAGAGGCTCAGTGTATAGTGTACTTCCCATAGGAACTCAGTGTACAATGTACTTCCCATAGGAGCTCAGTGTACTACCCATAGGGGTTCAGTGTACAGTGTACTTCCCATAGAGGCTCAGTGTACAGTGTACTTCCCATAGGGGCTCAGGGTACAGTGTACTTCCCATAGGAGCTCAGTGTACAGTGTACCTCCCATAGGAGCTCAGTGTACAGTGTACTTCCCATAGGAGCTCAGTGTACAGTGTATTTCCCATAGGAGCTCAGTGTACAGTGTATTTCCCATAGGGGCTCGGTGTACTTCCCATAGGAGCTCAGTGTACAGTGTACTTCCCAAAGGGGCTCAGTGTACAGTGTATTTCCCATAGGAGCTCAGTGTACAGTGCACTTCCCATAGGGTCTCAGTGTACTTCCCATAAGGGCTCAGTGTACAGTGTACTTCCTATAGGGACTCAGTGTACTTCCCATAGGAGCTCAGTGTACAGTGTACTTCCCATAAGGGCTCAGTGTACAGTGTATTTCCCATAAGGGCTCAGTGTACTTCCCATAGGAGCTCAGTGTACAGTGTACTTCCCATAAGGGCTCAGTATACAGTGTACTTCCCATAGGAGCTCACTGTACAGTGTACTTCCCATAGAACAGGGGTCTCAAACTGGCGGCCCTCCAGCTGTTGCAAAACTACAAGTCCCATAATGCCTCTGCCTTGGGAGTCATGCTTGTAACTGTCAGCCTTGCAAGGCCTCATGGGACTTGTAGTTTCGCAACAGCTGGAGGGCCGCCAGTTTGAGACCCCTGCCATAGAAGCTCAGTGTACAGTCTACTTCCCATAGGAGCTCAGTGTACAGTGTACTTCCCATAGGGGCTCGGTGTACTTCCCATATGTCTACTTCCCATAGAGGCTCAGTGTACAGTGTACTTCCCATAGGGGCTCCGTGTACTTTCCATAAGGGCTCAGTGTACTTCCCATATGGGCTCAGTGTACAGTGTAATTCCCATAGGGGCTTAGTGTACAGTGTATTTCCCATAGGGGCTCAGTGTACTTCCCATAGGGGCTCAGTGTACAGTGTACTTCCCATAGGGGCTCAGTGTACAGTGTACTTCCCATGGGGGCTCAGTTTACTTTCCATAGGGGTTCAGTGTACTTCCCATAGGGGCTCAGTGTACTTCCCATAGGGGCTCAGTGTACTTTCCATAAGGGCTCAGTGTACTTCCCATATGGGCTCAGTGTACAGTGTAATTCCCATAGGGGCTTAGTGTACAGTGTATTTCCCATAGGGGCTCAGTGTACTTCCCATAGGGGCTCAGTGTACAGTGTACTTCCCATAGGGGCTCAGTGTACAGTGTACTTCCCAAAGGAGCTCACTGTACAGTGTACTTTTCATAGGAGCTCAGTGTACAGTGTACTTTCCATAGGAGCTCACTGTACAGTGCACTTCCCATAGGGGCTCAGTGCACTTCCCATAAGGGCACAGTGTACTTTCCATAGGGACTCAGTGTACTTCTCATAGGAGCTCAGTGTACAGTGTACTTCCTATAGATGCTCGGTGCACTTCCCATAGGAGCTCGGTGTACAGTGTACTTCCCATAGAGGCTCAGTGTACAGCGTACTTCCCATAGGGGCTCCGTGTAAATTCCCATAGGGGTTCCGTGTACTTCCCATAGGAGATCAGTGTACAGTGTACTTCCCATAGGAGCCCAGTGTACTTCCCATAGGGGCTCAGTGTACAGTGCACTTCCCATAGGGGCTCAGTGTACTTCCCATAGGAGTTCGGTGTACAGTGTACTTCCCATAGGGGCTCAGTGTACTTCCCATAGGAGTTCAGTGTACAGTGAACTTCCCATAGGAACTCAGTGTACAGTCTACTTCCCATAGGAGCTCAGTGTACAGTGTACTTCCCATAGGGGCTCGGTGTACTTCCCATATGTCTACTTCCCATAGGAGCTCAGTGTACAGTGTACTTCCCATAGAGGCTCAGTGTACAGTGTACTTCCCATAGGGGCTCAGTGTACTTCCCATAGGGGCTCAGTGTACTTCCCATAGGGGCTCAGTGTACAGTGTACTTCCAATATGGGCTCAGTGTACAGTGTACTTCCCATAGGGGCTTAGTGTACAGTGTATTTCCCATAGGGGCTCAGTGTACTTCCCATAGGGGCTCAGTGTACAGTGTACTTCCCATAGGGGCTCAGTGTGCAGTGTACTTCCCATGGGGGCTCAGTTTACTTTCCATAGGGGTTCAGTGTACTTCCCATAGGGACTCAGTGTACAGTGTACTTCCCATAGGGGCTCAGTGTACAGTGTTCTTCCCATAGGAGCTCAGTGCACAGTGTACTTCCCATAGGAGCTCACTGTACAGTGTACTTTCCATAGGAGCTCAGTGTACAGTGTACTTTCCATAGGAGCTCACTGTACAGTGCACTTCCCATAGGGGCTCAGTGCACTTCCCATAAGGGCACAGTGTACTTCCCATAGGGACTCAGTGTACTTCTCATAGGAGCTCAGTGTACAGTGTACTTCCCATAGATGCTCAGTGTACAGTGTACGTCCCATAGGGGCTCAGTGTACAGTGTACTTCCCATAGGAGCTCAGTGCACTTCCCATAGGAGCTCAGTGTACAGTGTACTTCCCATAGAGGCTCAGTGTACAGTGTACTTCCCATAGGAGCTCAGTGCACTTCCCATAGGAGCTCAGTGTACAGTGTACTTCCCATAGAGGCTCAGTGTACAGTGTACTTCCCATAGGGGCTCTGTATACTTCCCATAGGGGTTCAGTGTACTTCCCATAGGAGCTCAGTGTACAGTGTACTTCCCATAGGAGCTCAGTGTACTTCCCATAGGGGCTCAGTGTACAGTGTACTTCCCATAGGGGCTCAGTGTACTTCCTATAGGAGTTCAGTGTACAGTGTACTTCCCATAGGGGCTCAGTGTACTTCCCATAGGAGTTCAGTGTACAGTGAACTTCCCATAGGAACTCAGTGTACAGTCTACTTCCCATAGGAGCTCAGTGTACAGTGTACTTCCCATAGGGGCTCGGTGTACTTCCCATATGTCTACTTCCCATAGGAGCTCAGTGTACAGTGTACTTCCCATAGAGGCTCAGTGTACAGTGTACTTCCCATAGGGGCTCAGTGTACTTCCCATAGGGGCTCAGTGTACAGTGTACTTCCAATATGGGCTCAGTGTACAGTGTACTTCCCATAGGGGCTTAGTGTACAGTGTATTTCCCATAGGGGCTCAGTGTACTTCCCATAGGGGCTCAGTGTACAGTGTACTTCCCATAGGGGCTCAGTGTGCAGTGTACTTCCCATGGGGGCTCAGTTTACTTTCCATAGGGGTTCAGTGTACTTCCCATAGGGACTCAGTGTACAGTGTACTTCCCATAGGGGCTCAGTGTACAGTGTTCTTCCCATAGGAGCTCAGTGCACAGTGTACTTCCCATAGGAGCTCACTGTACAGTGTACTTTCCATAGGAGCTCAGTGTACAGTGTACTTTCCATAGGAGCTCACTGTACAGTGCACTTCCCATAGGGGCTCAGTGCACTTCCCATAAGGGCACAGTGTACTTCCCATAGGGACTCAGTGTACTTCTCATAGGAGCTCAGTGTACAGTGTACTTCCCATAGATGCTCAGTGTACAGTGTACGTCCCATAGGGGCTCAGTGTACAGTGTACTTCCCATAGGAGCTCAGTGCACTTCCCATAGGAGCTCAGTGTACAGTGTACTTCCCATAGAGGCTCAGTGTACAGTGTACTTCCCATAGGAGCTCAGTGCACTTCCCATAGGAGCTCAGTGTACAGTGTACTTCCCATAGAGGCTCAGTGTACAGTGTACTTCCCATAGGGGCTCCGTATACTTCCCATAGGGGTTCAGTGTACTTCCCATAGGAGCTCAGTGTACAGTGTACTTCCCATAGGAGCTCAGTGTACTTCCCATAGGGGCTCAGTGTACAGTGTACTTCCCATAGGGGCTCAGTGTACTTCCTATAGGAGTTCAGTGTACAGTGTACTTCCCATAGGGGCTCAGTGTACTTCCCATAGGAGTTCAGTGTACAGTGAACTTCCCATAGGAACTCAGTGTACAGTCTACTTCCCATAGGAGCTCAGTGTACAGTGTACTTCCCATAGGGGCTCGGTGTACTTCCCATATGTCTACTTCCCATAGGAGCTCAGTGTACAGTGTACTTCCCATAGAGGCTCAGTGTACAGTGTACTTCCCATAGGGGCTCAGTGTACTTCCCATAGGGGCTCAGTGTACAGTGTACTTCCAATATGGGCTCAGTGTACAGTGTACTTCCCATAGGGGCTTAGTGTACAGTGTATTTCCCATAGGGGCTCAGTGTACTTCCCATAGGGGCTCAGTGTACAGTGTACTTCCCATAGGGGCTCAGTGTGCAGTGTACTTCCCATGGGGGCTCAGTTTACTTTCCATAGGGGTTCAGTGTACTTCCCATAGGGACTCAGTGTACAGTGTACTTCCCATAGGGGCTCAGTGTACAGTGTTCTTCCCATAGGAGCTCAGTGCACAGTGTACTTCCCATAGGAGCTCACTGTACAGTGTACTTTCCATAGGAGCTCAGTGTACAGTGTACTTTCCATAGGAGCTCACTGTACAGTGCACTTCCCATAGGGGCTCAGTGCACTTCCCATAAGGGCACAGTGTACTTCCCATAGGGACTCAGTGTACTTCTCATAGGAGCTCAGTGTACAGTGTACTTCCCATAGATGCTCAGTGTACAGTGTACGTCCCATAGGGGCTCAGTGTACAGTGTACTTCCCATAGGAGCTCAGTGCACTTCCCATAGGAGCTCAGTGTACAGTGTACTTCCCATAGAGGCTCAGTGTACAGTGTACTTCCCATAGGAGCTCAGTGCACTTCCCATAGGAGCTCAGTGTACAGTGTACTTCCCATAGAGGCTCAGTGTACAGTGTACTTCCCATAGGGGCTCCGTATACTTCTCATAGGGGTTCAGTGTACTTCCCATAGGAGCTCAGTGTACAGTGTACTTCCCATAGGAGCTCAGTGTACTTCCCATAGGGGCTCAGTGTACAGTGTACTTCCCATAGGGGCTCAGTGTACTTCCTATAGGAGTTCAGTGTACAGTGTACTTCCCATAGGGGCTCAGTGTACTTCCCATAGGAGTTCAGTGTACAGTGAACTTCCCATAGGAACTCAGTGTACAGTGTACTTCCCATAGGAGCTCAGTGTACAGTGTACTTCCTATAGGGGCTCGGTGTACAGTGTACTTCCCATAGGAGCTCACTGTACAGTGTACTTCCCATAGGAGCTCAGTGTACTTTCCATAGGAGCTCACTGTACAGTGCACTTCCCATAGGGGCTCAGTGTACAGTGTACTTCCCATAGGGACTCAGTGTACTTCCCATAGAGGCTCAGTGTACAGTCTACTTCCCATAGGGGCTCAGTGTACTTCCCATAGGGGCTCAGTGTACAGTGTACTTCCCATAGGGACTCAGTGTACTTCCCATAGAGGCTCAGTGTACAGTCTACTTCCCATAGGAGCTCAGTGTACAGTGCACTTCCCATAGGGGTTCAGAGTACTTCCCATAGAGGCTCAGTGTACAGTGTACTTCCCATAGGAGCTCAGTGTACAGTGTACTTCCCATAGGAGCTCAGTGTACAGTGTACTTCCCATAGAGGCTCAGTGTACAGTGTACTTCCCATTGGGGCTCAGTGTACTTCCCATAGGGGCTCCGTGTACAGTGTACTTCCCATAGGGGCTTAGTTTACAGTATACTTCCCATAGGGGCTTAGTGTACAGTGTACTTCCCATAGGGGCTCAGTTTACAGTATACTTCCCATAGGGGCTCAGTGTACTTCCCATAGAGGTTCAGTGTACAGTGTACTTCCCATAAGGGCTCAGTGTATAGTGTACTTCCCATAGGGGCTTAGTGTACAGTATACTTCCCATAGGGGCTTAGTGTACAGTGTACTTCCCATAGGGGCTCAGAGTACAGTGAACTTCCCATAGGGGCTCAGTGTACTTCCCATAGAGGTTCAGTGTACAGTGTACTTCCCATAAGGGCTCAGTGTATAGTGTACTTCCCATAGGGGCTCAGTGTACAGTGTACTTCCCATTGGGGCTCAGTTTACTTTCCATAATGGTTCAGTGTACTTCCCATAGGGGCTTAGTGTACGTGTACTTCCCATAGTGGCTCAGTGTACAGTGTACTTCCCATAGAGGCTCAGTGTACTTCCCATAGGGGCTCAGTGTACAGTGTACTTCCCATAGGATCTCAGTGTACAGTGTATTTCTCATAGGAGCTCAGTGTACAGTGTATTTCCCATAGGGGCTCGGTGTACTTCCCATAGGAGTTCAGTGTACAGTGTACTTCCCATAGTGGCTCAGTGTACAGTGTACTTCCCATAGGAGCTCAGTGTACAGTGTATTTCCCATAGGAGCTCAGTGTACAGTGTATTTCCCATAGGGGCTCGGTGTACTTCCCATACGGGCTCAGTGTACAGTGTACTTCCAATAGGGGCTTAGTGTACAGTGTATTTCCTATAGGGGCTCAGTGTACTTCCCATACGGGCTCAGTGTACAGTGTACCTCCCATAGGGGCTTAGTGTACAGTGTATTTCCCATAGGGGCTCAGTGTACTTCCCATAGGGGCTCAGTGTACTTCCCATAGGGGCTCAGTGTACAGTGTATTTCCCATAGGAGTTCAGTGTACAGTGTACTTCCATAGGGATCAGTATATCCTATCACTGATAGAAAAGGCACAGCTGCCTATATAGATGTCAAGTCTGGCACGGGTGGGCGTGTTCCTTGTGCTCGAGCATCGCCGGGCTCCTCCTCCTGTGTGAATATTCATGATGTGATTGCCGGGCTGAGCCCCTCCCCTCCTGGCAGGCTTGGTGGGCGGGGATAGAAGTGTTGGCAGGCAGTGGACGGCTGCCAGTGTCGGATCAGGTGCAGTGTTGGACACATGTGTTCTGTCCGGAGGGGGGAGCTCAGCCCGATCCCCCATCATGTGACTGTGTGTGGCCCCGGGGATGGAGAGCACTGACCGGTAAGATCTGTATATAGAGGGGGAAGGGGGGACACTGCAGAGCTGTGTGCTTTCTAGGAATGCTGGACCCATGACAATGTACAGTATGGGGGACACTCAGCACCACCCACACCTGTCTATGGAGGGTGTAGGATCTGCTGCAGTGGGGTTCCGTGTACCTACCGACCAATCATCTGTCCACATCCCTCCACACCTGAATGTTATTGGCTCCATACCTCCCCGGTCCAGGGGGTGCTGATCATCTGTTACCATATAGAGGGGAGGGGCGGACAAACTGTACGATTCTTCTATAGAAGACTTTGTATCGCTGTGTTCTCCGATCTACACTGCAGTGACACCGAGTTATACAAGGTCACTTCTTCCTGTCACTGTATACGGGGGACTCCGGGAGATCCCAGTACTGGGGGGTGCAGTGTGATGGATGGAGAGTGCTGAGGTCAGCAGGAAAGATAAGGTGATGGAGAAAATGTTCATCTTATATGACTCAATCATGGAGCATCTTCATCTCCATAGAGTAGGATTTGGTGCTGGATGACACAGATGATCAGCGTGGCGGTGTCGCTGGCGATCAGCTCGTGTGTGGCGGTGTCGCTGGCGATCAGCTCGTGGGTGGCGGTGTCGCTGGCGATCAGCTCGTGCGTGGCGGTGTCGCTGGCGATCAGCGCGTGCGTGGCGGTGTCGCTGGCGATCAGCTCGTGCGTGGCGGTGTCGCTGGCGATCAGCTCGTGCGTGGCGGTGTCGCTGGCGATCAGCTCGTGCGTGGCGGTGTCGCTGGCGATCAGCTCGTGCGTGGCGGTGTCGCTGGCGATCAGCTCGTGCGTGGCGGTGTCGCTGGCGATCAGCTCGTGCGTGGCGGTGTCGCTGGCGATCAGCTCGTGCGTGGCGGTGTCGCTGGCGATCAGCTCGTGCGTGGCGGTGTCGCTGGCGATCAGCTCGTGCGTGGCGGTGTCGCTGGCGATCAGCTCGTGCGTGGCGGTGTCGCTGGCGATCAGCTCGTGCGTGGCGGTGTCGCTGGCGATCAGCTCGTGCGTGGCGGTGTCGCTGGCGATCAGCTCGTGCGTGGCGGTGTCGCTGGCGATCAGCTCGTGCGTGGCGGTGTCGCTGGCGATCAGCTCGTGCGTGGCGGTGTCGCTGGCGATCAGCTCGTGCGTGGCGGTGTCGCTGGCGATCAGCTCGTGCGTGGCGGTGTCGCTGGCGATCAGCGCGTGCGTGGCGGTGTCGCTGGCGATCAGCGCGTGCGTGGCGGTGTCGCTGGCGATCAGCGCGTGCGTGGCGGTGTCGCTGATGAAAAGATGACAGATCTCTGGAGAGGTGAGCTGTCATCATTAGATCACCACTGGCCAGCTTTGGAGATTCCCCAGCTATGTACTGACCATAGAATGATGTCCCAGCTCTGCTACCTCTATCAGCTTCATTAAGGCTGGCCATACATTATACAATTTCCTTATTCAATTTCCTTTAGATGTACCTTCAACTATGAAGTGTAAGAGCCTGCCTAACTTGCATACACATTAGAAGTGTTTAGGTATGACCTCATATTATATGGTTTTGGTAAATCTAAAGGAAAATTGAATAAGAGACTTGTATAATGTATGGCCAGCCTTAGTTGCCTTACCTAGGAGAGTGTGGTGAGCCTAGCAAAGTCTGTGGGGGAGATTTACTAGATCTGGCACAGCTGTGCAGAGTTTCTAACTTCAGCTTGTTCAATTAAGCTTTGACAATAAGCCCCCATTCACATCGGCACAATTTGACATGTCAAATCGCATGCTAATGCCGGCAGCGGCACTGTCCCAATCGGTATGACACTGAAGCGCACCATTGATTTCCAGAAGTAGTTCCTGCACTACTTTTGGCGACTTCAGAGGGCGATTTTCAATCGGTATCTGTGCATGAACCCGACAGATGTCTCTCAAATCGCCCCTCCAAAGTCACAATGAAATGTGGGTTTGAAATCGGTGAGTTCAGCTGAGCTCGCACAATTTCAAACCCACATTCAGTGTGAACAAGGGCTAAAACCGAGAAGCACCAAGTTGTGCACCATGCAGTTTTAGTAAATAACTCCCCTGTGTGTATGTTTTGTATGTGTTTTTTTGTGTGTGTATAATATATATTTTACCAGTCACGTTATTAGGTGCTCCTTTTCAATTGCTTGGTAACAAAAATTGCTAATCAGCCAATTACATGGCAGCAACTTGGTGAATTTAGACGTGGTTAAGACGACTTGCTGAAGTTCAAGCCGAGCATCAGAATGGGAAAGAAAGGGGATTTAAGTGACTTTAAACGTGGCATGGGTGTTGGTGCCAGACGGGCTGTTCTGAGTATTTATTTTAAAAACACAAGCAAAATACTCAACCATCTCTAGGGTTTAGAGAATGGTCAGAAAAAGAGAAAATATCCAGTGAGCGGCAGTTGCGTAGACAAAAAATGCCTTGTTGATGTCAGAGGAGAACTGACTGGTTTGAGATGGTAGAAAGGCAACAGTAACTCAAATAACCACCTGTTACAACCAAGGTATGCAGAATACCATCTCTGAAAGCACAACACATCGAAACTTGAAGCAGATGGGCTACAGCAGCAGAAGACCACACCGGGTGCCAGTCCTGTCAGCTAAGAACAGGAAACTGAGGCTACAATTCACACAGGCTCACCAAAATTGGACAATAGAAGATTGGACGATGCCTGATCTGAAGAGTCTCAATTTCAGCTTCGATATTCAGATGGTAGGATCAGAAATGAATTTGGTGTAAACATGAAAGCATGGATCCATTCTGCCTTGTATCAACAGTTCAGGCTAATGGAGGTATAATGGTGGGGGGGATATTTTCTTGCCACATTTTTGGGCCCCTTATTACCAGTTGAGCATTTGTTTAAACACCACGGCCTACCTGAGTATTGTCGCTGATCATGTCCATCCCTTTATGACGACAGTCTACCCATCTTCTTCTGATGGCTCCTTCCAGCAGGATAATGCACCATGTCATAAAGCTCAAATCATCTCACCACTGGTTTCTTGGACATGATAAGGAGGAAATGGAAAAAAAATGATCCTCACTCCGGTTGCTGCTCTTAAACTTTTCTTCATTTTATTGAACAGCCACAGTGAACAAATGCAGATTAAGTCAGTTAACGGGTTTCAGCCTAGAAGGCCTTAGTCATGACTAATGAATAATGACTTATGACTAAGGCCTTCTAGGCTAAAAACGCGTCAACGGACTTAATCTGCATTTGTTCACTGTGGCTTTTCAATAAAATTAAGACATTTTAAGACCAACAACTGGAGTGCGGATCATTTTTTCTACATTACTCTACTCAGCCAGCGACTGTGGATCGAGCACCTGGAAGCTCTGCTATCTATGTAGCGTATGGGTAGTAGCATTGACTTTTCTGTTTATACTTATGACAATGAGGTCACTGTACTCCAATGGCCTCCACAGTCACTAGATCTCAATTCAATAGAGCACCTTTGGGATGTGGTGGAATGGGAGATTCGCATCATGGATGTGCAGCCGACAAATCTGCAGCGACTGTGTGATGCCATCATGTCACTATGGACCAAAATCTTTGAGGAATGTTTCCAACATCTTGTTGAATCTATGGAATGAAGAATAAAGGTAATTCTGAAGGTAAAAGGGGGTCCAACCCGGTACTAGCAAGGTGTACCTAATAAAGTGGCCGGTGAGTTTACGTCTTGGTAGAAATCAATGAAGAATGAGATCATATTGCTTTCTCTATCACCTGTTAGAATTGGGAAAGATGTGTTTCAGAAATGACAGCTGCTGCCTCCTGCACAGAGTTATTTAATGTGACGGACGGCACTGCAGTCATCAGAGAGTGATTTCATTGGTCCGCTATGTATCATGGTGATCTCATGCATGTTGTGGTCCAGCTTTCCAATCCACCCATCAGTTTTTCATGTGGATCTGTTCAGCAGCTGAATGCAGGTTTACATCCACCTACCTCTGAGTCCATCCAGATGTGGGGGGATTGGATTTTTTTTTTCCCTCTAAAACCTTAAGGTGATGGATTGGAGGAAGTCTGGTGTAAACAAGCACAAGTCTGTAAATACCCTGCGGCCCATAGATGTAATGCAGGTCCACAAAGGTGGACACACAAGTCCTGTTCTGCTTCAATTCTGCAGGGATTTGTTCATGAAGCGGACGTGAAAGGACCTTTTTTAGGCTCTCCATACACTTTTTTTTTACAATCTGATTGTATAATCTTCTTTGGGTCTACCGACAAGTATAGAGTGTGTGCGGCCCTGTGTGTGTGCGGCCCTGTGTGTGTGCGGCCCTGTGTGTGTGCGGCCCTGTGTGTGTGCGGCCCTGTGTGTGTGCGGCCCTGTGTGTGTGTGCGGCCCTGTGTGTGTGTGCGGCCCTGTGTGTGTGTGCGGCCCTGTGTGTGTGTGTGCGGCCCTGTGTGTGTGCGGCCCTGTGTGTGCGCGGCCCTGTGTGTGCGCGGCCCTGTGTGTGCGCGGCCCTGTGTGTGTGCGCGGCCCTGTGTGTGTGCGCGGCCCTGTGTGTGTGCGCGGCCCTGTGTGTGTGTGTGCGGCCCTGTGTGTGCGCGGCCCTGTGTGTGCGCGGCCCTGTGTGTGCGCGGCCCTGTGTGTGCGCGGCCCTGTGTGTGCGCGGCCCTGTGTGTGCGCGGCCCTGTGTGTGTGTGCGGCCCTGTGTGTGTGTGCGGCCCTGTGTGTGTGTGCGGCCCTGTGTGTGTGTGCGGCCCTGTGTGTGTGTGTGTGCGGCCCTGTGTGTGTGTGTGTGCGGCCCTGTGTGTGTGTGTGTGCGGCCCTGTGTGTGTGTGTGTGCGGCCCTGTGTGTGTGTGTGTGCGGCCCTGTGTGTGTGTGTGTGCGGCCCTGTGTGTGTGTGTGTGCGGCCCTGTGTGTGTGTGTGTGCGGCCCTGTGTGTGCGCGCGGCCCTGTGTGTGCGCGCGGCCCTGTGTGTGCGCGCGGCCCTGTGTGTGCGCGCGGCCCTGTGTGTGCGCGCGGCCCTGTGTGTGCGCGCGGCCCTGTGTGTGCGCGCGGCCCTGTGTGTGCGCGCGGCCCTGTGTGTGCGCGCGGCCCTGTGTGTGCGCGCGGCCCTGTGTGCGCGCGGCCCTGTGTGCGCGCGGCCCTGCTTGACTGGATATAAATTGATTGGATAGTCCAAGTAGGTCTTCATGTTAAATCTAAAGTTAATTGTACAAAGCTTGTCTGATTATATTGGTATGTGTATGGTGAGCCTTGGACAACAGGAACTCCTCTAATACAAAATATGTAATTGCACTAGACACATGTCGGAACCTGTGTTTGTTCATCAACCCTTATACATCACCTCCTTCTGATTCACTCACTTCTTTTGAACTTGAGTGAATCAGAAAAAGTTTGGTCCCCTTAAGAAATCAGGCTTATCCAGTTTAGATTCTTGTAAGCTGTGCTGTCTGTATGAGGTGGGGTAGGGCACAGACACCATCGTTTTTAGGGTGTCAGGCACTGGAATGTATATTTAAAGTGACACTAAAGGTTTATAACAAACATGTTATACTTGCCTCCACTGTGCAGCTCTTTTTGCACAGAGTGGCCCCGAACCTGCTCTTCTGGGGTCCCTCGGCGGCTCTCTCTTGGCTCCTCCAGACATCAGATAACCCCCTAGGAGAAGCGCTCTGCCAGGGGGTTACCTTGCGGGCACTCTTCCGAGTCCAGCATTCGTTGTCCATAGACACCGAATGCAGAACTCGGCCCTCCCCCCCGGCGCGCACGTCATTGGATTTGATTGACAGCAGGGGGAGCCAATGGCTGTACTGCTATCAATCTATCCAATCAACAACCGAGAACCCTGGACAAGTTCGAGGTTCAGGTAAGTAAAATGGGGGGGGGGGGCGGTCACTGACATGTGTTTTTTCACCTTAATGCATAGGATGCATTAAGGTGAAAGAACACGAACCTTTACAACCCCTTTAATGTTTCTTTTAGCAAGCAATGGAGTATTACTATTTGGCAAATTTTAAAGCCTAAAAGCCCGCCACCTTCCAAAGTTTATTGCAACCTCCTGGTTGCAATACTCCCCTTCAATCTAGATCTTCCCCATCTGTACCTTTTCTTCATCCATGCAATGTCCTTAGTCCTCTGGATTAAATGACCGCCTGTGTCACTCAACCTGAAGAAATGTATAAGCAGAAGTTACCAGTGAGAACTGCATGCCAACTGCATTTAATAGATCCAGAGATATAGGTAGCTGAAATTATATGCATAACTGACTTTTCCTTCAGTTTCAGCCTCCCAATTGGGCCTTTTATGTGATGGACAGCCAACCTGACCAGTATGGAGGCAGAGCAGGGGGTGGGTGGCAAGCTCAACCTCTACAGAAAAATGAAAGAGGAGCTCCAGGCTCCTTCAGAAAAAATGAAGTCAGCAGCTACAAATACTGCAGCTACTGACTTTTAATATAAGGACACTTACCTGTCCAGGGATTCTGCAATGGCCTCACCCGAGCTGATTCTTCAATTGGCTTGGGGTGCAGGCGCCAGCATCTCCAGTAAGGGGAACCAATAGTGAAGCCTTAGTGGCTTCACAGCCTGTTTCCTCCTGCGCCTTGTGAATGGTCCCGTAGTCTTCTGGGACCGCTCGCCTCCCCAAAATGTGGCAGTGGAGGGTGCAAACAAGCGGAGCTTCCCCTTTTTTGAATGGTGCTCCGCTTTAAGATTCACAACGCTAGAAATGTCTATACTGCTGGATCTACTAGATGTTTGGAATGGGTTTTCATTGAAGGTATCCTAAGCTTAAAGTAGTATTTTTAATCCTCTGTGTTTTAGTTGAGCACAATAAAATATTTCCCCAGTAAACTTTGTGAAAATTCTTGCAGTTTATAACTTTCAATGCTGCTGGCACCTGGTCTGCCTGAGCTTCCATTCTTTACAGGAACAAGTGGACAGTGCGGTCTGCAGTCAGTCTGTTGACTTGAAGAGTGGAGGGGTGAAAGAGCAGGTGCCTAATATCACTTTAAACATATCTTCATCATGCTCAATTATGAATTGTTCAGGTTTTTAAAAAGGTCACCTTAAAACAGGCTGGTTCTAAAACTAGTCATCTTAGTTCATTAGGTTATTAAATATATTGTGCTTCTGAATATTGCTCCTATGATATGTGTTCCCTGAGGAGCACTTCTCTTTCTAAAAGTGAGTTCGTAGAATTACTGATTTGAACTCTGACCTGAGCTCAATATTTACTAATGGTGTTAGTTACTAAGGTTGAAACCCTTCTTGTTGTGATGTATTTGAAAATTTTCAACAAGGGTCTTCAAAGACCTCCTTGCAGATTCTTACCTGTCTCTGATGATAGTGAGACGAGCCCCTTCACAGACTTCCTCTTCCTTCTGTATGTAGATGACATCCAGTGTTCCGATTAAAAGAAGGACTGCTGGGAAATCAGGGCGCCAACCAGGCAGGTACATTTATCATTGTGTTCTGTATACAAGAATACCCCAAGGTGCCTTGATTGCAAGAAAGAAACATTGGATTCTTTTTGTTAGTTTTATCTAGTGGCTGTCACAAACGTGGACACCTCATTATGAGAATAATGTGGAAAGATGCATAGCCCAAGGTTACTGTTCGTATAAACCTCATAAAAGAATTATCAGCAGATCCAGAAATTTAGGCAGCTCAACATACACTTGGAGAAATGAGACAGATCACTGCTCCAGGTGGGTATAATAATCCACCAAAAAGGAAGGGCAGGGTGCTAACTCCGGCTGGCAACCATGAACATGTAGACCAAGTGAGGAAAATTAGCTGCACACCAACATCCGTCCAACAGGTTTATTGAAAGACTGCCACCAGGACTAAAACAATGGACAACGACGTTTCACACATACATTGAAGCACAGTGGGGTTGATTTACTAAAATGGAGAGTGCAAAATCTGGTGGAGCTGTGGATGGTAGCCAATCGGCTTCTAACTTCAGCTTGTTAAGTTAAGACTTGACAAATAAAACCTGAAAGCTGATTGGTTTCTGTGTAGAGCTGCACCAGATTTTGTACTTTCCAGTTTTGGTAAATCGACCCCAATGTATGTTTGAAACGTCGTTACCCCTTGGTCTGTTGTTTTAGTCCTGGTGGCAGTCTTTCAAAAAACCTGTTGGACGAATGTTGGTGTGCAGCGTATTTTTCTCACTTGGTCAACATACACTATATTGTCAAAAGTATTGGGACGACTGCCTTGGACATAAACTTTAATGGCATCCCAGTCTTATGCCCCATACACACGGTCGGACATTCCGACAACAAAATCCTAGGATTTTTTCCGACGGATGTTGGCTCAAACTTGTCTTGCATACACACGGTCACACAAAGTTGTCGGAAAATCCGATCGTTCTAAACGCGGTGACGTAAAACACGTACGTCGGGACTATAAACGGGGCAGTAGCCAATAGCTTTCATCTCTTTATTTATTCTGAGCATGCGTGGCACTTTGTCCGTCGGATTTGTGTACACACGATCGGAATTTCTGACAACGGATTTTGTTGTCGGAAAATTTTATCTCCTGCTGTCCAACTTTGTGTGTTGGAAAATCCGATGGAAAATGTCCGATGCAGCCCACACACGGTCGGAATTTCCGACAACACGCTCCGATCTGACATTTTCCATCGGAAAATCCGACCGTGTGTACGGGGCATTAGTCTGTAGGGTTCAACATTAAGTTGGTCCACCCTTTGAAGCTATTACAGCTTCAACTCTTCTGGGGAGGCTGTCCACCAGTTTAAGGTGTGTGTCTATGGGAATGTTTGACCATTCTTCTAGAAGTTCATTTGTGAGGTCAGGCACTGATGATGGACGAGAATGCTTGGCTCGCAGTCACCACTCTAATTCATTTCAAAGGTGTTGAGGCAGGTCAAATAAGTTCCTTCACCCCAAACTCGCTCATCCATATCTGTATAAACCTTGCTTTGTGCACTGGTGCGCAGTCATGTTGGAACAGGAACAGGCCATCCACAAACTGTTCCCACAAGATTGGGAGCATGAAATTGTCCAAAATGTCTTGGTATACTGACGCTTTAAGAATTCCCTTCACTGGAACTAAGGGGCCAAGCCCAACCCCTGAAAAACAACTCCACACCACACCCCCCCTCCACCGAATGATTTGGACCAGTGCAAAAAGCAAGGCAAACCTCTTCTGCTTTCTTTTATACAAATTCCAGAATGTTCTGTGACTCCTTTGTTATGGGTGCAGTACTGCATATCAGGTCAATTCTGTGAACTACTGAACACAAACATTTTCTTTTTGTACAGTATTACTAGAAAACCTGGTTAAAGACCAGACGAACAATAACTGGATTTTCGATGTCTAGACTACAGTACACTGACGTATGGAATCTGTTGTAGTTGAGTAATGACGTGTTTATTTATTCACCTTGCTCAGATGTAGATCCAGGTCTATCTAGCTCTTTGTCCCACAACTCTTGGGGTTCCTAGATATGCCCATAACAAGTGATATGCAGCCAGCTAAGAGGCCCTCCACTGTCAACCAGCCAGCCAGGCCAGAATCTAATGGCACAAAGTTTTTCTGAAAAAGACCCATCTTCTGTGGGGAGCACCACCCTGATTGCTACCAACTCCTGTTCAAGTGGGGTGGCTCTTTGTCCTTGGGTTCCTCCAGCTGTGTGCTGGTGTTACTGGACCTACCCCGGACTTCACTTTGAGGCATGCGGTGTATGGGGATAATTGCCAGTAAATGTGTTCTAAACTGTTTTACTGATGTAGTGACTCTTAGCTTGACTCTGCTTATAAAGACTATGTTGCACAATGTCACCCTGACTGAGCCACAGACATTGCTGCAAAAGAGACCATGTTTGTGCAGATTTCATAATCTGATTTGTATTTATTATTCTGTGTATGCATGCTCATTCTGACCCCGATTCTGACCCTGATTTGCATTATTGATTTTAACTTTGCCCCTGTTTAGTAAATTACAATTTTCAGATAATCTATATCTGATTATTTGGCTGATTACCCATTCTGTTACAGGTGATTTTTTTACATTCGGACACCTTTGTTGATCATATACAGTACCTTCTTGGTCAGCAGCGTGACTTATTTAAGGAGAAATTCTTGTTGCCTTTGGACATTTTATGTTTTTTTTTATCCTCTCCAAACGTATAGGTGGTGAAGATTTCACTACAGGCCAGCGTGTTTTAACCACTGAAATGTTTCACTTATGATTCCTCAGCTGCTTAAACCCATTTTCTCAATTTGTTGTTAATTGTACCTCAACGGTGGCATTAAAGCGGTGTGATACTTGTGAAGGTGTGCTATCTGCAGTACGGTCATGAAATATTCAGACTAATTACCCTAGCTGCAGGCCGCGGAGTGGATAAGTGAACAAAATGGCTTGCTGTTTTAAGATGATGATTTTGTTCTCTCTGAAGCCGCATTAACTGTGATTATGTCCTGTTAAACTATATCTTGCAGTCCAGTCTGTTTTAAAGGCCTCCGCTGCGATCAGATGTATTATTTTAAGTTTTTGTTTGGTTTTTCCCATGTAGTGGTTCAACTTTGTACATTAACCACTCGCTATCCCACTTGCTAGTTTCCCTTAGTTATTAGGATCCTTCTTTTCTCAAATACCTTGAACTTGAGCTTATGGGGCCTGTACACCACAGTGCATTGTAGTAACTCATGGTAAAACAAGCATTTTCCCTGCATATGTGTTGCAATTTATTTTGTAGGGCACTGTAACACACAGATGTGAGCTATGATTATACAACCTACTGTGGGGAAAATAATCCCCTGCCCTGATCCCCTGCAGATTTTGTAAGTATGCCCAGTTTCAAAGAAATGAAGGGTCTGTGTATATACCAGTATATATTTTTTTTAAAATCATAGATGTATTTTAAATAATAGAGACAGAATATCAACCAAAATTACAGAAAAAATACATTAAAACAAATGCTATAAATTAAGTTGCAGTTCAGTGATTAAAATAATTATTTGATCCCCAAGCAAAACATGACTTGGTACTTACTGGAGAAACCCTTGTTGGCAAGCACAGAGGTAAGACGTTTCTTGTAGTTGGTGACCGGGTTTGCACACATCTCTTGGACCATTCATCTTTACAGATCTTCTCTAAATCCTTAAGGTTTCTTGCCTGTCTCTTGACATTTCGAAGTTTCAGCTCCCTCCATAAATTTTCTATAGGATTAAGGTCTGGAGATTGACTAGGCCACTCCATGACCTTAATGTGCATCTTCTTGAGCCACTCCTTTGTTGCCTTGGCGGTATGTTTTGGGTCATTGGCATGCTGGAAGACCCATCTTCGGTGTTCTGGCTGAGTGAAGAAGGTTCTCATCCAAGGTTGTACAATACATGGCCCCGTCCATTGGCCCCTTAATGCGACAAGGTCGGTGCGATCCTATAGCGGAGAAACGGCCCCAAAGCATCATGTTTCCACCTTCGTGCTTGACTAGGGATGGTGTTCTTAGGGTCATAGACAGCATTTTTCTTCTTCCAAACACAGCGAGTCAAGTTAATGCCAAAGAGCTCAATTTTGGTCTTATCTGACCACAGCACTTTCTCTAAATCCTTTAGATGTTCAGTGGCATGACTGTACATGTGCCTTCTTGAGGAGGGGGACTCGCCGTGTTTGGAGGAAGAAAAATGCTAACTATGACCCTAAGAACACCATCCCTACAGTCAAGCACAGAGGTGGAAACATTATGCTTTGAGGCTATTTTTCTGCTAAAGGTACAGACTGATTTTGTCGCATAGAGGGGCCAATGGATGGGGCCATGTATTGCAAAATCTTGGATGAGAACCTTCTTCTCTCAGCCAGAACGCTGAAGATGGGTCTTTCAGCACGACAGCATGGTGACCTGACTTTTCCCTACTGTAGTTGAACAACACAGCCAGATCACCTCCCCACCCCAAGCTTCTAATAGAACTGTAAATGAGCAGCAGCTGGCTGATAAGGTAATCTTGCTGCTCTCTTTGCCTGGCCTTGTCAGGCCTTGTCAGCACATTGTCACGCAGGACACTTGAATGGCCCCAAGTTCTGTCTTTCTCTTTTGGTGTGTCTAATGCTGTGTACACACGTGCAGACTTTTCGACTGGACTGGTCCGGCGGACAATCCGACCATGTGTGGGCTCCATCGGACCTGCAGCAGACTTTTTCGGTCAAAAATCTGCCGGACGTTAGATTTGAAACAACATTGTTTAATTCTTCCGACGGATTTAAGTCCGGTCGAAAAATCCGCTCGTCTGTACAGTATGCTAGTCCGACGGACGAAAACCCACGCTAGGGCAGCTATTGGCTACCGGTTATCAACTTCCTTATTTTAGTTCGGTTGTATGTCATCACGTACGAATCCGTCGGACTTTGGTGTGATCGTGTGTAGGCAAGTCCGTTCGTTCAGGAATCGGTCGGACCAGTCCGGTTGAAAAGTCCGCCCGTGTGTACGCGGCATTAGACAGTCACCAAGTCAGGGATTCTACAGGACAGTTCCTAGATTTTTGTCGCACAACCCAATCTGTCCTGCAGGATACTGTGCTGAGTAATATCAGGAGTTGAGAGCCAAATTGCGGTTTACGTTTCAGAACCCAGCACTAGAGTTCTTGCTTCTACTAATACATGTGATAGGATGCATGAAAGGCTGATTTAATAAAGGAGTTGAACATCTTTACTCAAACATATCATGAGACTATTTACTTCAAATATCTAATTATGTGAAAATCGCCTGCAAATTGCAATGGTGATTAGTGTGAATTTTGCAAATTTTATTTTAGTGTGTTATGGGGCATTTTTGTTAAACTACAACTGTGAAGGAGGGATCATCAGCTCACTCTCTACAAGGCCTGTTTGCCATGTTAAAAAAATAAGAGTTGTAGTACAGAAATGTAAAACCGTAACAAACCTAGGATGGTGTGGCTAGAGCCACATATGGCTGCCCTAAATTAAGCAGATTTCTGCAGGAAAAAGCCCCCCACAATTCAAGTACGCCGGGGGAGGGGCGCGGTTTGAAGGTTGGGGAATGTAACCTTGCTTCATGTTACGCCCTGGATATTCGTGAAATTTGGTCTGCACCTTTTTGTTTTGTTTTTTTTATATTATATTCAGTTTTTGTTTTGTTTTTTCAGTTCAGTTGGGGGCCTATTCACAATTGTCCATATTATTATTATTTTTTTTTTCACAAGAGAACAATTGTCCACATTTTAATGCAGGAAAACTCTTACGTTTTGTTGCACAAAAATGCATATCAAGTAGAAATTCTGTTTGTGTATGGTTCCTAAATAGTTGATTACTACATGAAAACGAATGATGCATGAAAATGCCTTAAGAACGGGTGTCAATGCATATGCAAAACGTAAATCATCTTGCACTTAAAATCGCATTAAAACTCATCAAAACAGAAATGAAAGGGTCTGGACCTAGCCTTAAGACAATAGCTCAAAGTGTAGGTAGGAACTTTCAAATATGCACCTCAGTAAAGTATTACTACAGCATCCGAATAACCTTTTTCATGTAAAAATATATTTTTATTGCAAAATATATTAAAATACATTATTTGAACACTAAAAATATATTGTCAGTTGTATGTTACAAAGATCAACATATCCCAATAAGGTCATTTAGTAGGCAACGCGTTTCGTAGATGCTCCACTTCTTCAGGACTACTAACATTGTAAAAGAAATATTGCACTCATTGTGCACATGCCAATGTTTTCATTACATGTTGCATTCTTTCGAGTTCTGATTAGAATTTAGCTTGCCTATGTTACGCCCCTTGTTGCCATTAAAGTACAATTCAATATATATATGTAATATTAATATTCCTATGTAAGCATGTGTATAAAAAAAACTTCAATTGCGCCAAATAAACAGAACAGTTATTTGGAAAGATGCTGAGTGTATCTTTGTGTGTCTGTTCCCTGCTGCATTAGTTATTTATTTGGAACCGCTAATCAATATGAGGATAGGAGTTGCCCATCTATAAATTTTCCAGAACAGACTTGCTTTCTTATGACTCACCAAAATAACATCAATGCATCTAAAGTTAAACGAATTAATAAATATTAACACCTTTTTGAAGGCATCTCTCCAATACTTAAGCTGGCCATACACGTATAGAATTTCGGCTATTTGCAGTGCAAATGACTATTCATTGCTCGATAGTGACCTGTCCACTAACTGATGGAATAAAATTTCCATAATCGAAAGTGATTGGTCAATAACAACATATATCATTCCGGTTTACTTATCGTGCAAGGACATGGTCAATACAAGACAGAGGATTTTTTTTGTCTCGAATATAACATGCACATATAGACTTTGGTTGAAACTGTAAAAGTTTTTGCTTTGGATTCATCGACATTAGCTGGGCCTACTGTCTTAATTGGCGGTAAAGTTGAGTCCACTAACTGCACGGATGTCAAAGGATCTTACCGAAAACGACCAGTTTCGGCTGAAATTCTATATGTGTATGGTCAGCTTTATCAAATTAATATCATATGAAATGAACAATAGAAGGAGAAAAAAAAAAAAAGCAAAAGATAAGATCTCTAAACAAAGTATTTGAATAATAATATATTCAAATACATAAACTCATTAACACACACCTAGTACCAGCCCCCAACATATTCTTACCTTACACCGAACCTGCGCCATAGTATTGTAGAGAAAAATAGATGACCGCACTCTCACTTGCTGAAGATCCAAATACTTTATTGTAGAAAACAATCATAAAAGCATAATCACAGCTCCTTAAAAACAGACAGTCATTAACGCCGCGTTTAGCGCTGGAGAGCGCTTTGGTGCGTGTATGTGTGTGGTGGGCAAGGGGGTGGTCAGCATAACTCTGATCATTGGAGGACAGGCAGGCTGTTCTCCCAGCACTGCCAGAAAACTGACCACACTGGGATGGATGTGCTCTAATGCCTAGTGTGGTCAACTTGAAATGGGAGATTAGGGTAACTGGCAGGATCGACAGATATTTAACACATATTAGGAATTCTTTAAAGTGTTAGTAAAGCTAACCCCCCCCCCCCCCCTTTTTTTTTTTTTTTTTTTGGATGGAGCTGCGCATTGACAAAGTCGTGATATAGAAGCCACGCTGCCTCCTAGCAGCCTTTTGTTGTTCAGTCGTGTCTGACTCTGGGACCTCCATGAACCACAGCGTGCCAGGCTTTTCTGTCCTCCATTGCCTCCCTGAGCTTGCCTAACTTTATGTTCAGTGTTTCGATGATGCTGTCTATCCATCTTGTTGTCTTCTTTTTCCTTCCATGTTTCCCAGCATCAGGGTCTTTTCCAATGAGTCCTCTGTTCACATTAGGTGGCCAAAATATTTGAGTTTCAGCTTCAGGATGTGTCCTTCCAGTGAATATTCAGAGTTGATTTCCTTCTAGATTGACTAATTTGATCTTTATGCTGTCCAAGGGACTTTTAAGAGTTTTCTCCTACACCATAGTTCAAAGGCATAAATTCTTAGGCTATCAGCCTTCCTTTATGGTCCAACTTTCACAACCATAAGTTAGTACTGGGAATACCATAGCTTTGACTATACGGCACTTTGTCGGTAGGGTGATGTCTCTGCTTTTTATAATGTTGTCTAGTTTTGCCATTACTTTCCTCCCAAGAAGCAAGCATCTCTTAATTTCATGGCTACAGTCACCGTCTGCCATGATCTTGGGGCCTAGGAAGGTAAAATCTGTCACAGTTTCCATTTCTTCTCTTCGGCATATGGGAGTAATGGGACCGGTTGCCATGATCTTAGTTTTCTTAATGTTCAATTTCAGGCCAGCTTTTGCGCTCTCCTCTTTCATCTTCATTAAGAGACTCTTTAGTTCTTCTTCACTTGCTGCCATTAGTGTGGTATCGTCTGCATATCTCAGGTTGTTATTTCTCCCTGCGATCTCATTCCGGCTTGTGATTTGTTGATCCTGGCATTTTGCATGATGAACTCTGCATAGAAGTTAATTATGTAGGGTGACAATATACATCCTTGCCGCACACCTTTCTCAATTTTGATCCAGTCAGTTGTTCCATGTCCTGTTGCTTCTTGACTTGCATACAGGCTTTTCAGAAGACAGGTGAGAGGTGGTCTGGTATTCCAATTTGTTTCAGTATTTACCACATCTTGTTGTGATCCACACAATCGAAGGATTTACTGTATTCAATAAAGCAGAAGTAGACATTCTTCTGAAACTCTTGTTTTCTCCATGATCCTGCGAATGTTGGCAAATTGCAATTAATGTGTGCAAAAAGGAGAAAAAAAACTGCGCTAAACCAAAAAATGGTGGACTACATATATAAGGTGCTAGCACTCAAAGTCTACATTAATGAAATAAAAATTAGTACAGCGCTAGACAGAAAGTGACTAGATGTGTGGAGACATCTAGAACTTACCCATACAAAAGATAAGATCAAATATAAATCCACGAAGTCTCATGAATAGTACTAAAGCACAATGCAAGAACCAGTGGAATGTGTAACATAAAAACACACTATAACATGTGAATGGTATATTCAAAAAATGATAAACACAAATCTGATGATATAATGATATAATAAGCATAAGTGTCCAAACAAAGAAGTGCAGTGAAAGGGAGCAGTCTCTAGATGAAATCTGAGACACAAAATCCAAATCGATTGGATGCCAAAATACACTTGAAGATGGTATAAATGAGAGGTTGGGTACTCTTACCGGATGTGGTGGACACACATACCATACAGCAGTGGGTCAAACGAGCTCGTAACACCTCAATTCCTGGTGTTGAATGCAGTAATCCTGCGACTCCAACCATGCGTTTTCTATACCATACGTCAGGGTGGCAATGAAACCAACAGCCTGATGTTCACACTGGATGTAGTTGTTCCGTGACTCCAACCGTATGTCTCCAGATCGTAGGACAGGATGGCAGTGCAACCAGCAACCCAAAGGATCTCTATATCGCCAACCGCATGCTGCTTCTGAGCTGTATTGCTTCACTTAGCATCATTGAAGCAATACAGCTCAGAAGCAACATGCAGCTGGCGATATAGAGGTCCATTGGGTTGCTGGTTGCACTGCCATCCTGTCCTACGGTCTGGAGACGTATGGTTGGATTTACGGAACAACTACATCCAGTGTGAACATCAGGCTGTCGGTCTCATTGCTGTCCTGACGTATGGTATAGAAAACGCATGGTTGGAGTCGCAGGATTACTGCATTCAACACCAGCAATTGAGGGGTTACGAGCTTGTTTGACCCACTGCCATATGGTATATGTGTCCACCACATCCGGTAAGAGTACCCAACCTCTCATTTATACCGCCTTCAAGTGTATTTTGGCATCCAATCGATTTATTTGGATTTTATGTCTCAGATTTCATCTGGAGGCTGCTCCCTTTCACTGCACTTGTTTGTTTGGACACTATGCTTAATATGTTATTTTTGTCACAATGTTTGAACAAGACTATTGACTTAGAGCCGGTTCACACAGGGGCGACTTGTCAGGCGACCTAGC
Source organism: Lithobates clamitans (assembly GCA_037952925.1). Taxonomy (NCBI): domain Eukaryota; kingdom Metazoa; phylum Chordata; class Amphibia; order Anura; family Ranidae; genus Lithobates; species Lithobates clamitans. The sequence continues at coordinate 5,818,114 of JBBGZY010000187.1, read as the reverse complement.
CGCCTGACAAGTCGCCTCCCGTTCTGTACAATGGAACCGTTCTAATAGGAGCGACGCAAGTCTCTCCGACTTACAAAAAGGTTCCTGTACTACTTTGGGGGCGACTTGGGGCGACTTGCATAGACTTCTATACAGAAGTCGTTTTGCAAGTCGCGCGGAAGTCGTTTGGAGGTCGCCTCGCTGAGGCGACCTGCAAGTCGTGCCTCCCCTGTGTGAACCGGGGCTACGATTTGTGTTTATCTTTTTTTGAATATACCATTCACATGTTATAGTGTGTTTTTATGTTGCACATTCCACTGGTCCTTGCATTGTGCTTTAGTACTATTCATGAGACAGTGTATTTATATTTGATCTTATCTTTTGTATGGGTAAGTTCTAGATGTCTCCACACATCTAGTCACATTCTGTCTAGCGTTACACCAATTTTTATTTTATTTTATTTAAATTGCATTTAATGCCCGGGAGACATTAAGGGGTTAACTAACTTCTTTGTGTAGATTGGCAGAGGTGTGTTTCTTTGGGTGGCGGCTCTACCATTGCTCCAGCTTTAATAAAAGATCATTGTCTTTGCTTTATTACAAAAGCTAAAAGCATGCAATACAAAATCCAATTTTATTTCCTGGAATTTAAAAGCACCCAGGCCGTCACATTGTGATTCCCGTGTTTTTTTTTGCTATGGTGTTGTTTACTGTGCGGTGAATTAATGGAGGGATATAGGACATTTCATGCAGTCAGTGTCTGTGTGGAAATCTAGTGTACTTTGAAGAGACGCTGGGCCTTCCGTCGTGGTGTGACCTTCACACACTACGATGAGATGAAAGGCTTGCTTCCTTTAGTCCCCTGTGCTGCGTCAAGTAACTTCAAAGCGCAATTTACTTGGTTGACATGCGCAGCGTTATTCTATTACCTGTAATGTTTATTTCCATAAATCCCTCTTCTAGTCTGTGAGAATAAACCAGGAGAGAGCCTCTGTGAGGTAATCAAATAAGGTTCTCATGAATGATAACATCAGCCAGAGAAAACTTTATTATAAGATAGCGCAGTCTTTCCTGAGGAAAAATGACATTTAGTTCCACCAAGTGAAATATACGGCCTACTTATCTCCAAGGCCAGCCACTATTTTATTATCATTTATATTCTCCTATAATCTACAACACGGTATAAAAGAGATGAAAAGTGCGCAGTTTATCACCGCGCTCTAGAATTTCGTGTTTTAGTGTTCTATCTTTGTCTAGTGTTGGCTCTGTATTGTATACTAGTGCTTTGTAGTGACTCGGGCGTAAGATGAAAAAACTTTAGGGCCCATTAACATTAAAGAATCTGTTGTCATTATGCACATTAACACGCGTTTTTGCATGCATTAAGCTACCTTATTCATTATGAATGGGCTGTCAATGCACCGCAATGGGCAAAGAAACATGCAACACCCCTCTTTTTAATTTTTTTTTTACATTTTTTTACACTGCAGCGCACCATAATGAATGATATGCACGTTGGTGCCTCATGCATAGTACAGAATGGGTGCCATTCAAAATCAACGCATTGTATGTACTGTGGTAATATGTGTTAACGCGTCTGTTTTAGTGCATGTTGCCAAAAAGTGTGAATGGGCCCATTAACCACTTGACTTCGAGGAAGATTTACCCCCCCCCCATGACCAGGCCATTTTTTGCAATATGGCACTGTCTTATTTTAACTTTCTATTGCGCAGTCGTGCGACGCTGTACCCAAACAAAATGTATGTCCTTTTCTTTTCCCCACAAACAGAGCTTCCTTTTGGTGGTACTTGATCACCCCTGCATTTCTTTGTTGTTTTTTTGTTTTGTTTTTTGCGCTCTGAACAAAAAAAAAGACCAACACTTTTGAAGAAAAAATAAATGTTTTTTTACTTTCTGCTATATTGATTGGTTTGCGTCTAAAAAATTATGGGATATTTTTATTTTAGTTTTACTAATAATGGTAATGATCAGAGATTTATAGCGGGACTGCGATATTGCGGTGAACATTCGGACACTAAGTTACACTTTTGACACTTTTTGGGAACCAGTGACATTTTTACAGGTTGCACAAGGAATCTGGTGCAGCTGTGCAGAGTAACCAATCAGCTTCCAGGTTTTTTTTGTCAAAGCTTAATTGAACAAACTGTTAGAAGCTGGCTGGTTACTATACACTACTGCACCAGATTCTGTGTGCTCCAGCTTTAGTAAATCTCCCCCTGTGTTCCTAACATGTGTAATGGGTGTTGCTTTTACTTTAATATTTGGCTGCGTTTCCTCCCTGCTGTTTTACGACAAAATCATTGGCTGAAATCAACTGCCATAATCATGCTGTGTCCAATCACAGCTTGGGTTGGCAGGGGGCACGCGCATGCCTGCCCCAAACCTTGGAATAAGGCTGATCGCGTACATATCGTGCCTGTACCTGCCGCCCGCTCGCAGTATATTTGCTGTGAACGATCAGCAGGTAGTTAATGGAAAATGGATAACATGGCCATTAAGTAGTAGATGTGTATGGATTATTTTTGGAGAATGAGGATATTGTTTAGTGTCACTTTCAGGGATGATGGATGACCATAAAAACGTCTCTACAACTGTAAAAGACCACGTGTGTATCTTAGATTTGGTTATAGGTTTTGTGCCAGTCTGTGTACTATACAGGTTCTCTTTAAATGGCTCGTAAAATCCCTGTTTCCACAGAGGCAGCAGGCAATGATCAGTGAATATTGACCGCTTTGTGTTAATTGTGTTCTAATTTATGTGTAGGGTGTAAGAGCGGATGATTATTGAAGAGGGACAAAAACGCTGTAAATGTTGTCGTACATAAAATGCACATGTACTGTATGTTTTTATAGTCCTGTTTATTTTACAGTCTCGCTATACAAGTAAACACTAATCCTATGTTTTCTGTCATTTATTTTCTAAATCTGACCCAAATCAATTTAGTTGTATGCAGGGATGATCTACTAATTTCATTTTAATCAGCCCTTCTCTTCAGCTTCAGATCTCTTCCTTTTGCTAATGGCAGAAATATTGATGGGTGTCAATAGGCCAGGGCTGGTGAAATTACATATTGAAATCAATATGTTTTGCCAGTGAAGCGTTCTCATTAGAATTGCTCTTGTGTTATTACTGAGCACCCGGCTCTTGCTGTGCGATGCATCTGCTCTATCTGCATGCAGATACAGTAACTGCTATACTCAGCAACCTCTCCTCCTACAGGGTGCTGTATGTGCTGGCTGCATATGGGTGTTTAATAAAAATCTGTTGTATGCGAGAAACGATTAGTGTGCAGGATGAGGCGCTGGAGAGAATTGCTTTTATTTTATTTTTAATTCCTGCCGTCATTGCTGGATAATAGGCAGTGTCAGGGGCGGACTGATAACTCATGGGGCCCCCGGGCAATAGGAGATTATGGGGCCACACAGTATATACACACACACACACACACACACACACACACACACACACACACAGTACACACATACATGTACACACAGTATACACACAGATGTAAAAAAAACACAGATTTACACATACTGTCCCTGGTTTTACTGAGGCTGGCAACCCTGATGGGGCCCCCTAGTGGCCCAGGGCCCTCGGGCAGTGCCCGAGTGGCTCAATGGTCAGTCCGCCCCTGGGCAGTGTTTGTGTTATTTAGAGAAAGACGATGATGGAGGGCTATACAACCAGTAAGGAGTCAAAGGGACCCTTTTTATTAGTTCACTATATGCCAGATTATAGATGACCTCCTTGCAAATCTTATCAACTGAATTGTCTGAGTGACTTGGTGGAGATGAGCCTCTCTCTACTCTCTACTGAGGACTCATTCACACTACCATTGCAACGCACTGCATGGTCCTAATGTTATAAAGAAGCAGGGTTTCCATCTCTGCAGCATGATTTGGAAAAATATGACCCCCCCCCCCCATTTTACAATATTGTGGTACATACAGTGTAGGGCTGAAACAACTAATCGATTAATCGGCAACGAATCGATTATGAAATGAATCGATTACTATTTTCATAATCGACCAGTAACATAATAGGGGTTAAAAAAAACTAAAATGAGCCCTTTATAGTACAAAAAGAGCAAATAATCGCTACTGTAAATATTACTTTCACAGTTCTACAGTAAAAAAATGAACCCCTTACAGTAGTGATTATCTGCTTTTTTTTGTACTATAAAGGGCTAATTTAATTTTTTTTAACCCCCATTATTTTACTAAACGTCTTAGACCTGGTTCACATCTATGTATTTTTTGGTGCTTTTTGCAGAAACGGACTACAGTTCATTTACATGGTTTCCTATGGGACACGTTCACATCTATGCTTTTTTCAGCCACTGTGTATTTAGAAAGGGTCAGGGACTTTTTTTAAATGGAAAACTGTGCTTTTTTGGTTCAATATACTTCAATGGAGAAGCTGCAGAAAAGCATGTAATGCGTTTTTGCAGCAATTTGTGTTTTTTAATCTACCCAACAACAAATTGGCCAAAAAAATGCAAAAACGCAAATTGCCGCAAAATCACGTGTGCAAAAATCAAAACGCACTGCAGAAACAGATCACAAGCAAACTGCATAGGTGTGTACCGAGCCTTATGCTGGCCACACAGATCAATTTTCAGATGAGGATATTCAGACAAAAAATCTTTATACATTCGCTGAATGAAAGAATGTTGTTTGAATTTTTCACTTGTTTTTAACATTTCTGTTTAAAATGAAAGTAATCTCCGAACGAAAACCACATTCACTGTCTGAGAATTCCTTTTACCAAGAAGTTTTCTATTATTTCCAAATTTTCCCGTCACTGTGGTTGTAAATGAACGTCAATTTGACCCCACTAACGATTAGAAAATCGAACGAACGTTCTTAAAATTACATTTTTTTTTTTTTTTTTTTTAAGGAAGACATTTGTTTTTTTTTTAATACAAAAATTTGATCTCTGAGTCTGATATTTACCAGATTTACTCTTTAATAGTATATATACAGTATATCTCTTCTGTCTGTTATTCTCAGAGTGGATTAGATATTTTGCTCCCTAACCATATAGTTGGTTATTTATATTTACCACTGCAAAGAGATACGAATAAATTGCCTTTTTAAAAAAAAAAACTTTACATATTAACTAAATTATACACCACACTTTCTTTTTATGTTATTAACCGATTAATCGATTAATCGAAACAATAATCGGCCAACTAATCGATTATGAAGATAATCGTTAGTTGCAGCCCTAATACAGTGCTCAGCAATGGTAAGATTTTAATCAATATCTCAATGAACACCAGCACCATTTCCAAAATTTTGCCAAAATTGAGTTTTATAGTACATTTGTTTAGCTCATTTACATGATCAAAGTAAGGTTAATAATATAACTTGGATTACAAAATCTTCAGTTTTACTGAAATTAGTTGATGCAAAAATGCATACACGCCACAACAAAAACTACTCCATCTAGTATTTTGTATGACCTCCATGATTTGTAAGGACAACACCAAGTCTTCTAGGCATGGAATGAACAAGTTGGCGACATATTGTAACATCTATCTTTTTCCATTCTTCAAGAATGACCTCTTTTAAAGCCTGGATGCTGGATGGAGAGTGATGCTCAACTTGTCTCTTCAGAATTCCCCATAGGTGTACGATTGGGTTCAGATCAGGAGACGTACAGTACTTGGTCACTGAATCACTTTTACCCTGTTATTCTTCAGAAATGCAACAGTGGCCTAAGGGCCCTTTCCTATGGGCGCCTCCGAGGAACGGATTTCACTTGTTCAGCGGGAGATCGCACCGCTGATCCCCTCTGAGCAGCGGGTTAACGGTTCGTCTCCACTCACTGTCCAGAGTGGACACGGACCCTGTCTCACTCCCCAATGTGGGGAAACCGGGTGGAAACTGACTGCCTGTCCGTTTTTTATCTGATCTGCTGAACGGATGGAAAATAGGACCACCTTCCGTCCTGGATTTTGCAGACCGGATCGGATTGGGTAGTGGCAGTTGTCAGCAGACATGTCACCGCTGATATCCGCCGCTTCATAGGGGAGACTGGAGGGTCCGATGAGGTCCTCCGGAAAAACTGACAGGCGGACCTAATCGGGCAGCCCGTCTGAAAAGGGCCCTTAGATGTGTGTTTTGGATTATTGTCATCTTGGAAAGGTGCATGACAATCAAGGGCACAGAGTGATGGTAGCATCTTCTTTCGATATAGAGCAGTACATCTGTGAATTCATGATACTATCAATAAAATGCAGCTCCCCAACACCAACAGCACTCAGGGAGCCCCACAGAAGGACACTGCCACCACCATGTTTCACTGCATTTTTGTTTGTACTCATCACCTTTGCGACGCCATACAACTTTTTAAACCATCGGTTCCAAAAACATTTATCTTGGCCTTATCGTTCCAGAGTACAGAGTCCCTGTAGTCTTCTTTTTCAACATGTGCCCTGGCAAATTCTAGGGGGGCTTTTTTATGCATGGGCTTTAGGAGAGGCTTCCTTCCTTGAAGACACCCATGCATGCCATTCCTCTGCAGTCTACGCCGTATTGTGTCAAGGGAAACAATCACACCAGTTCGGCTTTCTACTATAGCTAACTGTAGTGAACTTGTATGCCATTTTTCTTCAACCCTTCTCATCAGAAGACGCTCCTGTCGAGGTGTCAACTTCCATGGATGGCCTGGATGTCTAAACCCGGGGGGGGGGGGAATCATGTAAGACAAAGGCATAATGAGCCAGTATGCATGGCATACTGACTCCTTATGAAATACTTTCCTTAGAATGAAGCCCTCAAGCAGTGCCTGCACACCGCTGAGATGGCTGACCTCTTCCCTGGTGTTTCTTCCAGGTTCGCAGGCTACATCGCTGTGAGTGGCCAAAGCCGTGATGATGTCAGTCCCGCACAGGAGCTGCCATTTACGGCATGGGCTCTGAAGGTCCGGCATGGTAAGCTGGGCCTTCAGAGCATATGCCCCGATGACGTCATTGGCTGCAAGCACTCTGAGTATCTCCCAAACTGTGCAAGTTTAGGAGATACGCACAGGTACAAGTAAAAAGAAGAGGCTTCCACGTTAACACATGGAATTGCATGATGACGCTTTACAACGTACATTGAAATTACAATGCAGCTGAATTGGATGCCTAGGTGAAATTGGGTAGAGAGATACTCATGTCAAAGGCATAGTTCAGTGTCCAGTTCAATATTTTTTTTTTAGTTTTATAAGACCCCTTTCCCACTGCCCTGCTACTGTTTGGCTGCAGCGCAGTGTACCCATTGTTTTTGTGTGAGTTACCCCTGTCCTTTCTGTTATGTCCTGCATTTTTGGTGTGTTTTCTGAATAGCGCATCAAAGATGCAGCATTCACAGTTGAGATGATGGCTCCTCCAATTGCTCCCCCCTGGGGTGTATTCTGACTAGCCACGCGCCTGTAGCCACCCATTTGTCGTAGACCATTTTTTCAGGAGATTCCTGTCGTATATCACATTTCTATGTAAATTGCTAAGCATTACACTTATCCTGTTGTTATTTTTAGTGGTTGTTTTGTTATTGCTCAACTTGTTTAACTGGTCTTGGCCAGTAATTAAGATAGGACATGCCTTGCCTAATGTTTTTATGCACCTTGAGCCGGGGAATGCCCACAGGCTCTGTTATGTAACTTTTCTTTTTCTGAAATAAATAAAAAGAATCTTAAAAAAAAAAAAAGATGCAGCATAAAGGACTTTTAGTGCGCATTTAGAAAACGCACCAAAAATGCAGGATATACTTAGAGGTCCATGGGAAATCATGAGTAACCCACAGGTGTACTGCGCTTCACCTACACTGCAGCCAAACTGCAGTCAAACTGCAGTGTGAAAGTGTCTTAAGAGCAAAAAGGATGGCTAACACATTTTAAGGGCTTAATTCATGCCCCGATATCAGGACTCGTGCAGGTGTGAATTTGAATAAAGCTGATCTGAATATAAGGTGTCCTGGAGTAGGTTTCTCTCCTCGTCCATTCACAGCCTTGCATCCTGCGGAAAGAATACTAAATGTTTTGTGATTGGACGAGGAGGAATGCGAGTGAGCCACTGTTATTTACCTTTGACACTGAATATCAGCTGGAACTATACATTTCAGCACTGGAAGTTTAGTGTTTATTGTACTGTAAGGAATGAAGCTAATGCAGCAGCTATCCACACATTAAAAACGCAGCATTAAAGATCATTTATTTGGGCATTACAAATGTTCAAAAAATTTTTCCCCAAAATCCAGCTTTAGTATTTACATTTTGTTTGTGTGTTTTTTTTTTTCTTTGTTTTTTTTATTATTTTATTTTTTTAAGCGACAGCCTTTTTAGAATTGAATGCTTTGGAACAGAATTTTTATTTTTTTATTTTTTATCAAAGAGTACTTTAAAATAGTGGCAGCTAGTACGGGGAACTTCTCCCCACACTGACCCCAGGAGGGGGGGGGGGGGCAGCGGCTGCAGCAGCACTGTGAAAATGTTACATGTTCCACCCTAAAATCGGATGTAACAAGGGTGAACTTTATCCTTTTTTAGAGCCCTTTCACACTGAGGCAGTTTTCAGGCGTTTTAATGCTAGAAATAGCACCTGAAAACTGCCTCCCATGCTGCCTGAATGTGAAAGCCTGAATGCTTTCACACCCGGGCAGTGCGCTCTCGGGACGTTAGAAAAAAGTCCTGCAAGCAGCATCTTTGGGGCGGAAATTGCCAGAAAAGCGCTTCCAAAGTGCCGCAACACGGGCGTTTTTAACCCCCTCGGCCACTAGCAGGGGTTAAAAGCTCCACCGCTAGCGGCTGAAAAGCGCCGCTTAAACAGTGCTAAAGCATCACTAAAATGAGAGGCACTTTAGATCTGGAACAGATTAAAATCGCCCCGCTAGCGGCTGAAAAGCATTGCTTAAACAGCACTAAAGCTAAGACGAGAGGCACTTATAACGGCCCCAGTGTGAAAGGGGTTATAACATTGTAAAAAGTCACTTTCGTGCCTGCAGTTTAGGTGTGTGTTTGTGTGTGATAAGAGTTTAGAGACTTTTTGTTTTTTGCCTATTTGTCCCACCTAGGGATGGGCAGGCATGTGACGTATAGTAGACTCTGCTACGGGGAGCTGCAACTTGCGTTACTTGAAACCTTTGCCCTTTACTGTGGAGAAGCTGAAGTTATTAGAAAGCACTCGCTATGAGTGCGAAACGCATCAGATGATCCCTGTACACTACTGCTGTAGTGTTTTGTATACTTCCATGATCCAACCTTTAATAAAGGCACTTATCATCAGACCGGTGTGCGGCTTCCAGATCTCTTCGTCTTCCTTTGAGAAGCTGAAGTGGGTAGTGGATATACCGACACATAAACTAGGAGACCCCATTTAGAGTGTCAGTTCCAAATCTCAAAGCAGGACTTCTGCTAAATGGAATGGTCCAAACTGTGATTTCTCCATTGAGAGGTTGCATGACCAAACACAAAATATGTTGACTCTGTGAGAAGCTTTTGGAGTAAGATGTCATGCACACTGGACATGCTAAAAAAAAGCCAGTAGTGTAATCTGTAGAATGCGTTTTTAGCTGTAGTTTTTTTTGTTTTTTTAGCAAAACTATACTCCCACAAAAGCTTATGGCTCAAAAACACTGATAAACTCTTTATAGCTGCATTTTATTCAGCTTTTATTTTTTATTTTTTTGCGTTTTTAACCACTTAAGGCCCAAGTCTTTTTCTGAGATTTGGTGTTTACAAATTAAAAAACATTTTTTTTGCTAGAAAATTACTTAGAACCCTCAAATGCGCATATATATATATATATATATATATATATATATATATATATATATATATATATATATATATATTTATTTATAGCATATTTATCTGCGTATAACACGCACATTCATTTTAAGAGGGAAGTTTCAGGAAAAAACTTAAATTTTAAATAAGGAACTTTGAAGCAAAATAAGGGTCAGTGCCCATCTGCAGCCTCACAAGTGCCATCAATGCAGCCTGATTAATGCCCATCTGCAGCCTCACAAGTGCCTCAATGCAGCCTCACCATTGCCATCAATGCAGCAGCCTCGCCATTGCCATCAATGCAGCAGCCTCGCCATTGCCATCAATGCAGCAGCCTTGCCATTGCCATCAATGCAGCAGCCTTGCCATTGCCATCAATGCAGCAGCCTTGCCATTGCCATCAATGCAGCAGCCTCGCCATTGCCATCAATGCAGCAGCCTTGCCATTGCCATCAATGCAGCAGCCTTGCCATTGCCATCTATTGACTTCCTATTACAGAGGCCGCCAAGTAAACAGGAGATTCTCACTGTATGTAATCTGACGGCACTCGTCCCGTCCCCCCGTTGCCTCCGAGGCAGCTGAAATTGAAGTATTGGCGTATAACACGCACACGCTATTTGCACCCGATTTTCATGGTGAAAAAGTGAGTGTTATACGCCAATAAATACAGTATATAACACCCTAGAGAATAAAATGGTGGTCATTGCAATACTTTCTGTCACACCGTATTTGCGCAGCGGTCTGACAAGCGCACTTTTTTTGGAAAAAATACACTTTTTTTGTTGTGGAAAAAATACACTTTTGTTGTTGTGGAAAAAATACACTTTTTTTGTTGTGGAAAAAATACACTTTTTTTGTTGTGGAAAAAATACACTTTTTTGAATGAAAAAATAAGACAACAGTAAAGTTAGTCCAATTTTTTTTTATATTGTGAAAGATCATGTTACGCCGAGTAATACATACATGTCACACTTCAAAATTGTGCCTGCTCGTGGAATGGCGTCAAACTTTTACCCTTAAAAATCTCCATAAGCGACATTTAAAAAATTCTACAGGTTGCATGTTTTGAGTTACAGAGGAGTTCTAGGGCTAGAATTTTTGCTCTCACTCTACCGAACGTGGCGATACCTCATATGTGTGGTTTAAACACCGTTTTCGTATGCGTTCGCTTCTGCATGCGAGCTTGACGGGGCACGTTTTAAAAATAAATGTGTTTTTCTTAACTTACATTTTTTTTTTTTTTACACTGTTCTTTAAAAAAAACAAAAAAATGTCAGTTTTATTCATATTGCAAGGAATGTAAACATCCCTTGTAATAGAAAAAAAGCTTGACAGGACCTCTTAAATATGAGATCTGGGGTCAAAAAACCTCAGATCTCATATTTACACTAAAATGCAATAAAAAAAATGTTGCTTTAAGAACTATGGGCGGAAGTGATGTATTGACGTCGCTTCCGCCCTGCAATGCTATGGGGGCCATCTTCCGCTCACTTATCTCCATACCAAGCCAGGGAGAGGACGGCTCCGGTAAGCAGCGGAGAGCGGTGAATCCGCCGCAGAGACCACTTTTATCTGAAACCAGACTGTTCACTGAAGAAGAGGATACCGGGGCTATGGTATTCAAAGTGCCGACGTATATCGGTGTGAGCCGGTCCGGAAGTGGTTAAGCTTTTATTGGAGTTTGAGTGTTTTTACGGCTGAAAAACTCCTTCAAGCAAGAAACCGTCTGTGCCAAAAAAATGCTGATGACAGCCTATGTGTGTATGGACACGTAGGATAACATGCTTGGGGGGTTTACTGGCTGCAGAAAAAAACGCCTGAAGCCAAAAACAGCAGCCGTAAAAACGTCCAGTATGCATGGAGCATTATTGTTACAGGAAAAAAGTATTTCATCCCTTTTTTCCCTTTTTATGTATCCATCCCAGCAAGACTATGACCACCTAATGGTAAACAAAGTTTCCGAATGAAACTGTACAGGACCATGGACAGCAGAAGGTGATGTGATAGATACTTTGTTCCAACTGCTGTATCATGTATGTGGCAATCATTACTGAGCAGTCAAGGTTTGGAGAATGCAGACAATTCATTTTGTCAAAGCTGGGATTTACAGGTCAGATGATCAGATGTTATTTTATTTTATCCATGGCTAACTTTGTGAGATTTTGCTATCTGAGCCTGTTCAGGATATGAAATAAAACTACGCCTTTCTCACCCAGGAATCCTCCAGAGATTGCTAGACGTTCCTTGAGATGTGGTGAATGAAGCCCCCATCTGATGGTGCCTGCATAGTTCTGGCATCATTGCTATCTGGTTGAGCTAGCGGCATGGGACCAGTGGACTTCCTCCTCTCCCTTTTGTTTGTTAAAACGGAACTGCACTTTCCCAATCGACATTGACTATTTGTAATCCTTATGCTGCTAGCTTTAGTAAATGGGTAGTAAAGTTTATCATATTTTACTTGTTTAAACCATTTTTACATTTCTTCAGTTACTTCCTGGTTTCCCGCCTAAGCAAATGATGTCCTACATCCCAGGAGTCCTCAGGAGGGGGGGTGGGCTTTTTCTCAGCCAAGCATACCCTCCTGCATGCCTGAGCTAAGGTCAGATGGATTCCAGGAAACATGCTACATAAATCATCTGCCCTTACTCAAGATGACCACGGCCAGAAATGCTAGGGGCGTTTTTCAAAGTGATTCTCAGAAATCTAAAGCATGGAGACATGGATGGATAGGTGAGCTTTCTTTGAATATTAAAAATTCAAATAGTACCGTATATACTTCCGTATAAGCCGAGATTTTCAGCCCCCCTCGGCTTATGCTCGAGTCATCGCCGTCTGTCTGCATGATCAGCGTGTCATGCAGACAGACGACGGACATTCCACTGTTCAAAAGCCACGCCTCCTCGTCTATGATAGGCAGAACACTCCATTTCCCAGCATTCAGCCTATCATGGACACCCTCTCATCCTCGTCCGTGGTATGAGGATGAGCGGATGTCCGTGATAGGCTGACTGCTGGGAAATGGAGTGTTCTGCCTATCGTAGACGAGGAGGAGGCGTGGCTTTTGAACAGTGGAATGGCCGCCGAAAATGTTATCACACGCTGATCGGTGGATGCAGAGTGGCACACGGAGGATGCAGATCGCCACAGGGACACATGCACAGGAAACAGGTAGGTGACACATGCACAGGACACTGGTAGGTGGCACAGGACACAGGTAGGTGACACATGCACAGGACACAGGTAGGTGACACATGCACAGGTAGGTGACACATGCACAGGACACAGGTAGGTGACACATGCACAGGACACAGGTAGGTGACACATGCACAGGACACAGGTAGGCTGCAAGGGACACATGCACAGGACACAGGTAGGCTGCAAGGGACACATGCACAGGACACAGGGAGGCATGCAGATGGGCATTGTTGACCCTCTTTTTCCACTTACAGTAGGTGCTGCATTTCTCACCCTCGGCTTATACTCGGGTTAATAAGTTTTTCCCATTTTTTTTTTTTTTTGGTAAATTAGGGGCCTCGGCTTATATTCAGATCGACCTATACTCGAGTATATACGGTATCTTTGGTTTGTGATGCTCAGATGTAGTGTAGTTTCTCTTTAAGTAGCGATTGGCAGCAATGATCATGTTGACTGCCTCTAAGGCTGCCCATAATTATGCAGTTTTTATTTATTCAACCACGTACAACCAACCTGCTCATAGAAGGATCAAAAGTTGTCTGGTTCCTGCTGAACCAGCTGAATTTTGATCCGTCTATGGCTGGCTCAAAGGAAGACCTTCTGCCCACCAGTGTAAGGGGACCTTCTGCCCACTGCCTACCAATGTAAGGGGACCTTCTTCCCACTGCCTACGAAATGTAAGGGGACCTTCTTCCCACTGCTTACCAATGTAAGGGGACCTTCTTCCCACTGCTTACCAATGTAAGGGGACCTTCTTCCCACTGCTTACCAATGTAAGGGGACCTTCTTCCCACTGCTTACCAATGTAAGGGGACCTTCTTCCCACTGCCTACCAATGTAAGGGGACCTTCTTCCCACTGCCTACCAATGTAAGGGGACCTTCTTCCCACTGCCTACCAATGTAAGGGGACCTTCTTCCCACTGCCTACCAATGTAAGGGGACCTTCTTCCCACTGCCTACCAATGTAAGGGGACCTTCTTCCCACTGCCTACCAATGTAAGGGGACCTTCTTCTCACTGCCTACCAATGTAAGGGGACCTTCTTCCCACTGCCTACCAATGTAAGGGGACCTTCTTTCCACTGCCTACCAATGTAAGGGGACCTTCTTTCCACTGCCTACCAATGTAAGGGGACCTTCTTCCCACTGCCTACCAATGTAAGGGGACCTTCTTCCCACTGCCTACCAATGTAAGGGGACCTTCTTCCCACTGCCTACCAATGTAAGGGGACCTTCTTCCCACTGCCTACCAATGTAAGGGGACCTTCTTCCCACTGCCTACCAATGTAAGGGGACCTTCTTCCCACTGCCTACCAATGTAAGGGGGCCTTCTTCCCAATGCCTACCAATGTATGGGGTATAGTGTTTATCTGGTGCTCCAGATGGAGTAATCCTTAGGGGTATAGTCTGTGGCTGTAATAGCTGGATAGTGATGTATCCATAGAAAGGGGTATTAAGGTTTAAAAAGGAGCAGGCCAATAGAAGGAGCAGTCAGCTCCAAGCGCGTAGCCTTTCATCACTGCAGCCCTGATTGATAAGATTCCAGCCCTGCCTAGGTCCAGACGCCGGTGACATCACTTCCTGTTCCACGGTCCATGCTGGTCTGTGTGGAGCTGCTTGGTTCCTTTGCTCCTGGAGAAACACTGTGATCCATTCCAGCCAGCTGCTCAATCCTTTCCAGCTATCTAGAACAGCGGTGGGACCCACAGAGCCATGTGGAATGCCAGGACTGCACTTTACTTTGATGAGCATGCATCTTCTATCATCTTGTAAGTGTTTTTAATCTTATCATATTAAAGTCATCATTTTAACTACACTTATTTTAACTACTACACTCAGGTCGGCGCCTCCCCTTCCCTGTTTTTTCCTTACCAATGTAAGGGGACCTTCTTCCCACTGCCTACCAATGTAAGGGGATCTTCTTCCCACTGCCTACCAATGTAAGGGGACCTTCTTCGCACTGCCTACCAATGTAAGGGGACCTTCTTCCCACTGCCTACCAATGTAAGGGGACCTTCTTCCCACTGCCTACCAATGTAAGGGGACCTTCTTCCCACTGCCTACCAATGTAAGGGGACCTTCTTCCCACTGCCTACCAATGTAAGGGGACCTTCTTCCCACTGCCTACCAATGTAAGGGGACCTTCTTCCCACTGCCTACCAATGTAAGGGGACCTTCTTCCCACTGCCTACCAATGTAAGGGGACCTTCTTCCCACTGCCTACCAATGTAAGGGGACCTTCTTCCCACTGCCTACCAATGTAAGGGGACCTTCTTCCCACTGCCTACCAATGTAAGGGGACCTTCTTCCCACTGCCTACCAATGTAAGGGGACCTTCTTCCCACTGCCTACCAATGTAAGGGGACCTTCTTCCCACTGCCTACCAATGTAAGGGGACCTTCTTCCCACTGCCTACCAATGTAAGGGGACCTTCTTCCCACTGCCTACCAATGTAAGGGGACCTTCTCGCTGATCACTAGCATAGGGAGCTGACACTCATTAACCACCAATGTGGTGTAGCTTACCATGATTTGTGTATATAATCATTTTTAGCAGGGTCCCTTGAGACCTGAATATTACTGCAAGTGTTCCTCAGTGATAAAAAGCTTGAGAGAAATTGGTGTATACTAAAATCTTTGTATTAGGTGGGGTATATTAAGCAGTGTTTATTTCTCCCATCTAAAGCTATGAAAAGAGAGGTTTCCTGGGACAAATACACATGCTAATAACCTGGAACAAAAATTCAGTGAGAAGGTCATGTCATGTATGGAAGTTGCCATGGCTGTCAGTTCTGTGACAAATGTGATCGATGGGGTTGGGAAAGCTATACATTTACAGGTTGTTACTATGAGATTGCGAGTTGCAAAGAAGTATGGTGTTTACAGGAGCTGTCACATCTTGAAGCACCATTTACTTTGCAGCTCTTTAGAGTAGGCATCCATTTCATGGTGTATACATAGAGCTGCATGGTCTAGGTCTGTTTCTGTGAAAAAATTTTAACGGGCAGGCTGTTTGTTCTGTTTAGAGCTCATCAGTGCATATTAGAGGTGTCACCCACTCTAATGCATTGGATATGGTGAAATATGTTAAATCCTTAAAGCCCAACTTTAGAGGAATATGGTTTTCATTTTCTGTTTGTGACCGTTTTGGGGAGATTTTCTATCGCTTCCTATGGCGACCATACATGAAATGAGGGGCCACTAGACAGCGATAAAAATATTCTCTTGATTCAATAAATTTGAAATTTGAGTGTTGTAGACATTCTTTAAAACTAATGTCAGTGCCTGCTACAGGTTCTTTTATCTTTCGAAAATGGGTATCTGAATTTATGGTAAGGAGGCATGGTGGTGGCACTGTGGCTGGCGTGTCCATACCTTATATTTCCATCTTTAGTGCATGTTCAGCCTGCAGGCTGCACCGTGTCCTTGGCTGCTAGGATGCTTGCTATGCATCCACCAGCATTCTAGCAACTAGTGATGGGTGATTCTGTCATTAATCAAATATTACCATTGCCAGATTTAAATAATGCCGTCAGCCGGCTTCTAACCCATTTGTTTACATTCAGCCTCTATCTCTGAGCTGGAATGTGTCACATTCATGACTGCTGCCCAGCGTAAACATATCCCAAATTGATATTTGTAGGTATTAGCACCAGGAATAGTTGATCCAGGTAATATCTGATTGCTTCCTGGGGAGTCCGAAGGCTGTGGTGATATGGTCTTGGACAAAAGAAATGATTGTAAAAAAAACCCCCACACTCCGCTTGAGTGCTTTCATCATATACTGCTTCCTCCCAGTCTGAATATAGATATCAGATATTCCAACCGCTGACAACCATAAACAAGACAATACTTGTTTGGTTGCTCAACATGAACTGTTTAATTTGAGTTGACACAAATATATACTCCAGGATGACGATACAAACTGTAACCAGAAACCTAATTAACATGAGCTAGTTAGCTAATCATTTACCCAGACTAGGTGACTCAGAGATATGACCTTTCAGGGAAGCCTTGCCGCCTCTTCACTCACAACGTACAATACACAAGTATAAACACATCCCCCAATAGTTTGCTAGGAGACAAATTTGTGTTAATTAGCACAATAAACTATTTCGTGGAAGAGCTGGGCTTTCCTGATCCAAAGGGATTTTGTCCCACTCCTCTTTGCAGAACCTTTCCAAGTCATTAAGGTCTCGAGGCTGACGTTTGGTAATTCGAATCTTCAGCTCCCTCCACATATTTTCTATGGGATTAAGGTCTGGAGACTGGCTAGACCACTCCAGGACCTTTAATGTGCTTCTTCATGGGCCACACCTTTGTTGCCTTGGCTGTGTGTTTTGGGTGGTTGTCATGCTGGAATACCCATCCATGACCCATTTTCAATGCCTTGGCTGAGGGAAGGAGGTTCTCACCCAAGATTTGATGGTACATAGGCCCCATTCATTGTCCCTTTTGATGCAGTGAAGTTGTCCTGTCCCCTTAGCAGAAAAACACCCCCTAAGCATAATGTTTCCACCTCCATGTTTGACGGTGGGAATGGTGTTCTTGGGGGTCATAGGCAGCATTCCTCCTCCTCCTCCAAACACAGTAAGTTGAGTTGATGCCACAGAGCTGGATTTTGGTCTCATCTGAACACAACACTTTTACCCAGTTTTCCTCTGAATCATTTAGATGTTCATTAGCAAACTTCAGGAAGGCCTGTACATGTGCTTTCTTGAGCAGGGGGACCTTGCGGGCACTGCAGGATTTCAGTCCTTTATGGTGTAGTGTGTTACCAATTTTTTTCCTGGTGATTATGGTCCCAGCTGCCTTAAGATCATTGACAAGATTCTCCCATGTAGTTCTGGACTGATTCCTCACCATTCTCATGATCATTGAAACTCCATGAGGCGAGATCGTACATGGAGATCCAGACCGAGGGAGATTGACAGTTATTTTGTGTTTCTTCCATTTCCGAATAATCACACCAACTGTTGGCGCCCTCTCACCAAGCTGTTTGGCGATGGACTTGTAGCCATCCTTGGATAGCTCTTTGGTCTCAGCCATGGTGGAGAGATTGGAATCTGATTGCTTTTGTGGACAGGTTTCTTTATATATATATATCTATATCTATATCTATATATATCTATATATATCTATATATATATATATATATATATATATATATATATATATATATATATATATATATATATATATATATATATATATATATATATATATATATATATCTATCTAATCTCAGCTCGTTACCTGTATAGAAGACACCTGGGAGCCAGAAATCTTGCTGATTGATAGGGGATCAAATACTTATTTCATTCATTAAAATGCAAATCAATTTATAACTTTTTTGAAATGCATTTTTTATGGATATTTTTGTTCTGTCTCTCACTGTCAAAATAAATCTACCATTAAAATTATAGACTGATCATTTCTTTGTCAGTGGGCAAACGTACAAAATCAGCAGGCGATCAAATACTTTTTTCCCTCACTGTAACTACTGTCAGATTTTTTTTTTTTTTTTTTTGCCATCTGTGTCCCATTGGGGAGATTTCTCTTCACTTTCTGTCCCATAGCCAAACCAGGAAGTAAGAAGAAATCCCTCCAAAAGCGAGGGAATACCAGGGCGTGACTAGGGTCACCAGAACTAGTTTCCCATATTGGAAGATTTCCCCTCTCTTCCTGTTCTGATGTCAACCCAAAATGTGGGATATTCTTTTACTTTCACTGATCATGGTATACAGGACAAATGGAGAGGACGAATCCCACTAATAAAGACCGACAGCAATAAAAACCTGAAAGGTGTTCTAATCCCTCTCCCCTCTATCCAAAAGACCCCTTTTACACTGGAGGCATTTTTCAGGTGCTACAGCGCTAAAAATAGCGCCTGAAAAAAGCCTCAGCTGAAAACGCAGTGTGAAAGCCCGAGTGCTTTCACACTGGGGCGCTGCGCTGGCAAGGCGTCACAAAAAGTCTGGCCAGCAGCTTCTTTGCAGCGGTGGCCAGCAGCAATGGGGCAGCGCCGTGCAGCAGCTTTTTGCGGGCGGATTTAACCCTTTTATGGGCGCTAGCTGGGGTTAAAACCGCCCCGCTAGCGGCCGAATAGCGCTGCTAAAACGAGGGTAAATCGCCGATTTACTGCTGAACACCTTTCATTGTGAAAGCACTCAAACTGAAAAAAAGGCTTGCCTTTAGTTAGTTTAAGCTTTTATCAGATGACATATACAAGGTGATCTTTTTCTCCCTGCCAGTATAACCCTGATAGTATTTATTGCTGTGATATAGTATAAATTTCACCTTATAGAAGGGGGTATTGTTAGAGCTTAGGGGCAGGTTAAGGGGTAAAGAGCTACTCCAGGATACAAGCAGTACTAATCACTTTCCTACAGACTGTTAAAGGTTAAGGGTCAATTTTTTTTTTTTTTTGTGTGTTTTTTTTCTTATTCGGTTTCTGTGCCAGTTCACACCAGCGCGCTCTGGGAGATTGCCTGTGACTCCCACCCCACTGCAAATCGCATGCAATGCGATTTCAGCCATACAGATTGTATGGCTGATATCGCATCGCATTCGGACCAAACTCGCACAGGACCCTTTTTTTGGTCCGCACCAGATTCATGTCCGAACTGTCAGTTTGCAGTGCGATATGCGAGCTGAAATGAGGGTGTCATTAACAATGTATTGACACTCTCGGCAGTTCCAATATGGCAGTGTAAACTGCTCTGCTGTGCGAGTTGGATGCGATGCAGGAACTCGCAGTGATTTGCAGGATTCCCACATCGCAGAAGTGTGAACCGAGCCTCTAAGGTAGTCCTCAAGCAACAACCTAATTCTATCCTATCACAGTGATAATTGGTAGATACAGTTGCATGGAACATAATGGGACTGGGGGGCAACGTAAAACTGTAAAACACCATATTCTGGATACAGATTATACATTATATTATGGAAACCAGTTTGCTAACCAGGAGAGGTGAGTGGTGGGTGACTGGGGGGGGGTCATGGGTAGGCAGTGGCGTCACTAGGGGGTGGCTTTTGGGGCTATAGCCCCTAATTTGGGGCCCATAGCCCAGAGTCTCTGCAGGGATCCCCAAGGGGCAGGGAGGCTCTCTGGGGACCCGATGTAAGTGGGGGGCTCCCTGGGGACCCTGATGCAAGGTAAAGGCTCTCTGGGGACCCCAATTTTAAGGGGGAGGCTCTCTGGGGACCCTAATGTAAGGGGGGCTCTCTGGAACCCTGATGTAAGTGGGGGGCTCTCTGGGACCGTGATGTAAAGGGGGAGGCTCTCTGGGGACCACAATTTTAAGGGGGAGGCTCTCTGGGGACCCTAATGTAAGTGGGGGGCTCTCTGGGACCCTGATGTAAAGGGGGAGGCTCTCTGGGACCTTGATGTAAAGGGGGAGGCTCTCTGGGGACCCCAATTTTAAGGGGGAGGCTCTCTGGGACCCTGATGTAAAGGGGGAGGCTCTCTGGGGATCATGATGTAAGGAGGGGCTCTCTGGGGACCCTGATGTAAGTGGGGGGCTCTCTGGGGATATACACACACACACACGTATATTACTGTATAAACATGTGTATGCCCACCCAAGTGTATGACTTTCTTTACTACGCTGCTATGGGCTCTAGCCCCAGATCTTTTGTAGA